>CM067555.1:1630141-2255141 GCA_034509755.1 Anisodus tanguticus | reverse complement strand
TTTGGTATCCATAAGATGTTTACAAAAAAAAAGGCAGCCTGGTGCACTAAGCTCACGCTATGCGCAAGATGAACTGTGAAAATATAGAAAATATTTAACGGGAACTCACATTTGGAAGTACGTATTTTGTAGTTTTTGTTATTTTTTTACTATTTCAAGATTATGGCGCAACCTTTTGAGGTGCAATTTCTGTTATTTTTGGTCTATTTTGTGCATGGTATAGTCTTTTTATGTTGCGGTTTCTGCAACTTTGACAGAAATTTCTGGTGTTTAAACAGAGTTTCATATGAGATCCATAGGCCAATTATCCTCTACGATTCAAGTCGATTGGCAGAACATAGAGATTATTTCATATGAGATCCATAGGCCAATTATCTTCTATGATTTAAGTCGATTGACAGAACATCGAGATTATTTCATATGAGATCCATTGGCCAATTATCCTCAACGATTTAAGTCGTTTGGCTGAACATAGGGATTATTTCATATGAGATCCATAGGCCAATTTTCCTCTAGGATTTAAGTTGGTGCCATGCATACCTCATTTACAGCCAACATTGTTAGCATACTTCATATTGATGTAATTTCTTTTTATATTGCTAGATGGTGGTTGGAAGTTTCATGCCAAACGCTTTTAAAACACAAAACAAAAGGAAGCATAATCAGATCGAACCAAGAATGCCTCCCGTTATTCACAGCTCCTCTCCGGACCCCGTTTCAATGGTAAGACCTGTATCACAAGCACCACCGCCGAGCAACATGACTCTGACCCGGACTTCTCAAATACCAATGCATAACCACGGAGGAGAGGCCGATAACAGCATGAGCAACAAAGATATGCCGAATTCCACTTCTACTGACACTTCTGACTGTAATGGATCGGAACCAACATTCGAGCATAGACCATATCCCGATATTAACCTGTCTATACCTATGGAGTAACTAGCTCGATGAGTCGGACCAAAACTTGACCTATAGTTCTTGTGTTTGGCTGATTCCTTGTTTTTCCTTGACTGTGCTGATTGTAATTTTGAGGAATCATTAGGACTGCCTTATTAGAGACTTTGAAGTATTTTGCTGACATGACTAGAAGAGGGCTAATATATCTTTGTTTTCTGGTTGTTGTAACGTTTATATAAGTACTTTTAAGGATATTATATTTAGGAAGAGATGCTGTAGTTGCTTTCTATGTCAGTCTGAAGTAAAAGGACACTTGTTCATTCTTATGTTGAAAATATGCTCTGTGCCTCTGAAAACATACTCTATCCATTTCAATTTATGTAACACGTTTTCCTTTTTGGTTCGTTCTAAAGAGAATAAAATGCTTCTAAATTTGAAAATAATTAATTTTACATTCCATTTATCTTAATAAGAAGCTTTATAAGCATACAAACCTTAAAATATGTTTAAGGTCACAAGGTTTATAACTAGCCATGCGATGACATACTTGAGACAAGTTTCTTTCCGCATTAGAGATTAATATATTTTTAACGTTTAATTAGGTTGGGAATCATTCAAACCGAGAACAAAAGCTTGTTGTTTTTTCTTTCCCTATATAATTTAGCTGAAGCCGCTTCCTCATCTATTTATTCATTCGACCCAACTTTATTTTGTGCTGTTCAAAGAATTCTGGCACGGTTTTATACCCATTTCAGAACTTTTTGTTGATTTCTTTCTTAAACTCTAATACGTCTTCAAATTATACCACATAAATTGGATTGCAGGGAGTAGTTATATATCGTCAAGACATTTATGTTACATAGGAACTGCACGGTTAATTTGTCATTGAACCATTCCTCACATATTGTAGTAGACACATAGTATAATAGACCATTGACATTGTGAGCATAGCTACTTGAACTTGCAAAACATAAGTCCCCTTGATTATTTTCATTAATTGAAAGGCTATAAATACAAGTTACATATTTTCATAATAGGAGAATCTTATTCCTATTCTATTTCTAAAACCTTATTCTACCATAATTTTAACTATACAATTATGGTAAGTGTATAACACTAATTAAGGTAACCTTTACACTACAATATACTACAAATATATATACCATATATACAAGATTGTATTGTCCTCAATCTGTCCCAGAATGGGCCACTGCCGAGAGCTCATTTCTTGGCCAGTGCCGAAAGCCCACTGATGGGCCAGTTCAGTCCACTGCTTTGCTTGTGATATACACTGATGTATATTGGGTGTATATCACAGGTATATTGCTCAGTTTAACACACACCCGCAGTCATAGCGGGCGGTTTTCGAACGTTGAAACTGTCCCTAAAATCTTCAAAGAGAACCGCTGGTAGACCCTTTGTAAAGATGTCTGCAATTTGATAACGAGACAGGACATGGCATACGCGAACGTGACCCTTTGCAACCTTTTCACGGACAAAGTGAATGTCCATTTTGATATGCTTGGTGCGTTGGTGTTGAACTGGGTTACCTGAAAGGTAGATGACACTAATGTTATCGCAATATACCAAGGTTGCCTTCTGAATGGGACAATGAAGCTCCAAAAGTAAATTACGTAGCCAACATGATTCGGAGACTACATTCGCTACCCCTCGATATTCTGCCTCTGCACTTGAGCGTGATAGAGTTGCATGACGCTTTACCGACCATGAGACCAAGTTGTTGCCAAGAAACATACAGTAGCCAGAAGTCGACCGTCTGGTGTCGGGACAACCACCTCAATCAGCATCTGTGTAAGAGACAAGTGTGGATGTAGATGAAGGATACAAGTGCAACCCATAGTCCAGTGTCCCCTGAATATACCGAATGATGCATTTGATTGCATTCATGTGCTCAACTCTAGGATCATGCATATGTTGACACCCAATTTTGTCCCATCTTTTATAATTTTATCCGTAATTTTTAATATTTTTGACACTTTTAAAACAATTTTAAAATATAGGCATACATGCGTACATATATATTATTATTCTCTTATTATTATTATTATTCGCATTTTTTTACTATCATTTGCATTTTTTATCATAATCATAAGTTTTATCCAAAAATTCTAGGTTATTTTATTCTCAATTGCATTGCATTTCCATTTTTTTATTAAGCATTAAACATTTCGCAAATATTATATTTTTTATTATTATCACATCGTTACGTTATTTTAAATAATTCACATCTCTTACAAAATATATATATATTTTTAATGTTAAACCCCTTTTATATTTTTAAACCCAAAACATTTTCTAACCCATTTAATCTCCCCTCACCCAAAATAAATCAATACCCCACAAAACAAAACAAACCCCCCAATTTTCGGCCCACACCAAAACAAGCCCAATAAACAAACTCCCCATTTAAAACCCCCCATCATCCAACAACCCAACCAAAACCCCTACCCAAAATCACAACCCAACCGAAGCCCAACGCTCGCCCAGGCCCAACCGGCCGACTCGACCCACAAACCTTTCCCCTTTTTATTTCTCCCCCCAAAACCAAACACCCCCCTAAACAAAAACAAAACTAAAAACCCTAACACCCCTAACCTTCAACTCGCCGCCACCCTACACCCCTACCCCCACGTCGCCTCCCCATACCCCTGACACCACCTACGCCCCGCCAACCCATACCCTATCCCCCAAAATCCGCAACACACGCCCCAAAAATCAGATTTTGTCCCCCCTTTATTTTGAAATTTGAATTCGTTTTTAGGGGGGTGTGAGGGGGTTGAACGTTGGGTTTGACACCTATAAAAAACCCCTTTGGTTCGCTGATTTGGGGGGGAGGAAGTCTTTTTCGGATTAAAAAAAAAAGGGGTTCTTAGGGAGGAGTTTAATTCGATTTTTTTTAGTTTGAAATTTAGATTCGAGTCTTTGGTGGTATTGTATTTTTATTGGTGTTGTTGTTCATTGAAAATCTGGAATTTTGCTACATTTCCACTATTTTTGGGTTCCGGGTCGGGTAGCTTCCGGGTCGGATCAATCGGGTCAAGTCGAAACCCGGGTCGAAATTTCAGGTTTTTATTTTGTGTTTGAAGATTACAAATTCAAGCTTCTTTGTTCTTAATTTTGGTTAAGAATTACTTCTTTTGTTCATTAACTCCCAAAAATCCGAAATACCCCTTTTGTTCTTATATTTTCGAATCCGAAATATTACTCTAGTCCTTTAATTTTGCAATCTGAAAATTCCATTTCATTTCTCATATTTTCCTCTCAATTCGGGTCACTGCCGGGTCGGGTTGGGTCACTGCCGGGTTGGGTCAAACATCCGAAAATCAGAAAACAGAGTCCTATTCCCAGAAAAATCAGAATTCAAAAAATCTACAACAAAATCAGAATTCTAACATTTCCGAGCGGATTCGACGATTCAAAACACGCCTCGGTTCGCTACCCGGAAAAGGTTAGACTCGTTCCAATTCTTCTATATTTCTTAAAGCTTATTTGATTGTGTTGTTTATGCTTGATTTAGTATGATATTTTGCTAAGTAATGTAGTCTTGATTAATTAATATGATAATGAGACGATTTTATCCCGCAACATAAATACAATTATATAAGCAAAATCGTCTCATTATCATATTAATTAATCAAGACTACATTACTTAGCAAAATATCATACTAAATCAAGCATAAACAAATATAGATTTGAAACCCGTCGCTAGCTTATTTACTTGTAGGCTCGGTTAAATTCAAATATAGAAACCCTCCGCTAGTTATTTATTTTAGGCTCGTCACGCGTATTCAAGATTTTCAAAATAACTTTTGTCATCTTTTATTTGCTTTATTAAATACCGAATAAAGTTTATCTTTTTGTCAATTTACAATTCAATGATTCCCAAAATTTTACTTCTTTAGGCATTATAAATAATTTATTGTTACAAACGCATATTTTTTTTAAAACTTTACATGTATCTTTCTTTTTAAAAAATGCATCATTTACTAAATATTTACAAACATCTTTTATCTATTATGCCTTTAAAACATGCATTTTTTCTAGCAATAATTAACCCGAGTTTGACCGGACAACCGCAAGTTAGCGGATCTTAAAGGATGCCTAACCCCTTCCCTTTAGGATAATAAAGAACCCTTACCTAGAATCTCGCTAGTTTCGCAGACCTTAAAAACGGAGTTTACATTGCAGCATTTAGTTTAATATTTAGGTGTCCTAATTCACCGTAAAAAATAATTAGGTGGTGACTCCTCAACCCTTTTTACCCAGGAATCACCGGATACGTCTGTGCTCCGCTTTGACCCGAGCAGGTCGAAATAGGGCGCGACAGCATAAATAAACACACCTGCTGAATCGCATACGTAATATCCGGTCTGGTAAAGGTAAGATACTGGAGGGCCCCTGCGAGACTGCGATAGCGGGTCGGGTCCTCGTATGGTGCACCTGCTGCGGCACTCAGCTTGGGGTTTGCATCAACTGGCGTGGAAGTGGACTTACAGGATGACATCCCAGCCCTCTCTATGATCTCAGCAGCATACTTCCGTTGAGACAAAAATAAGCCACCTGAATGACGCTTGACGGCAATCCCCAAAAAATAACTCAAAGGCCCTAAGTCTTTCACAGCAAACTCAGACCTGAGCATGGTCATGGTAGACTGGCGCAAGGCATCGGAAGAGGCAGTCAAGATGATATCATCCACATACAACAGAATGTAGGCCAAGGACGAACTACTGATGTAGATGAACAAGAAATTATCTGACCTGCTGTGAGTGAACCCAATAGTTGAAACAAAGTCAGCAAACCTCGTGTACCAGGCCCTTGGAGACTGCTTAATCCCATATAAGGACTTCTTCAACAAACATACATGATGAGGACGATTTGGATCCCTAAAACCCAACGGTTGATGCATATAGACTGTTTCCTTGAGATTACCATGTAGGAAAGCATTCTTGACATCCAACTGATGAATTGGCCAAGTCTTCGAAAGAGTCAAGCTAAGCACAGTGCGAATGGTAGCCGGTTTGACCACCGGACTAAACGTCTCACCACAATCTATCCCAACCTGCTGAGTCTTACCATCACCAACAAGTCGCGCCTTATGCTGAGCAAATGACCCATCTGAATTCTCCTTATGAGCAAAAATCCACATAGACATGATAACATTAATACCATATGGACGGGGCACCAACTCCCACTTCTTATTATCAATAAGAGCATTATATTCATCTGTCATAGCAATTTTCCAATTAGGGTCATTTAATGCGGACACAGGATTGCGGGGCAAGGGGGATTTAGAGACATCAGAATGTAAATTAAAATATCTTTTAGGTGTAAAAATACCCCGCTGACGACGAGTGACCGGTCTATGACTCGAGGAAGAATTTTGGGAATTTTCTGGGCTCATGACGGACTGACCAACAGGCAGTGGGCCTGCTGGCCCAAATCGGTAACTGGAATCATCATCTGGACCAGTTCCATAATTGGGCTGGACTGGCCCAATTGCTGGGACTGATCCATGTCGCGCCCGTTTTTCGACCCGCTCGGGTCAAAGCGGAGCACAACGTGTTCGGTGAGTCCTGGGTAACAGGGTTGAGGAGTCGCCACCTAATTATTTTTTACGGTGAATTAGGACACCTAAATATTAAACTAAATGCTGCAATGTAACTCCAATTTTAAGGTCTGCGAAACTAGCGAGATTCTAGGTAAGGGTTCTTTATTATCCTAAAGGGAAGGGGTTAGGCATCCTTTAAGATCCGCTAACTTGCGGTTATCCGGTCAAACTCAGGTTAATTATTACTAGAAAATATAGGTTTTTACAAGTATAACAGATTTAAAGATGTTTGCAAATAATTAGTAAATGATGCATTTTAAAAAAAAAGATACATGTAGAGATTTTTAAAAATATGCATTTGTATGGTATTTAAAGAGAAATACATGTAGAGTTGGAAAAAAATATGTATTTGACAATTGATAGTAAAACAAATTATTTATAATGCCAAAGAAGTAAAATTTTGGGAATCAATGAATTGTAAATTGACAAAAGATAAACTTATTCGGTATGATTAATAAAGCAAATAAAAGATGACAAAAGTTGTTTTGAAAATCTTGAATACGCGTGACGAGCCTAAAATAAATAAACTAGCGAAGGATTTCTAAGTTTGAATTTAACCGAGCCTACAAATAAATAAGCTAGCGACGGGTTTCAAATCTTAAACTACCCTATGAATTAATCCTAAGTTTGCCTATTCTAAGCATTTCAATAGTTACATAAGTGCGATAAATAATATTACAATACAAAGCGGGATAAAAGCTGAATTAAAGAAAGAAATAAAATAAATAAACTCCGAGGAATAATCTGCCTTTATTTACTTTAATTCCTGCAAGCTGTCAAGAACAAACGGTTAGAAACAGTTAAATACAAATAACTTCATATCCGTATTCAAAACAGTGAATGTTTTGATCACGGAGGGCTCAAACTTAAATTTTGAAAAGAACATTCCAATCACGTCGTGGCTGCAAACATATGACTAATGTGGTTTATTTTGATTGCCTCGCCTACTAAACGTGTTGGTCTCTCGGGTGAAATAGAAAAGATCACTATAATCACGTCGTGGCTGCGAATATATAACTTGTTGGTTATTTTTAGTCACCTCGCCTACTAAACATGTTGATCTCGGATGAAATAAAAAGGTTTAAGTCTTCATCATTGCCCAGAAGTTATATTTCCGTCTTTTCCACTGTAGAGGCCTCAAAATCGACGGATATTTTTCATCGGCCAATGTAGTATCGTGTTCAAATCAGTAAAATTAAATCAAATCGGTAAGCAGAAAAACAGAGGCAGAAAAACAATTTCCGAAAATGACGCGGTGTTTAGTTTAAAATAGTATAACAAAGAGAACAAGTAATTTGGAACCGAAAGCGATGAACTCGAAATAGAAAGCAAGACCCGAAAAGACGCGGTATTTATTCAAAACGAAAAAAAACAAGAAAACAAAGATATCCGTTGCACGGATGTTTAAAACAATAAATTGAAAAAACAATGAATCGAAATCGAACAATGAACTCGAAATAGAAAAACAAAGACCCGAGCAAAGCGCATATTTGTTTAAAAAAATAGTAAAACAAGAAAACAAGAAGATATCCGTTGCCCGGATACTTAAAACAATGCTAAAAAACAGAGAAACGAAACGAAAGAAAAGCGCGGCTTCGAAGTTAATTTCATCGGCCTTAATGCAATATTAATAAAACAATAAAACAATAAAAGAAACGAGCAGTGAGCAATTAAAGTATCCGACCCAAATTCTGAAATTTTGGAACCGAAACAGGATTAAGAAGTATTTATGAAAAAATCTGACCCGGATCATGAACAGTGACCCGAATGAAATCAGAAATTCAGATTTTTTAGATAACCAACAACATATATGAAAAAATGCATTAATCTGGAAATATGCCAAAACCGGGTCGACCCGATCCGGGTCAGTGACCCGACCCGAATCAGATGCCAACCCGAATCAGATTTTTTTTCATTTTTTCAGATAACCAATATACAAGATATGAAATGCAAGAAATTTGGGAAATCCAAATCGGGTCGACCCGACCGGGTCAAGGTGATGACCCGACCGAATCATGTGTTCAACCCTGAATCAACTAATTTCATCAATTTCAGATAACCAATAATAACAACAGCAACAATGCAAGAAATTTGGAAATTCAAACCGGGTCGACCCGACATCAAATAATTCCATCAATTTCAGATAACCAATAATAACAAAAGCAACAATGCAAGAAATTTGGAAAATCCAAACCGGGTCGACCGACCCGGGTCAGTGACCCGACCCGAATCATGTGTTCAACCCGGAATCAACTAATTTCATCAATTTCAGATAACCAAACATACAAAAATATGAAATGCAAGAAACTTGGAAAACCCAAATCGGGTCGACCCGACCCGAATCGGAGGTGCAAAATCCTAAATCAAATATTCACCAAATTCAGATAACCAGCATACAGAAATATAAAAATGCAAGAATTCTGAAAATGTTACCCAAACCGGGTCGACCCGACCCGAATCAGGTGTCAAAATCCGAGAATCAAAAGTGGAGAACAAACCTTTTCGGACTTGATTCTTGAATAACAAGGAAGGCAAATGTTTGAAATCAAGAACACAACAAATATTTATATATTGAATCGTTTTCCAAAAATCCTCCAAAAATTCCTTTGAAAATCCTCTCAAAAATATGTCCAATCCCCCTTTTAAAATGAAGAACAACATGGGGTATTTATAGGTGGATTCCCCCTTAAAAACGAGTTTGAAATTCAAAATAAAGGAGCCAAAATCGCGAATTTGAGGGGCATGGGTTGCGGATTTTTGTGTGTCGGCGTAACAGAGGGGAGTTGGTGGCGGCAGGGGTGAGGTGACCGGCGACGTGGGGTCGCCGGTATGAGGGTGTGGGGTCGCGTGTAGGGTGGCGGCTGATTTGAGAGAGAGAGAGAGTAGGGTTTGAGAGTTTTTTTTTATTTTTGGGTTTTTTTGAGGTTTTTGGGGGTTGGGTTTTAAGAAAAGGGTGATGGGTCGGGTCTTTCGGTTGGGCCGACGAAATGGGGGTGGGCCGTCGAGTGGGTATTGGGTTTGGGTTGGGGCGATGGGGAATAAGAAAAGGGGAGTTGGGCTTCGGTTTTGGGAAAAAGGGAAAGGGAATTGGGTTTGGGAGATTTGTATTGGGTTGGGAAAATGAAATGGGTTAGAAATTGTTTTGGGTTTAAAAAATATAAAAGGGGTTTAACATTAAATATATATATATATATTTTGTAAAAGATGTGAATTATTTAAAATAACATAACGAAGTGATAATAAAAAATATAATATTTGCGAAATGTTTAATGCTTAATAAAAAATGAAAATGCGATGCAATTTTGCCAGAATAAAATAACATAGAATTTTCGGATAAAACTTATGATTATGATAAAAATGCAAATGATAGTAAAAAATGCGAATAATGATAATAATAAGAGAATAATAAGATATATACACACGCATGTATGTATATAGATTAAAATTGTTTTGAGGTGTTAAAAATTTTTAAAATTGCAACTAAATTGGAAAAGACGGGACAAATATGGGTGTCAACAATCCAGTAACTGAGTTACATAAAAAATGAACTTTCGTAAAAGGAAATTGAGTTTCATAAAAAATGACATGACGATTAATTATGATTTTCTTGGAGGATAAATCAAAACATTTATAACCACGATGATTCGACGGATAACCCAAAAATACACACGGGGTAGACCGAGCCTGAAGTTTGTTAATTTTGGTGGATGGGAATAACGGATAACACAAGCACCCAAAAATCCGAAGATGAGAATAAGAAGGGTTCTTATTATATAGGATTTTGAGGTGGGAAGAATATGTCAGACCTTTAGAAGGAATTATGTTAAGGAGATATGTGGTCATTTGTAGAGCATGGTGCCAAAAATATGGAGGTTTGGAGGCATGAATTAAGAGAGTTCGGACAATGTTATTTATGGAACAAATTTTGCGTTCGACTTTCCCATTTTGTGAAGATGTATGAGGACACGAAAAATGAAAATTGATCCCATTATTAGCACAGAATTCCCGAAACTCCCTATTGTCATACTCTTTCCCATTATCACATTGAATATTTTTTATTTCTCTTTCGAATTGAGTACGAATGAACGCTCTAAATTTGATGAAGACGGAAAACACTTGTGATTTATTCGCAATTGGAAACGTCCACAAAAATCTCGAATAATCATCTAAAAAGAGAACATAATATTGATGACCCAATGAACTAAGAACAGGAGACGTCCATAAGTCGCTATGAATAATATCAAATGGCATTGAAGTATGAGAATTGGAGTCTACAAATGGCAATTTAACAATTTTCCCTAATGAACAAGACTGACAAAGTGGAGTACGACTCGTACCATTACAAGAACTAAATCTATTATCTAAAACTGATAAAATAGAAGATCCCGGATGACCCAGACGAGCATGCCACATGGAAGGAGAGATGGCTGCAAAAGCTGATGGCAAGGCTTGACTCAATGGATTGAAACCGGGCATGATAGGATACATATCCCCCTACTATCACACCTCATGAGATGACTCCCCGTCTTGAAATCCTTCACAGAGAAACCAAAAGGATCAAATTCAACGGAAACGGAAGTGTCAGTAGTGAACTTTCGGACAGACACTAAATTTTTAATCAATTTAGGAGCATGTAAAGTATTTTTCAAGAGAAGGGGTGGATTGGGATGAGACAACTTTTTCTGACCATACCCTAGAATTGGAATAAAACTGCCATTACCAACAATTATCCCCCCGAGGGGTGCTCAAATTGGAATAAGATGAGAGAGTACCTGATTCGGAAGTCATGTGAGTAGTGGCACCGGTGTCCATATACCAATTTGGGTCCGGTTGAGTTAACCCCAATGTGTGCATCGCGGCCTCGATATCGGTTTGAGTGGGACCTGCTGCATGATGGGTTTGCAGAGGTCGGGGCCCAAGAATTCCTGTCTGTGATGGAGCTGGGCCGTAGGCGCTGTGGGCCACGGCCGCCGGGCCTCCACCGCCGGGTGTTGGGCCCGAATTGTTAGCCAACCCACTGGCCGCTGGAATTAGCTGCTGGATTGTAAGGGCTGCTGGCCCACGGTCCACTGCCCCAGCCCCAGCCCCACTGCCATAGGCCCCACTGCTGGGCCCAAGGGGTGGTGGGACACTATTCCCTGGATGGGACCCACCGCTTGCTTGCTGACCACCGGAACCGCCACCAGAACAGCCGTGTTTGCCCCCGCGGTTTTTGTTATTATTCTTGCGATTATTCTTGCCGCCATCATGATTATGGTTTTGGCCCGAATTATTAACAAAACCCGAAGAACTAGGAGAGGACGCCACCATGACGACGGGGCTTGCTCCGGTAGCCGCCATTTTAGCCAAACCGACTTCTTCCAAAGTAAGCATGGAGCGAGCTTGATAGAAGTCAGGAAGAGGGTTGCTTTGGCGAAGGAGAGTTCCAACACCATTATAGGCCTCCGAAAGACCGACAACCAACTGTAGAACTAGACGATTATTAGTTATCAGTGCGCCAACATTCCGGAGTTGATCCGCCAACTCCTTTAGTTTCTTGCAATATGCAGAAACGTTCGGAAATTCGTCCATTCGAACTAGGGAGAATTATTGCTCGAGTGTGACGACACGTGAATGTTGGTTGTCTTGGAATATGTCACGCAATCTATTCCAGCAGCCATAGCCGTGGTATCCGGCTCAATAATCGTCTGTAGAAGATCAACCGAAATAGTGGCGTAGATACACAGGAGAACGGTAGCATAAAGAGTAATCCATAACTCAGGATCCTCCGCAGGAAGAAGTCTAGCGGGAGGAATGATGTGATGAAGAACTTGATGGGAGATAGCTTGAATTTTAAACAACTCCGCCCACATCGCATATTGGATGTTTTCCATCTCAAGGACAATAGGGATACTGGTCTTGACGTTAGAAACCATGAGGGCAAGATGATAATTGTTCTTAGACATATTGAAAGAACAAAGAAGGAAGGGAAATTTAAGAGAGGTGTTTTTGAGAGCAGAAGATGAATTTTGGAAGAGAAACCCGGGGGGGGGGGGTGTCTCGGCCGAAAATCAAAGAGAGGACAAAAGTTGGGAGAGAAAAACTTTTGTTTAGACCTAGTCTCTTGATACCATGAAAGAAATAATCCCCTTGATTATTTTCATTAATTGAAAGGCTATTTATACAAGTTACATATTTTCATAATAGGAGAATCATATTCCTATTCTATTTTTAAAATCTTATTCTATCATAATTCTAACTATACAATTATGGTAAGTGTATAACACTAATTAAGGTAACCTTTACACTACAATATACTACAAATATATATACCATATATACAAGATTGTATTGTCCTCAATCTGTCCCAGAATGGGCCACTGCCGAGAGCCCATTTCGGGCCGTCTTAAAGCCCACTATTTGGACCAGTTCAATCCACTGCTTTGCCTGTGATATTCAGTGATGTATATTGGGTGTATATCACAGGTATGTTGCTCTGTTTAACAATAAGATCACCCACACCATTACCTCAAAAAGTACTACTGCTATTATTAAGAAAGGATTTGTTTATGTTATGGTAAAACCATTAACCTTCCTGATAGAATAGTAAATAGAGTTCTATGTCTTCTTTCTTGTTGTGCCCAATCGCCAAAGCATGGATATATACAGTTCTATACTTTTATAGGTAAAATAGCAGGAAAGCGAAAAATTCTAGCTGCTTCACTTGCTTCTTATTATATAAGGAAACTATACTTTCCTGACAAAAAGAAACAAGAAGAGAGTTGAGATATTGTTGCGGCGATTCACCCGATCCACTAGCAGTTCTTTTAAATGAATCAGACCCGACTCACTAGAAAAAAAATTATCATGTAGCTTTAGAGAAATATGTTTACTAAAAAAATGGGTAGACTTTTTTTTTAAAAGCCCCGTAACATTTGTTTTAATTCAAAAATAATATAAATGATTTTAAAAAAAAAATCAATCAGCAAAAAAGGATATATTTGCACCATTTTGTAATGGCAGTGGTATATATCCACAATTTTTATAACGAAGGTATATTTGCTTTAAATCGCAAAGTTGAGAGGTATATTTGCATATTTTCCCTTTTAATAATCACAAATATGTTGAAAACCACGATAATTTTATAGCCAAACATAGGTTATGGCATATTTAAAAATAAAGATTTAAAAAATCTTATTTCTTTCTTAATCTATATGGATTCAAACTACCACATAAATTGAAACGAAGTGAATAATATTTGAAAACACTAAAGAAAATAATTTGTAAACAGTAAAGATGTTCCCAAGGTTTGTCAAGGAACCATTCCTCACAAGTCACATATTGTAGTAATAATAGTACTTACTAAGTAATAGACCATTCACATTGTGAAAATATCGTACTTGAAAACATTAAACATACTAATAATTACTATAGTATATCATTTGTAGCCCACAGGCAAGTAAAATCTCAAATGCTTCTTTTTTTATGCCAAACAATTATCTTAGCATAGTAATCCCAATCACGATGAGAGGCTGTTATCGCAGGTTGTCCAATTAAGGGATGTTCTTTCACATAAGTTGGAACATCATCTGCATCAACAAGACCATCTAGAAACTTCTGCATATCACCCTTGGGACCTATATCAACATATAAATTAATCAGATCAGATTTATATTAGATACATCGACAATGTAAAAAGATTTACACAACAAGCAATCTACTTATTATGGACAAGTGACCTAATTGTATTATAACCCGCAAGCTACGCATTTGACTGGTCGGATACAAATAATTACGTCTGCTAGCGAAATACACATAAATTATACACTAATTTTGTATAATTTATGTATATTATACATATGCGAGCGTTCATTTTAAAAATCCCTATTATAGAAGCTAAATCCAATTAGTGAATATCAAGGATTAGTATATGTTTGTTACCAAGAAAAGTATCTTTGCCATTTCCAACTTTGAAAATTGGAGGGAAAACCGCAGTATTAGGCTGCAAATTAAATCAAACAAGAACTATAAGTTAGTCTCAATAAAAAGATTTCTACTATATATATATATATATATATATATATATATATATCCACTGAATTGCAAAGCTTACAGGATTTATTAGAGCTATGTGAGGTTCATCATCAATCATAAGTGTGTTCGATTCTGAAAACTTTCCACCACGAAAAGGAAGGAGATCATACTTGTTTTCCCATATTGTTTTCATTGGCTTCAAGAAAATGGGCTTCTCCTTTTTCTCCAAGCACTTAAAGCCACTGTCAACACATTTTTGTTGATCCTACAAAATAAAATTGGATTTGTTACTCTTTTCAATATAAAATAATAAATTAAGAAAGGGTCGTTAAACTTATCGAATTAACTTCTCATTGATGTATCATCATCCAGTTAAGATTAATCTAAAGTCTAAACCAACAACAACAATAACATACCCAATTAAATCTCAAACCAACCCATCATATTATGAATTCAACATGCCAATCATTAAACAACTTACGTACATATAATAGGAAATGTCACTAAATCCCCTGCTAGTTGGGGATGCCCTCAGCATATGAATTTAAGATTATAAGAATTTCCATTGATAAAAAATGATTAGCCATTATGCGAAGAAAATCTTATTTAAAAAGCATAAAATATAAAGATTAGGAAGGCTCCCACTCTACCAAGAACGAATTAAAAGCGTCAGCTACCGAGCAAACGTTCATAATTAAATACGGTTTGTTTTCTCAAATTTAACCTCAATAAGCAAAATAATTTCTTAGTAGTTTAAATTAAAGAAACTTACCCATACAAATAACAACTTTCTTCGAAGTCCAACCATGATGTTATCTAAAATAGCGTCCATGTTTCTCCTATAAAAAATGGGCGAAAAGCAAATTAAAATTATAATAAAAATGTAGTTTCAATAGATTAATTAATTAAATCACTAGGTTTAAACCAATTCAATTTACGAATACTAACTCCATGGCAGACGACCATAGCCCGACTTCAAATCTTTCAAGGCAAAACTTCAAAAATTGATCGCAAAAAGGTCTCTTGAAAACTGCATTGAAGAAGGCATCGTCACAAAGGTGAACAAATAAAAATAATCACTACAAAAACGAAATGAATGTATCACAATTCACTCCACACTATTAGTACTTTACTTCCCTTATTTTACAGATTACTAAAGCAACGTATCATATTTCAATATATATCAACTGAATCTCCTTCAATGATATATCATGTAAATAAAGAAGATCAATCCATCTCGATCAACAAAAAATCATTGCCTTAGACATAAAAACAAAAAGATAGAAAAACTGCTTGATCGAAGAAAACTCTTTTAGAACCTAATAAAACCTCAACTCGGCAACAAAGTCGGTAATGAATTTTTTTTAGTCGGCTTACTCTGTTCTTAAAGACTTTCTGGCCACTAGACTTTATAGTGGACCTACCTTGCTGACAACTATCTCATATATCTCGAGGGGACCATATCAATTTGATAGTTAGAGTTCTATTTCTATGAAGAAAGAGACTATCAAGAAGCTCACTCTTGGCCGAGCTCGAAGCAAAAGATAGAATGTAACATGTCTTGTTGGTTTAGCTTATCAAACTATTACAACAGAGTCTAGCGGAGATCAAGAAAGAAACCTAAAGATGCCTTCTTTAATACACGAAGAAAAGATGATCACAAGTAGGGTGAACAAAACCAAACCACAAACCGCATCAAACCGACAAACCGACAAACCGACAAACCGAGTCAAACCGGAAAAAAGACCCCAACTGGTGGTTTGGTAATTAAAAAGAAATCCGACTATAAGTGATTTGACTTGGTATTAACTAAAAAAAATCAACCCGAGACCAAATCAATCCGATATTATATATATATATATATATATATTATTATAATATCATTCATATAGTTTTCTTTAACTTTGTCATAGTTTTTATTTTTTAACATCATAGTTGGGATTACCATTTAAGCCCACTGCCCATATATGTCATTAAGGTAAAAAAAAAAAAAAAGGCCAAACCTAACTAATTTACACATGGGTATTGACGTTTTCACTTCCAAGCTCAATGTTTTGTGATCATCAGCAACTGTTACAAGGGCCAAAAAGACGAAAACCACCTCGATTGGATCAGAATAAAAAACAATGTCAAATCAGATTGCCTTAAGCTGCCTTACATATAAATCTATTTAATTATTGAATCCTCTAAACACAATAGAATATTTTAATATATCCCTTTTATGAAATTCTTACCTCTGCCAATGGCTTATGATCATCTAAGTCAGGCAGAGTTGGGTACGCTCCAGTGGTTCATCCGAACCCCCTCGACGAAAAATTACACTATATATATAAAGTTAATTTTATTTTTTATGTATATATGGTAGATGTTGACCCCTTACCTCTTCGTGTAGTTACTTCTTCATATTTCTAAACATCTAGGTGACTTTATAATTTCAACATATAAAAAAGGTACACGCACAAACCTGAGAAATTTCCACAAATCAAGTCTGGTTCGTAGCTTTGGACATTGAACCTGTCTCGACGATGCACCCTATGAACCAACAATCCACCAAGATTAAGCACAATAAGTTTTTTTTGGCGCCCAAGGTTTAATTTCTCTAATGGAAGGTCCAATTCTTTTTCAGCAGTGTTCTTTTCATCTTCAGAATCACTAGTGGTATCATTATCAGAATTAACGATAACGTTCTTCAATTTCAAGTTAGGAACATTTCTTGCCATACTTGATTTTTGAAGTAAAGACTTTAGTGATAATACTACTTAGACAGATATGAAAAAGCCATGGTTGATTATTATATAATTATAGTGTTAGTTAAGGTTTATTAATTAATGGTGAAAACCCCTTAAATTCTATAATTAAGGCATGTCTATTAAGTATTTATGATTTCCAAGGCTCAAAATTGGAAAGGCAAAAGTCTGTTCAGTCAACCTTCCAATGGGAACAAGAAAATAGCAGATGAATGTTTATCAGGTTCTGGTCCAATACAAATATGAACAAAGTTATTGTTTGATCGCAATATTTTTATATATCTTTTAAATATTTTAAATTATTAATTATTGTGATTTATATTGATTTTTACGTATTTTTAGATATGTAAATTTTATATCCGTCCCATATTAGTTGTCCACATTACAATTAATATCTGTCTAAAAATACTTATCCATTTACAAAATCAAGATAGGATTAATTAAGTTTTTCCTATTTTATCCTTAATATTAATTACTTTTTGAAGTTATCAATATTGATTAAAGTGCAATTAATTGGAGAGAGATAAAAATAATATAGTAAAAATATACTTTTATATATAAATTCTGAAAATGCGTGTAAAGGAAAAAGTGGACAAATAATATGAAACGACGAGAGCGTATATTTATTCTATTTCTCATTCAATAATATGAGACGAATACAAACTCTTCCTACTTGAGATTAGTTGTCCACATTATTATAACTATCATTCCAATAGGAACAAGAAAGTAGCATATGAGTATTTATCTGACCTCAATTCGTATATCGAATTCCAAATTGAAAATAAAAAATTATGTACTCAAAATTTTAAAGGTAGAAGTTTGTTCAGTCACCCTTGGAATACGAACAAGAAAATAGAAGTTGAGTATGTTTCTGGCAGTCTACTGTGATCATCATAATTCATAACCCCAACCAAATCAGTAGCAATCAACCTAAAGAACAATTAACGGATCGGATAAAATTCTTCTCAACAGGTAACACATTACAAACTTAATAAAATGTTCTGAATTTCTGCTTAATAGGCAAATTTATACTTGTATAATTAGAACTCGTGCCTGATAAGTAACAGAAGTTTTGCCCGAGGAATTCTTTTTAAGATTTGATTTTTTTTATAATATAATTAAGCTGGGTTAAAAGTTAAAAATCACCGCATATTGTATCCTAGAAAAAAAAAATTAATTAAGAAAAGATAGAGTATCTTTAATGTTAAAGTAAATTATCTCCTTTTCCCTTGTATTCTAAAAAGCTCAAATATGTCATCTAACTTTTCGAAATGGTTTATTTATGTCACTTGTTAATAGTTGGACTCATTTATCATGACCGAAATTGTTCATCCATCCACTTGCCGTTAACAACTCAAATGACTGATTTTCAAAAAATCAAATTTCACACGTGACCTCGAAAAGACCAGCCTAAATAAAATTAAATCTAGTTCCAAATAAAATTGAAACCAGACTACCCAGAACCCTTTTAACCCAAATCTCTATTAGTGGTTGTCTTCAAGTCTTTTGCTACTATTAAGCCTAGCCTTAATAGAAGTGGGTAGCAGCACAAGCTGTACGACCACCCTACAGTAGTATTACCAGCCATGCCAGAGGAATAGTTGATTTAGTAATTTCTGGACTTCATGTCCTTTTTCTTTGAGAAAAGAACTTGAAGGATGGGCTGATTTCCAAATGAGGAATTGACACACTGACTCGTTTGTTTCATCCTTCTTGTTCATAGACCATGAAATGCTCTTTTTAGTGGACCTACCTTGCTGACAACTATCTCATATATCTCGAGGGGACCAGATCAATTTGATAGTTAGAGTTCTATTTCTACGAAGAAAGAGACTGTTGGAACTTGTATGGAATTAAGAAGAAATAAAGTGATCAACGGACAGAAAATTCGAATCAAAGGTTGCAACTTTTCAGAACAATTACAACATTTGGTATGAATGGCTGTAACTGTTCATATGCTACTCTATATAAAGAAAATGTTGATCACTTCGTTGGAAGAAGATACAACAAGACAGAACAAACTACAATCAATCAGTTTTTCACAATTAATGATTTAAGATTGTGGCTTCTACTTCTTCTTCTTCAAAACAAGTTTCTGAAGAACACATATAGTAAAATTCGCCAGAAGTGAAGTTCTTATGCTAGAACTCTCACTTATATAGTTGTATCCTCTAGACAGACGTCCGTAAAACTGCAGCACAAGTGGGAGCAAATTTTTGTCTTAAGACACTGCATCAAGCAGGCCTCTATCGACACCAAGTTAGTATGTGTTTTCAATTTGTTGAATTCATTGTTGTTGATTTCAAGTTATTTTGAGTTATCATCATATTATTGTGATCAATTCATTTCATCATTAATGATACTAGATTGACACTAACAATCTAAGAGAAAAATTATTCAGTAAAAAATAAATCAGAATTTTTTTCTTGATTTGTTGAGGTTGCAAAAATTTTCAGAGAATTCAATTTCCTAATTTGCAAAGATGGATCAATCTGGATCGTCAATGGTGAAAAACCATGTTGAGAAACCTGAGAAATTTAAAGGTTCTGATTTCAAATGCTGGCAACAGAAGATGTTGTTCTACTTGACAACTCTTCACGTGACAAACATATTGATTGCTGAGGCTCCTATGTCTTTGCCAAAAGGAGAAGGGGAGAATACTCTGACTGATGCGGAGAAGGCTGAAAGGTTGAAAGGCAGAAAGACATTCAAACTTGGGAAAGTCAGGAGTTTCTTTGCAGAAACTATATTCTCAATGCCTTGGATGATTCTCTCTACGACATCTACTCCACGTTCAGAACGTCACGGGAGTTGTGGCAATCGTTGGAGAACAAGTACAAAACTGAGGTTGCTTGTTCCAAGAAGTTCGTCATCGAAAAGTTTCTGAACTTTAAGATGAGTGATGCCAAGGCGGTTGTCAAGCAAGTGGAGGAACTCCAAATCATTGTACATGAGTTAGAGGTTGAAGGTATGGGCCTTAACCCGAGTTTCCTTGTTGGTGCTATTATTGAGAAATTAGCTCCCTCATGAAAGGATTTTAAAGTTTATCTTAAGCATCTAACTAAGGAAATGAATTTTGAGCAATTGGTTCTGAAAATTCGAGTTGAAGAGGATAACCTGAAGAATGAAAAGGCAGATGTTGTTTCATTGGAGACTAATGCCAACATGGTTGAAGGCAATGCTTCTAAGGCCAAGTTTCAGAAAGGTCAGGGCAAATTTAATGGTGCCAAGCCATCTTTTGCAACCGGGAGGAATGCATTCTCCCCTCAAAGGACCAATGCATTTAAGAAACCACAACCAGGACTCTGTTGGGTATGTGGCAAACCTAGACACATAGCAAAAGATTGTCGCCTTCGCAAGAATCAATGTGGTGGTGTTGGAGGTTCGAGTAATGTCAACCAATCCAACCGATATGGGGTCGCATCTGGGAGAACCGATATGGCTACGTTCTCTAGAAAATCTCACGAAGAAGGAGTTGTTCACGACCGAAATGAACACAACTGTATGAATTGAAATATGTTGATATGATCTGTGTGATACTTGTTGTCTTGATTTACTACAAAACGTGAATAGTTCAAGACATTTCGTCCACTATTTCACAAAGTAGATCCGATAGGTATTCACTACGAACGGTTCAAGTCCACAAGACACCTTTTCCGATGCATGTCATATCGCGTTGTTCAGAAATACTGAAAAGTTCCTTATTATCTTATTTTCTATCCAATGTGGGGTATTGTTGATGTTTGAATAGAAATGTGGGGTATTGTTGGAACTTGTATGGAATTAAGAAGAAATAAAGTGATCAACGGACAACAAATTCGAATCAAAGGTTGCAACTTTTCAGATCAATTACAACATTTGGTATGAATGGTTGTAACTGTTCATATGCTACTCTATATAAAGAATGTAGATCACTTGGTTGGAAGAAGATACAATAAGACAAAACAAACTACAATCAATCAGTTTTTCACAATTAATGATTTAAGATTGTGGCTTCTACTTCTTCTTCTTCAAAACAAGTTTCTGAAGAACACATATAGTAAATTCGCCAGAAGTGAAGTTCTTGTGCTAGAACTCTCACTTATATAGTTGTATCCTCTAGACAGACGTCCGTAAAACTGCAGCACAAGTGGGGGCGAATTTTTGTCTTAGGACACTGCATCAAGAAGACCTCTATCGGAAAAAAGACCCCAACTGGTGGTTTGGTATTTAAAAAGAAATCCGACTATAAGTGATTTGGCTTGGTATTAACTAAAAAAAAAAAAGTCAACCCGATATTATATATATAATTTTTATTATAATATCATTCATATAGTTTTCTTTAACTTTGTCATAGTTTTTATTTTTTAACATCATATTTGGGATTACCATTTAAGCCCACTGCCCAGATATGTCATTAAGGTAAAAAAAAAAAAAACCAAACCTAATTAATTTACACGTGGGTATTGACTTTTTCACTTCCAAGCTCAATGTTGTTTTGTGATCATCAGCAACTGTTACAAGGGCCGAAAAGACTCTGATCATAAGAATATAGAACATCTACATGCTGGTAAACACGAAAACCACCTCGATTGGATCAGAATAAATAACAATGTCAAATCAGATTGCCTTAATCTGCCTTACATATAAATCTATTTAATTATTGAATCCTCTAAACACAATAGACTGTTTTGAATATATCCCTTTTATGAAACTCTTACCTCTGCCAATGGCTTATGATCATCTAAGTCAGGCAGAGTTAGGTAGGCTCCAGGGGTTCATCCGAACCCCCTCGACGAAAAATTACACTACATATACAAAGTTAAAATTATTTTTTATGTATATATGGTAGATGTTGACCCTTACCTCTTCGTGTAGTTACTTATTCATATTTCTCAACATCTAGGTGACTTTATAATTTCAACATATAAAAAGGCACACTCACAAACCTGAGAAATTTCCACAAATCAAGTCTGGTTTGTAGCTTTGGACATTGAACCTGTCTCGACGATGCACCCTATGAACCAACAATCCACTAAGATTAAGCACAAGAAGTTTCTTTTTTGGCCCAAGGTTCAATTTCTCTAACGTAAGGTCCAAATCTAATTTTCTAGTGACTTTTTTATCTTCGTCATCACTGCTATAGTCATCAGAAACGATGTTCTTCAACTTCAGGTTTGAAAGCTTTTTTGCCATATTTAATTTTTGAGAAAAAGACACTAGTGATAATATACTAGGAGTACTACTTTGACGTAATTGTTCTATATATAGTGAAAGAGAATAATCTCATTGATTATTTTCATTAATGAAAGATGTATATATACAAATATATAATATCTAAATATGGAAAATAAATCTACATTTTCCTACTATAATTCTAATAGTTTTTCCTAATACAAGACTAATACCATAATTACACTTGTACAAGAATTCTAAAGCTATGATAAGTTTAATATACACAATTCGTTCCTTTGATATACACGACTTTGTCCATGTATATCACGGCTTCACACACCCCGCAATCATAGCGGGGGCGGTTGTCGTACGATGAGATTGTCCTAAAATCTTCAAACGAACTAAGAAAGACCCTTAGTAAAGATGTCTGCAATTTGGTACCTTGAAGGGACATGCAAGACACATACTTGTTCACGAGCTACCTTTTCGCAAACAAAGTGAATATCCATCTCGATATGTTTGCAAATCAAATTCATTCTAAACATTGTATTATCATTGAGATTTGCTTAATTTATTTCTTAGGATCAAAAGAAATGTATTGAGAACAATTTTTCAACTCTGGAAAGTAGGATAAGCCAATATTCTTGAAGCAGCTGAAGAAAATATGGGTAAATATTCGTCCTTCTCGTGGTGGAAGATTTTCAGAATCCGATACACTTGTGATTGATGATTGATGATGAACCCCACACTGCACTACTTTACCCCGTAGATTTTAATTGATTTGCAATTATTTTACTAAAAGTATAAGCTATTCTTTAATTTAATAAGTCAGACTAATTGCTAAGTCTTGTTTGATTTGCAGCCTAATACAGCTGTTTTTCCTCCTGCTTACAAAGTTACAAATGGCGAAGACTCATTTCTTGGTAACAATCTACTAGTCCTTGATAATTTTGACCGATTGAAATTCAATTTTTATATCGTAACCGTTTATTACACTATTACATTACACAAAAGTTAATTATGTCCAGATAAATAACTCGTGATCATGACCAGTACGATTAGTTACCCTGAAACAAGATGAATAAACCAATTCCTGTAGATATTTTTTTTTCAAGTTAATAATATAAAGTACAATTTGACCTACAACGAAATAATGTGATAACTTGTTGTTCACCTTGTCAAATTATCATCATTATGGTGTAAATATTATTTTATTGGCAGATTATAACATAAATTAGGACTATACTAGAGTTCTCATACTGTCGACGTATATAAATTAAATGTTAGACTTATGAATTTTATATTTCGAAGTTCTTCACAATGTCAGTTTATGTAATTATTGACTTATGATTTCTTTTAATAGGTCCTAAGGGAGAAATGAAGGAGTTCCTGGAGGGGTTAACTTATGCAAATGATGTTCCAACATATGTGAAAGAACATGCCTTTGGACAACTTGCGATAACAGACTCTCACCCTGATTGAAGTTACTATGCTAAAGTAGTTAGCGCAGCAGAATATTATTGTAGGGTTTTGTTGGGTTCAAAACGTATAAGTAAAGTGCAAATGAAAGTTTAAAATTTTGTTTATTTACCCCAACAATTCCTCGTTTCTGGTATGATTATATGACAATCAAAACATGTAAAGTAAAACTTAAACAAAAAACTTACGGGTTATAAAATCTGGAATCTTTTACGTAGGGTGAACACGCGATTGTTCCCTTCTATTGCAAGCACCTTGCTACAATGTATTCCTCTGTCAAGAAAGCCAGGAGATCTTGGCAGAGGTTTGAGAGAGTCTTTGTCCTAGACTCTAAGTCTAGAATTGTTATGAGAATTCGTGTATAATTAACAATGGTTGGTGTTGTATATATAGAAGATATTAGGGCAAACTTCATATTAGGGTTGGGATCTAAGCCTGGCCCAAAACCGAGGTGCAGTGGGCCAGTCCGACTGGGCCCACTGTCGGGTCGGCGCCTTATGTCAAATAACGTTTTCCGTTTTCGTTTAATATATATATTCAGCACATTAAATCCAAAATCCAATTTTGATTTAATTAAATAATTTCCATCTAATAGAAATTATCTCATAGTTATTACTAATTTAAATATCTCAATTCCAAATCGAATATTTAATATTTTTTCAATACACCCTTAGATTGAAGAGACAATCGACATAGTGTGACCTATAGGCCTTCACATATTGACACTAATCCAATTAAGGTCTATACGGAACTCCTAGACTGCGCCGTACGACGAACTCAATATGTGAAGTACGTTTACATGAATCCATCAAACATAACCTTTATATGAGATGATAAATTCCTTTCATTCGCGACACACTCGATCAAGCTTAGGATTTGCCATGTGTCTATCCAAATGGCTTGATCACTTTATCTCATCTATATTAGTCGACAACTAGACCATATTCTAAATATGTCTCTTGCATTGGCCAATGACTTGGTCGACCTAATATCACTGAGAAGTTGAGTGCTCTCTCGAATATCCAATCGAGGAATGAATCATATTCTTGGCTCAACTACCACCTTAGTTTACATCATAATGCACCCAACACAAGCCGCGTCTTATCCTATAAGGAGTTTAAGCTTAGGACAGGGTCAAAGTACATTACTCTGTAAAAAAAGGTGTGTATTGACCTCAAATCAAATGACCTTTTTCTCCCACATGTTGATAACACGTTAGACATGTATAACAAATAGTTTATCAACACGGTATACCAATACTTTCCAAAAGTATCCATGTGTCCATCACGAGTAATCATTACTCGTAGCATGTGAGACATACTACATTCTCCAAGAATGTGATGTAGACCACATGTCGACTTAAAATATATCATCGATATCCCATTTTCGATGATCATTAATCGAGGCTATTTTAGAGATACACTCTATCATCAATATCTCATTCTATTAATGACAACGTAAGCTCAAGTGATGCACATTAATGAGTAATTACAAACAATCAAATAATAATTCAATAATTGCAAATGTCATAAATATTAATCTTATTAATAATACGAATGTGTTTAAGTACATTATGTTCCTAATATAGATTGTCTCTAGGATATATATATTTTCAATCTCCCACTTGGCCTAGAGCCAATCTCCAATGTATCTAATTCCCATGTTTTCAAAATGACCATTATGATTAACTAAGCTTAATTGTTTAGTAGATGGGTCAACTAGATTATCATCTGTGGGAACATAGTCTAATCTTATTTCTTCAGTTTCCACCATCTCCCTGAGTATGTGGTATTCCCTTGGTACATGCTTGTTTCTGTTTGTTGAACTTGGTTCCTTAGCTTGCGCAATCGCACCAGTGTTATCACAATATATCATTATTGGATGACAAACACTTGGAACAACCCCAGGATCTTGGTTCCTTAGCTTGCGCTTACTATAAACGCAGAGATCATCTTTGCTTCTAACAGAGTCAAACGATTTGACTGCTTTGTCAAAGTAAATATTCCAACTCTTTGAGGTTTGCTTAAGTCCATAAATGGACTTTTGTAGCTTGCATACTGCTTTGGGCTTAGTCTTTGATGTAAAACCCTCAGGTTGTATCATATACACCTCCTCAATTAGGTTACCATTGAGGAAAGCAGTTTTAACATCCATTTGCCAAATGTCATAATTATAGTATGCGGCTATTGCAAGCAAAATCCGAATGGACTTAATTTTCGCAACATGTGAAAAGGTTTCATCATAATCGACCCCAGGCCGTTGATTATAACTTTTAGCCACCAATCTTGCCTTATAAGTCTGTACCTTGCCATATGCATCAATCTTCTTCTTGAAGACCCATTTGCATCCTATAGGTCTAACCCCTGGTTGGAAAATCAACCAAGTTCCAAACTTGATTGATGTACATCGAGTCCATCTCGATTTCATGGCTTCTTGCCATCTCTGCGAATCAATGTCTAACATAGCTTCGCTGTAGGTTGTAGGTTCATATTATGAAAAGAAATAGAATTTTAGGAGTAAAATAGAAATAGAATTATCCTATTATGAAAATATGTAAATTGTATATATAGTCTTTCAATCAATGAGAATAATGAATAATCAATGAATTATTTCTTTCACAAACATAGGTTATGGCATATTTAAAACTACGAATTTAAAAAGTCTTATTTCTTTCTTAATCTATACGGATTCAAACTATCACATAAATTGAAACGAAATGAATAATATTTGAAAACAATAAAGGAAAAAAAATTGTAAACAGTAAAGATATTTATATTTGCATAGGAACTGCACGGTTTGTCAAGGAACCATTCCTCACAAGTCACATATTGTAGTAAAAATAGTACTTACTAAGTAATAGACCATTCACATTGTGAAAATATCGTACTTGAAAACATTAAACATACTAAACCCCACTGGCAAGTAAAATCTCAAATGACTTAAACTTCAGATGCTTCTTTTTATATGCCAACAATACGGATTATCTTAGCATAGTAATCCCAATCACGATGAGAGGCTGTTATCGCAGGTTGTCCAATTAAGGGATGTTCTTTCACATAAGTTGGAACATCATCTGCATCAACAAGGCCATCTAGAAACTTCTGCATATCACCCTTAGGATCTATATCAACATATAAATTAATCAGATCAAATTTATATTAGATACATTGACAATGTAAAAAGAAGTACACAACAAGCAATCTACTTATCATGGCCGCAAGCTACACATTTGACTGGTCGGATACAAATAATTACGTCCGCTAGCAAAATACACATACAGTATACACTAATTTTGTATAATTTATGTATATTATACATATGCGAGCGTTCATTTTAAAAATCCCTATTATAGAAGCTAAATCCAATTAGTGAATATCAAGGATTAGTATATGTTTCTTACCAAGAAAAGTATCTTTGCCATTTCCAACTTTGAAAATTGGAGGAAAAACCGCAGTATTAGGCTGCAAATTAAATCAAACAAGAACTATAAGTTAGTCTCAATAAAAAGATTTCTTCTCTCTCTATATATATATCCACTGAATTGCAAAAACTTACAGGATTTATTAGAGCTATGTGGGGTTCATCATCAATCATAAGTGTGTTCGATTTTGAAAACTTTCCACCACGAAAAGGAAGGAGATCATACTTGTTTTCCCATATTTTTTTCATTGGCTTCAAGAAAATGGGCTTCTCCTTTTTCTCCAAACACTTAAAGCCACTGTCAACACATTTTTGTTGATCCTACAAAATAAAATTGGATTTGTTACTCTTTCCAATATAAAATAATAAATTAAGAAAGGGTCGTCAAACTTATCGAATTAACTTCTCATTGATGTATCATCATCCAGTTAAGATTAATCTAAAGTCTAAACCAACAAGAACAATAACATACCCAGTTAAATCTCTAACCAACCCATCATATTATGAATTCAACATGCCAATTATTAAACAACTTACGTTAGAAACACAAGACATATAATAGGAAATGTCACTAAACCCCCTGCTCGTTGGGGATGCCCTCAGCATATGAATTTAAGATTATAAGAACTTTTCCATTGATAAAAAATGATTAGCCATTATGCGAAGAAAATCTAATTTAAAAAGCATAAAATATAAAGATTAGGTAGGCTCCCACTCTACCAAGAATAAATTAAAAACGTCACTACCGAGCAAACGTTCATAATTAAATACGGTTTGTTTTCTCAAATTTAACCTCAATAAGCAAAATAATTTCTTAGTAGTTTAAATTAAAGAAACTTACCCATACAAATAACAACTTTCTTCGAAGTCCAACCATGATGTTATCTAAAATAGCGTCCATGTTTCTCCTATAAAAAATGGGCGAAAGCAAATTAAAATTATAATAAAAATGTGTTTCAATAGATTAATTAATTAAACCACTAGATTTAAACCAATTCAATTTGCGAATACTAACTCCATGGCAGACGACCATAGCCCGACTTCAAATCTTTCAAGGCAAAACTTCAAAAATTGATCGCAAAAAGGTCTCTTGAAAACTGCATTGAAGAAGGTGAACAAATAAAAATAATCACTACAAAAACGAAATGAATGTATCACATTTCACTCCACACTATTAGTACTTTACTTCCCTTATTTTACAGATTACTAAAGCAATGTATCATATTTCAATATATCAACTGAATCTCCTTCAATGATATATCATGTAAATAAAGAAGATCAATCCATCTCGATCAACAAAAAACCATTGCCTTAGACATAAAAACAAAAAGATAGAAAACAGCTTGATCGAAGAAAACTCTTTTAGAACCTAATACCAACCAAGAAACCTCAACTCGGCAACAAAAGTCGGTAATGAACTTTTTTTTAGTCGGCTTACTTTCTTCTTAAAGACTTTCTGGCCACTAGACTATATAGTGGACCTACCTTGTGACAACTATCTCATATATCTCGAGGGGACCAGATCAATTTGATAGTTAGAGTTCTATTTCTATGAAGAAAGAGACTATCAAGAAGCTCACTCTTGGCCGAGCTCAAAGCAAAAGATAGAATGTAACATTTCTTGTTGGTTTAGCTCATCAAACTATTACAACAGCGGAGATCAAGAAAGTAGCCTAAAGAGGCCTTTTTTAATACACGAAGAAAAGATGATCACAAGTAGAGTGAACAAAACCAATACACAAACCGCATCAAACCGACAAACCGAGTCAAACCGGAAAAAAGACCCCAACTGGTGGTTTGGTATTTAAAAAGAAATCCGACTATAAGTGATTTGGCTTGGTAATAACAAAAAAAAAAAGTCAACCCGATATTATATATATAATTTTTATTATAATATCATTCATATAGTTTTCTTTAACTTTGTCAAAGTTTTTATTTTTTAACATCATATTTGGGATTACCATTTAAGCCCACTGCCCATATATGTCATTAAGGTAAAAAAAAAAAAATCCCAAACCTAACTAATTTACATGTCATCAGCAACTGTTACAAGGGCCGAAAAGACTGATCATAAGAATATAGAACATCTACATGATGGTAAACCCGAAAACCACCTCGATTGGGTCAGAATAAATAACAATGTCAAATCAGATTGCCTTAATCTGCCTTACATATAAATCTATTTAATTATTGAATCCTCTAAACACAATAGACTATTTCGAATATATCCCTTTTATGAAACTCTTACCTCTGCCAATGGCTTATGATCATCTAAGTCAGGCAGAATTAGGTAGGCTCCAGGGGTTCATCCGAACCCACTCGACGAAAAATTACACTACATATACAAAGTTAAAATTAATATTTGTGTATATATGGTAGATATTGACCACTTACCTCTTCGTGTAGTTACTTCTTCATATTTCTCGACATCTAGGTGACTTTATAATTTCAACATATAAAAAAGGTACACGCACAAACCTGAGAAATTTCCACAAATCAAGTCTGGTTCGTAGCTTTGGACATTGAACCTGTATCGACGATGCACCCTATGAACCAACAATCCACCAAGATTAAGCACAATAAGTTTTTTTTGGCGCCCAAGGTTTAATTTCTCTAATGGAAGGCCCAATTCTTTTTCAGCAGTGTTCTTTTCATCTTCATAATCACTAGTGGTATCATTATCAGAATTAACGATAACGTTCTTCCATTTCATGATAAGAACATTTCTTGCCATACTTGATTTTTGAAGTAAAGACTTTAGTGATAATACTACTTAGACAGATATGAAAAAGCCACGGTGATTATTATATAATTATAGTGTTAGTTAAGGTTTATTAATTAATGGTCAAAACCCCTTAAATTCTATAATTAAGGCATGTCTATTAAGTATTTATGATTTCCAAGGCTCAAAATTGGAAAGGCAAAAGTCTGTTCAGTCAACCTTCCAATGGGAACAAGAAAATAGCAGATGAATGTTTATCAGATTCTCGTCCAATACAATTATGAACAAAGTTATTCTTTGATCGAAATATTTTTATAAATATTTTAAATCATTAATTATTGAGATTTATATTAAGTTTTACGTAATTTTCAGATATATAAATTTTATCTCCGTCCCATATTAGTTGTCCACATTACTATTAATATCTGTCTAAAAATACTTATCCATTTACAAAATCAAGATAGAATTAATTAAGTTTTTCCTATTTTGTCCTTAATATTAATTACTTTTTTAAGTTATCAATATTGATTAAAGTGCAATTAATTGGAGAGAGATAAAAAATAATACAGTAAAAATATACTTTTATATTAAGAAGAAATAAAGTGATCAACGGACAAAAAATTCGAATCAAAGGTTGCAACTTTTCAAAATAATTACAACCTTTGGTATGAAAGGTTGTAACTGTTCATATGCTACTCTATATAAAGAATGTTGATCACTTGGTTGGAAGAAGATATAACAAGATATAACAAACTACAATCAATCAGTTTTTCACAATTAATGATTTAAGATTGTGGCTTCTACTTCTTCTTCTTCAAAACAAGTTTCTGAAGAACACATATAGTAAATTCGCCAGAAGTGAAGTTCTTGTGCTAGAACTCTCACTTAGATAGTTGTATCCTCTAGACAGACGTCCGTAAAACTACAGCACAAGTGGGGGCGAATTTTTGTCTTAGGACACTGCATCAAGCAGGCCTCTATCGACACCAAATTAGTATGTGTTTTCAATTTGCTGAATTCATTGTTGTTGATTTCAAGTTATTTTGAGTTATCATCATATTATTGTGCTTAATTCATTTCATCATTAATGATACTAGATTGACACTAACAATCTAAGACAAAAATTATTCAATAAAAAAAAACAAATATTTTTTTTCTGATTTGTTGAGGTTGCAAAATTTTTCAGAGAATTCAATTTTCTGATTTGCAAAGATGGATCAATATGGATCGTCAATTGTGAAAAACCATGTTGAGAAATCTGAGAAATTCAAAGGTTCTGATTTCAAACGCTGGCAACAGAAGATGTTGTTCTACTTGACAACTCTTCACATGGCAAACATATTGATTGGTGAGGCTCCTATGGCTTTGCTAGAAGGAGAAGGGGAGAATACTCCGACTGATGCGGAGAAGGCTGAAAGGCATTCAAACTTGGGAAAGTCAGGAGTTTCGTTGCAGAAACTATACTCTCAATGCCTTGGATGATTCTCTCTAGGACATCTACTCCATGTTCAGAACGGCATGGGAGTTGTGGCAATCGTTGGAGAACAAGTACAAAACTGAGGTTGCTTGTTCCAAGAAGTTCGTCATCGAAAAGTTTCTAAACTTTAAGATGAGTGATGCCAAGGCGGTTGTCAAGCAAGTGGAGGAACTCCAAATCATTGTACATGAGTTAGAGGTTGAAGGTATGGGCCTTAACCCGAATTTCCTTGTTGGTGCTATTATTGAGAAATTACCCCCCTCATGGAAAGATTTTAAGGTTTATCATAATCATCTAACCGAGGAAATGAATTTTGAGCAATTGGTTCTGAAAATTCGAGTTGAAGAGGATAACCGGAAGAATGAAAAGGCAGATGTTGTTTCATTGGAGACTAATGCCAACATGGTTGAAGGCAATGCTTCTAAGGCCAAGTTTCAGAAAGGTCAGGGCAAATTTAATGGTGCCAAGCCATCTTTTGCAACCGGGAGGAATGCATTCTCCCCTCAAAGGACCAATGCATTTAAGAAACCACAACCAGGACTCTGTTGGGTATGTGGCAAACCTAGACACATAGCAAAAGATTGTCGCCTTCGCAAGAATCAATGTGGTGGTGTTGGAGGTTCGAGTAATGTCAACCAATCCAACCGGGCTGAAACTAAAAACCAATTCATTGGGATTGTGGCGGCTCAAGCAAATCTGGTTACAAATTCAACCGATTGGTGGATGGACACGGGTGCTACACTGCACGTATGTTCTGAAAATGATATGTTTTCATCCTACCAGGCCATCAAGGATGGAGAACCATTGTTCGTAGGGAATGCTGCTTCTGTGAATGTGGAAGGGAAAGGGAAGGTGACTTTACAACTCACTTTCGGGAATGATCTTGTGCTCACTAATGTGTTGCACGTGCCTGAAATTTGTAAGAATTTGATTTCTGGGCCTGTTCTTAGTAACAAGGGCTTCAAAATTGTATTTGAATCTGACAAATTTGTACTCACCAATGGTGGGTTGTATGTAGGGAAGGGTTACCTCAGTGAGGGACTCTTCAAACTATCTGTTGTACCTATTAAGGCAATTGCCTTTATTAATGAAAATACAGACACTAGCACTGCTTCTATGTATATGGTTGATTCCCCGTCTTTATGGTATTCACGATTAGACTATGTTAATTATCGCTCTTTACAAAGAATGGTGAAGTTAGGCATATTGCCAAATTGCTCTATGAATAAAATGACCAAGTGTGGAGTTTGCATAGAATCAAAATATGCAACTCATCCTCATAAATCTGTAGTGAAATCAAATGAAGTGCTTGGTTTAATTCATAGTGATTTATGTGATTACCAAGCAACCTCATCTCGTGGAGGAAAGAATTACTATATATCATTCATAGATGATTGCAATAAATTTGGTTATGTATACTTAATACATACCAAAGATGAGGCTTTGAACATGTTTAAAACATACAAAGCAGAAGTGGAAAACCAACTTGACAAAAGAATTAAGATTCTAAGGTCAGACAGATGTGGTGAATATCAATCAAATGAGTTCAAAGAATTCTGTTCTACTCATGGTATAGTTCATCAAACCACTGCGCCATATACTCCAAAACAAAATGGAGTTGCCGAACGTAAAAATAGAACATTGAAGAATATGATGAATTCAATGTTGATTAGTTCGGGTGTACCCCTTAGTCTATGGGATGAGGCGTTAATTACTGCAAATATGATATTGAACAAAATTCCTCAAAAGAAAAATGACCAATCTCCCTATGAGTTATGGAGAGGAAGATCGCCTACTTTCAAATGGATGAAAGTGTGGGGTTGCCTAGCGAAAGTTCAAGTTCCCTTACCAAAGAGAACTAAACTTGGACCAAAAACGGTGGATTTTATATATATTGGTCATGCCACTAATAGTGCAGCATATAAGTTTTTGGGGTATCATTCCGATGTTGACGGTATTCACAAAAACACGTTTATGGAATCTGCTGAAGCAGAATTTTCTGAGGATATTTTTCCTTACAAAGACAAGGATAAAAGTGTTCCTAATCATAAGAAAAGGACACTGCCTCAAGATGAGTCAAACCAAAACACTAATAATGATAAAAATCTTACTTCATCTGTTCAAGAAAAAATCTCTGAACCAAGGAGGAGTAAATGTGGGAAAATTTCCAAAAATTTTGGACCGGACTTCATGACCTTTTCCGTTAAAGGAGAACCTCAAACATATAGGGCTGCTATGGAATCATCTGAAGTACCTTATTGGAAAGAGGCTATTCAAAGTGAGATAGAATCCATTGTGCAAAATAATACATGGATATTGGTTGATCTCCCTCCGGGATAAAAACCAATAGGCCATAAATGGATTTTTAAACTGAAATTAAGGCTTGATGGTACTATAGAAATATACAAAGCTCGTATAGTAGCCAAAGGGTTTCGACAAAAAGATGGTGTATATTTATTTGATACCTACTCACCAGTAACGAGAATTACGTCTATTAGAACATTAATTGCTATAGCGCCGATTCACAATTTGGAAATACACCAAATGGATGTGAAGACCGCATTCTTGAATGGTGAATTAGATGAAGAAATTTACATGGAACAACCCGAAGGATTTGTTATTAAAGGTCAAGAACCAAAGGTTTGCAAATTGATTAAGTCTTTATACATACTTAAACAAGCTCCAAAGCAATGGCATGAAAAGTTTGATAATATGTTATTATCAAATGATTTTTAAATAAATGAATGTGATAAATGTGTCTACATTAAACAATGTAAAGATGCATGTGTCATTATATGCTTATATGTTGATGATATGTTAATTATGGGAACGGATAAAGATGTAATTAACCAAACTAAGTAGATGTTGCATGCCGCTTTTGATATGAAAGATATGGGAATAACGGATGTCATTCTTGGTATTTGAATTCAAAAGAATTCTGATGGTTACATCTTAACACAATCCCATTATGTTGAAAAGGTCCTCAGAAAATTTGGACACTATGATGATCGACCGGTTGTTACACCATTTGATCCCGCTAGTCACCTTAAGAAGAATGAAGGTGAAAGTGTATCTCAATTGGAGTATACACAAGTTCTTGGAAGTTTGATGTACATAATGAATTGTACGAGACCAGATTTAGCATATACAGTGAGTCGACTAAGTCGATACTCACATAATCCTGGAAAGGATCATTGGTTTGCACTAAGACGAGCACTCCGATATCTACAGCATACAATGAACTATGGATTGCATTATACAAAATATCCTCCTGTGTTAGAAGGATATTGTGATGCTAATTGGATGACCAACCATTCGAAAAGTAAGTCCACAAGTGGTTATGTATTTACACTTGGTGGAGCATCGGTATCTTGGAAATCATCAAAGCAAACGGTAAATACGCGATCAACTATGGAAGCAGAGTTTGTAGCCTTAGACAAAGCTGCCGAAGAGGCAGAATGGCTCAGAAACTTTCTAGAAGGTATTCCGTTGTGGACAAAGCCTGTGATAGCCATTTGCATACATTGTGATAGTATGGATGCCCTGACGAGGGCAAATAATCAGATATACAATGGCAAGTCGAGACATATAAGGCGACGTCATAATACAATACGAAGCTTGCTGAAGAATGGAATTATTTCCATTGATTATGTGATATCAAAGGACAATATAGTGGATCCTTTGACAAAAGGCCTTAACAGAGAGCAAGTCGTATTTACATCGAGGGGAATGAGCTTAAAGACAACACAATGAGTCGTTAATTGGCGAAAACCTAACCTATCATAATTGAAGATCCCATGGTTTAGGTTCAATAGGAAAACTAGTTGGGGAAGACTCAAAGAGCATAAAACACACATATGCTCATTCCTATGGTGTACTAAGTGTGTTAATCCGTTGATATTTTAAGGGCTGAATCCTATTCTTAATAATACTAAAAGCCTATGGTGGGATAGTACGGACTATTCTTGTTTGGTATTACCTATATGAGATTGATGTGGGGTCGCATCTGCGAGAACCGATATGGTCACATTCTCTAGAAAATCTCACGAAGAAGGAGTTGTTCACGACCGAAATGAACACAACCGTAAGAATTGAAATATGTTGATATGATTTGTGTGATACTTGTTGTCTTGATTTACTACAAAACGTGAATAGTTCAAGACATTTCGTCCACTATTTCACAAAGTAGATCCGAGAGGTATTCACTATGAACGGTTCAAGTCCACAAGACACATTTTTCGATGTATGTCATATCGCGTTGTTCAGAAATACCGAAAAGTTCCTTATTATCTTATTTTCTATCCAAATATGGGGTATTGTTGACGTTTGAATAGAAAATGTGGGGTATTGTTGGAACTTGTATGGAATTAAGAAGAAATAAAGTGATCGACGGACAGAAAATTCGAATCAAAGGTTGCAACTTTTCAGAACAATTACAATCTTTGGTATGAATAGTTGTAACTGTTCATATGCTACTCTATATAAAGAATATTGATCACTTGGTTGGAAGAAGATACAACAAGACAGAACAAACTACAATCAATCAGTTTTTCACAATTAATGATTTAAGATTGTGGTTTCTACTTCTTCTTCTTCAAAACAAGTTTCTGAAGAACACATATAGTAAATTCGCCAGAAGTGAAGTTCTTGTGCAAGAACTCTCACTTATATAGTTATATCCTCTAGACAGACGTCCGTAAAACTGCAGCACAAGTGGGGGCGAATGTAACATCTCTTATTGGTTTAGCTCATCAAACTATTACAACAGAGTCCAGCGGAGATCAAGAAAGTAGCCTAAAGAGGCCTTTTTTAATACACGAAGAAAAGATGATCACAAGTAGGGTGAACAAAACCAAACCACAAACCGCATCAAACCGACAAACCGAGTCAAACCGGAAAAAAGACCCCAACTGGTGGTTTGGTATTTAAAAAGAAATCCGACTATAAGTGATTTGGCTTGGTATTAACAAAAAAAAGTCAACCCGATATTATATATATAATTTTTATTATAATATCATTCATATAGTTTCCTTTAACTTTGTCATAGTTTTTATTTTTTAACATCATATTTGGGATTGCCATTTTAGCCCACTGTCCATGTATGTCATTAAGGTAGAAAAAAGCCCAAACCTAACTAATTTACACGTGGGTATTGACTTTTTCACTTCCAAGCTCAATGTTGTTTTGTGATCATCAGCAACTGTTACAAGGGCCGAAAAGACTCTGATCATAAGAATATAGAACATCTACATGCTGGTAAACACGAAAACCACCTCAATTGGATCAGAATAAATAACAATGTCAAATCAGATTGCCTTAATCTGCCTTACATATAAATCTATTTAGTTATTGAATCCTCTAAACACAATAGACTATTTTGAATATATCCCTTTTATGAAACTCTTACCTCTGCCAATGGCTTATGATCATCTAAGTCAGGCAGAGTTAGGTAGGCTCCAGGGGTTCATCCGAACCCCCTCGACGAAAAATTACACTACATATACAAAGTTAAAATTATTTTTATGTATATATGGTAGATGTTGACCCTTATCTCTTCGTGTAGTTACTTCTTCATATTTCTCAACATCTAGGTGACTTTATAATTTCAACATATAAAAAAGGTAAACGCACAAACCTGAGAAATTTCCACAAATCAAGTCTGGTTTGTAGCTTTGGACATTGAACCTGTCTCGACGATGCACCCTATGAACCAACAATCCACTAAGATTAAGCACAAGAAGTTTCTTTTTTGGCCCAAGGTTCAATTTCTCTAACGTAAGGTCCAAATCTAATTTTCTAGTGACCTTTTTACCTTCGTCATCACTGCTATAGTCATCAGAAACGATGTTCTTCAACTTCAGGTTTGAAAGCTTTTTTGCCATATTTAATTTTTGAGAAAAAGACACTAGTGATAATATACTAGGAGTACTACTTTGACGTAATTGTTCTATATATAGTGAAAGAGAATAATCTCATTGATTATTTTCAGTAATGAAAGATGTATATATACAAATATATAATATCTAAATATGGAAAATAAATCTACATTTTCCTACTATAATTCTAATAGTTTTTCCTAATACAAGACTAATACCATAATTACACTTGTACAAGAATTCTAAAGCTATGATAAGTTTAATATACACAATTCGTTCCTTTGATATACACGACTTTGTCCATGTATATCACGGCTTCTGTCACACCCCGCTGTCATAGCGGGCGGTTGTCGTACGATGAGACTGTCCTAAAATCTTCAAACAGAACTAAGAGAAGACCCTTAGTAAAGATGTCTGCAATTTGGTACCTTGAAGGGACATGCAAGACACATACTTGTTCACGAGCTACCTTTTCGCAAACAAAGTGAATATCCATCTCGATATGTTTGCAAATTAGATTCATTCTAAACATTGTATTATCATTGAGATTTGCTTAATTTATTTCTTAGGATCAAAAGAAATGTATTGAGAACAATTTTTCAACTCTGGAAAGTAGGATAAGCCAATATTCTTGAAGCAGCTGAAGAAAATATGGGAAAATATTCGTCCTTCTCGTGGTGGAAGATTTTCAGAATCCGATACACTTATGATTGATGATTGATGATGAACCCTGCTCTACTTTACCCCGTAGATTTTAATTGATTTGCAATTATTTTACTAAAAGTATAAGATATTCTTTAATTTAATAAGTCAGACTAATTGCTAAGTCTTGTATGATTTGCAGCCTAATACAGCTGTTTTTCCTCCTGCTTACAAAGTTACAAATGGCGAAGACTCATTTCTTGGTAACAATCTACTAGTCCTTGATAATTTTGACCGATTGAAATTCAATTTTTATATCGTAACCGTTTATTACACTATTACATTACACAAAAGTTAATTATGTCCAGATAAATAACTCGTGATCATGACCAGTACGATTAGTTACCTGAAACAAGATGAATAAACCAATTCCTGTAGATATTTTTTTTTCAAGTTAATAATATAAAGTACAATTTGACCTACAATGAAATAATGTGATAACTTGTTGTTCACCTTGTCAAATTACCATCATTATGGTGTAAATACTATTTTATTGGCAGATTATAACATAAATTAGAACTATACTAGAGTTCTCATACTGTCGACGTATATAAATTAAATGTTAGACTTATCAATTTTATATTTCGAAGTTCTTCACAATGTCAGTTTATGTAATTATTGACTTATGATTTCTTTTAATAGGTCCTAAGGGAGAAATGAAGGAGTTCCTGGAGGGGTTAACTTATGCAAATGATGTTCCAACATATGTGAAAGAACATACCTTTGGACAACTTGCGATAACAGACTCTCACCCTGATTGAAGTTACTATGCTAAAGTAGTTCGCGCAGCAGAATATTATTGTAGGGTTTTGTTGGGTTCAAAACGTATAAGTAAAGTGCAGCGAAAGTTTAAAATTTTGTTTATTTACCCCAACAATTCCTCGTTTCTGGTATGATTATATGACAATCAAAACCTGTAAAGTAAAACTTAAACAAAAAACTTACGGGTTATAAAATCTGGAATCTTTTACGTAGGGTGAACACGCGATTGTTCCCTTCTATTGCAAGCACCTTGCTACAATGTATTCCTCTGTCAAGAAAGCCAGGAGATCTTGGCAGAGGTTTGAGAGAGTCTTTGTCCTAGACTCTAAGTCTAGAATTGTTATGAGAATTTGTGTATAATTAACAATGGTTGGTGTTGTATATATAGCAGATATTAGGGCAAACTTCATATTAGGGTTGGGATCTAAGCCTGGCCCAAAACCGAGGTGCAGTGGGCCAGTCTGACTGGGCCCACTGTCGGGTCGGCGCCTTATGTCAAATAACGTTTTCCGTTTTCGTTTAATATATATATTCAGCACATTAAATCCAAAATCCAATTTTGATTTAATTAAATAATTTCCATCTAATAGAAATTATCTCATAGTTATTAATAATTTAAATATCTCAATTCCAAATCGAATATTTAATAATTTTTCAATACACCCTTAGATTGAAGAGACAATCGACATAGTGTGACCTATAGGCCTTCACATATTGACACTAATCCAATTAAGGTCTATACGGAACTCCTAGACTGCGCCGTACGACGGACTCAATATGTGAAGTACGTTTACATGAATACATCAAACATAACCTTTATATGAGATGATAAATTCCTTTCATTCGCGACACACTCGATCAAGCTTAGGATTTGCCATGTGTCTATCCAAATGGCTTGATCACTTTATCTCATCTATATTAGTCGACAACTAGACCATATTCTAAATATGTCTCTTGCATTGGCCAATGACTTGGTCGACCTAATATCACTGAGAAGTTGAGTGCTCTCTCGAATATCCAATCGAGGAATAAATCATATTCTTGGATCAACTACCACCTTAGTTTACATCATAATGCACCCAACACAAGCCGCGTCTTATCCTATAAGGAGTTTAAGCTTAGGACAGGGTCAAAGTACATTACTCTGTAAAAAAGGTGTGTATTGACCTCAAATCAAAGGACCTTTTTCTCCCACATGCTGATAACACGTTAGACATGTATAACAAATAGTTTATCAGCAGGGTATACCAATACTTTCCAAAAGTATTCATGTGTCCATCACGAGTAATCATTACTCGTAGCATGTGAGACATACTACATTCTCCAAGAATGTGATGTAGACCACATGTCGACTTAAAATATATCATCGATATCCCATTTTCGATGATCATTAATCGAGGCTATTTTAGAGATACACTCTATCATCAATATCTCATTCTATTAATGACAACGTAAGCTCAAGTGATGCACATTAATGAGTAATTACAAACAATCAAATAATAATTCAATAATTGCAAATGTCATAAATATTAATCTTATTAATAATACGAATGTGTTTAAGTACATTATGTTCCTAATATAGATTGTCTCTAGGATATATATATTTTCAATCTCCCACTTGGCCTAGAGCCAATCTCCAATGTATCTAATTCCCATATTTTCAAAATGACCATTATGATTAACTAAGCTTAATTGTTTAGTAGATGGGTCAACTAGATTATCATCTGTGGGAACATAGTCTAATCTTATTTCTTCACTTTCCACCATCTCCCTGAGTATGTGGTATTCCCTTGGTACATGCTTGTTTCTATTTGTTGAACTTGGTTCCTTAGCTTGCGCAATCGCACCAGTGTTATCACAATATATCGTTATTGGATGACAAACACTTGGAACAACCCCTAGATCTTGGTTCCTTAGCTTGCGCTTACTATAAACGCAGAGATCATCTTTGCTTCTAACAGAGTCAAACGATTTGACTGCTTTGTCAAAGTAAATATTCCAACTCTTTGAGGTTTGCTTAAGTCCATAAATGGACTTTTGTAGCTTGCATACTGCTTTGGGCTTAGTCTTTGATGTAAAACCCTCAGGTTGTATCATATACACCTCCTCAATTAGGTTACCATTGAGGAAAGCAGTTTTAACATCCATTTGCCAAATGTCATAATTATAGTATGCGGTTATTGCAAGCAAAATCCGAATGGACTTAATTTTCGCAACATGTGAAAAGGTTTCATCATAATCGACCCCAGGCCGTTGATTATAACTTTTAGCCACCAATCTTGCCTTATAAGTCTGTACCTTGCCATATGCATCAATCTTCTTCTTGAAGACCCATTTGCATCCTATAGGTCTAACCCCTGTTGGAAAATCAACCAAGTTCCAAACTTGATTGATGTACATCGAGTCCATCTCAGATTTCATGGCTTCTTGCCATCTCTGCGAATCAATGTCTAACATAGCTTCGCTGTAGGTTGTAGGTTCATATTATGAAAAGAAATAGAATTTTAGGAGTAAAATAGAAATAGAATTATTCTATTATGAAAATATGTAAATTGTATATATAGTCTTTCAATCAATGAGAATAATGAATAATCATTAAATATCGTACTTGAAAACATTAAACATACTAATAATTACTACAGTATATCATTTGTAGCCCACAGGCAAGTAAAATCTCAAATGACTTAAACTTCAGATGCTTCTTTTTATATGCCAACAATACGGATTATCTTAGCATAGTAATCCCAATCACGATGAGAGGCTGTTATCGCAGGTTGTCCAATTAAGGGATGTTCTTTCACATAAGTTGGAACATCATCTGCATCAACAAGGCCATCTAGAAACTTCTGCATATCACCCTTAGGATCTATATCAACATATAAATTAATCAGATCAAATTTATATTAGATACATTGACAATGTAAAAAGAAGTACACAACAAGCAATCTACTTATCATGGCCGCAAGCTACACATTTGACTGGTCGGATACAAATAATTACGTCCGCTAGCAAAATACACATACAGTATACACTAATTTTGTATAATTTATGTATATTATACATATGCGAGCGTTCATTTTAAAAATCCCTATTATAGAAGCTAAATCCAATTAGTGAATATCAAGGATTAGTATATGTTTCTTACCAAGAAAAGTATCTTTGCCATTTCCAACTTTGAAAATTGGAGGAAAAACCGCAGTATTAGGCTGCAAATTAAATCAAACAAGAACTATAAGTTAGTCTCAATAAAAAGATTTCTTCTCTCTCTATATATATATATCCACTGAATTGCAAAAACTTACAGGATTTATTAGAGCTATGTGGGGTTCATCATCAATCATAAGTGTGTTCGATTTTGAAAACTTTCCACCACGAAAAGGAAGGAGATCATACTTGTTTTCCCATATTTTTTTCATTGGCTTCAAGAAAATGGGCTTCTCCTTTTTCTCCAAACACTTAAAGCCACTGTCAACACATTTTTGTTGATCCTACAAAATAAAATTGGATTTGTTACTCTTTCCAATATAAAATAATAAATTAAGAAAGGGTCGTCAAACTTATCGAATTAACTTCTCATTGATGTATCATCATCCAGTTAAGATTAATCTAAAGTCTAAACCAACAAGAACAATAACATACCCAGTTAAATCTCTAACCAACCCATCATATTATGAATTCAACATGCCAATTATTAAACAACTTACGTTAGAAACACAAGACATATAATAGGAAATGTCACTAAACCCCCTGCTCGTTGGGGATGCCCTCAGCATATGAATTTAAGATTATAAGAACTTTTCCATTGATAAAAAATGATTAGCCATTATGCGAAGAAAATCTAATTTAAAAAGCATAAAATATAAAGATTAGGTAGGCTCCCACTCTACCAAGAATAAATTAAAAACGTCAGCTACCGAGCAAACGTTCATAATTAAATACGGTTTGTTTTCTCAAATTTAACCTCAATAAGCAAAATAATTTCTTAGTAGTTTAAATTAAAGAAACTTACCCATACAAATAACAACTTTCTTCGAAGTCCAACCATGATGTTATCTAAAATAGCGTCCATGTTTCTCCTATAAAAAATGGGCGAAAGCAAATTAAAATTATAATAAAAATGTGTTTCAATAGATTAATTAATTAAACCACTAGATTTAAACCAATTCAATTTGCGAATACTAACTCCATGGCAGACGACCATAGCCCGACTTCAAATCTTTCAAGGCAAAACTTCAAAAATTGATCGCAAAAAGGTCTCTTGAAAACTGCATTGAAGAAGGTGAACAAATAAAAATAATCACTACAAAAACGAAATGAATGTATCACATTTCACTCCACACTATTAGTACTTTACTTCCCTTATTTTACAGATTACTAAAGCAATGTATCATATTTCAATATATATCAACTGAATCTCCTTCAATGATATATCATGTAAATAAAGAAGATCAATCCATCTCGATCAACAAAAAACCATTGCCTTAGACATGAGAAAACTCTTTTAGAACCTAATACCAACCAAGAAACCTCAACTCGGCAACAAAAGTCGGTAATGAATTTTTTTTTAATCGGCTTACTTTGTTCTTAAAGACGTTCTGGCCACTAGACTTTATAGTGGACCTACCTTGCTGAAAACTATCTCATATATCTCGAGGGGATCAGATCAATTTGATAGTTAGAGTTCTATTTCTATGAAGAAAGAGACTATCAAGAAGTTCACTCTTGGCCGAGCTCGGAGCAAAAGATAGAATGTAACATCTCTTGTTCGTTTAGCTCATCAATCTATTACAACAGAGTCCGGCGGAGATCAAGAAAGTAGCCTAAAGAGGCCTTCTTTAATACACGAAGAAAAGATGATCACAAGTAGGGTGAACAAAACCAAACCACAAATCGCATCAAACCAACAAACCGAGTCAACCGGAAAAAAGACCCCCAACTGGTGGTTTGATATTTAAAAAAAATCCGACTATGAGTGATTTGGCTTGGTATTAACCAAAAAAAAAAAAAAGGCAACCCGAGACAAAATCAACCCGAAAAATCCAAGTTCAATGTTGTTTTGTGATCATCAGCAACTGTTACAAGGGCCGAAAAGACTCTGATCATCAGAATATAGAACATCTACATGCTGGTAAACACGAAAACCACCTCGATCGGATCAGAATAAATAACAATGTCAAATCAGATTGCCTTAATCTGCCTTACATATAAATCTATTTAATTATTGAATCCTCTAAACACAATAGACTATTTTGAATATATCCCTTTTATGAAATTCTTACCTCTGCCAATGGCTTATGATCATCTAAGTCAGGCAGAGTTAGGTAGGCTCCAGGGGTTCATCCGAACCCCCTCGACGAAAAATTACACTACATATACAAAGTTAAAATTATTTTTTATGTATATATATTAGATATTGGCCCCTTACCTCTTTGTGTAGTTACTTCTTCATATTTCTCAACATCTAGGTGACTTTATAACTTCAACATATAAAAAGGTACACGCACAAACCTGAGAAATTTCCACAAATCAAGTCTGGTTCGTAGCTTTGGACATTGAACATGTCTCGACGATGCACCCTATGAACCAACAATCCACCCAGATTAAGCACAAGAAGTTTCTTTTTTGGCCCAAGGTTCAATTTCTCTAACGTAAGGTCCAATTCTTTTTCAGCAGTGTTCTTTTCATCTTCATAATCACTAGTGGTATCATTATCAGAATTAACGATAACGTTCTTCCATTTCATGATAAGAACATTTCTTGCCATACTTGATTTTTGAAGTAAAGACTTTAGTGATAATACTACTTAGACAGATATGAAAAAGCCATGGTGATTATTATATAATTATAGTGTTAGTTAAGGTTTATTAATTAATGGTGAAAACCCCTTAAATTCTATAATTAAGGCATGTCTATTAAGTATTTACGATTTCCAAGGCTCAAAAATTGGGAAGGCAAAATTCTGTTCAGTCAACCTTCCAATGGGAACAAGAAAATAGCAGATGAATGTTTAGGTTCTGGTCCAATACAAATATGAACAAAGTTATTCGTTGATCGAAATATTTTTTTATATATTTTTTAAATATTTTAAATCATTAATTATTGTGATTTATATTAATTTTTATGTAATTTTCAGATATGTAAATTTTATTTTTAAAAATTAAATATTTCATAACTTTAGACATAAGGAGTACTCCCTCCGTCCCATATTAGTTGTCCACATTACAATTAATATCTGTCTAAAAATACTTATCCATTTACAAAATCAAGATAGGATTAATTAAGTTTTTCCTATTTTATCCTTAATATTAATTACTTTTTGAAGTTATCAATATTGATTAAAGTGCAATTAATTGGAGAGAGATAAAAATAATACAGTAAAAATATACTTTTATATATGAATTCTGAAAATGCGTGTAAAGAAAAAAATGGACAAATAATATGAAACGGCAGGAGTGTATATTTATTCTATTTCTCATTCAATAATATGAGACGAATACAAACTCTTCCTACTTGAGATTAGTTGTCCACATTACTATAACTATCCTTCCAATAGGAACAAGAAAGTAGCATATGAGTATTTATCTGACCTCAATTCGTATATCGAATACCAAATTGAAAATAAAAAATTATGTACTCAAAATTTTAAAGGTAGAAGTTTGTTCAGTCACCCTTGCAATACGAACAAGAAAATAGAAGTTGAGTATGTTTCTGGCAGTCTACTCTATATAAAGAAAATGTTGATCACTTAGTTGGAAGAAGATACAACAAGACAGAATAAACTACAATCAATCAGTTTTTCACAATTAATGATTTAAAATTGTGGCTTCTACTTCTTCTTCTTCAAAATAAATTTTTGAAGAACACATATAGTAAATTAGCCAGAAGTGAAGTTCTTGTGCTAGAACTCTCACTTATATAGTTGCATCCTCTAGACAGACGTCTGTAAAACTGCAGCACAAGTGGGGGCGAATTTTTGTCTTAGGACACTGCATCAAGAAGGCCTCTATCGACACCAAGTTAGTATGTGTTTTCAATTTTCTGAATTCATTGTTGTTGATTTCAAGTTATTTTGAGTTATCATCATATTATTGTGCTCAATTTATTTCATCATTAATGATACTAGATTGACACTAACAATCTAAGACAAAAATTATTTAATAAAAAAAAAATCATAATTTTTTTTCTTGATTTGTTGAAGTTGCAAAATTTTTCAGAGAATTCAATTTCCTGATTTGCAAAGATGGATCAATCTGGATCGTCAATGGTGAAAAACCATGTTGAGAAACCTGAGAAATTTAAAGGTTCTGATTTCAAACGCTGGCAACAGAATATGTTGTTCTACTTGACAACTCTTCACGTGGCAAACGTATTGATTGCTGAGGCTCCTATGTCTTTGCCAGAAGGAGAAGGGGAGAATACTCTGATTGATGCGGAGAAGGCTGAAAGGCTGAAAGACATTCAAACTTGGGAAAGTCAGGAGTTTCTTTGCAGAAACTATATTCTCAATGCCTTGGATGATTCTCTCTACGACATCTACTCCACGTTCAGAACGGCACGGGAGTTGTGGCAATCGTTGGAGAACAAGTACAAAATTGAGGTTGCTTGTTCCAAGAAGTTTGTCATCGGAAAGTTTCTGAACTTTAAGATGAGTGATGCCAATGCGGTTGTCAATCAAGTGGAGGAACTCCAAATCATTGTACATGAGTTAGAGGTTGAAGGTATGGGCCTTAACCCGAGTTTCCTTGTTGGTGCTATTATTGAGAAATTACATCCCTCATAAAAGGATTTTAAGGTTTATCTTAAGCATCTAACCAAGGAAATGAATTTTGAGCAATTGGTTCTGAAAATTCGAGTTGAAGAGGATAACCGGAAGAATGAAAAGGCAGATGTTGTTTCAGTGGAGCCTAATGCCAACATAGTTGAAGGCAATGCTTCTAAGGCCAAGTTTCAGAAAGGCAAGTGCAAATTTAATGGTGCCAAGCCATCTTTTGCAACTGGGAGGAATGCATTCGCCCCACAAAGGACCAATGCATTCAAGAAACCACAACCAGGACTATGTTGGGTATGTGGTAAACCTGGACACGGAGCAAAAGATTGTCGCCTTCGCAAGAATCAAGGTGGTGGTGTTGGAGGTTCGAGTAATGTCAACCAATCCAACACCAGATAGATCATGTGAAATTCAAAAAAAAAAAAAATCACATGATCATTTGAGCGGTTTTATCATTTATGTGGAAGTGTATTGCAATAATAATAACATACCCAGTAGTGGAGTGTGGAGAGGGTGATGTATACACAACCTTACTCCTACTTTTTGAATGTAGAGAGATTGTTTTCGATAGATAGAGATGGCAATGGATTCTGGATTTGGTCCGGATCCACCGGATCCAAATCCGTTTTATAGGATATGGATCTTTAAAATTTGGACCCGACGGATCCGGATCCATTTTTGACGGATCCGATCTGGATCTGGATCTTGTATTTGAGATCCGTATCCGGTCCAGATCCGACCCGTGGATCCGTTTTTTATTAAATATATTCATAACCTAGAATGTAATTTTATAAGTATTTTTTAAAAATTGCTAAGCACATTCTTGCAAATTTAATTCTCAAAACAAGTTTAATTTATTCCCGCGTTAACTCAAAAATCAAAAAATAAAGAGGTAACTTTGATAATAAAATCAATGTTATATTAGTGAATGACTAACATCTCCATAGACAAGTAGTTAAAATTATATTCACTTCATTTGTGAAGATTCCAAGCACATGCAAGTTCTGCATTGTAGAAATACTAGTCAGCATTTTTCACAACTATTGTCATTGTCCAACATTTTCAATTAATAGCTCACAATCAAAACGAGACAATGAACAAAATATCTCATATGAACATTTCAAAATTGAAACACAATAAATTGTTAGCTAAGTAAAAATCGTTTGTCAGTTTAATAAAAAATTCTTAGCAAGACAAATTTTTTTACATGTGAATCCAGATCTTATCCGTGGACCCGGTGGATCCAATGGATCCGGATTTGGATATGATTTTTATGGACCCGACGGATTTGGATCCGGATCTGGATTCAGGTATGAAAAACGGATCTGGATCTGGATCTAGTAGGATCCGGTCCAGATCCGATCCGTTGCAATCCCTATCGATAGACCTCCGTTCAAAAGAAGTGTGTAGCAATTTCAAAATAAAATTTAAATCTTATATTGATAGTATAAAGAGTAACTTTACACCATTATTGAATCTTAGTTTAATAAAAAGTTTTCATTATATTTATCATATTATTAATTAATGCATCAAAAGATATATGCAGTTACTTAACAAATGGTTTGATTGTGTATTACCGTCGGTATATAAAATTTAAACTTAATAAAAAGTACTTTATGTGAAGGAGAGAGCAAGTTTTAGCATGTGCTTGTTTAATAATCGATTCGCTCACTCAATCTTCTGCCATAAGTAAGATAGCACTACTTGTTTTGGTGACTATTAAAGATAAAGTAGCTAGGTGGGTTGGTCAATCATTATACCTTGGCACAACTTGTCCTCCATAATTAGCAAAATAATGAATGATCTTTTATATTTCATGCATTTACACCAATTTTCACATCCAAATTAATTAATAGTCAATCCGTTTCACTTCCAAACCAATGGAGTTTAATTGAATCTCTTTCGTCGCAAACTATAAGTTGCAAATAGGAAGAAAAGACTCGGAGTCAATTGATTCTCCTTCTTTGAATATTATATTATGTAAATAGGACGAAATACAATTTTTTTTTGTAAATAAAAGAAATAATTTATTGATTATTCTCATTAATGAAAAAAATATATATACAAATTATAATTTTTCATAATAGAAAACATATTCTTATTCTAATCCCAAAATCATATTCTAGTAGTACACGACTCCTATAATTATGGTAAGTGTACAATACTAAGTAATACAATATTTACCCTAAATAATTACAAAACCTTACACGACTAAATATGTGCCAACCGAGAATAACCACGTGATACACTTATTTCGGTAAGTGTATATCATGTATATTTAACACACACCCCGCAGTCATAGCGGGCGATCTTCGTACGCTGAGACTGTCCCTAAAATCTTCAAAAATGACCGAGGGAAGACCTTTTGTAAAGATGTCTGCAATTTGATACCTGGAAGGGACATGACAGACACGCACGTGTCCACGAGCTACCTTTTCGCGAACAAAGTGAATGTACATCTCAATATGTTAAGTGCACTGCTGCTGAACCGAATTACCAGAAAGATAGATTGTACTAACATTATCACAATAAACCAATGTAGCTTTCTGAATAGGACAATGAAGCTCTAAAACAATATTACGTAGCCAACAGGATTCCGAGACCACATTGGCTACCCTTTGATACTCGGCCTCTGCACTAGAGCGGGACAATGTCGATTGATGCTTCGCAGACCATGAGACCAAGTTATTCCCAAGAAACATGCAATAGCCGGACGTGGAACGTCTGGTATCCGGACAACCACCCCAATCGGCATATGTATACGAGACAAGTGTAGATGTCGAAGACGGATATAGATGCAAGTCATAATCAAGTATGCCCTGGATGTATCGAATAATGCGTTTGAGCGCATTCATGTGTTCAACCTTGGGATCATGCATTAACAAGCACACATGTTGGACAACATATGTAATATCATGTCTCGTAAAAGTAAGATACTGAAGCTCCCCTGCAAGACTGCGATAACAGGTCGGATCCTCGTAAGGGGAGCCAGTCGCAACACCCAACTTGGGTTTAGTATCAACTGGAGTAGAAGTAGATTTGCATGAGGACATATCAGCTCGCTCAATGATCTCAGTTGCATACTTACGTTGTGATAAGAACAACCCACCGGCATGACGAGTAACAGCAATGCCCAAAAAAATAACTCAAGGGTCCCAAGTCTTTCATAGCAAACTCAGAACTAAGCATTGTCATGATAGACTGGCGTAAAGCATCAGAAGAGGCAGTCAAGATAATATCATCCACATATAACAGTATATAAGCCAAGGAAGAACCACGACGATATATGAACAATGAATTATTAGACCTGCTGTGAGAGAACTCAATAGTCGACATATAGTCTGCAAACCTCTTATACCAAGCCCATGGGGACTGTTTAAGCTCATACAAGGACTTTTTCAACAAACAGACATGCTGAGGATATTTGAGATCCCTAAACCCCAAGGGCTGATGCATATAGACTGTCTCCTTGAGATCATCATGTAAGGAAATATTCTTCACATCTAACTGATGAATGGGCCATGCTTTCGAAAGAGCCAAACTGAGCACAGTGTGAATGGTAGTTGGCTTGACTACCGGCTAAATGTCTTACCACAATCCACACCAACATGTTGAGTCTTACCATCACCCACCAAACGAGCCTTTTGTCTTGCAAAAGAACCATCAGAATTATCCTTATAAGCAAAAATCCACATAGACCGAATAATATTAACACCAGATGGACGGGGCACCAACTCCCACGTCTTATTATCAATAAGAGCATTATATTCGTCGGTCATAGCAATTTTCCAATTCGGGTCATTTAAAGCAGACACAGGGTTAAGGGGTAGAGGGGATTTAAGAACATTAGAATGTAAATTAAAATGTCGTTTCGGTTTAAAAATACCCCGTTGACTACGAGTAATCGATTTATGACTCAATGGAAAATTGGGTGAATTTTGGGAATTATCGGGACTTGTGACGGACGGGCCACCAGGTAATGGGCCTGCTGGCCCAACTTGGTAATGGGAATTGGAAACTGGAAACAGGGACTGGAACAGTAGCGGTAATGGGCTGGGTAACTGGCCCAGTAACTGGATTGGACATAGTGGCGGGAACAGTAACCAGTGATGAAATAGTGGGGCCGGCGGGCAGTGGGACCGCTGGCGGATTTGGGGTGCGGGACACGTCCGAAAAATGGTGAATAATATACGGGGATATACCATCATCCAAAAAATTATACAAACGAGGCGCGTGACTATTTACCTCGGCAAACGGAAATTGGGATTCATCAAAAATAACATGGCGGTTAATGATGATTTTATTAGACGATAAATCAAAGCAGTAACCACGATGATTTGACGGATAGCCCAGAAACAAACAAGGGGTAGACCGAGCCTGAAGTTTGTTAATGGTGGTGGACGAAAATAGTGGATAACACAAGCACCCAAAGACCCTAAGATGGAATACGAATGAGTCTTATTATATAAGATATGAATATGAGAGTAATACGTCCAGCCTTTGATAGGAAGTATGTTAAGGAGATATGTAGTCATTTGTAGAGCATGATGCCAACAAGAAGGGGGTACAAAAGCATGAATTAATAAAGCTCGGACAATGCTATTGATGGAACGAATTTTGCGTTTTGCTCTTCCAATTTGGGAAGACGTACGAGGACAAGATAAATGAAAATTGATTCCATTATTAACACAAAATTCCTGAAACACCCCATTGTCATATTCTTTGCCATTATCACATTGAATATTTTTTATTTCCTGTTCGAATTGAGTTATAATGAATGCTCTAAATTTTAAGAAACTGAAAAAAACTTGAGATTTTTTCGCTATCAGAAAAGTCCATAAAAAATAAGAATAATCATCCAAAAATAGAACATAATAATGATGACCCATAGAACTGAGAACAGGAGATGTCCATAAATCGCGATGAATAATATCAAATGACATTAAAGTATGAGAATTAGAGTCTCCAAATGGCAACTTAACAATTTTTCCTAAAGAACAAGATTGACAATTCGGAGTACTACGCGTACCCTTATAAGAAATAAAATTATTTTTATCTAAGGAAGACAAAATAAAGGACCCCGGATGGCCTAGACGAGTATGCCACAAGGAAGGAGCAAGGGCTGCAAAAGTTGATGGCAAGGCTTGACTCGAGAGACCGGAACGTGGCGTGATAGGATATAGATCTCCCCTACTATCACACCTCATGAGAGGACTCCCCGTCTTGAAATCCTTCACAGAAAATCCAAACGAATCAAATTCAACAGAAACGGAATTATCAGTGGTAAATTTACGGACATACACCAAATTTTAAATCAATTTAGGGGCATGAAGAGTATTTTTCAAGATAAGGGGTGGATGGGGGGAGACAATGTTTTATGACCATAACTACGAATCGGAATTGAATTACCATTACCAACAATTATGACATGACTGTTGCTCAAATTTGAATAAGATGAGAGAGTACCTTGATCGGACGTCATGTGAGAGGTTGCACCGGTGTTCATGTACCAATTTCCGTCTGGCGAATTTAATTTAAGAGTGTGCATTGCAGCCTCAATGTCGGTCGGGGTGGGGCCTGCTGCATGATAGGCCTGAGGAGGCCGGGGCCCAAGCACACCGGCTTGCTACCCCGGTCCATAACTGGAGCCAAATCCACTGATGGGTTGAGAAAACTGTTGGGCCTAAAACTGGGCAGCCCAATTCTACAGTCCTGGAGGGGCTGGACCGTAGGGGCTGCTGGACCACTGCCCACTGGCACAGGCCCACTGCCAGGGGGCCCAGGGCGGGGACCAGTGGGATGGTGGCCCACTGCTGACTGGACGAGGCCCACTGCCAGTATGTTGGCCTCCGCTACCACTGCTGGAACCACCGCGTTTGCCACCGCGGTTTTTGCCATTATTTTTTCGAGTATTCTTGTCGCCACTGTGAGCACGATTTTGGCCCGAATTATCAACAAACCCCAGAGAATTAGTGGAGGACATCATCATGACTATGGGACTAGCGTCGGTAGCCACCTTTTTGGCCAAGCGGGTCTCTTCGAGCGTAAGCATAGAACGAGCCTGATAAAATTACGGAAGAAGACTGCTCTGACAAAGAAGCGTGCCAACACCACTATAGACCTGCAACTATTTGTAAGACCAAACAATAATTCGAAACTGGCACGCCAACATTGCGGAGTTGGTCCGCCAATTTCTTTAACCTTTTGCAATAAGCCAAAATGTTAGAGAAATCTTCCATCTTGACGTGGGAGAATTCCTGCTCAAGAGTAACGGCTCTAGAATTTCGATTATCTTGGAATATGTCACGCATCATATCCAAGCAGTCATCGCCATAGCGTCCGGCTCAATAATCGTCTGCAACAGGTCCATAGACATAATGGAGTAAATCCACTGAAGGACGGTGGCATCAAGAGTCGTCCACAACTTAGGATCATCCTCGCGTTTAGGTACCTCCGTATCCTCAGGAGCCACGGTGATTATGTGATGGATGACTTGATGCGAACGTGCGTGAATTTTGAAAAGTTCGACCCACGTCGCATATTGGACGTTTTCTATTTCAAGAATATGAGGGATATGATTCTTGATGTTAGAAATAACAAGGGCGGGGTGAAACGTGGTCTTGGAAGTAGACATAACGAAAGAACAATAGGGGAATAAGGGATTTAGAAGGAATTAGGGATCAGAAAAACTCAACGGAAATTGAGGATGAACTCTCGGAATTCGTGATGTGTCCGAAAAATTGGAGAGGAAATTTTCAACCTAGACTTCTTATACAAGGAAAGAAATAATCTCTTGATTATTCTCATTAATGAAAAGTGTATATATACAAATTACAATTTTCCATAATAGAAAACATATTCCTATTCTAATTTCAAAACCATATTCTAATAGTACAAGACTCCTATAATTATGGTAAGTGTACAATACTAAGTAATACAATATTTACCCTAAATAATTACAAAACCTTACACGGCTAAATATGTGCCAACCAAGAATAATCACGTGATATACACTTATTTCGATAAGTGTATATCATGTATATTTAACAGTAAGTATACAAACTTTATTTGAAATTTGAGGCGCACAACTCAAAATACTTAATATATTTGGGCTCTACAAAGATGTATCAAGACATTCGGGAATTTGTATTGGTGCAAAGGGACGAAGAAAGAGATAGTGAAGTATATATCATGTTGTTTGAACGGTCAATAGGTCAAGTACGAACATCAAACACGCTGTGTTGGCACACGTATTGCTCATTCCCGGGTGCACGTTTCTCCTTAAAAGGAGCTTTCTGTTGGCTATATTGTAAAGCAGTACGGGAAGTAAATAACTATTACAAGTGTTTGAACGGATAAACAAATAGTCCAATGTTGAGAACTGCCGCAAGCTTGTTGTGTGTTGAATCTTGATAACCTGAAATCAAGAAACACTAAATCTGGATGGTTACAACTGTGTGCTGAGTCGAGTGATTGCACTCTGTCCTTAAGACAAGATTACCATGTATATATGCTTTTACGTTAGCATAGTCTCCCAAGATAAAACAACATTTTAATCTCAACGCTACAAAGCAAATAGGTTGAGTCTGACGAAGAAAACAAATCTGAATCGACTTGCTGAAGAAATGGAAAAGGAAGGAAGAGTTTTTATTTTCGTCCAACGTTAATGAACTGACTTTCTCTTCTGTTTTATCTCTGTGTATATAGTGTGTCTCTGTTGTGTATATCTTGTGTATATGTGTGTCTTTCCTCACTGTATGACTGTATGTGATGTGTTTTTCGTCACTGTTTCGTGTAACACCATTGAGCAAAACAGCTTCAATAGATAGCATAAGGGAGGTTGTTCAACTGCCCAAAACATGGCTATTAATGCTCCAAAAAATAGCCCAAACAATAGGCAGAAAGTATCCCGTGACCGGACGGGACGAGCAGGCGAGCGGCGGCGCGCGTGTGGGCTTAGCCTTGAACCCAAGCACATCTAGGTCCTCCCTCCTTTAAACATATGGGATACCCCTTGGGGTCCCACACCCTTAAACACTTTAGAGACTTATAAAGAGCAATTCTTCCTTTTCCCACCGATGTGGTAGATTTGTCCCACACCATATTTTCATGCCTCAAACACCTTACTTCGTGAACCAATATCTCTTTCATTTTTTCAACGAAATTTGACGATTCTTGGCCCTACGGTCATCTACTCACTTAGTAGATTATGCATGTGAGAAGAGACAAAGCCTCCAACATGTAGTGTTTAATTCATTAAATAGGGGTGGACACACCTCCCCCCAAAAGCAAATTTCCAACACTTTCATTATAGAGACAACAGTGATTCAACAATTTATCTGCGTCACGAGTTCGAAGTTCGAATTACGTGTGAAGTAGAGTTCTTGTGACTTTTTTGGTAAAATTTTTAGCTTCGCCACTGATTAGATGTAACAATAAATGGTAGAGAGATGTAAACATTAACACTGGAACTTTCACTCTGTATTGAAACCAAATACATCCAAGGCCAAAAAAAAAAAAAAAAAAAAGATTCATCTACTACTTTGTGTCTCTGAGCACTAGTCATTACCCCTTTTACTTGTTTTCTTCATTGTTTCTTTCTTGCCTATTTTCTATGTATGTTGCATTTAAAGATAGGACTTTTTGTTCTACTGTATAGCCCTTAACTCTTTGGAATATACACAAAGAGAACAAACAAGATTCGAGTCGTAGCTCGAATCACTTTTATGCTTGAACCTAAAAGAATAACCAACTTTTCTTCTTTTTACAAATGAACAGAAAAAGCACTCAAAAACAAGAAAATGGAGGAGAAACTGCAGAGGCGCGATGCCACTGAAAAACGCCACTTCTTTGTGGTGCTACCGAGGGGGGGCACAGGGCGAAAAGCTTAAGATTCATACCCTAAATCAGACATGAGCGCTGACTAAGAGGTGGGCACGAACGTGCCAACTTGACTGAATCCCACGATGAAGAAGGCAAATGCTTGAATGAAGAGGTAGAGGAAATAATGGTTATTCCCAAAGGCAATGTCGTAACATCCACAGAAGAAGAGGTACGCGCCAGCTGCAAGCTCTAACAAATGAATCCTGTTGATAATTGAACAATAGGAAACTTTATCAGTCATGAAAATTGAACTGCTTAAGCCCTCAATAAAACACATATTTGTAAGACGGAATATTACCTGTCACCAAGCCTCGTTCGATGCTTTCTAAATGATTTGGCAGCTGATTTTAACTTCATGGCATCCCCTAATTTCTCAGTGACAATCCATTCGTTCACTCTTCCAGCCTCCAACAAGCCGATGAAGGTGGCCTTCGTTCGGTGGAGTGACATGACATTCTCAAAAAGGATCCAAAATACCAGCAGATGGAGTGACCTGTTTTCGAATCAACATAAGCAAAAGCTCAACATACATCTCTAGTTCAAACATTAAAAATATGGTGATTTCACATTTACCATTTTTATTTTAGGAACAAAAAGTTAGTTAAATTAATAATGCACGATCAAAGGAGTAAGGCATTGTTTGCGCCAATGTTGCTCGGACGGACTCTCCAAAAATATTGTCACACCCGTGTCAGATCCTCCAGAAATACACTATTTTTTTGGAGGATCTGACACGCATCTGGTGACATTTTCAATGCAACATAAGTTTGCGGTTTCGATGCAAACGTAGGTTTGCGGTTTACAATGTCCACCAGAACATATTCATCAAGTAGTTGCTCATGATTTAGGCATGTTTGAATAATTGATGATTTAAAATCTAATGTATCATGTAAACTTTCTGCTGTTAGGATTACAACGCTATCAAGGAAGCGAAGAGTAATGTAGTGCGAGTACAAGGAAAACTGACCTTGGAGTTCCAACTGCATTCAGCAACGTAATGATTGCGGGAATGTAAACAGCTCCCCACTTCGGAACCTCAACTTCAGGTACTAATACAGTGGCAGGTAATACCACAACGTAGAATACGAAAGTCACAATATGGGCCACGACCTTCCTCACAAAGAAGAAGCTGTAGATCACATGAAGCTTCTTCAACAAAGACACTTTCTGGAAGCAAACAAAGACGACAAAACAGAAGTTAAACGGGGACTCAGATGAGTACACTAAGCATTCGGCTAAGAAATTGAAATATGGAAATGGTGATTTAGGAGTAATTACCTTATTTCTTATAATCTCCATACACATTTTCCTGAAGAGATTTGCTGGGCCACAGGACCAACGATGTTGTTGATAGCGATAGGCCTTGAGTGTGCTTGGTAATTCGTTTTTTACCTATATGATTGAACAAGGGTAGCAACATGTTACTAACATCATCCACTTTTACATAATTTACTATATGCCATTTATCTATTCGTATACATGATAAACGATCACTACTATCTTCCGTCCATATAATGACTAATAAATGTCTTTCTCAAGGGACGTGCAAAAACCTTAAAAGACAGATAATATGAACTAGAGTCTAGAGACAATATATTATAGTGTTTAATTATCTATCATTTCGAGAATAAGAAGTGTCAGAGGAAAAATATGTGCAAAAACCTTAAAAGATAGATAATATGGTCTAGAGCAGTATATTATAGTGTTTATTTACCTATCATTTCGAGACAACTAATAAGAAATGTCATACGGAGAATATATGCAAAAACCTTAAGAGACAGATAATATGGACTAGAGATAATATATTATATAGTGTTTCTTTATTTATCATTACGAGACAATGAATAAGAAATGTCAACCAGATAATATGTGCAGAAACTTTAAAAGACAGATAATACAGACTACAAATCGTAAATTATAGCGTTTATTTATCTATCTATCCATTCTAGATAAAAGATGAGAAATGTCAGACGGGGAATATGTACCTTGACGGAACCGAGGAACAAGAATTTCCATCCCTTGAGACTAGCGCGGACAGCGAGGTCCATATCCTCGACCGTTGTTCTGTCCTTCCAACCTCCAGCCTCATCTATTGCAGCGATTCTCCAAACACCTGCAGTGCCTGTGTTTTTTGCCAGATACAAATTTGAACAACTTAAGTTTATTGGACCACAAGGAATTCACACTACAAACAAAGTCAATATTTTCTTGGACCACTTCTATTATTAGTTGTTGGTTCATTTAACTTCATTGAAGCCAATTACACAAAACAAGCATGTTATTAACTTGTCCTTTCAATGGACCTAAATTTATGAACTTACTATTGTTTCAATTTACATCTTACGTTTCTTTCTAGTATGTTTCGGAAAGAACTATCACTTTCTTTAGTAAGTTATTAACTTCAATATCCCACGTGACATATTTAAGATCAAAAAATTTAAGAATTATTTGACACATTACACACATTCTTAATTTAAGATTATAAGATTCAAAAATCACTCTTTATTTTTTTTTAAATTTGTGTTCAGTCAAACTAACACACATAAAATGAAACGGATGGGTACTATTACTAATATCCGACATATGTCGGAGAAACATGTTGATCAGTGTCTTTAACCTGTTAGTGATTTTTAATTATTGTACAAAATTAGCTCAAAAAGGGGGTGGGGGTGGGGGTGGAACAGTAATTAATATGGAGAATTAATACCATTAAATCCGAAAAAAGCATATGTGCAAGAGCCAACTTCTTGCTCCACCGAAAAATGATAATCCAATGACATTTCTTGCATTCTTGTCATTAGACATTCATCAGCATTTACTGCAAAAATCACCAACCAAAAAAATAATTAATTCTCTATTACCAAAAAAAATCAAACGGCCATTTTTAAAAATTTTGAACTACTTTAATATATTAATAATTTAATTTGACCTATAAAAATTTTAAAAAAAAGTTCTCAAAAGTCAGAAAAATTAGTGTCGGTTAGTGAAAAAGAATGTTCTAAGGTCCCTCATTCTTATTGCACATGCAATTGTTGGCTAATTTGGAAAGGGTAAGAGGGTGTAAGAAAAAAGGACAAAAATACCCTTGTCTTTATCAATAACTCCAAAAATGGCCTTCCCTTCAAAAATGTACATAGATTTTCTTTGCAGAACTGACCATAAAATTTAGCACTTCCTAATTGTTTTTTTTCAAGTACAAAAAAGTTTCCATTCCTAGTTCAAACTTCAAAATAGGTTAGGCTGTTCAAATTCTTTAAAAATATTGTCGGGGGTATATCAGAATTTTTCAAAATTAATGTAAACTTTTGAAGATCCGATACGGATATGTCAGCATCTTTTGAGAGTCAAAACAACATAGATGTCAGATCATAAGATATTGTTCGAACTCTTTAAAAATGTATTTTGATTAACATTTTTAAAATATCTGACACGATATAGTAGTATTTTTGGAAAGTCAAAGCGAATATAGGCTCATTTATGTCCAACTAATGCCTATAGTATTAAGTGCCTCCTACGAAACCCCAAACAATTTTTTACGCTTTAATCAACTCCTCTTTTCAACTTTTTAGCATGCACCAGACAAAATAACTTTTAGCATAACATCGAGAATCTTTTTCTTTATCAAATACTAAAATTACCAATTACTTTTCAAAATCATAATTTTGGATAAATTTGGTTTTTTAACAAAAAAAAAAAAGTTAAGAATTAGTGCATTAAATTGCCAATTCACAACTAGGGCCAAGTTTTCATGAGCCACAAACATAACAACACTATATGTGGCCTTAAAAAGCTGGCCTACCAAGATTGTACCTACGTCTGGTCATTATTATGTGCACACACAAAAATTGGTGATGTTATAAAGTCACCGACAGTCTTGATGACTTTTTTTATAGTAGATTAGATAATATAACATGTAATTAAAGTACTATAATTATAATATGAAAATGAAAAATAAAGGATATCACATAGAGGTTAATTAAATAAATGAATATCTTAAAATGTAAGATGACTTATTCCAAACTGACTAAATCTTTGGTAAACAAAATTACCGCATCCCGATAATAAAAGAGAGCCCCTCACGAAAAAACAAACTGAATAAGATTTCTCATACAAAAATACCGAACTAAATATTCGCTCAACGCGCCTAAGAAATTCTAGTAAATGCCCATATTTAGCATCTTCTAGTTAAACTTAACTATGTCCCTATTTCAATCGAGGCGAATTCAAAATTTAAACTTTATAAGCTCAAAATGTCACTGAATCTATTGAACATAGAAATACTCGATTTAAAATTTAATATATATACCTAATTTTTAAATTCTTGATTTACGCCAATGCTGTTGGATCAGTCAAACTCGTACTTTTCTTTGTCCATCCGACCCTAACCCTGACCCTGTCGGTGGATACTAAAATAATCGAGGTTCGTGTAAGATGGCCGGAAACCGTCTCGTTATGAAAAAGATTAATACTACGACTATATGAGAAAAGTGAAAAAGTAAAAAGTAAAAAAGTGGTAAAACTTACCATATTTCCAACGAGCTTGAACAAGGGAAAGTTCAGGATTGTGAACTAGAAATGGAATTGTACGCCATAGAAAATCAGGTTCAGGTTGAAAATCAGCATCAAATATAGCAACATAATCACATTGCTTAACATAAGAATGCTTCAATCCTTCTTTCAATGCACCTGCTTTGTACCCACTCCTATTATCTCTCACTTCATATTTTATATTTATTCCTTTACTTGCCCATCTTTGGCATTCAATTTCCACCAAATTCTGCAACCAAATTCAAGAATCACAAAAAGGGTTTTCAGGGTTTATCTCTAAATAAAAAATAAAAAAAATTTACAAACTTTATGTATTTTGCACCAATTTCAAGAATCAGATAAAGGGTTTTCATCATCTCTAAATTAAGAAAAAAAATTAAAGCTTTACAAAGGTTTTATAGAATGTTTGATCAAACTTTCAAAATTTGAAACTTTTAAAACTTTTATCGAGGTGCTTTTCAAAAAATGTTTTTGGAGAATAATATTAATCAATTTAAAAATCACTTTCGTTAATATTAAAATAGGATCAATATTCTAAAAGTGTTTCGTGACAAAACTCTCTTTTTTTTTAAAAAGAAAGGGTTCTCAAGGTTTATTTCTAATCAACAAAAGGTTAAATCTTTACAAACTTTATATGTTCTACGCCACTTCCAAGTTTCAAAAAAAGGGTTTTCAAGGTTTTTCTTTAATACCAAAAAAGCAAAAAGATTCAATTTTTACAAAGTTTTAAACCATTTTTTTTTCAGTACCTTGGTTATAGGGTCTGTTGAATCATCAAGAACTTGTACTATAATACGATCAGAAGGCCATGAAAGTCCACATGCAGCTCCAATTGATAGCTGATAAACCTGTGATAACAAAAATCTAAGTCATGCTCTTAGGAAAATTTTAATAAACAAACGTGACATAAAATACTAGGTGATTTCTTTGTCATTGTCATCAGCCTCCCGGCTAAGTCATGATGTACATAGTTACACGATACATGTATAAAAAGAAGGAAACAAATTTTCGATAAAACAATTGAGGTAGGTGCAGACCGAAAAGGAGAAAAGAGGGCAAACCTCTTTTTCATTATACATAGGAATTTGAACAAGAACCATAGGATAAGATGAATTCCCAAGCTCAACATCATCTTTTAATGGTTCCCATTTATATCTTTTCTCTGGTTTTTTACCAAAGAGTTTCACCAAAGTAATCACAACAAACATATATACCCTCTCAATGAACAACATTACAGACATTGCAAGACACAAAAACACTGAAATTCTGAGTATAGGAACAATCAATGGGGCTTTAATTTGTCCCCATATTATAGAAAATTGCTCTGTTATGTCATCTCTTGTTCCATAAAATGTATCAGGTAGAAGATTTGTTGTTGATATCCTCTCCATTTTTGGCCCAAGAAACAGAGGAAAAACAGGGGATTCTTGAAAATGTGCAGAAAAAAGTGAGATTTTTGTTATTTTGCTATTGGAATGTCAAAAAGACAAACAATAGCTCAAACACATCACTAAATTTTGCTCCGATAAAAATAAATTCCTTTGTTTTCTTCAGAAAACGGGAAAACAGAGAGAGAGAGAGAGAGAAAACAGGGGATTCTTGAAAATGTGATTTTTTTTAATTTGCAGAAAAAAAGGTGAGGTTTTTTTTTGCTATTGGAATGTCAGAAAGACAGACAATAGCTCAAACTCACCACTATATTTTGCTTCAACAACAAAAAGATACGTTTTTCTCAGAAAATGGAGAAAAAAAACAAAAAAAAAATTTGCAACAGAAAAAATCAGGAAGGGAGGAAATGTGGTTCTTCTGGTTCTTATATTTAGTGTTTCAAGAAAACAAATGGGCTCAGAAAACGAAGCAAAATGTGTTCTTTTGTATTATTATTTGTTCTGCAACAAATAATTAAAGGGATATAATAGCAGAGCTATGCATTAAAGGATATTGAATTATTACAAGAAAAATGGTGGCAACAGAGAGGAGAAGAGGATAGAGATAGAAAGAAAGGAAGGGTTCTCTTTTTATAGATTATAGAAGCTCTAGTTTGCGTTATGGTCTGAGTTGGTTCTGATTTAATTTTTTTGTTTCCTTTTTTGTGTGTTTTCTTAACTTTCTCTGTTCTAATATTTAAAAATGTATAATTGCACCTTTGATTCCTTTGATTAACATTTTAAATTTTGGTACTTGTAATAGTTAGTAAAACACATTTAGTCTTTAATTAATTAAAATACATGGTTTGATTCTTTTGTATCGCATCATTGTCTTTTATTTCGAGTCGAATGTCTATCGAAAACATCTTTACCCCACAAAGATAGATGTAAGGTATGCGTACATCCTACCCTTCTCAGATCACATTTGTGAAATTACATTTGGTATGTTGTTGTTGTTGTTATTGGTTTGATCCCTTTGTGTATGACATATATGATATTAAGACTATTTTTAGAATTATATGAAGCAACAATCAGGGGCATAATCAGGTCCGCAAGGGGGTTTGTCCAAATTTCTTTGCCGGTAAGTTATATTGTATATACAAGATTAAAATTATCTTTTATGTATATATAGTATTGAATCGCAATGTCTTCTTTGTGTCGTTATGTGTTTACTTCTTCATATTTTAAATTTCCTTAGTAAAAATCATGATTTCGCCACTAACAACCGTAAGAATTTAATAACATAAATTTGTTAAAGGTTTACAAGAAGAGAGCGATCCAAAGTGCACATTTGGATTAACTAAAGGTTAAAAATGCTTATTAAGAAATTATTAATGATCAAAATTAGAATTTATGAATATTTGTGGGACTAAAAGTGCAAATATATTCATCTAAAATGGAAAGGAAAAAAAGAACAAATATTTCAAAATTGCAACAACAATTGAACGGTTCGTATGTTAGAACAGGTCGGAAACAGATGAGTGCACGCCGGCAATACCTACGGCACTTGGCCCCATTTACACACATATTGTGTGATTGTCCTAAAATTTGTATAATTGTATCTACTCACTAACTAAGATAATTAGTAGGTAATTAACTATTAACCCAACGGTCATTAACGTTTATATTTTTAAAATTTTCATTTGGCATGCAATAGAATGAATCAATGAATTACCATAAACCAAAACAAAAAGGAATTTGGAACAAGAGTTGTTAATTGTAATCAAAATGCTGCAATTCATATATAGGCGTTATTACATTTAAGTGTAGTGATTTTTTTAAAATTATAGAGGGATAAGGGAATTAATAGTTGTTGACGGATGATCACCCAGCTTATTTTTATCACATCAATATTATTAAATTATTTTTTGTAATAAAATATCGTCCAACTTTGCTCAAGTATTACAAAAGTCACTAAAATACTTTTTTTTTATAACAATTCATTAGCTTCGTCTAAATATCATTGAAATATCTCACTTGTTTCTCTTAGCGATCTATGTTATACATAAGCAAGGTAGAATTTTTTGTTATTGTTTTCCAGATGAAAATGGTTCTAACCAAAAATACAGTTAGAGATTTGTATTCAAGAGTTTAAAGACAAGTAGGTTATATCCGATCCGAATATCCTCTTGAATAAGTCCGGAATTACTAATTAAGCTACGGGTATACGAGATAAAAGAGTAATAGATAAGAATCAATAAGTAAAATAAATGAGTAAGCTAGATGTAAAATGAATAATGCTAGAACGAGAGTTGAGAATAGTATATTTGCTAAAGAGAGAGAGTTTTTGTTACAAGTGTTGGCTTAGAGAGAATACAATGTGTCTTCCTTCTCTTCTTAAGTCATGTATATATAAGACAAAACTTAGACTATTTTGCCCCCCCCTAAGTTGTGATGACATGAGCACCCTGACGTTCTGCGCCCATACACGTCGTGGCACTCTGATCTAGGAAAGCTGACATGACGGGAGTTGTTGGGAGTGGAAGACAGTTGTAGAGATCCTTTGGGCCCGTTGAGGTTTCCGAAACTACTAGGCTTCTTGCGTACGTCAATACTTCCGAAGGCATTTTCTACCCAATACAAATAGTCCCCAACTTTTTGGACCCTTCATTTTATGAGTCGAGGAAGTGGAAGAGTTTGCGCGACCTTTTCGAAACTTTTGCGGGAACCCAAAACATCACATCTTTTTACTGTAAGATGTTTCGTCAGTTGATCATTAAATATATCCAGCCATTCAATCGGCGGCGGCCCTTCTGAGACACCGATTGACATCTACTGACAAGGCACGCCTCTTCGAGTTCCAATAGCAATGATTACTCACTTGGCTATATAAACTAGCAACCCCGATTGCTTTTCATTACTTTCATCTCTATCTTTTCTTTTCTAGCAATTTTAACTCTCTGCCCTTTCAATTTCTAACCTTAATATGTCTACTTATTCCGGCACTTCTGACGGTCTTACCCTCACCAGAATGAGGGCAAAACTCGGCGCGCTCATCGCCGGCCACCTCTGATATTACCCAAGCGATCGACTTAGGCTCTTTGGCCTCTGCAATCATCCCCCTTATTTTCTAACTTTGAGAGGAACTTCCGCGCAAACCTCCGCCTTGAGTTTGTGGAGGACATGATCTCGTTTATTGATGATTATGTTATTCTTCAAGTCCGCATTGACTGCATATGGGGTTTGGATGTAGATGTTTTTCTTCCTCCATTCAATACTAGCATTACTCGGCACATCCCAGGGATGTCGCTTGTTTACACTTATCTGTTTACCATCGATTTTGGCCTCTCGATCCATCGGGTGATGGATGCCTTTTGTTGTAGATACGGTGTTCGGGGAAGTTGGCCCCGCAGTCATGGAGAATAGTTTGTTGCTTGCAGCATTTGGCAGATCTCGCCCACATTTTATTCACTTTGGATCATCTGATACATCTTTATTCCCCCCGGGTACTTCGCGGGGGAATAATTAATTTAGCTTTTCGGGGTTTCAGAACCCTTATTACAAATGCCAAGGACGATCATGACCGGGATGGTATGATCGGTTTGTGATGATCCCTACCCTCCGTCTTCATGCCACTAATTTCGACCCCCTACCGAAGCATTGGAACATCGCTCACAATTAACTTTCTTCCCCCTCCCTTATATTTTTTGGGGTTCTTCTCTGACTAACATTCGTTGTTCTTGCAGCGACCCTTGTGGTCCATGAGCCCCTGCCTGACATCTTTTGTTGGGTGATGAGTCTGCTCCGTGCCTCCCAGGGCACTGAACGGACTTGGAGGGCCCTTTTTGCCAATGAGTGGAAAGGCAAAAGCCATAATGAGACTTCTTTCGCTAGTCTTACATTATTAACGTATTGCGTATTTATGCATTGTCCTAACTTCTTTCCCTGCTCCTTTCTTCGAAGGTCTCCCCACCAGAATGGGTTCAGCCAGAAAAGTGCCCTCTTAGGATGAGGCTCGGACTCGTATTGCTAAATTTTGATACATATTCAATAAATTTCTTAATACGAATATGTTATTTGAGCAAAAGGTACTAGATTCAACTGAATATCCTGGCTCCTACTTCTATCGGTTGTCCTTTTTATATATAACTATTTAATTTTTCTTGCAACGTATGAATATTTTAGACCACATTCTAAAGATTCGTTTTGAATATACTGTTCCATAATCTAAATTTTGTAGATGTTAGACGACAATATAATCTAATGTTTTGTTTGTCATATGGGTTATATTTGCACAATTTTTTTTTATAAAAACAATTCTAAATAGTGATATAAAAAAGGAACTTTTACGTATATTTTTACTAGTTAAAACATTTTAAATTAATTCTTGGGTTATGAACTTATCGCACACCTACCATTATATATAACACATTTTTTCTTTTGTATTTTTCCCTTACAAATATATCTTTTTCAAAATAACTGGTCGTTGTTCCGATTATTCGTTCTCCTACGAGTCAAAGTCAAATATTTGTACTAAACTAAAAGAGTTCCTTGATTATTGGAATTATTTATGATTAATGACATAAAAACGTATTTTGTTGTAAGCGACAGGACCAAAAAGATTTCATTATTAAAAAAAGCCTCATGTATAGTACTGTCATTTTCTTGCTTTCTTGGTATGGTAAGTCATTACAGAAAATTTATTACGGTTATTCAGCTATATATTAGAAGGTCGGATGATACTTTAGGCGATTGTTAATGAATATAATAAATTAACTTTTATCAATTGTTGCTAGTGTTGGAAATTTGCCTTTGGCGGGAGTTGCGACCGACCAACTTTAACGGCTTAAACACTAGTGTAACGTATGTTGGAGAATCCGGTTCTTCACACATGCATGATCTACTAAGTACGTAGATAACCGTAGGACCAAGAATCGTCAAATTTCATTGAGAAATGAAAAAGATATTGGTTCACGAAGTAAGGTGTTTGAAGCATGGAAAGTGTGGTATTGGGTTCAATTCTCCCTCATCGGTAGAGGAAGAAAGAATTGTTGTGTATATAAGATTCGAAATTGGTTTGGGGTTTGGGACCCCAAGGGGTATCCCATGTGTTTAAAGGAGGGAGGACCTAGATGTGCTTCGGTTCGAGGAAAGACCACACGCGCGCCGCCGCCGCCCGTCCGGTCCGGGCATGTGGGGTTGTGGGGTCTTCGATATTATCTTTTTGGGCCGTAAAACTTTGCCGAAGTACGGTTTGGACCGAAATTCTTTCGATGTACGCTTTGGTCCCCGAAGTTCGAAATTTCGACGGTCGAGACGAGAAAAGCCAAGCACTCAATTCGGCCATTTATTTTGGTGAATTACTCCTCCTATAATGGCCAAATCCGTTGGTCTTTCACCATTTATGTTGGTGACTTTACTACCTCCATAATGGCCATTATTTGGCTATTATTGAGGCGATTTTCGAAGCGATAAAAAGTCCATCCCTCTCCTATATAAACACCCCCTTACACCATTGTTGAGCACTAGAGTTAGCGATGAGATGCGAAGAAATAGTGCACGAAAATACACAACCAAAATAGTTTTCTTCCTACAACTTCCAAGCATCATTTCGTTACTCAATATTCTTCACGGTAGCTCTTGAGTTTCCTTTGCTCAAGGGTTCCATTGTCTTTTTTTATCTTGGGAGACAAATTGTCCAGGACGTATAAAGGATACATACGGGGCAATATTGTCTTAAGGACAGAGTGCAACACTCGACTCGGCAAAAAAAATAATTTACATTTTTCCGTCTTCTACAAAACTGGAATTTCAGTTTTACTTGTGTAACAATTGTAATTTCGATTCCATGTTGAATTATTGAATCTCTGTTTATCCTTTTGAATACTTGTAATAGTTATATACTTCCCGTACTGCTTTATAAAGTACCATAGAGCAAAAATCTCCCAACAGCTAGTGATTGTGTTGATGTGTGTTCACTAAAAGTGAAGTAATGCAATTTTTTTCTAATATCAAAGGTCGTTAACTGTCATTCTTTTTTTTTCATTAGATTTGTGAATTATTTGCTTTTTTCCTTCTCTCTTCCGGTTCTCCTCTACTAGTTTACTTGACAGGGACCGGGGATATCACTCTATAAATAACAATAAAAAATAGCATTTTAATTTCGGTAAATTTTATTTATAAGGAAACATCATGTCCCACTTAATTTATCGTAATATGATTCATCCTCTTTTTTCTTGTACTTGTGCAAAATATAGCAAGAAATTTCAATTTGTTCTTCACAGATAGTTTCATGACAAATACAGTACTATATTTTATAGCATTAGTGGGCAAAGAATAAAGCTATGTTGCTTAGCTATAATACAAGGATTATATTCATTTGAATTGTGACATAATGTATCTATCTTTTTATTTATGTAATTGATAATGATACTATAAGATACTTTAAGCAAAGTGTAAAGATAAAAGAAAGTGTTAAATTATTGGATTAGTAAATGATAATTGAATAACAACAATAATTTGAGGACAAATTATTTGGTTTCTTTGCGAAAGAAATGGAAAAAAAGTGAGCAGCACGAGTTAGATAAATCGTATATATGGAACGATTTCCCCCATTTCTTAATTATAATAAAAATATTTTGCTTTTTTGAATATGGAATTTAAACCATAAGATACATGATTTAATAAAATTTACAAGTGTACAAAGACGTGGTGTTATATTCACATGTACCTAATTACAAATATTATGTTATTTATGTTCATTAAAATTCATACACTGATATATGTACCTAACAGTCATGATTGTAATAAAAATGAAACCTACACTAAAACCTCGATAAATGAATAAATTCTTTCAGTCCCGACTTGGACCAGTGTACTAAATGAATAATTTCGGTAAATGCATAAGATAATTTTTTTTTTTGAAAATCCTTAAAGGCCCAACAATAATATAAACGAATAATTGATAAAATGTAAAATAAAATATTAATTGAAAACAACACATAATATTCTTATTTTTATTGATATTATGACAACTTCTCAAATTCAACTCTTTTGAAAATATTCATCTAAAGTTTTTTATTTTTTCTTTGGTCCTGTGTTTAACTCAATCTCATCTTTAATTTTCTGCAAAGCATGCACTGCATTTGATGCATCTTTTTCTTGTTTTAAAAAAATAGTTATTTAAGGCTTCCACTGCTTGTATTGCTTCCTTTGTTGATATAATTGGCAAATTCTGACTATCATCTGGATCTTGATCATTATCAGCAAATGTTTCTATTACTCCTTGAAAAATTTCTTCGTCGGTAGGAAACTCCATCAGTGAATCATTTTAACTAGGATAGTTTAAAAGGTCTTCCACATCCATTGCATTTTTATAACCTAAACCATTGATAACTTCATGTAATCTCTGGATGCCTTAATTTTCACCAAGTGGTTGTTTAGTATGCATATCTTCGTCTGATCGAATTTTGCAATGTCGAAAACAATTTGCAATAGTTATTATTTTCACATCAATATTCCAAATCACACTAATAAAATTGATAACATTCAACACACTAATAATAAAAATAACAAAATGGATGTCACACAAAAAATATAAAAATATTATATAAATAAATAAATAAATAAATAAATAACATCGCTAAATGAATATTTTTTATTTATCTCAATGATATTCATTTATCAAGGTTTTTACCGTATATGAGCATTCATTCTATGTTTTTTATTGCCAAATTTATAATCCACACAGAACTCATTAAGTCAAAAGACCTAGATTCCTAGAAGGAGCTTTCTCGTCACATGCTACTTTTTTGTCATATAATTGGACTGCTCCAAAATTTGACCATACAGTTGAGATGTTAAATCATCCACCAATATTTTAATGAAAAAAAAAGTAGATATTTTTGTTGGAAATTTGCCTTTGGCGGGAGTTGCGACCGACCAACTTTACGGCTTAAACACTAGTGTAACGTATGTTGGAGAATCCGGTTCTTCACACATGCATGATCTACTAAGTACGTAGATAACCGTAGGGCCAAGAATCGTCAAATTTCATTGAGAAATGAAAGAGATATTGGTTCACGAAGTAAGGTGTTTGAAGCATGGAAAGTGTGGTATTGTGTGTAATTCTCCCTCATCGGTAGAGGAAGAAAGAATTGTTGTGTATATAAGATTCGAAATTGGTTTGGGGTTTGGGACCCCAAGGGTATCCCATGTGTTTAAAGGAGGGAGGACCTAGATGTGCTTCGGTTCGAGGAAAGACCGCGCGCGCGCGCGCGCCCGCCGCCCGGTCGGTTCGGTTCACGGGTCACGGGTCGTGGGTCGTGGGTCTTCGATATTATCTTTTTGGGCCGAGAAAACTTTGCCGGAAGTACGCTTTGATCCCGAAGTTTCGGATATACGCTTTGGACCGAATTCTTTCGGATGTGCGGTTTGGTCCCCGAAGTTTCAAGATGTACGAGTTTGGTCCCCGAAGTTTCCGGAAAATCGAATTTCGACGGTCAAAAACGAAATGCCAAGCACTCAATTCACCATTTATTTTGGCTGAATTACTCCTCCTATAATGGCCAAAACAGTTGGTCTTTCTCCCATTTATGTTGGTGACTTTACTACCTCCATAATGGCCATTATTTGGCTATTATGGAGGCGATTCAGCGATAAACCCCCCTCCCTCTCCTATATAAACACCCCATTACACCATTGTTGAGCACTAAGACATATGCTCGAAAATACATAAACAGATGTCTTTGAAAAACAATTGCACGAAAATACACAACCGAAATAGTTTTCTTCCTACAACTTCCAAGCATCATTTCGTTACTCAATATTCTTCACGGTAGCTCTTGAGTTTCCTTTGCTCAAGGGTTCCATTCTTTGTTTTATCTTGGGAGACAAATTGTCCGGGACGTATAAAGGATACATACGGGGCAATATTGTCTTAAGGACAGAGTGCCACACTCGACTCAGCATAAACCAGTTTCCATTTTTCAGTCTTCACCAAAATCGTAATTTCAGTTTTGTTGTTATATTGTAATTTTCAGATTTCTAGTCGAAAATATTATTGAAATCTTTGTTTATCCTTTCGAATACTTGTAATAGTTAAATACTTCCCGTACTGCTTTATAAAGTACCATAGAGCAAATCTCCCAACAATTTTTTCATGTTTTTATTTGGAGAATTGAATTACAGATGCAATTCTTTGGAGAATAAAAATAAATTACATCTAAAGGATAATTGAATGCACTAAGTTTTCGCTATGTGCAAAAATCGTCGGACCACAATAGTCTATTATATACAGTTTTATTTTGTATTTTTACAAGAGATAAATTACATTTAAGTGAACTTTTATTTTACATGATCAAAGTCGAATGCTCTTTTCAGTTTAAGCAGTTTATATAAGAGTATATCTAACATAAAAAGTAATAATTGACTTTCGATTTTTTCTAAAACATCAAATATTTTAAAGGATATAAAGTTTTTTCAAAACAATTAATATTTGGGAATATATATTGAAGGAAGTACTTCAGTTTCAAAGTTAACACTATTCAAAGAGTTTAAGTTATTTGCACTACAGTATTAAATTAAGTTCACTTACCACTATAGGTAAATGTTCATAACAAACTTGATAGTATAATAATTTTGTAAATTACTTAAATCCTGTTCAAATAACATTCTCAGGAATACTGTGAGCAATTCTCGTGCTATAAAAAAGGGTAAAAAACATATATAGCCGCCCGTTAAACTTTTGTTCACTATAAGTAGCCTTAAAATTATTAGCCGCATCATCAAACCTTCTTAAAATAAAACTTTGACTGAAGCCATTAATTAGCATTAATCATCGAAATACATTCTATCACAATTTCTATAGAATGCTTCATTCTTTCTCTGTTATTGAAGGTTGCCACTACAATAAAAAAATATCCAATTTTTGTGTTCTTTGAATTACTTTGTTGTGGGTGCCAAATTGAAATTCTTTATTATTTGAAGATCAATGAAATGACAATAATATATATATATAAGAAAAGGAAGGAAAATCCATGGACCGACCCTATCATCTCCACCCCTAAGAACTACGAGATCACCCCACGGACGCCTTCGACATACAGGGGTCACAGACCGACCATAGAACCCTGTTCAATATATATATATATATATATATATATATATATATATATATATATATATATATATATATATCACAAAAGATCAAGAGAATAAACTGAATTCAGTCTGAGCTCATTATACACTGTTTATACACATTATACATTGAATAATTATAATATAATTATCGTATAATATGTGTATAATTAATATATATATACTGAGTATACACCGTTATACATTCGGAATATATCAAAAAGGGAAGGAAAAAAAAAAGACAATAAACCAACATAAAGGAGGAGGCAGAAAACTTCGCAGAACTCAGGGGTATACACTGATTACTATACATCAAATAACACCCCTCACATACCCACAAAAACCTTCTTTAAAAATGGATAGACATACCCTCAAATGCTTATTTGTAAATCCTTTTTTACTGATTTAGTTAATAAAAGGGGTGTGTTGAAAGTTTTAAGAAGGATTCATAATAAAGAAAGAAAAGAAAAAGAGGTAGTAAGTGTTGGAAATTTGCCTTTGGCGGGAGTTGCGTCCAACCAACTTTAATGGCTTAAACACTAGTGTTCCGCATGTTGGAGAATCCGGTTCTTCATACGTGCATAATCTACTAAGTAAGTAGATGACCGTAGGGCCAAAGATCGTCAAATTTCGTTGAGAAATGAAAGAGATATTGGTCTACGAAGTGAGGTGTTTGAAGCGTGGAAAAGTGTGGTATTTAGACCAATTCCCCCTCATCGGTGGGGGAAGAAAGATTTGTTTAGTTTATAAGTCTCAAAGTTGGCTTGGGGTTTGGGACCCCAAGGGGTATCCCATATGTTTAAAGGAGGGAGGACCTAGATGTGCTTCGGTTCGAGGATAAGCTCACACGCGCGCCACCGCCCGTCTCAGGTCATGGGTTGTGCTTCTTCTGATATTATCTTTTTGGACCAGAATTGTTTCATATTTATAGTTTGGTCCCTGAAGTTTCAAGTAAGTCAAAATTGGGCAGAGAACTTTGTTGTTGGTTTCAGGAACGTCAACCAGCCTTAAGTTGCACTCAATTCAGTCATTTATTTTGGCTGAATTACTCTCCCTAAATGTCAATCCGTTCACCATTTATTTTGGTGAATTACTATCTCCATAATTGCCATTACTTGGCAAGTAACATACAAACGAAATCAGTCTTCCTAATACCTTCCAGCATCATTTCATTACTCAAAATTCTTCAAGGTAACACTTGAGTTTCCTTTGCTCATTTGTTCATTTGTTGTTTTATCTTGGGAGACAATTGTCCAGGACATAGAAAGGATACATACGGGGAAATCTTGTCTTAAAGACAGAGTGTCATCACTCGACTCAGCATACCAAAAACTATTCCAGTTTATTGTTCAAGTTTATTGTAATTTCAATTTGTTGTAATACTTAGCAGTTACTTATTTCCGTTTCCTGCACCTTTGTAACCAACAGTAAGTATACGAAGGACAATCGGAAAACTTCTCCGGCCATATGTTCGATGTTATTCTCCCTAGTTAAGACTTAAGTCTATGACTAAAATGAGTTGTTAATTGAGTTTATTACTATGAACATTTTGGCACATGTAGGGTTTCGAGGAATTGTGGTTGGTAAACACAAAATGCACTCAAAGATAGACATGAAATTGATGCATTATCTAACTTGTCTCTTCTTCAAAAATAACATCCCTAGCAAAACTGATGGCTAGTTTGAACTGTTGCATTAACTTCAAACTTCTTAAAGAAACTGCAGCCAGCCTCCCAGTCAGTTATTTTGGAAACAGACACCTAACCTCATTTATTCCAACACTTATTATCTCAACTATTGACTTTGACATCACCGAGAGTTGTGATAGGATTGATGGATTTTCATCAGATATCGGGTTTGAATCTTGAGAATAAGAAAAATTATGATAGGAACACTTCCCTTTTTAATAGGTCTTATACACCAACAATTTGGGTTAGTCGGGAGCCTAATGCAGGTACTGGATACCTGGTAAACCCAAAAAAAACAAACTATTGACCTTATCATTTCTTTTGTGTTTTTCACCTGGTATTCAGTATCCGCTTTAGGCTCGTCTAATCTGGAATAGTGTCGAAAAGTATCGAGACAGTGGCGAAGCCAGAATTTCACTAAGGGGGTTCAAAAATATTTTTTTTAAAAAGTAAACACACGAAGAAGCCAAAGAGGTTCAACATCAACTATATATACATACAAAATATGTAAATCTTGTATATACAATGTAATTTTTTGCCCAAGGGGGTTCGGCCCCTACCTGGCTCCACCCTTGCTTTGAGAGTAAAGTGCAGCTCGAATTCGAGACCTCTGATTAAAGATAAAGAAGTATTTCTTACTCCACCATAAGTAATTTCCTTATATGATATTCAATGCTTGGCCCTAGCTACTCTAAGAACAAATTTCATAGGAGAAACTAAAAATGAAAAAGAAAAGGTTCATGTAACACTACATGAACCTTTGCTATTATCTTAAAGTTTATGCATCACTTTCCTTCCTCTCAAAATGTTTACTTTTTGCTTTTTTCTTTATTTTGTGTAGAAAATGATGACATAAAGTTCGTAAATATAATCAGAAAAATGTGTTTTTTTAAGGATAATCATATGTGACAAAGTTGAATTCCAGTCATTAACAGTTTTTAGTTGTGGATACATTTTAATTATATATATAAGTAAGCTATTCTTAACTATTTTAATATAAAGTTTGATTTTACTAAAAAGTTCCTATATCAACCTCAGATTGTTTAATTTGGACAAGAAACAGACATAATGTGGTGTTAATAACTTGAACCAGAAGCTACATTAATTATGTCCATAATCATGTTTCTCTATTAATTTGAAAACTTATCAATTTTTTATTAGCTCATATAAGGATGGTATAATGGTTGGTTATCATTGGATATTATTTTGGGATTTCCAATAAGTGTACTCAAAGTTTCGATCATACGGCCTAATTAACAATCATCAGCCATGTAAGAACCTTATTTTAATTATTATAAAAAAAACTACATGGAGGTGCAGATGTTGGGACTAAACAAGGGGCAGAGTTAGGTGTTCAAAGAGTTCATCGGGACTTTCTTTGTTAGAAAACTATGATAATTGATATATATACAAGATTAAATAAAATTATTTTAATATATATATATAATAGATATTAAATTTTGTTGACTTTTTCATATATTTACTTCGTTATATTATAAACTCTCTTAATGAAAATTCTGTGATAAACTAAGTTTAATTTTCCTGATCGCAGTGCCAAAAGGAACATGCAATGGCTGGAAATCAAAGAGAAGGATAGTTATCATAAGTCTTGATTTGAAAGTCAGCTACTAATTAATCAGAGAAATTTGCCGGACATTTGGTAGGCCTTTGACATAAGAAATGTGATATAGTTTTTAAAAAGTAGTAGTATTTAAAAAATTTAAGAAGGGTAAAAATCAAATTATGTATGAATATGTATTTAATTTTTTTTTTTAAATGTGAATGGAAAAAAGTTTTTGTCGATCAAACTCTTTCAATCTTAAAACTCTATCTTTAAAAAAAATCAAAACGAAACATTATTTTGGATTAGTTATTTATTCTTAATTAAATAACAAATTTATATGGAGAAACAGGTATATGGTGGACTCCAACTGTAACTGGTCGAGTGCAGAGACACTTCTCTTCCAACTCTGTGAATTGAAAATTTCTTGGTAAATAGCGATTTAAATCCTTATTAGTTATTAATAGGTCAACTTGACGTAAATCTAGATTAATTAGATAATTAAACTTTGAATATCAAATGGTTAAACTTTACCAAAATAAATAAAGTGAAATCACTTCTCTATGAGGAGTGTCATTCGACTAACTTCTTAAAAAACATTCACTAAAAATATATGTATTGTGAAGAATGATCGATCACTTATAAGTGAAATTATGTCATATGACCAAATATGGATTGTGGTGGGAAGGTTCGGAGTCTCTCAACCCTTAATTAGAGGTTTTGGGTTTGAGTTCTTGAAAATGGAAATAATTTTGTTAGGAGCGTTGCCCCTTGAAATGGGCCTGCAACACACGCAGTTTGGATTTAGTCGGGCCCCAATGGGTCGAGTAAGAAACCCAAAACAAAATTATGTCAGGTATAGGATTGTTAGTTCATCTCCTAGACATATATATGGTATTATAAGTTGTACAAACCCTCAAATTGTATCATGTACATTTTATTCATACAACTTACTTTTTTATTTTCACAAATGCGACAACCTCACGTTCCTCTAAAACTTGAATAAAGAAAAAAGTTATCCTCTTCATCTTTCAATGGGAGGCAATCTTAAATTATCAAATTCAACTTGGCAAGTACTGTATGCAGGTTCATTTTCAAATAAAACAAGTTAAGATATGTCTCCATTTTACCAGGAATTAGAAGTAACATTCTTAGTATATATGTTGGACCAAAGTAGTAAATTAAAGTACAACCAAGAAATTGGAAACTCCAATTTAGTCCCAAGGACCAATACATTATGTTTTTGTCTTAACAATTTGGTACCCAAATTTGGATATTATTAAGGGGTTCTGGGTCCTCTCTGCGAGACATTTTCAATAGCTTTTAAAATGGTGCTTCGACTTTTTTTTTATTCCAACGACCAGCATAGATTTTATAAGATCCACCGACTATTACTACAAAAAAATCCCTGCTATTTCCTTCACTACTAAGAAAGTAAGAAACTTTTATTGGCACTAGACCCTGAGTAGAATTAACACGATTAGTTTGAACTCAGCATCACATAAGATCATTCGATGAGAAGCACTCCCAACCGAATTTCTTCATTCCATCAGTTTGAACTCGATACCTCTAATACAATAGTGAAGAGTATAAGCGTCTCATTCATCCCGCCGCATTCTTAAGGACCAACCTAGGGGGGAATCTTGAGGGTCAAATACTTATTCACGTGAATACAATAGTTTTTACCCTGATTATATATATATATATATAAAAAAAAAATACCATCACATATCTTTATATCCTAAATTTGCCTCTAACCATTACATACTAAACAAGTCTTTACCACATAATTAGAAGTTGTTAAATCACGGGTTTTTAATCACAATACCACTTGGGTCATTAATCTTGATCAATTGATTTGACTTCCTTTGACCATCCAAAATTGACAGATCATACTTCTCATTTCCTTTAATTTTTGATAGATCCTTCGAAAAAAAGTGGCGTAAAACAAAAAGTAACAAAGAAGTTGACCTGCAATTATTATATTTCCAGTTTTCCGCAATAAATTAAGTTTAACTTTATGAACAATATTTGGGGAGCACTAAGAATTCACCAAATATGTCCAAAAATTCTCCACTTAAAATCACTTTAATCTCTTCTTTTTTTTTTACCCACTTAGCTTTCCAATCAATAGAGCCGGGTCTAATTTTGAGTTGTCGGTGCCATAAAAAATCCAAAGCCATCTTAAAAATGCATGCAATAGTATAAAATGAATCAAAAGTAGCAAAAATTAAAGTTCACTCATTAATTTGTTTTTTTTTCTCATTCGGTGTCCGGAATCCGCATTGAATCCAACAAATTCAGATTCGCGCCGCGTAGGGTCATTCGGAGATAAATCTGAGACTCGAATCCAAAATCTCTGATTAAAAGAGGAACAGTCTCATCCACCGCATCACCTCCTTTGATAATTAATTTGTTACTCAATCATTTTGTTAAGCTTTGGATTATTCTCTCATATACTAAGAGGAATTTATTGGATTTCTACATTCAAAATTGATGGATCCTTCTTCTAATTTTCCTTTTGCCATTGAATGTGAACGATCCTTCAGTAAAGTAGGAGTATGAAACAAAGGGTATAAAATTGATGGATCCTTCTTCTCATTTTCCTTTCGCCAATGAATTTGAACGATCCTCCAACAAAGCAGTATAAAACAAAAGTGTCGAATTATGTAATATATAGGTGTTTACCATTGTAATCTTAATGGTATGAGAATATCAACTTTACATAATTACACTAAAATAATAATTACAGAATATATGGAAAATATATACGTATTCTCTATCACACCCCCTCAGTCGGAGCGGGAGGAGGCCGGACGCTCTGACTAGATCTGAAGTTAAGGAACAACTGTCGAGGAAGTCCCTTAGTAAATATATTTGTGTACTGATATGAAGAAGGAGCATGTAACACCCGAACATGACCCATGTTAACCTTCTCACGAACAAAATGAATATCTATCTCAATATGTTTGGTTCGTTGATGCTGAACCGGGTATGTTATCACAGTAGAAAATAGATGTCTTACGTAAGTGACAATGAAGCTCTAGAAGGAGGTTTCTGAGCCAACAAATCTCGGCATCAACGTTCGCAACGCCTCTATATTCCGCTTCTACAATCGAAGGGAAAGCATGGCTTGCCGTTTGGCAGACCACGAGATGAGGTTATCACCCAAAAATATACAATAGCCGAAAGTAGATCGATGTGTGTCTGGACAGCCGCCTCAATCGACGTCTGTATATAATATCAGCCTGGTCGGTGTAAATGGATAAAGATGTAATCCATAGTCAAGAGTACCCTTAACGTACCGAATGATACGTTTAAGAGCGGTAAAGTGAGGCTCCTTGGGAGCATGCATGAACAAACACACTTGCTAAACAACATAGGCAATATCAGGCCTAGTGAAGGTAAGATACTGAAGTGCACCAGTGAGACTCATATAAAGAGAAGGATCAAGCACCAGATCCCCGTCATCGGCGCTAAGCTTCGACTTCGAGTCGACTGGAGTGGGCATGATCTTGCTATTTATCATTTTAGCCCTGTAAACAATTTATTCGGCGTACTTACGCTGACATAGGAACATTGCATTCACAGATCTGGTCACGAAAATCTCTAAGAAATAACTCAACTTACCTAAGTCTGTCATGGCAAATTCATATTTGAGCAGGGTAATGATCTCATTTTTCAGCACAACAGAGGAGGCAGTCAGGACAATGTCATCCACATAAAGCAAAAGGTATGCAGTGTCATTATCTCAATGAAAAATAAAAAGTGAAATATCACTTTTGCTGCACACGAACCCGATCTGTAAGATGTAAGTGGCAAAGCGATCATACCAATCCCTGGAGGCTTGTTTTAATCCATAGAGTGACTTTTGAAGCCGACAGACATACTGAGGAGCCGAAGGATGCACGAAGCCATGTGGTTGATGCATGTATACGATTTCTTTCAAATCCCCATGTAAGAATGCATTTTACACATCAAGTTGATCAATCGGCCAGTTCTTTCCCATAGAAATGCTCAAAACAGTGCGAATGGTGGCTGGTTTAACCACTGGACTGAAGGTCTCACCATAATCAATTCCCTCTTATTGCCCCGTGCCATTTTCCATAAGTCTCGCCTTATGGCGCTCAAGCTCACCACTATCCCTAAATTTGATGATATATCCACATACAATGAATCACATTGACCCCCCTGGTTTCAAGACAAGATCCCAAGTGTGTTGTGTAGCGAGGACATCAAATTCCTTACGCATGGCTGCATTCCAATTTGGATCAAGCTTAGCTAATTTTGGATTCTTTGGTATATTTTAGATGGCTTGAGTGGATAGGTTAAAGTGGAATTTTGGTTTGAAATCATGTGTTGGGCACGGGTTTCCATGTGGTGCGTAGGAATGGAGACTATTTTGGTGGGCTGTGGATGACGTAGGCTCGAGTAGTGAGGAGGTGACAAGAACTGCGGATAAGAGGTGGTCGATGGGGGCTGGGGATTGGTGACGGTAAATGGTGGCAGTGAGGCAGTGGGGTTGTCAACAGTGAGTTCAGGCAGAGGGGCAGTGAAGAAGTGATGGGAACAGTAAGCAGGGGGTGGTCGAAGGTATCGGCAGGGTGGTCGACGGGTTGTGGGGCAGTGTCAGAGAAGATGACGGGAGCAGTGGGCATTGAGACGGACTACTAGTTCCACAGATTACATTTTTAATCAGAGGGAAAGTGTCTGAATCGTCAAGGAAGCCATAGTCAGTGACTTGAAATTTTCGGACATTTGTAAAAGGGGAAATATTCTCCTCAATCGTGACAAGACGAGAGACTAGGACTTTATTTGTGGACAAATCATAGCATAAGTACCCTCTATGATTTGACAGAAAATCCAAGAAAATGCAAGGAGTAGTCCTAGGTGCTAATTTGTGAGTAGCCGTGGAGGTGAGATTAGGGTAGCATAGATAATCAAAAATCAGAAGATGACCATAAGAAGGGATTCGACGGAATAAAATTTCGGTAGGGGTTTTATTTTGAAGGGTACATGAAGGTAATATATTAAGAATGTATACTACCATGTGTAACGCGTAGACCCAAAAGGGAGGGGAAGAGAGAAGCATGAAAGAGCATGGTACGGATCATATTGTTAATGGTGTGGAGGATTCTTTCGGCTTTACCATTTTGAGGTGAGGTATGGGGGCACGAGAATCGAAACACCATGCCATTGTTCGCAAAAAAAATTATGAAATGTGGAATTATCAAACTCACAATGATTGTCACATTGAAACGATTTTATGTCCTTCTCAAACTGTTTTTTAACATATGTTCGAAATTCAAGAAAAATGGAGTAAACGTGAGACTTATATTCGAGCGGATAGACCCAAAGAAAATGAGAGAAATCATCTAACAATACCAAATAATATTATGACCAAGTTTGCTAGTAACGGGAGATGTCCATAAATCTGCATGAATGATGTCAAATGGAGAAAAAGTAACACTCAAAGACGACTTAAAAGGAAGTCTAACATGCTTCCCTAAAGGACAAGAATAGCAATTTTGGATAAATTTTCCTTTATTACATTGAATCGAATTTTGACTTCTAAGAAAATTAAAAATTGGTGCTCTCAGGTGCCCAAGTCTACTATGCCAAATTGATGGAGAGATTGCAGCTAGAGAGGTATGTGGATTGACACTTGCAGCGGAATTAGATGAGAAGGGATAGAGATCCCCTACACTATTGCATCTCGTAAGAGTTGTCCCTGTACGTAGGTCCTTCACAGAAAAACCAAAAAGGTCAAACTCAATAGATACAGAATTGTCACTAGCAAATTTCCTAACATAAATTAAGTTTTTAATGATGTTAGAAGTATATAGGATGTTTTTTAAGGAAAATGGAGGGTTAGGTGGTGGTGTTTGAGTGGTGCCATAGCCTTGAATTGGAATGCGATTGTCATTTCCGACCAAAATAAATTGAGGATTATTCAAATTAAATAATTGAGGAAGATTACCGGAGTTACGAGTAAGGTGGGATGTGGGATGTGGCGCCCGTATGCATGTACTAGGAATCGTTGGGCTGCTGTAAATTCATATTGATGTAGGCCTGACCCAATTCAGTAGAGGTAAGGAGGTCGTATGGTTGTTGTTGTTGTTGGGCCACCGAGACATAGGTCTATTGTGTCAGTCCCGTCTAACATGGGCCTGGATGAGGGCCCAATATACTGGGCTGCTACCACTGGACACTACTTTGGGTCGGTGCCATCGGGTAAGGGCACGGGGAGGCCTAACTTCCGGACATCGGCCATGGTAGTAGACCAACCCACTGAGATGGGTATTGGGCCTGCTGCGTTGGTCCACCGAGATTGGACCGTCGACCCCGGCCTTTACCTTTGCCTCCACGTCTGTGGCCTCAGCCTCTGCCGCTCGGCCACCCCGCGGAAGGTGATTGTCCGTGTGTAGCGGTTGTTCGGCGGGTGTTGTGGTGGTCACCAATGCATCAACCACCAATCGCTTCTGATTATGTTCGTCTTGTTTGGCATGCCTAGTTTCCTCCAATAGTAATTGTGACCGGGCCTTGTTGGAACTAGGGAAGGGATCAGCTTGTTGGATCATCATTGCAAGCGTATCGTACTCACCATTTGGCAAACCATTAATTAGCTGCAAAACCATCTTTGTTTCTGAAATCGGAGTGCCCACATTAGATAATTGATCTGCAACTAATTTCATTTTTTTATAATAGTCGGACATATTGGCAAAGTTTTCAAGACGGGTGTTGTTAAATTGTTCCTCCAGATACACAACACGTGTATGTTTGTTGTCTTGAAAAAATTCCTCTAGCCTTGTCCATAATTCGTGAGCTGAAGCACATGTCTTCATAATAGTATGAAGTAGATCCTTGGATATGGTATCATATATCCATTGCTTGACGATTGCATCAAGCCTTTTCCACGTCGTGTTGTCGAAGTCGGGCGGACGGAGTGTGGTGGCATCGATGTGATCAAGAACGTTGTAGGCACAAGCATGTATTTGAAATAACTCAACCCACGAAAAGTATTGTCCATCCATCAAGAATCAAAGGGATAAAGTTTTTTATGTTCGTCACGACAAACGCGGGATGAAAGGTGTTGGAGAGGAGGAGGGAGTAGGAGGATGTGTGACATCTTGTGTGGAAGAGGGGGAGGAGGAGGAATCGGGAGAAGCTATGTGGCCGCCGGAAGCAAGGAAAAGGGGGGGGGGGCGAATTGATTTAGGGTTAGGGAAGGTGTTAGGGTTTGACTTCTCATATCATGTAGAATTGTGTAATTCTTCTTATTAGGAGTTTTCTCATCAATACAATATCTATTGTATGATAATATATATATATGTGTGAGTGTGTTTACAATTGTAATCCTAATTGTATGATAATATCTACTTTACATAATTACACTAAAATAATAATTATTAAATATATGAAGAATATATACGATTCTCTGTCAAAAAGGTATCAAATCAAATAAAAAAAAATGACCAACATAAATTGATATGACCCCCACAGAGGTTATTTAAACTTTATGTTACACATACATATGATTCAAAAGTATAAGGTGGGGTTGTGGTGTGGTGTGGTGTAAAAATCATCTACATTATAAAATGTGTCCAAATCTCCGACTAGAATCCTTTTAATTTGTTCTGTAACGCATTTAGATTTTGAAAAATAACATAGTGAAGGTCGACTAATTGTCGGTGCCACCAAAACAAAAAAGAAAAATCTAGCAACGTTGTATATATTACCTACGAGTCAAGAATCTGTAAAAGTTTGTAAACTTAATTAATTATACATTTATTTGGTCAAATCTGTGATGTAACCATCACTCACAAGGTCATACTTTTATTTTTATTTTAAAAAAATCCACTGGAGCTTTTAGACCATATATGTATAGAAATTCATCAACATCAACATCAACATCAGTTATTCATCACGGTCCACTAAATACTTAATTGCCTATTAATTCACTTTTTCGCACGGATTGTCCTTCGAAGGCATTGGTTTTTAATTTTTGCTTCTCAAATTGTTTGTCTTTAATTTTTACCCTTAAGTTAAAAAAATAGATGAAAATACCCCGAGATTTCGGTACGAGTCCTCGCTCAGTTAAAAATTAAACAAGATTTGCAAGGCATAGTTGAGATTCGCAAGGCATAGTTTGCTTGCAAAATCTCAGTTCATCTTCAGGCATAAGGCAAGCTCTATCTTAAAGTAGAGTTTGCCTTATGCCTGAAGGCAAAGGCAGAGTTTGTAGGCAAAGTATGTGTTGCGAATCCCAAACTCTGCCTTACGAATTTTTCTTTAATTTTTTATTGAGCTGAGATTCGAATCCAGAACTTAGGGATTTAGGCGGAGGGATGGGGAAAAATGAAAGACCACCCCGAAATAAGGGCATTACTGCGAGTTGTTGTCATTTGGATTGGGCATCGCAGCTGTATATCGCGTAGGAGAAGCGAAATTTTCATAGATTCTCTTTTGAGAATTGAGATTATTATTTAGTTAGGGCATCATTTTATTTCTATTACAACTTATGATTAAGATATTTTTTAAATTTAAAATTTTATAAATTATTATAAACCTAAAATCATAATTTAATCTTTTATTTGTAAGATTGAGCAATATATGAATGTCCGAGCCTAACATTCTCGGAAAAGTAATTATGAAGGGCTATAGTTATAATTATAACTTCTAATAAATGGGACAGAATTTAAATGGCGGCCAAAAACAAGACATCCCCATAAATCACGGTGGAGCTAAATCGACCCGTTTTACTTTCTGGCCCGATTCTGATTTCTCGTGTGCATGAATCAATTCCTTTACCTACTCCTTACTAGCCCACTGAAAAGACGGTCCTTTATAAAGTAACCAAACTAAATTCTTCCTAATTAACATTTAATTGCACAGTTTGTGCTTCAAATGGGTTGGTCTTTAATTTTTTCCCCTCAAATGAATTTATACATATTTGGACATAAGTCTATAAATAATTCAGCACAAGTTGCGTTGAATTCCTTAAAAAAACTAGACCTCAATCGACATAAGTTTAATTTGGGGACAAAAATTAAAGACCAGTACAAATTATAGGAAAAAAGTGCAAATGACCCTAACACAAGTTGTGTTGAAATTCCTTAAAAAACTATACCTCAATGGACATACGTTTAATTTGGGGGGGGGGGGGGGGGGGGGAATTAAAGACCAACACAAAATAGGGAAAAAGTGCAAATGACCCTAGCAAAAATTGTGTTAAATTCCTTAAAAACTATACCTCATAGACATAAGTTTTATTTGGGGGGGAAATTAAAGACCACCACAAAATAGAGAAAAAGTGCAAATGACCTCCTAATGAACGAAGAAGACTTTTTTTTTTTTATGTTGTTGAGAAACTCACTAGCTTCTTCCAGCGATAAAGAGCCTTTTGGTATGCATACTCACAAAAAGCACTCAACAAAAGGCACGCAACAATCATTCTCAACTTACCCAAACCCATAGTTGTCTTTGGGCTCGTGCGAGCTGTTGTACCGCACAGGGCCCCGAAAAATGAAAAAAATTTAGGAGTCCTTTTTTTCATATTTTATTTAGTATTAGCAAGAATTTACTGTAAATGCTCATAATTCGCAGGTCTTAGCTCAATCTAAGTAAAGTGATTCAGTTCCAGTGGAGGCCCAAATTTAAATTTCAAATCAAACCTATTAGGACTCACTTTTACGAATTAGAACAGGGCCCCCAAAATATTTGAGACAGCCCGGCCCAAATCAAAAAGAAAAGTCGGAAAAAGGTATAAATGTACATAATGATAAAAGAAAAGTCGGAAAAGGTATAAATGTACATAATGATAACTTATGTACATTTTGCCTTTTATTTATAAATAAAACAAATGGAGTCATCAACATTTTACATATTAGTCTACGTAAAAGGTTGTAATTACGAATCCATGCTAGGGACGCTACGAATGATTTTGGTTTGTCCTATTCTAGCATTTAATATCATACTTGTAACTAAATAATTCTTCTCTTTCCCTTTTGCTTGTTTGGTTGATGTCTTTAACTGAAATATAAAGGACGATCAAATATATCATTACATAAATAAAAAGAATAAAATAATGGATTTTGTAAGAAGCATTTGTTCAATTAGTTTGTAATACTATAATATATGTAGAGATGGCAATGGATTCTGGATCCGGTCCGGATCCGGTGGATCCAGATCCGTTTTATAGGATATGAATCTTCAAAATTTGGATCCGACAGATCCGGATCGGATCCGGATCCATTTTTTACGGATCGGATCTGGATCTGGATCTTGTATTTGAGATCCGTATCCGGTCCAGATCCGACCCGTGGATCCGTTTTTTATTAAATATATTCATAACCTAGAATGTAATTTTATAAGTATTTTCTTAAAATTGCTAAGCACATCCTTGCAAGTTTAATTCTCAAAACAAGTTTAATTTATCCCCGCGTTAACTCAAAAACCAAAAAATAAAGAGGTAACTTTGATAATAAAATTAATGTTATATTAGTGAATGACTAACATCTCCATAGACAAGTAGTTAAAATTATATTCACTTCATTTGTGAAGATTCCAAGCACATGTAAGTTCTGCATTGTGGAAATACTAGTCAGCATTTTCCACAACTATTGTCATTGTCCAACATTTTCAATTAATAGCTCACAATCAAAACGAGACAACGAACAAAATATCTCATATGAACATTTCAAAATTGAAACACAATAAACTATTAGCTAAGTAAAAATCGTTTGTCAGTTTAATAAAAAATTCTTGGCAAGACAATTTTTTTTACATGTGGATCCATATCCGATCCGTGGATCCGATGGATCCGAATTTGGATTTGATTTTTATGGATCCGACGGATCTGGATCCGGATCTGGATTCAGGTGTAAAAATAGATCTGAATCCGGATCTAGTAGGATCCGATCCAGATTCGATCTGTTGCCATCTCTAAATATATGTCTTGTCAGACACTTCATGAAATAGAAGTTGACGAAAAAGCAAAATCTCCAAAAGTATAGTAGCTTATTAACTAATCCTAAAGTTACTACTAAATTTAGGGGGGAAATCAAGTAATCAGATACATGATCACGCCCATGTAAGTTGATCTTCACGAAGGGAGTTAATTAATTTAATAAATGACATATGAGGTTACTTATAAAACACTCTACCCATACATCGTTAAAATTCTAATGGTGCCACATAAAGTACGAGTAATTTCTACAATGCTATTTACTTGGCACCACATAAGTTGAAAGTAATTTTCACAAAGCTGCTATTTATTCATAAAAAAAATAAAAAAATTACATCTCGAGTGAACAAGTAGGCGTGGGAAGGGTGAGAGGGATTGTTGTCCCCGAACCCGAACCACCTATCTCTTCCTTCCCCTTTGCACGATCCGGTGAATTCTAATTTTCAGAACGAAGTAAGGTGATAGGTGAAATCAGATTTTCATAACAAAATAACGTGATAGGAAGAGAAGATTGCTGGCGGAAACAGAAATTCATAAAAGCCCCTCGTTAAGATTAAGAAGAAAACGAAAGTGCACTCTTGCGCGCCCAGAATGCAACTACTAAAATTCACGAAATTCACAAATATCCATTTTTTTACTATTAATAGCAGTTATTATAGAATTTCAAATTCTAAAGGTAGAATCTCGTGACATAACAAAATTTGATATGAATGATAGTGACTAGTTTTCATAAGCATAACCAAAAAGTGTCAACAACAACATACCCGGTGAGACCAATCTCATAACGTGGGGTCTGGAAAGGGTAGAGTGTACGTAGACCTTACATCTACCTTGGTAGGTAGAGTGACTGTTTTCGAGAGACTCTCGGCTCAAAACAAAGCACAAGCACAAACAAAGTAAGACAAACAAAACGACTAAGCCATGATAGCGAATTCTGAAAAAGAAGCAATAATTAATGCAGGTAAATAAGATAAATACACATAGCAACATAAATTAAACGATATGAGACTATAAAAGCAATATTGTGCCTACTAGTATGATAGGCTAAGCGGGCCTATGATAATAGCACTACAACTACCAGTTTGTAAGCGTAGGTAGGACTACGCTGTACTACCTACTACCATTCTACCCCAATCATTGTTTTTCATAACTACATATCTAAAGTAATGTCCTCAGTGAGTTGCACCTGCGTCATATCCCATCTAATCACCTCTCCCCAATACTTTTTCAGCCTACCTCTACCCCTCATGTACCCGTCCATAGTCAACCTCTCACACCTCCGCACTATCAATTGGCTTTATTTCTTGAAATATGCAACTCAAGCGACAGCCCAATTTGAGAATCTTGGGCTAACGGTATACCCCACAAACAATGACACAGGAGAGAAATGGGCCTAAATGGGAAAGGCCTGTTATTATCACTTAAAAAACGAAAAAAATAGATGGGAGAAAAAGTGGAGATGCGGGGTATCGATCCCCGTACCTCTCGCATGCTAAGCGAGCGCTCTACCATCTGAGCTACATCCCCTTCTTGCTTGTATCTTTTCACTACATAATTTGACTAAATGCTCACTTGCATTTTCACCAAAACGGCAAACACAAAGCAAAATATTCATTGATATCTCCATACTTTTTTGAGGAATACACAACACTAATGTCGAACTTCTAAACAACAAGAGCAAGTACTTCCATAGCCATAGTTTTTATACTAGAAACAACAAGTATTATACAACCCTAACAATAAAATACTCAATGTAATTTTATAAATTAGGATAATTTTATAGATAAATTTGAAGAGAATATGAGGTACCACTATGTACGAAGTTGTTTTCGCTAGATATTCTACTCAAAATGAACGTATTTAAAGCAGGATTGGAAGAAGATAATACCGATAGCAAATTAGCAAAATGAAAAACAGATAATAGTAAAAATTTAAAAATAAGATATTATACTAATACTAGTAACAAAGATAAGATGAAAAGAACAGCTTTTTCTGTCTATTCTAGATAAAAGTACGACAACACTCAGTTTGCCCGCTACCCTTACATGTTTTCTTGTAAAACACGATCAACAACATCAACTCTACCCACACCTTCATCAACAACCTTAGCAACATCAACTTCTCCAACAACTAAACCTTCAACTCCACTAACTTCTCCCCTTAATATCTTCCCTTCTTCCTCTTCATCAACATAATTTGGATCATTCTCATCTATAGCCGCTGGAACATCATCATCAATCACATCTCTTGGTCCTTCCCATGTGAATTTCCCACCGTGTCCTGATTTCGACTGCTTATTTAATGGTATACCATCTATTGGACGACGGTCTTTTCTGTGTATACCTTTGTCTATGAGTTTTTTTTCGATGTGTTTTAAGCTTTCGATGTTGTGTGTGTCGGATTCGAGTTTTGTTACCTTTGTTTTGCCTTCCTCGTCGTGGCTTACTCCTCGGAGTGTCACTGTTTCCTTCTTATCGTCTATTGGATTCATTTTCTTGTTTTTCTTTTTGTTGGACAAAGATTTTGAGTAGAAAAATATAGATGAGCTGTTTGCATTATGGGGAAGTAATGAAATGAAGTGAAATGTATAGGATGAGTTTGAACAAGGCGGTGGGTGACCACGTATAGCTTTGTAAGGATTTGCCACTTGCTGGTTTCAATGTCTCGCCACGTTCTCTCCTCTGTGGAGTGGGGGATGTAATATGTATGTATATCCAATGTATAATTTAAGTATTTCAATTAGAAACAATAAACAGTGAATTTAGAGCCTTTTGAATTGGCTTGTTTTAGATATTTTTAAACCTAATTTTAAAGTAATTTTATAGTGTCTCAGGAAAAATAAAAAATATTTTTAATTTATTTTTAAATTAAATTAATAAAGTAAATCGTAAGTTAGGATCTCTCACTTATAACTTATGCTTATAAATCAACCGTTATAAGTTCAAGAAATTTTTAGACGCTTTTATATAAAGTTTCTATGTGTGAACATAGATAGACAAATGTTTTTTACTTGTAATATAAACCTTTTTTTATCTTAATTTATATGAAAATGTTTAACTGAGTGTAAAATTTAAAGTAATGAAAATATTTTTAAAATTTATAATTTAAATATAAAATAAATTTCTTTTTAATAATAAAAACATTTTATTAACCAAAAGGGATAAATGTACAACACTCAAAAAAGGAAAGCTGGTTCATGGACATAAGAAGCAGCATAATAACAACATAATCTACCCTCTCACACTTTCACACACTAACACTATGCTTTATAGTTTGAGCTTCAGACTTACTTTTTTTTTTTTTTTTGATAATCCAGGTTTCCAGGCTTGCGCCTGACTACTTCACTGGTATTACCCAGACGTCCTGGAGGTAATAGCACCAGTCCTTTAACACTATTACCAGGTAAATCGCGGGATGTGCTCCGATGACCAGTTTTTCTGGAAGCGTACAACTGATCAATGAGACAAGGTCAAATTTCCCAACATGCAGAGTTTCTTCGTGCTTGCGGGGAATCGAATCCACGCTGTCCCATGCCAGAGCGCCTTATAGCGCCCAGGCTTTGCCACTGGACTATGCCCCGGAGGACTCTTCAGACTTACTCTTTGTACTGTCTCCTGAATGATTAAGCAACTCAGGGTTCTTTTTCTTCCCATTGAAAACTATTGTATTCCTTTTCTGTCATATACATACAGCCAGACAGCACAGTTCTGAACACTTTTGTTGTAGCATTCCTTCCATTCACATGTGCATTCATCCATTTCTCCCAGCTCATTGCATTTCTCTGATATCCTTGTTAGATTTTTGTTCATATAACAGCTAAATAGATCAGACTCCACGTTGTGGGATTTCACTGGATATGTTGTTGTCTAACAGCTAAATAGAAGCAGTGAGAAAAGAGATGGTTCACTGATGCTTCATTCACCTCACAAAGTGGGCATATGTTTTCATCAGTGAGCCCCCACTTTAATAGTTTATCTCTGGTGTAAAGCCTTTTTTGGATAGCCAAGTAGAGGATAAATATCCATTTTGTTGCACCTCTATTATTGTATATGAATCTCTTCCAACATACCTTTTGAAAAGTGCCTCTCAAGGCTTTATAAATTTTCTTAATTGAGAAGGCATTGAAGTTCTGCACCCCCTGCATCAGTCAGTGTTTTTGTGGCCTTAAATTCTGGAGCAAGTATATACACAAAAATGTGTGCACTTCTCCCTTCTCGTGTGTCCACATTTTGAAATGGATGTTAGGTTCAGTCCATGTTTCTACAATAAAAATGATTTTGCAGATGAGTGTGATTTTGATTTTTTATTAAAATTTTTACTTTTCTAGTCGTGTGAGCAAAGCCTTTCTATATTGTAAAGTCTGCATAACTATCATTTTCAGATTTCACTTATAAGATTACACAAAATTTATTATTATAGTGCTATCAAAAAATAAATTTTACTAACTTTTAACCTGATTTATCCAAGAGACAAATACGGATCAAAAGTACAAAATCACTCATTTCAAAAGTTAAAGAGTAACTCGGTACACTAAACTTTCATTACGCATGAAATCCAAAAAAAAATCAAACCGCAATAAGGTTGTTACCTCGGCGTGACTTCATGATCATCTCAAAAAGTTATATAAAATTTTCTACAGTATTAGAAATCTTGCTCCAGCCCATTAACTCATTTTACGCGTAGTACTCGTAGTCCGGTTGAATGAGATCGAGGTCTTAAGGATACTTTTTTCAATAGTGTTTTTAGATTAAAAGAAAATTAATTTTTGAAAAACTGCTTTTACAATTTCTCAAAATTACTTATTTTCTTTCAAAAATTTGATCAAACACCTTATTTTTAAAAAAAACTATTTATTAAAAAAATAAATACATTTTAAAAAAATAAACTCCAAAGTCCTTTGATCCAGATTCCAGGCCCTAGTCTAAATTTTCGTCTTACAATGACACATTTGTACAAAGCAAGCGTAAGTAAAGGAATCAAGGCCTAGTGTCAAAAAATCTTTGCCACCTCTCCAAAACCAACTTCCATAGTTTATCCCGTCCCAAAAGTTTCCAAAAAACCACATAAGGTCAAGTCTTAAGGAGTCGTTTGGATCATAAGTTGAAAATATCGGAATTAAGCTTGAGATAAAATTTATAACATTAATTAAAAATAAAATAAATTTTATATCAAGCTTAATCCTAGATATTTAACTTGTCATATTGAAATTATTTAATCAAGTAGGCTAAACTAATTTCAATTATAATCTCAAAATTATAATTCCGAGATAATTTTAACCCGCAAGCCAAACAACCGCTAAAACAATATACGCTGCACATAATTTTCTAGAACTCCTCACTTTCCTAAAGACCTAAACACACACACACAGAGCTCAACAATGGCTGCCACCACTTTCTTCACCTCTCAAAACTCTTCCTAAAACCCTCAACCGCAAACACCCTTTCCCTTTTTACCCTCAAAAAATCCAATATTTTCTCCTTTTCTTCCCAATTTACCCCTCTCCCACTCAAACTCAACCAACCCCTCCACTACACCACCACTCCAAGAATCTCTGCCGCCATATCAGTCAACGACAAACTCCCCAATTCAACACTTTCATACTTCGATTCATCAAATGAACTCAAAACCCTTTCAATATCTGACCTCACAAATGGGAAAAAAACTATTCTTTTTGCTGTCCCAGGTGCATTTACACCCACATGTTCGCAAAAACACCTTCCGGGATTCGTGGAGAAGTCTAAGGAGCTTAAGGCTAAAGGGGTTGATACAATTGCTTGTATTTCGGTGAATGATGCGTTTGTGATGAAATCTTGGAAGGAAAATTTGGGCATTAATGATGAGGTGATGAATTATATAGTAATCGCATAGTAGTAGTATTATTTAGTAATCGCATAGTTTCTTATTTTTCAATGTGTATTATTATCTGTTGCTTCACATTTGGGAAAAATACTGTTCTTTTTGCTGTTACTGGTGCTTTTACACCAACATGTTCACAAAAACACCTTCCGTGATTCGTGGAGAATCTAAGGAGCTAAAAGCTAAAGGGGTTGACAACATTGCTTGTCTTCCGGTGAACGATGCGTTTGTGATGAAATCTTGGAAGGAGAATTTGGGAATTAAAGATGAGGTGTTGTAGGAAAATAATTTTACTCATAAACTCGAATAATATTCTATTATCTCTACTTCTGCTATCTAGTACTATATTTTTACCACAAAGAATATAGGGTAGAAGGTTAGTCGATAGTTGATGTCTAACTTATTAGTAGTATGATTTAGGTATCACGTAGTTTCTTATTCTCTAATGTATATTTCTAGTTGTTGTTGCTCTTGTTTTGTATCTTACTATTTTGCTGCAATCTTTGTATCGGTTACATTTCTTTTGAGCCGAGTGTCTGTCGGAAACAATCTATCTACCCCACAAAGGCAGAGTTAAGGTTCGCGTACATACTACCTTCCCCAGACCCCACTTGTGCGATTATATAGGGTATGTTGTTTTTGTTGTATTTCTACGGCAAGAAAATAGCTAGCAACATCCCCTATTACAAAACATAAATTATATTCCTATATTATTCTGACTAACAATACTACTTAGAAATAAAGGGCAACTCGGTGCACTAAGCTCCCGCTATGCGCGGGGTCCGAGGAAGGGCCGGACCACAAGGGTTATTGTACGCAGATACTACTTAGAAATGAATTAAATAAATACCCAAATACTAAACAAATTTGGTTTCCTACTCTAACTTGCATTATTCTTCCAACAGGTGATGATGTTGAGTGATGGGAATATGGAGTTTACTAAAGCTATTGGGTGTGATCTTGACCTTAGTGATAAGCCTGTTGGACTTGGTGTTAGGTCTACAAGATATTCTATGCTTGTGGAAGATGGGGTTGTTAAAATCTTGAATTTGGAGGAAGGTGGAGCTTTCAATGTTAGCAGTGCCGAGGATATACTCAAGGCCCTTTAGAGGTTTTTTCTCTCTTTTTGTTAATTATGATATGAGGATATATCTTTTTTTTGAAGTTTTATTTACTAGTAGTGTTATGGTGAATTAATGAATAATACCCTTGTTTTTGGAGATTTATAATTCTAGTCTAGAATGTTTCCTCTTTTACTAATATATGTTTTGAATGTTTTACTATGATGAATTATTGAATTGTGTTTCATGAATATATGTTGTCATTCCTGGCAATACCACCCAAATCGAGCTCGGTCCGTTTTTCGATCGGTCTGAAAGTTGGTCAGTTTTTTTTGCTCTATTTTTGCCGTGTTTTTTGTTAGTCACTGTTGGTTTTTAAGTCCATTATGTTAGTTGGACCAAAGGTGCTCTACCTTAGCAAACTTAGGGGATTAAAGATGCTCAGGGTTATATTTAATGGACAAAAATGGACCTATTCCCATAGATAAGGGACAATTCTGGCTAAAAACTCAAACTTTGGCAGAGTACAAAATGATTTTGAGATTTGAGCAGTGTAAGCAGTTGTAATAGTTTATGACCTCACATTTGGGGAAAAAGACTCCTTTTACAGCGAAAAGGACAATCTTCTTGATGCCTTTCTAATTACATTTTAATTACTTCACCAGAAAAATAACGACGGTCCTTTTCGCTGTTCCTGGTGCTTTTACCCCCACTTGTTCTTAAAAACACCTTCCAGGATTCGTTTCAAAATTTAAGGAACTTAAGGCTAAAGGGGTTGACACAATTGCTTGTATTTTGGTAAACAATGCGTTTGTAATGAAATTTTGGCAGAAGAATTTGGGAATTAGTGAGGATGAGGTGATGTTGTTGAGTGATGGGAATATAGAGTTTACGAAGGCTATTGGGTGTGAACTTGACCTTAGTGATAAGCTTGTTGGGCTTGGTGTTACGTCTAGAAGGTATTCTATGCTTGTGGAAGATGGCATTGTTAAAATCTTGAATTTGGAGGAAGGTGGAGCTTTTAATGTTAGTAGTGCTGAGGATATTCTCAAGGCCCTTTAGAGGTTTTTCTGTCTTGTTTTCAAGCTTTACTTACTAATAGTCTTATGTTGAATACTGAATAAAACCCTAGTTTTTGTAGATTAGGAACGAAACTATTCGGGGCAAGTTGGGAGTGGCCTCTAATGCGGACAAAATGAGTGAAGCGAGACTGGGATGGTTTGGGCATGTGAAGAGGAGGTGTGGGGATGCGTCAGTAAGAAGGTGTGAGAGGGGTGTGAGAGGTTGGCTATTGCAGGAGTTAGGAGAGGCAGAGGTAGACCGAAGAAGAACTGGGGGAGGTGATTAGACATGACATGACACAGCTTCAACTTACTAAGGACTTGACCCAAGATAGGAAAGTGTGTAGATCGAGGATTAGGGTAGAAGGGTGATATATAGTCGAGTGATGTCGCACTGTAGGTTTGGAGAGGTAGGGGCCAACCCCCTCTACGCATATCCTTAGTAGTAGTAGTATTTAGTAACTTCGTAGTTGTTTATTCTTCGATGTGTATCATTATCTATTGCGCTTTTGATTTGTATCTTGCTATTCTACTATCCTATTTTTTGTGTCTGCGTCGTATTCCGTTTTCTTTCTTTTATTTTCTTTTCTCCTTTCGAACCGAGGGTCTTTCAGAAACAGTTTCTCTGCCCTACAAAGGTTTTGTAGGAGGTAAGGTCTACCCTCTCCAGACCCTACTTGTGGAATTACATTGGATCTCCCCGGACCCCACTGGTAGGATTACACTTGATATGTTATTGTTGTTGTATGAAGCTTAGTTATAATTTTGGTCTAGAATGTTTCCTCTTTACATGTGTTTGGAATGTTTACTATCATGAGTTATTTTATTGTCTTTTATGAATGTATCTGATCATTCTCAACAATGCTTTCCAAGTTGATTAGAGGGTACTTCTTTAGGGGTCATTTGGTTACTGGTTTTAGTTATTCATGTATTAGTTATTCCATCGATACAACATAAATAATATATAGATTCCCTCGTAACTTATACATGTAGCTACCAAAGATGGTACTTATTAGTTATGCTGGTTTTGAATAATTGAATAACTCCTTTCTTAACCAGCAACCAAACGACCCCTTAGTGTATTATTTTTGTGCCGTTTGTGTATAGCTGAGTTAACTTGAGAGTAAAAGACCAGAACTTTATTGAGGATTTGGTCAATGCAAATAGTTCCGGTGTTGAACATTGTGTTATATGCCAGTTGAATTGTAGTACTTGTGTTATATGCCAGTGGAATTGTAGTACTTGGTAAATATCGGGCTCTGATTGGCAGGGGGGAAATGAGCAGAAGGTATAAGATTGTGATGTTTGCTGTTGAAAGTTATTTGTCTTAGAAGTTGCTTTTTTTACAGATGAGCAGTGGTGTGTCTCTTTTTCTGATTCGTAAAAAAAGATATGTGTGAGTTTATTATGATCATGAGGCTAAATCTGAGTTTGTATGAGTCTTTTCGTGAATACTGAATGATATCCTTGTTTTTGGAGATAATGAAGCTAGTTATAATCCTAGTCTAGAATGTTTCCTTTTTACTACTCCCTCCGTCCAATTTATGTGAGCGTGTTTGACTTGGATCGGGTTTAGCACATTTCGAATTATATTTCGGTTTTCGTATTTCGCAACATGTAATTCGTATTCGGTCCAAATACGTTCGGATTGGATCGGATTTTTTAAGTTCGGTTTCGGATAAATCGGTTTGGATAATTCGGATTTTCGGTTCGGCTATATAGTTGTGTTGCTATCACAATCATATAAATAAAGTACTCATACAAGCAATAAAATCATTGTCAAGGATGCAACCGAAGTACTTGTCCTATGAATTGACAAGTCCAATTTAGTAAAATTATCCCATACATAGAATATATACTGACAATGAAAATAAAAATAAAATCTAAAAAGTAGTCATCTTTAAAATTAACAAATCCAAACATATTGAACTTGCTAATTTTTTTAATATAGGGGTTAATATGTAATGATTAGGGTATATTTGACTTATTAGATTGGACATATAAGTAATGCACTAATATATTAATGGATAGTAGGATAGCCTAAACATAAGGTATAAGAAATTTGGTTTTCGGATATCCAAAAATTCGAAGTTCCAAATCCAATTCAAAATTCAAAAATTTTAAAAATTAAATCCGAAACTCAATCCAAAATCTGAAAATTTCAAAATATAAGTTCAAAATATTCGAATTTTGGTTCGTATTTCGGGTTTATCCAAACTATGCACACCCTTACCGTTCCCTGAATTAACTTGGGAGTAAAAGATGGAAACTTGCTGGTCCGAGAGGATGATCAGCCACACTAGGATAAATCAATGCAATTTAGGAGGAATCAATGAGAGGACATCAATTCAAATCCTGGATTTTCGAATTGAGCCCTGAATTAACTTGGGAGTAAAAGATGGAAACTTTGGCAGAGTACGATGTGATTTTGAGGATTTGGGCAATGTAAATGGTTCTAGTAGTTCTGTTGTTGCACATTGTGTTACATGCCACTGGAATTGTAATACTTGGTAAAATATGGCTATGATAGACGGGACTAATGAGCTGAAGGTATATGGTTACGTTGTCATGCTTGCAGTTAGTTCTCTAACCGACCCCTACGGGACTTAATTGAGCCATTGTACAAATAATCTCTGATCGATTTATTGGTGCCGCACTTTTTCTTCTTGGCGGTAACGACTTAGGAAGTTGTTTTGTCTTAGATTAAGTTGCTCAGACTCAGGTGTGGGTGCGTATCTAGAGGCTGGATCCTTCGTGATCTAATATTTTATGATTCGGGGTACGGAAGCGGGGGTTCGGCTAAATTTAATTCAAATATATAAAATAGAATTATGTGTCTAAATTATGAGACATCACGTGGAAAACTTACAAGGTTCAAGAGGAGAATCCCAGAAGGAGATACAAGAAAATGATCTTTTTAGATACAGTAATCAAAATATTTGTCCCGAACTTCGTCATCGATTCTGTCAAAGTACCAAAAATTGGTTGACCAAATCCGGTACGGATCCCACACCCACACCCACGTGTCTACATGGGTGTGGTACCGAAAGTGAAAGAGTCCGAGCAACTTAGTTTTTAGATACTGCTTTTTCTATAGATGAGTAGCTTGTGTCTCTTCCTTCTGATTCTCAAAAAGAGACGTGTATGAGTTTATTCCATAATTGGTACAGTAAGTAGTCATTGCACTTACATTGGTTAATGTCAAACATCTCTTTAGAAATTGAATTGGTATGAAAGAGAAGAACTTTCCACCATTTAAGAAAAAACGAAGTACAGTAAGTCTTGAGATTTTGGGAAATGTGAGTTCTTTAAAGAACAGTCTGCAATATGCATATAGGAACCTAAATTTTTGTGTGAAAAATGTGTCTTAGATTAAAGTTGTATGAGTCTGATAAGTTAATATCAGAAATTACTTTGTTGGTAGGTAATTTATGACCCTTTGATAGATGCTATTTAGTATGTGTCTATCTTGTGTATATCCAGCATAACAATTTGACTTTGAATTTCTTTGTTCTTTTCAACTTATTTCTTGAACAGACGTCTGTGCTCAAGTATAAATGGAGACGTATACGTAGAAACAATTTCATACTGGCCAACATAAAGAGAATCCTGTAGTGATCTGCTTCAATAGTTGACACAGAGTAATTTACAACTGGCTCTTCTGGAGGAAATGAAAAGGCCATTGAACCCTCAACCAAACATGGACAGCAGTTGGAATGGGACTAAACATTTTGGAAGTTCATTGTAATTGTCTTTTAGCTAATCTCTTCAGTTTATGGTGTAGAGTTTTTGGTCTCTCAATTTCACCCACTTTTTGGTCCTTGGATGTCATTGTCATGAATAAAAAGGACCATTTATCCGTTGTTGTAAAAGTCATTGCTTTATGCAATGTCAGGGGTTATTAGCCACGCGCTTAAGAGGATTGTGCGCTTCAAAGCGTGGCAAAATGCGAGGGTTATAGCCATGCGGTTCAGAGAAGTGTGCGCGTCAAAGAATGGCAAAGTGGCCCTAATGGGGCTGGCGACTATTTGAATCTCAACTTTGAGGAGTTGAATTAATATCGACTAAGTTGGATGCTAACATTAGTAATCTCAACTGCAATCTAATTAACATAGTGCCAACTTGTTATTCTCAATTTTTTAAGAATTTTTGCGCTACACCATGGACTTTGTCGCAACACAAACTCAAGTCGACTTCCTAGTTCAATCATTTCTCTATGGATGCTGATACTAGACGTCACAAAATATACAGAGAATGCAATTGATTATTATTCCCAGAAGTCTTAAGCATATTCGTTTGGCTATTTTTGTTTCATATTATTTGTCAAAGTCTACTCCTGACAATGACTAATTGCTTCATTGGTTGGTTGAAGCCTTGGATTGGGGTTTCTTGATAGTTGTTGATATTGAGAAATTTGCACAAACATCTCACGTTGAAGGTTGATGTTTAAGTTTTGTCTCGTTCAAGAAATTTGCACAAACATAGCTTTGCTGTTATAGCATGTGCATAATCTTTAATCTGGTAGCACTTGCACGTATAATTTAACAAAAAACTAACAGAATAGGAGAATAAATATTGTACTAAAGTTATAACACAGTTTGTCATATTTTGTGAACAACTAAACACATGTAAATTCTATCAATTCGACAAGATGCCACTTAATTGATAAAATAGAAGCATGAATATTGTAGCAAAGTCATACTTGTAGTAGTGAAAATAAAATCCGTTGATGGTTGGGAATATAAAAGTTAGTTTAACTTACGATGTCATGCTTGTAGTAGTGAAAAAAATTGTCTCATATTTAAAACTTGAGTTAGCTTTAATAAATTTGAAGTTGCAAGAGTTATTTCTAATAATATCATCAGTGCAGTGTTGTTAAACATTTGAGATGCTCAATTTCGGTGGATAGAGTGATTCAGTGTTAGCAAATTATACTAGTACGAAGTAATATGCATCGAATGAAATAGTTGAGATGTGAACAAGTTAACCCAACTTGCACACGGTTGTCGTAGAAAAATGAAATATTTTTCAATTTCTTGGGGCACATTATGAATAATTATTTATTGTTATAAATTCTCTCTCGATTGTTCTTTCACCTATAAAAAGGAGTAAATGTTCATATCATTAAGAAACTAAAAGGAAAACCATAAAAAATAAGAATAACATATAGAACCAATAAAAAAAGGTTAAAATAAAGAAGGAAAACGTCATTGAGTTAGGTGGAATAAAAGGTGTGCGAAAATGGCCTTCACTTTTGAGTTGGACTAAAGGTGCATGTATTTGAATACTCAATATAAATTTCATTGTTTTCGTTGTGGCTATACTATAAATTGGCTATAAAGTATGACGAACCGAACCATGCCTTAAAAGTATCTTTATAGTAGTTTATACACATTATTGCCTACTTTGCTACTATACAGTCTTCTTCCTTATTCTCCTTTTGAATTTTCTTTGCAAAAGAAAATTTTATACTATTTCGTATGGGAAGTCAACTTGTTGAAGGTAAAATATGTTCTTCGTTTTCTTTTTTTTTTTGGGAAGAAAAAAGAAGAAATATAGTCGAATAAAGTGGTCAAAATTCTACATTGCAGCGAAAAATCCAGTCTATCCTCCCTACTTTTTGCTTTTTGGGTAAATTTTCCTATTACACGAGGAAGAGAAGGCAGGAGGAAAAGGGAAGGAGAACGGTAAAAATTGAATATATCCACACATTTTACATGAAATATTTCGATCAACACCATTAGACTCTTTGATGTGGTAAATAATCAAAATTTTACTTAGATAGAACAAATTCCACTTGCATACATATCCTTAAAATATTTTTGAGTTTCTTGTACGATGGGTTTGCATCAAATTAATAAATACATTAAAGGAATATGTTTCCTTGATTTTATTGATGAATGATTTACAATATATATAAGGTTACAAGAATATTTACTTTGATACAAACTAGGTAACTAATTAACCTAATTACAAAAGGATTATAATTCTACCTAAAATAGAAGATATACAATTAATGAAAGAATATTGGGAAATATTTTATTACACCCCCGCAGTCGAAGCGGGAGGTTCTCGAACACTGAGACTGGCTCAAAAATCATCAAATAGTATGTGCGGAAGTCCTTTTGTGAAGATGTTAGCAATCTAATAACTGGAAGGAATATGAAGGACACGAACTTGACCACGAGCCACGTTTTCACGAATGAAATGAATGTCCATCTCAATGTGTTTAGTGCGCTGATGTTGGACGGGATTGCCGGAAAGATATATCGCACTCATATTATCACAGTAGACCAGTGTTGCCTTTTGAATCGGGCAGTGAAGCTCAAATAGAAGGTTACGGATCCAACAAGACTCAGAGACGACGTTGGCAACACCTCTGTATTCACCTTCTGCACTAGATCGAGATAGTGTAAGTTGCCTTTTGGAAGACCAATACAATAGGTTATCTCCGAGAAAAATGCAATAACCAGACGTGGAGCGTCGGGTGTCAGGACATCCACCCCAGTCAGCATCAGAATAAGCAGTGAGACTAGTGAGCGAAGACCTATATAGATGTAATCCGAAGTGAAGTGTACCTTAGATGTATCGTAAAATATGTTTGAGGGCATGCATGTGTGATTCCGTCTGATTGTGCATGTGCAAGCAGATTTGTTGCACGGCATATGATATGTCTGGTCTCGTGAATGTGAGGTACTGTAGGGCCCCAACCATGCTACGATAGTGAGACAGGTCTGAATATGAAGGGCCGAAATCAGCGTTGAGCTTGGAATTGGTGTCTATAGGCGTGTGGGATGATTTGTGAGATGTCATGCCTGTACGGTTAAGGATCTCTCAGCGTACTTCTTCTGACATAGAAATAGGCCGCCAGAATGTCGAGTGACAGAGATGCTCAAGAAATAACTCAATAGGCCCAAATCTTTCATAGCAAACTCAGAGGAAATAAGAGACATAATGAACCGGCGGAGAGCATCAGATGATGTGGTGAGGATGGTGGCATCAACATATAATAATAGGTAAGCCATGGTTGTACCCTTATTGTATATGAACAGGGAATGATTGGATCTGTTGTGTGAAAAAATAAAAAAGGAGACATAATCGGAGAACTGCGAGTATCATACTCGAGGAGCTTATTTCAGTCCATAGAGCGATTTCCGCAACAGACACACATAATCTGGATGAATAGGATCCCTGAAACCCATAGGCTGATACATATATACCGTTTTATGAAGATCCCCGTGTAAGAATGTATTCTTGACATCAAACTGATGAATGGGCTAAGACTTGGATATGGCAATGATGAGGATGGTCCGAATGGTTGCGGGCTTTATGATCGGGCTGAACGTTTCATCACAATACACTCTCACATGTTAAGACATGCCATCACCTACAAGACGAGCCTTGTACCTCTCAAAAGAACCATCAGAATTCTTTTTATGTCTAAAAATCCATATAGAACAAATAATGTTAGCATCAGGTGAACGGGGTACTAGGTCCCACGTCTTATTATCATTAAGAGCATTATATTCGTCAATCATTGCGGCTTTCTAATTAGGGTCGGACAAGACATTGTTCGAGTTACGAGGGACAGATGAAGGGACAACTGAAATAAAAAGGTTAAACAGCCATTTAGGTTTATGAATTATGTGCATGGCATGTGTTTCCAAGGTCCGAGAGTGTGTCTCGGGATGCGGGACGGGGGACGGGGGGAGGGGGGGTTTGCCATGGGACTGTCGGGAAGAGGAGGAAGGGTAGGGGTGATGATATTAGTTAGCCGAACCTTAGTTTGTCGAGAGGTGGCTGTGGAATCACCCTGATGTGGGCTATTTCAGGCCACCGTCGGCAAAACCGGGTAGGCAGCTAATCCTGACTAACTGAGGTGGTGGCGGGTGGCGGGTGGCGGGGTCTGGAACAACAGACTATGTAAATGGTGAATTAGAAGAGGATTTAGGCCATCATCTAGAAAGTCGTAGGAATGTCGAGGTGGTGAGTGTAGAGAGGCAAAGAGGAATTGAGACTCATTGAATAGGACATGACGTGAAATAATAATTTTACGGCTCGATAAGTTATAACACGAATAACCACGATGATTAGCAGGGTAACTCAGAAACACACACGGGGAAGACTGGGGTTAGAGTTTATGAGTGGTCAGATGGAGAGGGTAACAAAGACATCCAAAAAATGTAAGTATTGGTAGGAGGGGTTCCTACGAAACAGAACTTGGGTGGGCGACCGTTAAGCTAGAGACTTGTTTTTAATGTTGACATTTTTCCATCTCAAGAGTCACATGGATGAAGCTTTTAATGTTGTTTACGGCAAGTGTCAGATGTAATTTGATTTTGTCAGCCATGGAAGAGGAAATTTAGGAGGAAGAGGGAGCGAGAATAGCCAGAAAAACTAGGGTTCAGTCATGGGGAAAAGAGGGGGGCGGCCGAGAGAGGTCGACGGCTAGGGTTCCGACGTGGGCTAGGTGCCGACATGCTGTTATTAATCTGTATTCCAAAAAAACCAGTAAATAATAAACACTGAAAATAAACAGAATCAGTGTTGAAAAATAAGAATAATTTTTTCAGAATATAATCGAGCCCACTTAGTTCAAAGTGTGTCCTTAAGGAAACTATTCCCCTCACAGTACTCGAGGTTGATGGAATATCCCCTCCCAGGATAGAACGATTATCTTACCAGAATAGTAGTACTCCAAATTCAGGTAGCGGCGAACCACTCAACGGCAGTATATCACACATAATTTATTTGTGCAGAAGAAGTAGAAGTTTGTATTGTTCAGAAAATTCGTAAGTAAAATTCTGAGGAATCAAACGAATTTATAGCCATGGAAGTACTGTTTCTGAAGGTTTGCAACCTTTCTGAACAGCCACTGAAAACTGGTGGAAAATTTAAATGTGGGAAAGAAATCGGGTCGCGGGTCAGGATCACTAACGGGTAGGATTGGATAAGTTAATTAAATAATTAAAAATTAAAGAAAATTTGGTCCAAAAAGATTATCAATCAATCAGATCATTTGACCGAATCCGAATCCGAATCCGAATCCGAATCCGGCCGAAGCCGAAGCCGAAGCCGAAGCCGAAGCCGAGCGAGCGACGACGACGGCGCGAGGGGTCCTTACCCCCTCAACCCTTTTACTGACAAGAAGGAGTAATTCTACTTATAAGTAGAAGAACTTTTCTTTCCACTACCGATGTGGGACAAATGCTTATTTTATAAAGCAAGAGGGAACTCCCACTTTTCTTTCCACTACTGATGTGGGACAACTCCCACTTTTCTTTCCAATCATTTCCCATTCACCAATATCAATACCCAACACATGCAAGAAAGGTGGCGGCTGAGAAGGTGTATTAGCGGCGAGGGTAAGGGTTTGTTAGTTTTAGGCTACTGATACCATAAAGGAATATGTTCCCTTGATTATATTGATGAATGATTTATAATATATATAAGGTTACAAGAATATTTACTTTGATACAAACTAGGTAATTAATTAACCTTACAAAAAGATTATAATTTTATCTAAAATAGGAGAAATACAATTATTGCTTAGTTCCTTATTGAATCACTTAATTATACAATGAGATGATATTTGTTATGTAAAAGTAAGTTAATAGGAGTATAATGTTATGTTAACACTTGTTACGAGTAAGTTTTCTCGTGTATCTCCGATGTTAATGTGTAGATGGTTTCTTTTTATGCTTTTATTTCAAGTTTTTGTGCTTGGTAATCATCGATTAGATGATGTACTCATTTGTTTCCATTAAGATTAATACTTCTGAATCTTAATGCACATCTGAATATTAAGATATGCATTAAGATTTAGATATTTGAATCTAAATGCACATCTGAATATTAAAATGTTGTCCTTAAATCTGAATACTGTATGATTATGGTTGTTTGTTTCAATATCTAAATATGCATATGGAATTAACCACTATATTAATAAGATATTATAAAATTTTCATTTCAGCAAAATAAACATATTTTTGATAGAAAATAATATTTTGAATATTTATATTTGATTAAAATTTTGAACTATCTCCTTTTTTTTTCTTACAAAGATAAAATTTGAATATCTGAAATGCAAATAAAAGTTACTCCCTCCGTTTAAAAACGATTGTCTGGTTTTGACTTGGCACAACGTTTAAGAAAGTATAGAAGATTTTTGAATCTTGTGGTCTTAAATTAAAAACGTATTGAATGTACAAAAATGTTCTTTAATCTTGTGGTCTTAAACATGCCATGTGGAAAGTTGGAATGAAAGAGTTGCCAAAAAAAGGAAAGATACATTATTTTTTAAACATATTAAAAAGGAAAATAAGGCAATCATTTTGAAAATGATGGAGTATATATCAATATAAAAAATATTGTAACAATTACATAAAAAAAATTAAGATTTTGTGCTTATTATTAAAATGGTAAACCTTTCTCTATTAAGTGAAAGTGATTTAAAGAGAGTTGTTATGACTGAATTCCAGAAGATGTTTTCTAGTAAGAAATTTTATAAAATAAGATAAAAAGGAGAAACTTTTCAATGCGTAACACAATTTTTGAGTGTTCTATGTTGTTTCTTGAAGCTTGATATTATGCATTTAGTTCCAAATTTGATTAAAGGTTTATGTAGTATTCAAGTTTTTTTTTTTCAATTTGTTGTTATTGTCGCGAGAAACGGTAATTTACAAAGTCATTGTAATCTTTCAAAGATTGAGAAGTCGTAAGAATTTTATTGATAAGATAGATTCCCAATGTTTAATTTTTGTGGGAAAAATTGATCATGAATTTAAAAAACTGATGGATTCAAGAAAACGATTTAGTTGTAGTCAAGAGTTCTTGATAATATTTGGTTGAGAAAGGATAGCTAGAGGCATGAAAATTTTGATGAGAAGAGAAGTCGTGAAATTTTTTATGAAATACGACGTATTATTTTAAATGAATCTGAATGGTGTTAAGAGTATGTTACATATATTATTCATTCAGAGCCATTTAGACCCATTAAGAAGCTTCATAAGAAAACAAAACAAATAAACTTAATGGGTTGAATTTGAATAATTAAGATTCAGACATGTAAAACAAATGCACTTAATAGGTTGAATCTGAATAATTAAAATTTAGACCTCCATCAAATGTAAACAAATGAGGCCTAAAGTGGTCACTTTTGTTTAAGAACTTTTTTGTCCTCTTTATTTTTCTTTTTAAAATTTTAATTATATTCAAGATGTAACATAAAATTTTACAAAAAGCAAGAATATAAATATCTCGTGTGCCAAATTTGAAATTCTCCTGCAGCCCCATTACATTTTTCTCGTGACTCCACGAGGTAAGACAATATGGTACACAAATGGCACAATAAGAGGAATATTCTCGTGCTTTTGAAGTAGCAGTTTCACAAGTCTCGAATTGTGTTCTCTTCTTGTAGCCCAAGAAACCATATTTCCTTCTTTTTGACCACACAGCAGGTCACATAACAATATCTTAGATTTTGTGTCTTAATCTTTCGGATCTCACTAATCCCTGTAGGAAAAAAATCAGTAGGAATTCGCGCCATTGGTACCATTCCTGTTTCTTTCTCTTGTCCCTACCTATATAGGAAAAGAGGTTTCTCACAAAGATTGATTTGAAGACCCATAGCTTGAGAATTCCCCAGTCGTTGTTTGAGCTTTTCCAACTAGCTATGCGCTAAATAAGCCCTCCCTAACCTATAGCAAGAGTAGTGCTACTAAGCGAAGGCGAAGGAGGAAGTTTAGATTGGAACTTTCTCTTGCTTTGTTCTTACGCCTATTGGTGAATCAGATGTCTTCCCCATCCAAGACCGATTAGAGAGAGTTGTCGCATATCCGCTTGAATAAGCTGACTCTTGATTAGCTATGATCACTCAATGCAAGTTCTCTTAACAAGCTAAGATGACACTGATATAATATCATGTATATCATAGGGATATACACGGTTTTAACTAGTCATGTACCATAAATAGAAGTTGTAAATTATGTTGTATAATTATCATAATTGTAAAATTCTTGTACAAGTAGAACTAGGATATTAGAAGTTTAGTAGGAATAGAATTTTCCATATTTTGAGATTGTAACTTGTATATATACATATTCATTCAATAAGAATAATCAAGAGATTAATTCTTTTATAGTATCAAAAGTCTAGGTCTAGACTACATCCCTTCCCAATTTTCTTCCGCTACTCTCAGCTCAAATTCCGAGAACCCTTCTCGATTTCCGACCGACTTCTTCCTCCTCCCTTCCCAAAATTTTTTCTTAATCCCTAATTCTCCTATTGTTCGTTCATTATGTCTACGTCAAAGAACGTGTTTCATTCAGCCTTTACAGTTTCCAACATCAGGAACCACATCCCTATTGTTCTTGAGATGAAAAATGTCCAATACGCGACATGGGCGGAATTATTTAAAATTCACGCATGCTTGCATCAAGTCCTCCATCATATAATTCCCTCGACACCTGGCACAGAGGATGTGCCTAACCCAGAGGAAAATCCTACGTTATGGACGACACTTGATGCTACCGTTCTCCAGTGGATTTATTCCACTATTTCTACCGACCTCCTACAAATAATTATTGAACCTGACACTACGGCAATGGAAACTTGGAATAGGGTGCGTGATATATTCCAAGATAACAAGAATTCACGTGTTATCACCCTCGAGCAGGAATTTTCACATGTCCACATGGTAGATTTTCCTAACATTTCGGCCTATTGTAAAAGGCTAAAGGAATTGGCAGACCAACTCCGCAACTTTGGTGCGCCAGTTACCAATGATCGTCTTGTTCTCCAAATGGTTGCAGGCCTGTCTGAGGCCTATAACGGCGTTGGCACACTACTTCGTCATAGTAACCCTCTACCACCATTTTATCAGGCCCGTTCCATGCTCACGTTAGAAGAAGTTGACTTAGCTAAAAAGGCGGTTACATGTGCAAATTATGTCGCCATGATGACAATGTCAGACGACCCTCACTCATTCTTCGAGAATTCTGGCCAACACCGCAACAACGGTGGTGGCAAAAAAGGTCGACATCGTAAAAATGATGGCAAAAATCGATGTGGTAAGGGAGGTGGCCGAAACAATGGTGGCAGCGGCAGTGGGCCGCAGGCCAACTAGTCCCAGCCGTGGACCCCCTGGCCGTGGAATTGGGCTAGTGGCCATTGGCCCAATAGTCCATATTTTCCTCCCAGCCCTTACCCGGGTAACTAGGCCCGGTTCCAGCAACATGCCAGGCCCAGTTTCTTGGGTCCAAATACTGGCAGCAGATTCACTTCTAGGCCAGGGCCACATGCAGGTTTGCTTGGGCCTCGTCCTCCGCAGGCGTTCCAGGCAGTGGGCCCCACACCAACTCTGACATATATTGAGGCCGCAATGCACACGCTTAGATTAAATCCTCCAGACGTGAATTGGTATATGGACATCGGATCCACTTCTCACATGACGTCTGACCAAGATACTCTCTCGTCTTATTTCAATTTGAGCAAAAATCGTGGTATTATTATTGGTAATGACAATTCAATTCCAATTCGCGGTTATGGACATACAACTTTGTCTTTCCCACATCCACCTCTACTTTTGAAAAATACCCTTCATGCCCCTAACTTAATTAAAAAAATTGTGTGTCCGAAAATTCACCACTATTAATTGAGTTTCTGTTAATTTTGATCTCTTTGGATTTTCTGTGAAGGATTTCAAAATGGGGATACCTCTAATGAGATGCAATAATAGGGGAGAGCTTTATCCTATTACAAATACCACCACTTCCGCGAGTCGAGCCATACCATCTACTTTTGTCGCCCTTGCTCCTTCCTTGTGGCATGCTTGTTTGGGTCATCCAGGATCGTCTATTATTTTTCCTTTGCATAACAATAATTCTATTTCTTGTAAGGGTACGCGTAGTACTCCACTTTGTCCTTCTTGTCCGTTAGGGAAACATGTTAAATTACCATTTGTAGCATCAACTTCTAGTACTTTGATGTTGTTTGACATTATTCATAGTGATTTATGGACATCCCCCGTGTTAAGTTCTGTGGGGCATTGTTATTATATCCTATTTTTGGATGATTATTCTAATTTTTTGTGGATCTTTCCTTTATCGAAAAAGTCTAATGTTTTTTCCACATTCTTAAATTTAGAGCATTCATCTGTACCCAATTCGAAAAGGAAATTAAAAGTATTCAATGTGATAATGGCAAGGAATATGATAATGAGTTGTTTCGGGAATTTTGTGATGTTAATGGCATAGTTTTTTTTATTTTTCTTGTCCTTATACGTCCTCACAAAATGGGAAAGCCGAACAAAAAATTCGTACCATTAATATTATTGTCTGAACTTTATTAGCACATGCTTTTGTATCCCCCTTCTTTTTGGCATCATGCACTACAAATGGCTACTTACCTCCTTAATGTACTTCCTACCAAAGGATTAACATCTAAATCTCCCCTTAAAGTTCTCTATAATAAGGATCCTTCGTATTCTCATCTTAGGGTCTTTGGGTGTTTATGCTATCCACTTTTTTCGTCAACTACAGTTAACAAACTTCAGGCTCGTTCTACCACTTGTGTGTTTTTGGGTTATCCGCCTAATCATCATGGTTACAAATGTATTGATTTATCATCTAATAAAATCATAATTAGTCGCCATGTTATTTTTTATGAAACCCAATTTCCTTTTACTAAAGTGAGTAGTCCCGTGCCGAGTTCATATAATTTTTTAGATGACGAGGTCTCACCACCATTTTTCCGACTTGTCCTGTGACCAAACTACGCTAGCAAGCCCACTGCCTGTTGGCCCACATTCTACCGCAACCACTGTTTTGCCCAGTGGGCCGATGACACAGTCCAATACTGATCTCGGTATTGTTCCAGTGTTTCAGCCCAATCCCCAGCATGTTACTGTTCTTGTACCAGTTGTTGGGCCAGCAGGCCCACTGCCTGCTGGCCAGTCCGTCCCCGTTCCACACATTACCCAAAATCCATCCAATTCCTCCTATAGTCAAGGGCCCATTACTCATAGTCAAATGGATATTTTAAAACCAAAATAGCATTTTAATCTCAATTCTAATGTCCTTAAATCTGCCCTCCCGCATAACCTTGTGTCCGCATTAAATGACCCGAATTGAAAATTGGCTATGACTAACGAATATAATGCTCTTATTGAAAATAAGACGTGGGTGTTGGTGACATGTCCTTCTGGTGTTAATATTAGTCGGTCTATGGGGTTTTCTCACAAAAAAAATTCTGACGGTTCTTTTGAGAGGCATAAGACTCGTCTTGTGGTGATGGTAAAACTCAACAGGTTGGCGTGGATTGTGGTGAAACGTTTAGTCCGGTGGTCAAACCATCTACTATTCGTACTGTTCTTAGTTTGGCTCTCTCAAAAGCATGGCTCATTCATCAGTTGGATGTGAAAAATGCATTTTTTACACGGTGATCTTAAGGAGACAGTTTATATGCATCAGCCCTTGGGTTTTCGAGATCCCAATCATCCTCATCATGTCTGTTTGCTAAAGAAGTCCTTGTATGGACTTAATCAGGCCCCACGGGCTTGGTATAAAAGGTTTACAGATTATGTATCTTCTATTAGTTTTTCTCACAGTCGGTCTGATCATTCTCTCTTTATATATCATCGTGGTACTTCTCTGACATACATTTTGTTGTATGTCGATGATATTATATTGACTGCTTCGTCTGATAATCTGCACAAGTCTATCATGACACTTCTCAGTTCTGAATTTTCTATGAAAGACTTTGGTCCCTTGAGTTATTTCTTGGGGATTGGTGTCACTCGTCATTCAGGTTGTCTATTTTTATCACAAAGGAAGTATGCCGCTGAGATCATTGAAAGAGTTGGTATGTCATCTTGTAAATCTACTTGTACTCTGGTTAATACTAACCCGAATCTTAGTGCTACATCTGGCACTAAGTTCGAGGATCCCACCCATTATCGCAGTCTTGCAGGGGCACTTCAGTATCTTACATTCACAAGGCCTGATATTACTTATGCAGTTCAACATGTGTGTTTATTTATGCATGATCCACGGATTGAGCATATGAATATGCTCAAACGCATTATACAATACATCCACGACACACTTGATTATGACTTGCACTTGTATCCTACGTCTGTTTCTACACTTGTGTCTTATACATATGCTGATTAAGGTGGTTGTCCTGATACCAGACGCTCTACTTCTGGTTATTGTATGTTTCTTGGGGATAACTTGGTCGCATGGTCTGCAAAACGACAAGCTACATTATCAAGATCCAGTGAAGAGGCCGAGTATCGAGGCGTGTCGAATGTGGTGTCAGAATCATGTTGGCTGCGTAATCTTTTGTTAGAACTACACTTTTCTATTCAGAAAGCTACATTGGTCTACTGTGATAATGTTAGTGCAGTTTATCTTTCTGGCAATCCGTTCCAACATCAACGCACTATACATATCGAGATGGATATTCACTTTGTTTGCGACAAGGTAGCTCGTGGACAAGTACGCGTCTTACATGTGCCCTTGCGATACCAAATTGATGGCATCTTTACAAAGAGTCTTCCCTCGGTTTTATTTGAAAATTTTAGGGACAGTCTCAGCGTACGAAAATCGTCCGCTATGACTGCAGGGGTGTGATAGAATACCGTGTATATCCCTATGATATACATGGTTTTGACTAGTCATGTACCATAAATAGAAGTTGTAAATTATGTTATATAATTACCATAATTGTAGAATTCTTGTACAAGTAAAACTAGGATATTAGAAGTTTAGTAGGAATATGATTTTTCATATTTAGAGATTGTAACTTGTATATATACATATTCATTCAATAAGAATAATCAAGGGATTAATTCTTTCAGACACGAAGTCGAATTAATCAATTTCATGGATTTCGAATTAAAAAAACTCAAGTCATCTTATATAATAATAATTATCCCTCACTCTCAAATAAGTTGGGATCAATTATATGAATTTTACTTCTTTATTTAATCTTATTTTATAACATCGTCATACTATTACAAGTTCTCGTATGCTTCTTCTTCTTCTTCTTCTTATTATTATTATTATTATTATTTAACGGTAAGATTTTACATCATTAGTTTAGTGGCTAACTTTGCTAATATATTTGGAAAGAATCGATGAATAGGTTATTTATCTCTTCTACGTCTATATAATATTGCATAAGCCAATAAATAAAGAAATCAAATGTTATTTTTTTGTTTCCCTATTATTATGGTAGTTTCTTCGAAGACAAAAATCATCTTTTGTTTATAAAAAAGAGGTTATTAAAACATCTGAGAAAAAAAGATAAAACCATTGCTTTCTATGGTATAAAAATATAATGTAACTAACAAATTTTAGCTATATGTGTCAACTTTGGTGTATTTTGCACTAGTGTCGTCATATGTGCTAATTTTTGCATCTGATGATATGTAAATAATATGATATCCATTCCTTGAATTGAATCTATTTCTCTGTATGCTTTTGGACACAAATTCTTCATTTAAAATAAAATAAAATTTACGTATTTAAAAATTACCTGAAAATGATTATAAAGTCAATATAGTTAATACTTCAAAATTTTAAAAAGAGATTGAGAAAAATTGTAATAAGAAAATGATTGCAGTAACATTATGAATGTTATTAATTTCATGCAAAAGTAATAATGCAAGTATTTATTTCACCTAGCTTGTCAATCGAGTTTTAATTATAAGATGGTTTTGTAAATTATTTGTGGAAACCTTCGATTATAAATAAGGCAATAACGGAATCGGCAATCTCAATTTGTATCTAATCATAGTTATACATTAATTGTATATATGATTTCTCCAAAAATTATCACTAACATTATAATCTTTCTTAAATAGCAAGTTATTTATTAGAACAACACTTACCAAAGTATTAATTCCTGTTAAATTTGAATTAATTTTTTTATATTTGAAAAAGACAAAAACTTCTATAACAACGTTTCTTCATTGGAACCCCACCCCTAGATCTAGAAGTAACAACACTTCGACACACTCGAGGGGGCTTTCTAAAGCACATAGATTTGGAATATACTACTATCTAATTTATTTACTTAGTTTTAAAAAGGTAAATAACACTTTTAAGCCCTCAATTATCGATAAATTTTAGCTATAGTCCTTGTTATATTCGATTTAACATATTAAACCTTTAGTTAGTTAGATTTTACAATTTTGATCCATTTGCTTATCAATATTCATAAATTTACCCTAATTATAAATGTTTCATCACTTAATTACTGATGCGTCATGTTCAAGTTTGTGCAATAACTCCATATTTGATGGTAATATATATAATTCTATAAATTAGTTAAATTTAACATATTTTTATATAAAGCGATCAAAAAACACATTTTAATTAATTAAAGTTAAAAATATATGATAAATACTTACCCGCATATGATTTTTATACCAAATCCGATTAGTATACCATAATTAAGTGGATTAATAATTTAAAAATGTATGTTAATTAATCATAGTTAAGTTATCAAGTTTATACAATTACTCCATATTTCATTAACACACAACAACAACAACAACAACAACAATAATATACCAGATGTAGCCTCAAGTGGGGTTTTAGAAGGATAAAGTGTACGCAGATCTTACCACTTATCTTGAAAGTTAAAAAAGTTATTTCTGATACACTCAGCTAAAAAAAGCATATCAAAACATATCGGACAAAAAAAGTAACGAAAGTGAAGAAATCATAACAAAATACTATAGAAAACATGACAGAACTTTTAATTATTAAAACAAATTAAAAATAAAACAAAAAAGAGTTTTCTGACAATAACTATAACAAACTAGTACGATAATTGACTTATAAGGAACAACAAATATTAACATAAAATATTTTATAGTAATATGGTTTTATAAATAGTTAAATTTAACATATTTTCTACATGAATGGACCACAAAATACATTTTAATTAATTAAAAGTTAAATATGTTGCTTAATATATCACAATGACCAAAAACATAATTTATCAATAATTTAAGGATCAAAAGCGTAATTATTATATTAAAATAATTAATAGTACTAGTAATTCAACAAAGAAGTGAATATATGATGAAAACACTAATCTAAGATCATAAAACCCAAATTAACGGCTGTAATTAATCCAAGTTTGTCTACATATACGTGATATTGCTTCTCATCTCCTTTGCTCATTGTAAAAAAAAAGCAACTTTTTCTCTTCAATATTATTCATAAAAAAGAAGAGATCTAAATGGCAACTATCAAATCCATTAAGGCCCGTCAGATCTTTGACAGTCGTGGTAATCCCACCGTTGAGGTTCGTTTTTCATCAGATCTCAATTTTTTTTATCTTTTTCAAGATTCATAATTTTTATGCTTACCCATTTACTGATTTTGTTTAAATCGTTTGTTATGACTATGTGCTTCGTGGGTTTTGTTTGGATATTTGAATGGAGGTTGTTTTAATACTGATTGGTTATGTTAGATTGGTTGTTGATACAGATAAGTTGTGTTATATTATATCTATAGTTTTATTTGTAATTTTGAAAAGAGGTTGTTTTTAAGAGTGACTGGTTATATTAGATTAGTTGTTGATGCAGATAAGTTGTGTTATATTTTATTTGTTTGTTGCTCCTATATTTTTTGTGGGTTTTATTTGGATTTAGGAAAGGGGGTTGTTTATAAGAATGACTGGTTATGTTGGATTGGTTGTTGATGCAGACAAGTATTGTTACATCTGTTTTTAGATGTATTGAGTTTGGTTTTGTGTAGGTTGATGTATGTTGCTCAAACGGTGTATTTGCTAGAGCTGCTGTTCCTAGTGGTGCATCCACAGGTAAAGAGATCTACTTATTTATTGTGTATAGTGACTCTTTTTATGTAGATTGATGAGAATGTGTTGAAAATGTGTGTGTAGATGTGTAATCGGTTCGTTGTGTTACTAGTGTAATTGAAATTAGAGTTTCTTATTTGTTTGTTTGAAAAATATAGAAACTTTCTCTCAAGTGTCCATATATGGATTTGATTTTACCCTTTTTTGTTAGGAGTTTATGTTCAGCTATAGATACTTTTACTCATATTTTTTAGTATCAGTACTCTCATTGAGACTTCCGGGAAGCAAAAATGACTTGTATGGTTGTAGAATATATTATATGAAGATAATTAATCTTCTCGAGGGTCATCTGATCTATGAATTCTGTATATTTCAGTTTTGGTGGAAATGTGAATCTTTACTCCTATCAGTTCTGTCCTAAACACTGTTAAACATTCTTGGCGAATGTCTCTTTTTGTTATTACCCCCTTTGTGTGGTGCCATTGGATTTATCCTCTCTATTTGTTTAATAATAGGAGTCTATGAAGCCCTTGAATTGAGGGATGGAGGATCTGACTACCTCGGAAAGGGTGTTTCAAAGGTTGGTATTTCACTCCAAAGATTTAGTTTGATAATTATACCGTTCGATGCTGATTAAATTTTTTCCCCTGCTCTGCCTTGTAGGCTGTTAACAATGTCAACTCAATTATTGGCCCTGCTCTTATCGGAAAGGTTAGTTGTTTTTCCCTCCGTCCATATCTTTTTTTGAATAGTTCATTTCCTTGTTAAGCTGCTTTTATTGTTGGGCAAGCTACACATTTGGCCGGTCGGCCCAAAATAATTACATTCGCTAGCCAAATATACAAAAACAACACACTATTATGTACGTATCAAAAATGTATATTTTTGTGTTTTATATGCTTTCCATTTAAAAAAAATCATTAATATACAAAATATACATTTCTGGCTATTATTTTGGCGGGCGGCTATTTATGTCAATTTCTCTTTATTGTTCATTTTTAGGTTAAGAAACTAGGAGTACCATATTTCTCCATTATGTTTGATAGATTATCCTATACTGAAATACAATGATTATTATTTTTGCAGGACCCAACCGATCAGACCGGTCTTGACAACTTCATGGTTCATGAATTAGATGGAACTCAAAACGAATGGGGTTGGTGCAAACAAAAGGTATTACTACTATTTATGCTAAGTATCAGGTTCACTCTTCTATATCAGAAGTTCACTGTTCATGAGTTTTAACTGTGTTACCTTTTCTTCAGCTTGGTGCAAATGCCATCCTTGCCGTGTCACTTGCTGTGTGCAAAGCTGGTGCTGCTGTCAGGAATGTTCCACTTTACAAGGTATGCTGAAGAATTGTCTTTCATGGAGTCTAATGGACATTCTAACCCATTGGACATGGATATTTTTTCCTTTCTGACAAAGTATTTTTCAAAACATTGTTTGGTTACACATTAGAATTGTTTTTGGTTTGTTTATGATGATGAGTTTTTTTTATCAACTAATTTTTCAAGTGAAATCTTTTTCCCTCACAAAACTTTAACTATTCCAAGTGACCTGCATGTCCAAACCCAATTTCTTACTACCAAATACCAATTTTCAACTTGAACTTCAAATATCACTTGATTGGGTAAGCATTGATTGTTTGAGTTTTAGTTTAATTGATAGCCACAACTTTGATTTTACTACATCCATATGTTATCCCCCCCACCCCCCACCACCACCACACACAAAAAAAAATAAGGAGAAGAAAACTCGAGCATTTGATTCTCTTCATTACTTCTAGGAGATTTTAAGGCTTTACGTGCAATTGGATTAATCTGTGATCATGTGTTTACTTATTTAAACTGCATCTTCTCTTTGCAGCACATTGCTGACCTGGCTGGTAACAAGAAGTTGGTATTGCCTGTTCCTGCCTTCAATGTGATTAACGGTGGATCTCATGCCGGAAACAAACTTGCAATGCAGGCATGTCATTTATCTGGCACCACTATGTATCTGAGTTCTGTTTAGATGAAAGATTCTCATTAGTAGTTATTTTGCAGGAATTCATGATCCTTCCTGTTGGAGCTGCTAGTTTCAAGGAGGCCATGAAGATGGGTTGTGAAGTCTATCACCATTTGAAGGTTTGACACAGCTTCTATCATCTCTAAATATTGTTTTACGCGATCAAATTAGTATACAGTCAAACCTCTCTATAAAAACCATCCTCTATAACAACATTTTCCTATAATGGCCAAGTTTTCTTTGGAACTGATTCTTAATGTTATGTTATATTATATTTTTTCTATAACAGCATTTTGCCGTAGCTGCCAAAAAAATATCCAGAGAAATGATGCTTTGATAAAGAAGCTTGACTATATATGCTTTTGAATTTAGAGGAATGATTGGTTTCTTTGGCTCCATTTAGTCTCGAAATTTAGTTTAAATTTGTTTATATTGTTCTTTATCCTTTCTATCTTGTTTTGTCTGATAATAGTTATATGTTAATTGCAGTCTGTGATTAAGAAGAAGTACGGTCAGGATGCCACAAATGTCGGGGATGAGGGTGGTTTTGCTCCTAATATCCAGGTGAAGTATATTCTTATGCTGATGTACGACATTCAGTTGAATTTTTACCTAGTGCATTGACATGATTATGGTTTCAAAAATTCAGGAGAACAAGGAAGGTCTTGAATTGCTCAAGATAGCCATTGAGAAAGCTGGTTATACCGGAAAGGTGAGTTGTCTCATTTACTTTTGAGTCACACGGTACTTTGTTTTCATAGATGTTAGATAACCTGGAGGCTGAAGTGATTTTCCATATAGGTGGTCATTGGAATGGATGTTGCTGCATCTGAATTCTACGGAAAGGACAAATCTTATGACCTGAACTTCAAAGAAGAGGCAAGTATTGATTACTGACAGTGACGCTAAATAAAAATGGAATTAGCTACGAACTTTGTCACTAAATTGCTCGTAACTAACAAAAGCTTTTTATAATCCACCGCTTAATAAGATTAGCAACGAGTTGTTTAGCTACAAAATTTGGCTGTCGCTAATTCCTATGTTTTTTAGTAGTGCGACTATATAGGCTATTTGAAACTGGAGAGCTTGCATTACTTTCTTTCACTCTCTCTGGTTTTTCTCCGAGTTAGTTCTGTAGTCAAATTGTTTACATGTTTATTGAGATTTGCTCGTATTTGTTCTTTGCAGAACAATAATGGCTCAGCAAAGATATCAGGTGACCAACTCAAGGATTTGTACAAGTCATTTGTGTCCGAGTACCCTATTGTTTCAATTGAAGATCCATTTGACCAAGATGACTGGGAGCACTATGCTAAGCTCACCACTGAAATTGGGGAGCAAGTACAGATTGTCGGAGATGATCTCCTTGTCACCAACCCTAAGGTAATGTTGACATTTTTAACAACATATCTCGCTTGCCATTGAAAAGAAAAAAGTATACATATTTTAGTTCTTGAGCACTTGAGCAATTTCTATAGGTGTTTATATCACCGTGTATAATTATTTATTATGTGTGCAGAGGGTTTCCAAAGCAATTGCAGAGAAGTCTTGCAATGCACTTCTTCTCAAGGTATCATCCGATCAGTTAATAAAAATCATAAATGTCGGCCGTGATACTGAATTTTTTCTCTTTGAGATTGGATTAATCATATCTTACTCAATGTGTGTCAGGTTAACCAAATTGGCAGTGTGAGCGAGAGTATTGAAGCTGTGAAAATGTCTAAGAAGGCAGGTTGGGGTGTAATGACCAGTCACCGCAGGTAAAGATATACTGATCCTCCGCAATATCACTTGCACAAGAAAAAAAAATTATCCTAAGTGGCCATGTTATTATTCCATAAAACTAGTTGTTAATGATCTTTTGTTTAATTGGTGCAGTGGTGAAACCGAAGATACCTTCATTGCTGATCTCGCTGTCGGTTTGTCAACGGTAATTTTTTTTTATCAAGCATTCTAGATTATGATCATCTACGGATTTAGTCGCACTAAATTTTAGGTGCTAATGAGTATATTCTCCTGGAATTATCAGGGACAAATCAAGACTGGAGCTCCTTGCAGGTCTGAGCGTCTCGCCAAGTACAACCAGGTAATTAATTATCCATCAAGTTTACTACCATAAATTTCTCCCCGCAATGAAAAATGCTCGTCTTTCAAGAAATCACATTCTCCAGCTCCCTTTTTAGTCTTTTTAAATGTGATTTTTTTCTTTTTTTTATTCTATGCAGCTCTTGAGGATTGAAGAGGAACTCGGATCAGAGGCCGTGTATGCAGGAGCAAGCTTCCGCAAGCCCGTCGAACCCTACTAAATCTTAACTGTTAAATGTTGAGATGTGAAGTCCTTGTTCTGCAAAATAAATCCCTTTGTAGGATGGGTCAGTCTAGGAGATAGCATATGACCCTTTTTGAAATAACAGCAGACTCAAAACAGTTTTTGTTTTGTGAGGTTTTAATAGTTCTGAACTGAGTTTTCTGATAGGCTTGTGAGCATTTCTCATTTTTGAGTCTGCAGTTTGTAGTATTTCTCATTTCTAAAACTCTATATGCAGTTTGTAGTATTTTCTGATTAAATGTTTTAATGGTTTTGGTTTTCTCGAATCTCAAGTTTCTCTTTTCTATACATATTATATTATGGACTAGCAAACTCTGCTATGTCCGATAGAAGCTTAACCTATGTTGCTTGGATTCTTCAAGTGATCAATTTCTTTATGCTTGTTCCTGAAGTATAAAAGGAAGTTCCTGAATGTTGCCACACTAGTGTTGTATCTTTGATATTGCACTATTTTTGGAGGATCTTACACCATCTAGCGCTAATTTTTGAAGAGTTTGAGCAATATAGAGCTTAATTGTTCATTGGATTTGGGACTTATATACCCTGTGTTGTTTATACCACTGTCAACATTTCAAATTGATGTTTGGCCTACTTATGCTTGGAACTTCCATTTGATAAAAATGAAAAAGGAGCAATGATTTGAGGCTCCTTTACTTGTAGGATCTCTTTAAACTTGAATATACCGACTTGTGAAGAATTTTTACATCTTCTAAATGTGAAGATTTTGAAAATAGCCTTCCGTCTTCTCCTCCTTTCTGATGACGTTGGCTCACGATGCCACACAATCTAACAACAACGAAATTGGAATATGTTTTAAACGAAATTGGAATATGTTTTAGTTTAAAGTTCATTATTTTTATTTTTGTGAATGGTTGCAAGTAGTATGTATTGTGACTTGATAGCGTAAAGACTTTTACACTCATAGTGTATATATGTTGAGCTTTGTAGTGTGGAAGTCAAATTTTTCAAGTTGTTAGTCTCTCAAGTTAAACTTTAGTGTGAAAATTATTTTAGGTTATCTATGTGAAAGCGGTCAATAATGCTAGGTTGTCTACATTACACTCTTTGGAGGAAATCTGCTAATGCAGTGTGCTTTATGCAGCGATCGGCACTTTATGTGTAAGTTCTAAACTCTTCCAATAGAGGCCTATTATATTTGTTAGGTATTGGTATCTTATGCAATCTTGCGACTTTAGTTTGAATTCAATTACAAATGATTCAAATATATTCAAGTGTTAAAGCATTTTCACCTCCATAGATTGAAAGGGGAAATTTTTGTAGGTAGTACTTGCAACCTTACTGTTTAAATGAACCAAATATGACACAAATTCATATCAGTAGGAGTTTCGGAAATAGCTTGAGCCGCCATCTATGCACGAATATCTTTATTTAAGAGAGTATTTTTGGTTTAGAAATTCTCAAGTTTAAAATCTTTTGCTGCATGAGTTTTTTGAGAAACAAAAGTTATAAGCACGTAGCAGTTCATCCATAAACTGTTTACAGGTATGAATGACATCATGAGATGTAACCAACGTTTATTGGAAAAGGCAGTCTCAAGGATCTGAAACTAACAATAATTAGCGGTGATCATTGAATAAGTTTGAGTTGGGTTACAAATTACAATGAATATCAGATATAAAGTCAACATCACATCTCTTTCTGCCTACTTTAAGATGTTACCAATTGTTTTCATTGATAGGCTTTGTTAACCAAAAAAACAAGAATTGGACATTAGTACATATGCCTAATGCTAAAGTATTCAATTGTTTGCATTACTTATTACTTCACCTTTAACCATTTAAACCAAAGTTTCAAATCTCACCATAGGTTACTATGCAAAGAAAATATAACCATACATCTTTATTTCTTCTTCTTTTGTCGTTTCATTAATGGACCTCTCTCTGAAAATTTAAAGAAAAAGATGTTAAACTAATGAAAGAAGGCAAAGGAAAACAGAAAGAAAATAAAAGAAAAGAATGAACATTTTTCAAATATACAAATGCGTTAAATAAAAGAAAAATAATAGTCTAAGTGAATTAGTCGAAGTGTATTAAGTTAGTTTAAAGTCCATAAACCACATGAGTAAAAGAGAAACAATAAATAATTGAAAAGGTTAAAGATTGGATAGGAAATAAAAAAGACAGGTGAAGAATGGAAAAATGAAAAAGGATTAGGGAAAAAGATCAAATTAAACAAAAGAAAAAAAGCAATAATTATACTCAAAAGTCAAAACAGAAATAAATACACACAAAAAAACTTCCGCTGCTGGCTATGGGGTTCGAACCCATGCGCACTTATGTGCAGAAGATCTTAAGTCTTCCCCCTTAACCTCTCGGGCAAACCAGCTCGGATGTTCAATTCTAGTAAACATTAGGTTCTCCAGTCTGATAAAATACAGTGTGTTTTTCACTTATTTATTAATGAATATATTATATGAATTTTTATATATATATATATATAGTAAGACACAATTTACTAATTAATCTATTTCTTCCAGATATCCCACTAGAAACATATCACAATTTCATTGTATAATACATCAAGGCTATTGAAACTGTTATAGAAAAACTGAATTCTCTCAATTTCCAGATGATTGCATAAAAATTTTGAGTTCCTTTTGAATTTTTTTCTCGATCAATAACAACTAAAGTGTTATTATTATATTGTATTATCAATTCGCTATCACATTTGAGTTTCATATTATTATTCAATTGTCATGTTCGAGTTCTTATACAATTAAAAGCTTTATGATTACTCATGATCCAAAGGCATATTTTATATTGCTTATTTGATCACATTAACACTAATGTCATCAATATGAGCATATTACGATCGTTAGCTCCTGTCTATCCCATCTATTTCTACTTATATCACTATGGCTGTGGTGTTTTTCTAATGGGAGATTATATGTCGATGTGATGATTCAATAATATTTGAGGTATAATTATTTGATTATTGAATTATTCTTGTTAGTTGTCATGATTGAAAAGGGAATCTTAATTGATTTTTTTTCAATACCCAATATTTATATTTATATTTATATTAACAATAGTGTATCAAACAAATATAATTTATTGTGATGATGAAGGGGATCTATCACTGTGGATATTCTAACAAAAAATTGGCCATTTCATGCCCCCAGGAGTATTTTGTCGTGCTAGTCGCTTCAAATTTTATAACGAGCGAAACCCTCATTGTGTTGCTGAGACATATACTTAAAGAGAAAATTTTTGAAACGCCATTTATTTTTTACTATTTCACGCAAAAGGTCACTCAAAGTAAAAAAGTAATATATCTATCACCAGATCACCTTTTTAATATACCACCAAGATTCAACTCTACCCTTAGGTTTTTACTATGTATTTTAGGTAGGAAATATGGCATTACATGTGACAGATTGAGATTGTATTGTTAAAATTTTACTCTTCAAATATATGACTATAATCCAATTACTTACTAGTCTTAACATTCGTGCTTTACAGGTTGTTTCGGTGAATATTACATATCATTTTATAATATATTTTATTTTATAATATAACGGGTGAAGTAGATTATATCAATCCTTCGTTTCGTAATATCACGTACAAGCAATCTGAAGAATATAAGCTATAAATCATTATAAAGAAAAGGTAGGGTACGAAGTAAAGTTATTACTATTAAAAAGTAGTGTAAATGATAAAATAGAATTATTAAATACTTAATAAGAGAAGAATGGAAAATTTAAGGTAAGATCACACCAAATTGATCATTACATAAGATGGTCTTTTTCATTGTTACATAACAATAAATTGAACATACAATAAAAAAAAATATTATGTTTGAAGTAATAATATAATACGATACATTATACAATACAAATAAGTTGTATATAACCATCCAAACATGGGATGGGGGGGGGGGGGGGGGGGGGTTACTGTTACCCTTGAATTATTCCATATAAGTTTTGATAATGATGTATTACATTATGCATGTACCGAAAAGGAAAGAAGATCAATTGTCAAGAAGTGATAACCACACAGAATCAGAAAAGGAAAACCTAGGCTTCTAGCTTTCAAGGCTTCAAACGTTGTCAAGGCGCCGACTGACATCAAGTCAAGAAAGGAAATAGGACTCACAAGAATATACGATACAACGCATTCAACAAGGAAAGTAAATATTGAAGAGCCAAGTCAAGAAAGGAAGAATATACTACACAAGTCAACTAAGGGAAGAATACATATAGACATTAAACAGAAGATCGTCATCTCAAGGAAGATACAAGTCGAAGACCATTGGCATAGGCCAACAAAGGAAAGAAGATATCAAGGAAGATACAAGACCAATCAGAGAACTCATCAATATCTCTGATTGATTACAAAATCCCTTGGGTTACCTTAGAGCGAGCCAATCAAAATCAATTAAAGAAAACACTACAACAAATAGCTTCAAAAAGGGCAACTAACTAATGCCAAAAAGGGCAATTATATAATACCGTTGTAGTTAGGACCAGAGAGGGAAACATAAAATCGCCCTTTTTAATTTCACCAACTAGGGCGAGTATAATATTTCACCGTGGTTAAAAACTCAAATAGGACGACATCTTTTCACAGGCTCTCCTTATATTTCCCTATTCTTATTTCCCAAAACAAAATACCAATTTTATTTCTTTTTCCTGCCAGTCCTTCTTCTTCATCATTCTCATCCCTTCTGCTACCTTATTTTGGGTTATTGTTCTTTTACTTTTGTGTTCAGTGTCTATTCTTTCTCGTGTTTGTGTATTTGAATATGAATGTATTTCCTAATTAAATGTTGCAGGAACTTCAACGTTTATAAATTCGTTGCTATTTAAATTCTGCCAGAATTCCCAATCTTGTATTTCTTGGCATATATTTGTAGAAGTCCCAACTTTTCACTTAAATTCCACCGACTGTTATTCTTTTATTTTATCACCAGGGAAAGAAGTTTTGCTTCTTGTTTTTGGAATACGGTTGAGGTAACTTTTTGCTACCTCCTCGTGGATATGATTTGCCCGACTTCTTAGATGCGTTGCTGATGTTTTTGGAAAAGACAGAAACTACTTTTGTTGTTGTATCAATTTACGACTTGCGGACAAAGGCCAGTAAAGGTAACCTATGTTTCTACTTGCTTTCATCTTCATATTCTCAACAACCTCAATTGGACATAAGTGTTAGTATATGCTTGAAATTCAATATCTCTATAAAATAAACTGAATAAAGTATGGGTTGAATTATAGTAATTGTGAAAAAATTCCCAAATTTTATGGGTTTTATAATTGTTAGGGTTTGTACACTGTTTTTATTTTTCGACTTAATTTTCGGTTCTCTAATATAATATAACTCTCTTAGATGTTTGGTTTGGTTTGTTATGTTAACAAAATTGTTGAATCTCAAGTTTTATTTAGGTCTTTTGGAATATGAGTTGTTTAGATGGATAGTGATAGGAGTTGGATGCATATTAGAGGCCTACTTAATAGTCAAAAAGAAGAATATAAAAATGGCATCAAAGAGTTCCTTGAGTTTGCTTTTAAGGACATCATTCCGAATTCATATGCGAAGACTAGATGTCCTTGCTTGGATTGCTTGAATAATTATTTTCAAGATCGACCCACAATAAGGAGGCAACCTTTTCCAATATGGGATAGATACCGGGTACAATCCTTGAATACATCATGGAGAGGGGAGTTCTTTTAGCTTTGTGGAGGGGGATGATGGTTATGATCATAATGATGATTTTCTTTATGATGATCCCGTGATATCTAATGATATAGCCTCGTTGGTGCGTGATGCAACTAATGTCACATCTCATCAACCAACCTCGAATCTTGAAAGCTAACAGTCAAGGGACGACCATGAAGATGAGATGCCTGATAAATTTAAGAGGTTAATTAAAGCAGCCAAAGAGGAGTTGTACTTGGGATGTAAGACCTTCTCGAAGTTGGAATTTATTGTAACACTTTTACACTTGAAGGTTAGTAGTCATTGGAGTGGCAAGTCTTTTAGTGAGTTGCTTAGTGCTTTGCACCTTGCATTTAACTATGACCCGAATTTTCCGAAGAGCTCTTTTGAAGCTAAGAAATACACCAATGATCTTGGGTTGGATTATGTGAAAATTGATGCTTGTGTTAATCATTGCATGTTGTATAGAAATAGTACGCTGATGCAATTGAGTGCCCTGTTTTCCATGAGCCAAGATGGAAAGAATGGGGTGGCAATTTGGATAACACATTTTCTTGCTCTATAGATGTCGATGAGGATTCTAAAAGGAATATGAAGGTTCCTAGATTAGTTCTCAGGTACTTCCCATTAGCACCAAGGCTCCAAAGGCTTTTCATGTCTAGTAAGACCGCAACTCACATGCGGTGGCATAATGAGAAGCGTGCAGATGATGAAATTTTAAGGCATCCAGCTGATTCAGAGGCATGGAAAGAGTTCGATAAATCATATCCAGATTTTGCTCTAGATCCTCGAAATGTTAGATTAGGTCTTGCATCTGATGGTTTCACTCCAAATACACATTTAGGTACAAAATATAGCATATGGCCTATTTTTTTAGTTCCATACAATCTTCCTCCATCGATGTGTATGAAAAGTCCATTTATGATGCTTTCACTTATAATTCCCGGTCCAAGTTCCCCTGGACATGACATTGATGTATTTTTAGAACCCCTCGTTGATGATTTGAAGGAGTTGTGGGAAGTTGGTGTGCAGACCTATGATTCTCATAGCAAGCAAATGTTTAATATGTGTGTGTCATTGCTATGGACTATCAATGACTATCCTGCATATGGGTATTTGTCTGGTTGGAGTACTTGTGGAAAACTTGCTTGCCCATCATGCCATAAATATACTAGTCATATTCGCTTAAAGCATGGTTTTAAAGAATGTTTCCCATGACATCGTAGATTCTTAGAGCCAGAACATAGGTGGAGACTTGACACAAAATCATTCAATGGTAAAACGGAACGAAGACCACCACCTTCTCCCTTAACTGGGATATTATATTACAGACTTTACAAGGGTGTCCTAGGCTAGTGTTTGGCAAGAAAGAGGCACTTAAAAGAAAGCGAGGGCCTCAATATTTGGATGGACAATGGAAGAAATTAAGTGTATTTTTTAAGCTCCCTTATTGGAGTAAGCTTTTGATTCGTCATAATTTGGATGTTATGCATATAGAGAAGAACATTTGTGATATTATTTTAAGAACCATTCTTGATATTCCGGGGAAGACTAAATATCACTTAAAAGCTCGGTTAGACCTTGTCCAATTGAAGATGCATAAGAAACTACATCCAATTAAGGTGGGTGATAAGTATTTCATGCCAAGAGCACCTTATCAGTTAACATTGCCAGAGGAAAAAAGTGGTTGAGTTTGTATCAAAAGTGAAGGTACCTGATGGATATTCTTCTAATATAGCTCGATGTGCAAGTTTGAAAGATGGTAGAATTTCGGATATGAAGAGTCGTGATTGTCACGTGTTTATGCAAGCCTACATTTCGTGGTATCTTGCCTAACTCAGTTTTAGAGCCTTTGTCAGAACTGAGTGCATATTTTAAGCAGTTGTGCTCCAAGTGTTAAGTGTTAAAAACTTAGAGAATTTGAGAAAAGTATTGCGTTGACTCTTTGTAAGCTAGAAAGAATATTTGTACCCTCTTTCTTCAACATAATGATGCACCTTCCTATCCATTTGGCAACCGAAGCTAAGATAGCAGGCCATGTTCAGTTCCGTTCCATGTGGAAATTTGAAAGGTAACATTCATATCCTACAATAATTTATCAAATTAGTATTATTGATATTTATTAACTACACACCTTTTTCAGGCAAATGCGCACAATGAGAGCTTATGTGTGCAATAAAGCAAAGCCTGAAGGATCTATCGCCGAAGCTTATTTCCAACATGAGTGTCATATTTTCTGCTCTATGTATTTTAATAACAGAATTCAAACAAAGTTCAATTACAAGGATAGGAATTATAAGGACGACAAGCAACATGAGCCATTCCAGCTATCTGTCTTTCAAAGTAAGGGAAAACCTTTAGGGAGGCGAGAGTTTGTGCAGCTAAGTTATTTGGAGTGGCAACAAGCTCAGTTGTATATACATAAAAATTGCCCAGAAGTGCAATCTTTTATTTAGTATGACACTTTTCTTCTTTTTAAGAGTTTACTTTGTGGCTGTAAGTAATTAATTTATTCTGTGTAAATAATTTATTCTACCCTTATTTGTCAAAATTTCCCAGAGAATTTGAGAGTTCAGAGGAACCCACAAATGACTTTGTGGAATGGTTTCAATCTAAAGTAAGTCTTACGCCTTTTTTCTTTCTTTTCTAAACTTGGAGATTATTTTAACTAACATATGAGTTTGAATTATATAATGCAGATCTGGAAGCTCTATAAGGATGGAGATGAAAGGGCAACAAGAGAATCGTTATCTATGTCAAGAGGCCCGACAAAAAATGCTAGAAGCTACCAAGGGTATTCTGTTAATGGGTATCGGTTCCATACTAAACGACGCCAAAGGAAAAGAAGGACTCAAAACAGTGGGGTCTTTGTTAAAGGGGATGAAGTGAGTGGGGAAAGAGATTTCTTTGGGGTCATAAAAGAAGTTTTAGAGATGGAATATGATGTTCCTCATGGAGGTAGCAATAATCCTATTGTCGTTTTATTTAGGTGTGATTGGTTCGATGTGTTTAATGATGGGAGGGGTATAAAGAGGGACAAAGATGGTACTATTAGTGTTAATGCCAATAAACGTTTAGGAACCAATGAGCCATTTGTTATAGCCTCTCAAGTTGGACAAGTTTACTATGTGAGCTCACATACTGAACCACAATGGCGAATTGTGATAAAAACGATCCCTCGCAATTTCTCTTACTTTTCTAATGAAGAAATTGATGGTAGTGAGGATGATGGCCTTGAGGATATAACAGTTGATTTCGATATGGCTAACGTTGTTGATGATAGCAACAATGATGTGGTCATTAGTCCAAGGTCTGATGTTCCTCCTGATATTGTGAGTGCGAGTGAGGAGGAGGAATTCACAAATGATGACGAAGATGAAGCTGCGGATGAAGAGGATGAGGATGAATTTAATGGAGAGCTAAGCGAGGAAGAAGAAGATGGTGATGCTGATTTGTTTGGCCTCACAGAAGATAGTGAATCTGACGAATCTGAATAGTTACAATGCCATTAATAGTATTAGGGATGACATCAATGTGATAATTTTGTAAAAAAATTGAATTATCAATGACATCAATGTTTTAATATCAATATTATCTTTTTGTAAATATTTTTGTTGGTGATCCAAAATATACGGAAAATTGACGATATATTGCATTGTATTGGAACAAGAAGGGCGATTATATGATCAAGTTTCCCTAGTTTATCACATCAAAGTTGGCAGGTGATTTGATGCAATTGGAATTGCCTTTTAGAGTTATCCGAGAAAAAAATGTGAGTTTAGTTGCGCTATTTGAACCATATCAAATAAGGTGAGTTAGGTCGCCCTATTTGGCCCATCTAAAAAAAGATGAGTGTAATCACCATATTTGAACCATATATAAGGCAAGTAAAGTCGTCCTATTTGGTCCATCTCAAAAAAGGCGATTGCAGTTGCCCTATTTGAACCACATCAACTAAGGCGGGTGAAATCGCCCTATTTGGTCCTTATTAAAGGTGGCGACATAAAAAATCACCCTCCTTGATCTAACAACAGACATAATGCGGCGGAGTGAAGGGCGACTTACAATCGCCCCCTTTGATCTAAGAGGGCGACTTTGCTCGCCCTTTTAGAAGCTATTTGTTGTAGTGAAAGATTGATTTCCCTTCCATCCTCAAGACCTAAAGCGGTCAACTAAATGAAGCAGATCACGCACAACTAAGTAGCTTACGACTTTGCTTGAGCAACAACTTTCATTCCTCTTTCATCTTACAAAAAACACTGTACTGATTATACTAGTGTTAGAAAAAGAAAAAGAGAGTAGAAATCTATACATGTTGAGGTTGTTAGTTAGAAGTTCTGGACTTTGTCAGAAAGATAAACTCGGTTCAAGGATGAACCGCCGTTGTAATCAAATCAACTTCAAGGCTCTAAGAAAACTTTTATAACCCAAGGGGACTAGAATAGGCACCACACCGGTGATACAAACCAGTATAAAAAATTTGTGTCATTTATATTTCTGCTTTTACATTGCTTAACTTATTATTCCTCTCAAATCTCTTGAGTTTGCATGAGAGTCGACTGACGGAACGATTAGTCGACTAAAGAATTTTACAAAGGATTTTTAAAATACAATTCACCCTCCCTCTTGTATTTTTCAATTGGTATCAGAGCATGTCTCACATCAAGTCGCCTAACAGCACGTGAGAAAAGATCATATGGTTGAATATCAAATTCCCAGAGCAATCTTGCAAGATGGACATTCAAATACTCAACCATCATACGTCAATGGACAACACTGAAGTCATTGGAAATTTTCTTGACAAAAAATGTTGCACTACCCCTCCCACCAAAGAAAATCCCTCCAAGAAACTCAAATCTTGTGATGATTTTGGACCAGAAGACATGCAGTTATTTTGGAGCTCGAATGAGAAAGCCAAATATAAGTTGTTCAAAAAGCGTAGAATTGCTTCTTGTAGGATCATCAGTCTTGAACTCAAGGATCATCACTACAATGTAAGTTCACTTCTTAAAAATCAAAAATTGTCATCAATTTTTTAACTTTGTGAGCCTGAAGTGTTTGAAGAATCTATTAGGATGTTTTATGAAAATATTCGTGTGTCCCAACATAGTGGAGAACTAGAAACTCTTGTTATGGGAACAAGAAAAGTGGTTAACTATTTCCTATTTGAAAAAGTGTTTGCTATTAAGTTTTCTGGAAAAATTGAGTATATTCACATAGTGTGGCCCGAAAATTTTGAAATCTCTCTTGAAGAAGCAAGGATTTTTGTTTCTGAACCTAATTTTGATCTGTCTAAGTTTGGACCCTCTAACCTCTGTTTTATCAATCGTGTTTTGGCTCATATGGCTGCTACAATTTTTTAACCCGTGTTGGATCCCTAAGCTCCATAACAAACAGAGACGTTTACGTTCTCTATTGTGTTCTGAAGAAATATAAAATCAATTGGGGCGAATGGTTCAGAGAATACATGTTTGAGAGTGCATTGGATATTTTACCTTCAGCCACAAGGTGCCGACTAACATCATTTCAAGAAAGGAAATAGGACTCACAAGAATATATGGTACAACGCAATCAACAAGGAAAGGAAATATTGAAGAGTCATGTCAAGAAAGGAGGAATATACTACACAAGTCAACTAAGGAAAGAATACATCAGACATTAAACAGAAGATCAGCATTTCAAGGAAGATACAAGTCGAAGACTGTTGGCACAGGCCAACAAAGGAAAGAAGATATTAAGAAAGATACAAGACCAATCAGAGAACTCATCAATATCTCTGATTGGATACAAAATTTCATGGGTTACCTTAGAGCGAGCCAATTAGAATCAATCAAAGGAAAGATTAATTTTCCTTCCATCCTCGAGACCTAAAGCAGTCAACTATAAGAAGCATATCATGCACAACCTAGTAGCTTACGACTTTGCTTGAGCAATAAATTTTATTCCTCTTTCATCTTACAAAAAGCACTATACTGATTATAATTGTGTTGGAAAAAGAAAAAGAGTGAGTAGAAAGCTATACAGATTGAGGTTGTCAGTTAGAAGTTCTGGAATTTGTCAGAAAGATAAACTTGGTTCAAGGACGAACCGCCATTGTAATTAAATCAACTTCGAGGCTCTAAGGAAACCCTTGTAACCCAAGGGGACTATAGAATATGCACCATACCGGTGATCCAAACCAGTATAAAACATTTGTGTAATTTATATTTCTTCTTTTACATTGCTTAAAAAAAATTACAAAGAATTTTTAAAATATAATTCACTCCCCCCCCCCCCCCCCCCCCTTGTGTTTTTCAGTTACCAAATTCTGCTAACCAAATATGGGATGGATGGACAAAAATTTCAAAGTTTTTAGCGTTTTTATTTTTGAATGTTGTCATCACTGTGTGAAAAGTTTAGGCAAGACCTCAACCTGTATATTAAAAACAAAGCTTGAATAGGACCAGGGGCGGGTATAGCATGAAATCTACGGATTCATATGAATCTAGTACTGTTTTTCCTACAACTTGTACATGTATTAAAGAACTAGTAAAATCTAGAACTATCATGGAGGTTGAGAAAACCCCTGCAGTAATCTTTCGTAAATTGATTGTGGCAGCGTTTACGACGGGGTTTGCTTAACCTCCGTGACAGCAAATAGACCTCCGCAGATTGCATTTTTGAGCCCCGCAAATTGCACCTTTTTTGTAGTGCTTTGGGAGTATCCTATATATTTTCATTGTTGTCTTTTAGACTTTGTGTACCCAAAATAATGAGGAAAACACTTCATTGTTATGAGAAAAATGGGAATGAATTGCAGAGTTATTAGAATTCGGTAAACAGTTGGAATGAATTAAAAGAAATGATTGAAGGAATATAATCCCTTCATTATTTTCATTAATGAAGAGATCTATATATACAATATACAATCTCTAAATATGGAAAATCATATTTCTACTATAATACTAATATTCTAATTACACTTGTACAAGAATTCTACAAACTATCGTAAGTAACCTAAATATACACAATCGGTTGGTTGTCGTACAGTGTATATCACAGTTTCTATCACACCCCCGCAATCATAGCGGGCGGTTGTCGTACGCTGAGATTGTCCCTAAAATCTTCAAACATAACCAAGGGAAGACCCTTAGCAAATATGTCAATAATTTGCTACCTTGAAGGGACATGCAAGGCACGTACTTGTCCACGAACTACTTTTTTGCGAACAAAGTGAATATGCATCTCGATATGTTTAGTGCACTGATGTTGGACCGGATACTCAGATAGATAGACGGCACTAACATTATCACAATAGACCAAGGTAGCTTTCTGAATAGGAAAGTGAAGCTCTAATAAAAGATTACGCAACCAACATGACTCATACACCGCATTGGCTACTCCTCGATACTCGGCCTCCGCCCTGGATCACAATAAAGTAGCCTGGCATTTTGCCGACCAAGAGACCAAGTAATTACTAAGAAACATACAATAACTAGATGTTGAACGTCTGGTATCTGGACATCCACCCCAATCAGCATCTGTATAAGACACGAGAGTAGAGACGGTGGATGGATATAAATGCAATCCATAATCAAGTGTGCCCTATATGTACCGTATAATGCGTTTGAGGCATGCATGTGCTCAATCCGCGGATCATGCATAAATAAATACATCTGTTGGACTGCATAAGTAATATATGGTCTCGTGAATGTAAGATAGAGCCCCTGCAAGACTACATGCATGACGAGTGACAGTTATTCCCAAAAAATAACTCAGCCGCATACTTCCTCTGTGATAAAGATAGACCACATGCATGACGAGTGAAGTTATTCCCAAAAAATAACTCAAGGACCCTAAGTATTTCATAGCAAATTCTGAACTGAGAGGGGTCATGATAGACTTGCGCAAATCATCATAGGAAGCAGTCAAAATAATATCATCCACATATAACAGAATGTATGCTAGAGAAGTACCACGCTGATAGATGAACAGAGAATCATCAGACCTGCTGTGAGAAAAAACCCTATAGTAGACACAAAGTCTGCAAACCTCATATACCAAGCCCATGGGACCTACTTAAGCCCGTACAATGACTTTCTCAGCAAACAGACATGATTAGGATAATTGGGGTCTCTAAATCCCAAGGGTTGATGCATGTATACTGTCTCCTTAAGATCACCGTGTAAGAAAGCATTTTTCACATCCAGCTGATGAATGGATCATGCTTTCGAGAGAGCTAGGCTAAGAACAATGCGAATGGTAGCCAGTTTGACCACCGGACTAAATGTCTCACCACAATCCACGACAACCTATTGAGTTTTACCATCACCTACAAGACGGGTCTTATGCCTCTCAAAAGAACCATCAGAATTTTTCTTATGAGTAAAAATCTACATTAGAATGAATAATATTGACACCAGGCGGATGGGGCACCAACTCCCATGTCTTATTTTCAATAAGAGCATTATATTCATCATTCATGACCATTTTCTAATTCGGGTCATGAAGGGCAGACATTGGGTTACGTGGTAGGAGTGATTTAGTGACATTAGAAATTAAATTAAAATGTTGTTTAGGTTTAAAAATACTCATTTTGCTACGAGTAACGGGCCCTTGACTCATAACAGAAACGGACGGGACCGGGGACGTTGGCGGACTGCCTCTGGATGGGCCAGCAGGTAGTGGGCATGTTGGCCGAGTTACGGACCCTGTGTGAGTAAATATTGGGCCTGCAGGCAGTGGGCCTGTTGGCCTAGAAACATGGGTGGTTTCGGTACTGATTGGGCCTGGATCATGGGACTGTGCGGTAGGGAGAGTATTTGGGCCAGCAGGCAATGGGCCTGCTGACATATTTGACTCACGGGCCCACTGTTGGAGAACGTACGGGGAGGGAGCATCGTCCAAAAAATTATAAATACTCAACACGGAATTAGACACTTGAGCAAATGGAAATTGGATTTCATCAAAAATAACATGACGACTAATTATGATTTTATTGGAAGATAAATCAAAATATTTGTAACCACGATGATTATACGGATAACCCAAAAATACACAAGCGGTAGACCGAGCTTGAAGTTTATTAATTGTAGTGGACGGGAAAAGTGGATAGCACAAGCACTCAAACACCCTAAGATGACAAAACGAGGGATTTTTATTGTAAATAATTTTAAGTGGGGATTGATATGCTAAACATTTGTTAGGGAGAATGTTAAGGAGATAGGTATCCATTTGTAACGCATGATGCCAAAAAGACGGAGGTAAGGAAGCATGGGCTAGTAAGGTACGAACAATATTATTAATGGTACGAATCTTTCTTTCGGCCTTCCCATTTTGTGAGGACGTGTGAAGACAAGAAAACCGAAAAGATATGTCATGAGTGTCACAAAATTCCCGAAATTGCCCATTATCATATTCCCTACCATTATCACATTAAATGTTTTTAATTTTTCGTTCAAATTAGGTACGGATGAAAGCTCTAAATTTTAAAAATGTGAAAAAAACTTGAGACTTTTTAGACAAAGAAAAAGTTCACAAAAAATTAGAATAATCATCCAAAAATAAAACATAATAACGATGGCCCAAAGAACTCAAAACGGGCGATGTCCATAAATCACTATGAATAATGTCAAAAGGCATTGACGTACTAGAAGTAGAGGCTACAAACGGTAACCTAACATGTTTCCCTAGAAGACAAGAAGGAAAAATATGAGTACTACAAGTACTCTTACCATCAATAAAATTATTATTTTTAAGAGAAGAAATAATAGACGACCCCGGATGATCCAAACGTGCATGCCACAATGAAGGAGCAAGAGCGGCAAACGTTGAAGGTGTGGCTGGACTCATGGAAATGGTGGTAGTAGTGATTGGATAAAGTTCTCCCCTACTATTACATCTCATTAGAGGTATCCCCATCTTGAAATCTTCACAGAAAATCCAAAAGGATCAAAGTTAACAGAAACTCAATTATGAGTTGTGAATTTTCAGACATACACTAATTTTTTAATTAAGTGAAGGGCATGAAGAACATTTTTAGGACTAGAGATGGATGCGAGGGAGATAAATTTGTGTGACCATAACCACGAATTGGAATTGAATAACCATTACCAACAGTTATACCCCGATTGTTGCTCAAATTAAAATAAGACGAGAGAGTACCTGGTGTGGATGTCATGTGAGAAGTGGCACCGGTGTCCATATACCAATTTGTGTCCGGGAGATTTAATCCAAGTGTATGCATCGCGGTCTCGATATCCGAGGGTGTCGAGATGGTTGTTTGGCCCGCAGCAGTGAAGGCCCGCTGAGGCCCAGGCCCAAGCAGGCCAGCCTGCTGCCAATGCCCAGCAGGTTGTTTGGCCTGAGAATTTGGAAAACTGGGCCGATTAAAATTATGGGCAGAGGCCCAGTTCGCTAGATAAGGAGGGAAGTGCATATTGGGCCACTGGCCCAGCCCCACTGTCCGTTGGCCCAAGGTTGCGGCCAGTGGTGTTGCGGCCCAGCCGGCCCACTGCCACCACATCCGTCGCTGCCACCACTGCTCCGACCACCGCCATTGTCGCGGTTCTTGCCACCATTTTTCCATTTTGACCCTTTTTGTCGCCACCGTTGTTACGGTTTTGACTAGAATTTTCCGAGAACGAGTGAGGGTCATCGGACGTGGCCATCATCATGACAGAATTAGCTCTGGTAGCCGCCTTCTTAGCCAAGTCGGCATCTTCTAATGTGAGCATGGAACGGACCTGGTAGAACGGTGGAAGAGGATTACTTTGACGAACAAGCGTTACAACGCCATTATCAGCCTCAGATAGGCCTGCAACCATCTGAAGAACAAGACGATCATTAGTGACGGGCGCACCAACGTTCTTGAGTTGATCCGACAATTCTTTCAGCCTTTTACAATAGGCTGAGACATTCAGAAAATCCTCCATATTGACATGGGAAAATTCCTATTCTAAAGTGACATCACGGAAATTTTTGTTATCTTGAAAGATATCACGCACCCTATTCCAAGTTTCCATTGTCGTGGCATCGGGTTCAAAAATCGTCTGTAATGGGTCCGTATAGATAGTGGAATATATCCACTGGAGGACAGTAGCATCAAGAGTCGTCCATAACACAGGGTCATCATCGGCGGTACACATTCTCCTTGCCTGCATCCGTGGGGATGATGTGATGAAGGACTTGATGCGAGCGTGCGTGAACGATAGGGATGTGGTTCTTGATGTTGGAGACGGTAAGGGCAGGATGAAACGTGTTCTTTGAGGTAGACATAATGAAAGAACATGTTTTAAACATAGCACATTTAACAGAATTAAGAGAGTTAATGCAATGACTTTTGAGTTTTTTTTAATATAACAAATAAATGGAAAAAATAGAAAAAAGATCATAAATAGGAGAAAAAAGATAAATATGAATATGAGCCATAGAGAGGTGTCACATCACCCATCTATGACTAGCTTTATATTATATATAGATTCATTAATGTGAGCCCGGGTATTAAATTATTTATTATGTTTAGGTCGTTATAGAAAACTCATCTAAAACAGTATGAGAGTCGAAAGTTGTCTTCCTGGACTACTTTCACAAATAACCTTCCTTTTATTCCATACGACAAGATCGAGCCTATATCTATTTCTTATAGCAAGTTGCTTAATTTCAACTCATTAATATCCTCCGGAATATGAGCAATTTGTTAGGAGGTACTAGCTGATTGCTTATTGATTGCATAATATATTGGGTCAATTAGGGCCTTTTTGTACCCCTTGTCTAGGCACCATTTGAGTCCAATCATCATGAATTTCCTTTGCTATATCCATAAGTATTTAGTTACAAATATCAATAAATGTATGTAAATAATGTTTTATGAAAATCAATACAGACACACAGGTTTAACGACTACATGTGATTCTTTTGATATGAGCATGTATGTCATTAGCAATAAGGATTATAAATCCTACTTCTATAAGGATTAGAATCTAAAATCTCATTATATATATATGTTCTCCAAAGTATTAAAAAAACACTCACAAAATATTTCTCTACTCTTATCATCCTAAAAGTTTCAATGGAGGTTTTTGGTGTTTGCAAAAGCGTTAAGGAGATGTTGCTTAACATTCTAGCCTTTATTCCAACAATTCAATGTGAAGACGTGTTGTTCTTGTGCTTTACAGCCTGTTTCGTTGAATAATACATATCGTCTTATAATATATTTTCTTTTATTATATTTTGATAAACATAACGTTTGAAATATATCATATCAATCACCTTCGTTTCATAATATCACGCTCAAGCAATCTGAGGAATATAAGCTATAAACATTATAAAGAAAAGGTAAAGTACTAAGTAAAATTATTATTAAAAAGTAGTTTAAAGAATAAAATAGAATTATTAAATACTTAATAAGAGAAGAAGAGAGAAAAAATAAGGTAAGATCACACCAAATTGATCATTACATAAGATAACCCTTTTCATCGTTACATAACAATGAATTGAATATACAGTAAGAAAAATATTACATTTGAAGTAATAATATAATATGAAGGCATTATACAATACAAATAATTTGTATATAATCATCCAAAATGCATTTTTCCTCCTCTCGTTATTTCCGTAAAATAATTAAGATGGTTTACTATCGGCACTTCGTTATGTGTGTGTATTTAAGAGGGGGGTGGGGGGAGTGGGGTGCATAGGGACCAAAATCTGCTAACCAAATATGGGATGGATGGAGGAAAATCTGAAAACCTAAACAAATATTTAAAGTTTCTAGGGCCTCAACATGCATTACTTATCAAGCTTTCAGAAGAAGAACAGGGCCAGATATAGCATGAACGCTACGGGTTCATATGAACGTATTAATCTTTTGCTTAAATTCATCAAATATTTAATTGTGAATTCAGTTATTAAATTATTCATTTATTAAATCGTTATAGAAACTCATCTAAAGCAATGAGTATGTTGAAAGTTTTCTTTAACTACTTTCACAAAACACCTTCCTTCTATTCCTTACAACTTAATTTCAATCCATTGATATCCTCTCGGAAGATGAGCAATTTGTTAGGAGGTATTGATAATGATTTGGTTCTGGATCAATTAGGGCCTTTTATAATTGTCTAAGTATCATTAGTTTAAATAAATATTTCATTAGATGGATTAAGCAATTAGATTAAAAGATAATATAAAGGGGAAGCTTGATCTTCTCCATTACAAAGCAGATTTGTTCCACCATATCTGTTAGCCCATCTTTTTTCCAACATTTCCCAGCAAATATCACTAGGAAGACACTGTATGACTGTAGCTAACCAGTGCAGCTTCACTTTCCAAACAAATATGCTACAGTGATTCAGATTTAGGTGCACTGCAACATGAGTATATGGAAGGCTCACTATACCCAAATCTGCTGGTGAATATATAATCTGTGGGTAGCCTTCAGTTTTTTCAACGTTTTGTGAAAACAAAAGAAACTATCTCCTTGAACCAATACAAGATGTTCACCAACGAGGAGATAACAGGATGTAATTATAGAAACTGGCATAGATAAAAAAGAAGCTGAGGGACATACAGCAAGATTACTAATAGGCAAAACATTTTTTGAATCAATCCAAATCTCATCAAACATAACAATTTAACAACATTAAAATAGACGTTTAACCTAAGTAATAACCCATAGCAAAATGAAGTAACTTAACGAAACTACTTGCCTCTAAATCAGATGGATGAGCCAACCCCCAAAAAAACTAAAAAGCTCTCTTCTGATCATAGTTGACAAAACCAAACAAGACCAGTTAGTCCACCCTCCGTGTCTATTTACTTTCCAGTACTGTGCTTAGCTTTCGAGTGAGATTCCAAAGCACTTTCAGAACCAAAACTCCTGCAAGGAACCAATACATGAATGACCGAACATCCAAATGCACCTTATAACAAATTAACTACTTTTGTTGCATTAAAGTCTACCTGTTGCATGGCTTGCAGAGATGAGATCCGGCTGATTTTGGAGTCTTACTCGCCTGTTTTGAGGGGTGAGGTGTGGCTACATGGCCACCACCTTTTTTGCCATCTAAATCACCCAATAGGAAAAAGTCAAAAAACATGATTCTCCCTTATACGAATTTTACTGGTTATGCCACAAAATTGCACCAGTCAGAAAAAAGTATTGGTGAAAAAGGATAGCCTACGCTTCTATGTATTTGACAAGTTATGCTACAAACTGGGTCATTTGATAACAAGTAGGGTTTTATCAAAAGATATTTGTATAGTTATAGATCATCTCATTTAAGTGTAAAAGGTAAAGTCTAAAGTTAAATTGTTGCCAAAGAAGGACCGACTAAAAAGAAAAGTATGTCATATAAATTGAGATAGAGGAAGTAGCAAATTACTTATTTTTGGCTTTACAAAAACAGTGGTCAAGTTATCCAGATCAAAAAGGAGAATTAGCACCTTCAAGTGATAGGCAGAGCATAGACTTCACAAAAGTACTAAAACAAAAGTACATGGACTAAACGAACCAGTTTTTTGAGGAGTTGTCAATTTTGCCTTTTTATCGGTGACAGGTGTCTTTGTAGCCGAATCTGCCTTCCTCTTTTTTGCAGGCTCAGCCTAAAACAGAGAGATGGAACAACATAATGACCATAAATCATCCTCCACAAAAAAAATCAGAAAGTGGAAATGAAGATCAAAAAAGATTATAGACTACCTTCTTCGGTGTCTCCTCACTCTCATCGGAGTCATCCTCGTCTTCACCCTGAAGATACAAAGGCAATACAATCAAACTTCTCTATAACAGCTCATCTGTCTGGATATTCTTTGGCTGCTATAGCAAAATGTTTTTTTATACAGAACATATAGTAAAACACCGCATTAAAAAATGATTCCAAAAAATGGCTTTTATAATGAAATGTTGTTATAGAAGATGGTTGTTATATAAAGGTGTGGCTGTATATACAGCAAATTCCTCAAAGTTGTATTCAATAAATTACGCATAAACAACAGAAAAGCACAAGCCACAAAGCTTAGATAAAAGCAACTGTTTTACATTTCAATATTGCAATGCATCATTAATCAGAGAATGTTTCTGAGCATAAAGAGATAAAACTGTTCGGTCATTCAATATAATTCAAAACTATTATAGCACTTTTAAAAGCTACAGCCGATTCCCCACAGCACCAGAGTTGATCAAGTAGTGTTAGAAAACGAACCTTAAAAGTTATCGGACATCACAAAGTAAAAGGCCAATTTAACATTTCAGTGAAATAGTTGAACTTAAACAAGTACCCATTGTTTGTCCTTGCAGCGGACGCCTAAATGATACCTCCGCAGAGTTTAAGAATGAAAGGAAGACTTTTGAAACTCATAGTCTAAAATAAGCAATAGATATTTGTGTGGCTATAAATCATCTCATTAAGTGTAAAATGAGAGTTTTAAAGTTAAATTGTTGCTAAATATAGAAATGTGTCATTCTTTTTGGGACTTGACAAAAAGGAAAGAGTTTCACATAAATTGGGACAGATGGAGTACTACAAAAGACCATGACAGTACCTTAAACACTATATTGTCAAACACTGTGAACATATAAAAACAATTGTACCTCAGAATCATCTTCATCCTCAGACATTTCATCATCAATACTCTCGTCTTCATCATCTTTACTAGGTTCCACAATCTTCACCTTCTGTTTTACTGAAACAGAATCCTTTCCTGATTTCCCTGCCTCCTTAACCTTATCCTCAGGCTTTCCTGAAGCCAGGTAACAATGCAGACAATAATGTTAGCCAATTAAAAAGTATTGTCGCATTTATTAAATAGACATGTGATCTTGGTAAATAGCATTATTCTCCATACCATTGTTTGCAAGAGTGAGGGGGATGTCCTCATCAGACTCTGAACATATAAAGTACATCGGTCAGTCAATAAATAATAAATCAGAACAGTAAAGATGTCCAAACAAAAGAGAATGTGCATTTACCATCTTCAAGGTCTTCATCACCCTCTTCCGTGAACCAAAGAAGTTCGGTCAAGGAAACAAAATAAACAGAAAATTTACATTGAGAGATAAGTAAACACTTACAAGAATGAGAAGTTAAAAGACACATGAAAAAGGATATTCCTCAAATGGGTTAGTGGCCTTGTATCCAAAAAAGTAGACGCTCCCACTTTTCAAGTTGTGTGATAGTTCAAAGTCTCTATCAAAAACCAGGTCAAACTGCTGTTGAGGCACCTTCTCTGAGATGAGTGTCCCAAGAACAAGTTTCTTGCCATCAATGTTAACAGACAAGCAGACACTTTCTGCCTTCTTCACCTCACCTAGAGATGCCTGCAGATAAAAAACATAGCAAATAAGATAATGACAACTAAAAATAACTAAGCTTATCAAAGCTGTAGCAAATATGAAAACCTGTGAAAGATGCAAAACCATCCCATCTCCAGGCTGTACAGTCAAAGGCTCTCCACTTTTCACCTCGGCACCTAAACAAAGGTAGAATAAAAACTCAGAAAATTGGAAGTTTTGGAATTGCAAATTAACTAAAAGTAAAAAATTAACCATGTTCTTATAAAAGGGTATCAGAAACAGAAAAAAATTGGTGACCTGAACCCCAAATCAAGGCCCCTTAGTCGGGCTATACTAACTTGAGGCTTATAGTTAAGAAAATCAAGTAACTTGTATAGACTGATAAAACAAAAAAAATTGCACAGCAATCTAACTGGAAAAATATGAAGTAATCTGATACAACATGTTAAATTACACTGACGGTGTAAACATTTTACAAGTTGTTTAAATCCTAAAAACACTTCCAAAATCATATCTTTTCTTGGAACTGGTAACTTCACTTCACAAATCATATTTATAATTTCAAAATAAGTACTCTGCTAAAACGACAGAGCTAATAAAACAACGTGCCCGACTGATTGCACATGGTTTGAAAAAAAAGGCACCATAACATCATGGACCATATTTTCACTTCACAGTATAAGGGAACATTTTACAATGTTAAGGTTCATTTTCGTAACACAGATCATTTCATTGCATCAAAGTAATAGGTGAAAATCAAAGCACCGTAAAAAATATAATCCACCAAAAAGAAGAAACAAAGTAAATTTGGCCACAAGAGCACAATAGCTCGGCATCATGCATCCACCCATAGTGAACCACATAAAACAATCCCATTCTCCTAAACAACAATGTTTAAATCCTAGTTTTTCATTTCATTGCATCAAAGTAATAGCTGCAAATAGAAGAACCACAAGAAACATAATCCCGAAAAGAAGAAACAAAGTAAATTTGGTAACAAGTGCACCATAATCCGGCATCCACCCATTGTGAACCACATAAAAACAATCCCATTTTCAGAAACAACTACTTTTAAATCCTACTTTATCATTTCCTTGTATCAAAGTAAAACAACAACATACCAGATATAATCACACAAAGTGGGGTCTGGGAGGGTAAGATGCACACATAGAGGTTGTTTCCAATAAGCCCTCGGCTCGAAAAATAAAGGCATTTGAAGCAAGATAACAAGCAAAAATATGATATCAAAGCAGTAAGATACATGCATCAAAGTAATAAGTTGAAAGAGAAAAACCATAAGAAACATAATCCCAAAAAGAAGAAACATCATAAATTTGGTCACAGGTGCACCATAATTCGCCATCCACCCATTGTGAACCACCTAAAACAAGTCCATTTTTTCAACAAAACAACTTTTAAATCCCATGTTTTCATGTCATTGTATCAAAAGTCCAATTTACAATGTTAAGGTTCATGTTATTAACACAGGTCATTTCATAGTATCAAAGTAATTGGTGAAAAATTAAAGAACCATTAAAAGAATAATCTCAAAAAGAAACAAAGTAAAATTGGTCACAAAACAAGCAAAATATCAAACATGCACATATCTGCACTAACATCAACATTTCTGCTACCAAAATCACACTAACATTTTTTAGATAAAGCAATAAGATTTCATTTTCTTGTTTCTCGATCTCTGGTACTATCCGTTGTACCTTGTGCTTCGGTTTTTACATTAGTTTGCTCTATGTACTATATTGAGCTCTCCCTGCTATTTTTATGCCTTATTTACCTTTGTACTTTCTTTTTAAAATTGATTTGTTATGTGATACTTGAGCCGAGGGTGTTTGGGAAACAGCCTCTCTATAACACGAGATAGGGTAATGTCTGTGTACACTCTACTCTAACCTCCCCAGGCCCCCACTTGTGCGGAATACACTGTTTGTGTGTTGTTGTCATAACATTTCATTGATTTTTATACAAGATCAAACAAGACTTATAGCAAAAAAGTAGAAAATATGTTTTAAAAAATCACACAAAACACAACATAAATACATGAAAGAGCAAATGAAATTAAAACAATCAAAGACAGAAAAAGCAAATAGATTCTTGTGTTGTGTGTGAGAGAGAGAAGGAAAGAGAAGTTACCCCAAAACTCCATAGCAGCTTTTAGGGTTTTAGAGAAAAATTAGGGTTTTTGGGAGAGAAATGGAGGAAGAGAGAGAGTGATACTAATTAGGGTGTTTTTGGGTTTATAAGCGGGAGACTTTTGGGTTTCGATATTCTATTTCGCAGACTACCGTAATTTTTCCTTTCTCCCTTTATTTTTTTTTGGAGTTTTACTCATCCATTTTCTTACTCCTTTTATTCCAATTTATGTAATATAGTTTAACTTTTAAGAAATAAAGAATACTTTTAAATCTTCTGATCTAAAACAACTCAAATATATTATATAATTATAGATCATTTCGTTAAGCGTAAAAATTAAAGTTTAAAGTTAAGTTATTGCCAAATAAGAAAACGGATTAAAAAGAAAAGTGTATCATATAAATTGAAACAAAGTGATTAGGATCTTTCTCGAATCAGCTTAACAAAATTATTGTGTGTTATCAAATAATTTAATTATTTATTTAATTTTTTCCAACATTAGTATTGGATAATTACATAAATGGCTGGTTTGAGGACTATTATTTCAGTTATAATCAAAATTTATAATTTTTTATAAGTTTAATCACTTCATAATCAATTTCGACACACGTCATAGGTTTAAGAATTTCATACAAGTTTGAGGTTAGATTTACAAAGCCAACTCAAACAAAATGTATAAAGTTTGGTAGTATATTGTTTGTGCAACTAATACCAAACTTTCTATATTTTGATTGAATTGTGCTTGGTAAAAACTTCATATACTTTGACTTTATGGTCCTCAACTTTCTATATTTTTTGTTAAACTTTGTCTTGACACATATATCTAAACTTTGATAAGTTATTCATTTCATTTCAATCATGTATTTGAACGCAAATATTAACTCGGACGGCTAATTTTTTATCCTCTTGTTAATATTTTGACATTGTTTGATATGTAACTAAAAATAATCTATTCTAACTTAAAACATGAAATAACTCAAACATAAAGTGCGGAATTTGAAGTTTTATTAAGTAGAACTTCTACATAATACGTGAGCGAAAAACTCCTAAAGTTACAAATCCATTTCATGCTCCACACTTTTATAGAGTTTTGAATTGTGATAGGCAAACTTTAGCATTTCTTCCCAGAGTTTAAATTGACACAGTTCAAACACCAAGTTTTTTTCATGAAATTTAAAATATGTATCATGACTAAAATAATGTTAAAAAGATTATTTCACTCATGACACCTCGTGTTAAAGTTTAAAGATAGGTATATGAGTAAAATAATAGTAATAAAATAGATATAATGCGAGGAGTCTGATAGAGTAGTACATGGAAAGTAAAAAAGACATTCGCATGGTGTTCATCGACTTAGAAAATTCTCACGACAAAGTCCCTAAGGAGGTTCTGTGGAGGTGATTGGAGGCTAGAGGTGTAACAATGAAGCAGAGTATGAGGCTTTGATTGCAGGTTTAGAACTAGCTCGGGGACTAGGTTCACAAATCATCGAAATCAAATGCGACTCGCTGCTGGTAGTAAACCAAGTACATGGAGTGATCGAGGCCAAAGAAGAGCGGATGTCGAGATACCTAAAAAAGCTTTGAAGTTGTTGTCATGTTTAAGAATGGATGGTGGTGCATATACCCCGGGAGAAAAACATAGAGGCGGACGCACTTGCAAACTCAGGCTCCAACACGGAGGTCGAGGGTTCTAAAACCAAGTCGGTTGTTGCATTCGGCGTTGGATCCTGTTGGATATGACAAAATAAATTCAACTAGCCTAACTTGGGACTGGAGAAATGAATTCTTAGATTATCTCATGAACGAAAAGCTCATGAATGACTCGAAGGCGTCCAGAGCTCTGAGGACCATGGTTGTCTGGTACTGTATCATAGACAGGAAGTTTTACCGTATGTGCTTTAATGGTCCCCTAACCCGATGCATAGGCCCCGATGAAGTATATTGCGTGATGAGATAAGCCCATGAAGGCATCTATGGAGATCATTCAGGGGCAGAATCCCTAATGAGGAAGCTTATAAGGGTCGATTACTATTTGCCTCGAATTGAGGAAGATACTAAGGCATTTGTGTGAAAATGTGATAAGTGTCAGCGTCATGCACAATTGTCATACCAATCGGGAGAAGAGCTACATCTGGTAGTATCCCTGTGATCGTTTATGAAGTGGGGGATGAACATCGTCGGACCCTTACCAGCGGCACCAGGACATGTATCTCAAATTATTTTTATGACTGACTATTTTTCTAAATGGTTTAAAGGTGCATCTTATGTAAAAATATGGGAGAAAGAGGTGAAGGATTTCATTTGGCAACATATTATTTGTCGTTCTGCCATCCCTAAGAAGATAGCTTGTGACAATGGCTGGAATTTCATCGATGCCAAGGTCACAAATTTCTTGATGACTTTAATATCGAACGGATCACCTCAACTCTCTATCATCCTAGTGAAAATGGACAAGCAGAGTCAATAAATAAGACTATAATCCAGGATTTGAAGAAGAAATTGGATGCTGCAAAAGGAAACTGGCCATCCAAGCTACCTGAGATTTTATGGGCATATCGAACCACGAAAAAAATGAGTACTGGAGAAACTCATTTCTCATGGTTTACGGTGCAGAAGCCCTGGTCCCGGTAGAAGTTGGAACTCCCAACTTGAGATATCTCCGGGCTGAGGAGGAATCAAATACAGAGTCAATGTCCTTACACCCGGATTTGCTTGAGGAACGTCGAGATTTAGCATACGTCCGGATGGTAGTCCAAAAGCAAAGAATGTAGTGTTACTACAACCGGTGCACAAATCTCCGACACTTCAAACTCAAGGACTTGGTGCTCTGGAGAGTTAATCAAAGTACCTTAGAGCGTAATGTCAGAAAGCTAGGAGCAAACTGGGAAAGACCATACATTGTAACTGATATTGCCGGTAAATAAGCTTATCAGCTAGCTAACCAGCAAGTAAATATACTTCATAGCAATTGGATGTAAGTCACTTGAAAAAGTACTATGTGTAGTAGGTGTTAACATGCGCTGCACTATTTTTCCCTTCGGCCAGTTTTTGTCCCAATTGAGTTTTTCCAACAAGGTTTTTAATGAGGCGGCATTACGATATAAACATGTTCATGATCTTTTTACCGAGGAAGAGTTGTCCAATATTCAAGTCTTCATAGCATGAAGTCTCAGATACTGAGGGGCCGTATACACCCGGAATTTAGTGGATATTTTGAAATTTTAACGCTTGTAAGGAGCACCAACACTAGGGACTGCCCAACTATTCAAACTATATGTAACTGGATTGACTACAGTAAATAGCAGTTGGATTATTCTTGCAATTGTCTTTACATTTGTAAGCAAAATGAATCAATAAAAATTTCCTTTTATGATTAATAAATCTTTGTCACCATGAGCATGAAATGTATGTTGTTATCTTAACATATCAAAAATTCCGTGCCATAATAAATAGGAGATGCCTTTTTCTATATCACTATTAAAAATAAGGGCCCTCTCTTATTAAAACCTTAACAAAAAGTTAAGGCTCTGGGTATCAGAGGTACCAGAGTTTTAAGTTGTTTGGAGACAAGTTAAGTTCGGAACTAACTTTGGAGGCCACATGAGGGTCCGATTAAAGAATGAAAAGAAAAATACATCTTTGGAATTTAATTAAAGTTATTGAAAAGTCTGGACTGAAATCATACCAGATACAAAAAAATACTAATATGGACCAAAAGTGACCCGGTAAAAAAAATTGAAAGAAAAACTTGTGTGAAAGGTTACGACATGCCTGCTTCATGGTACATCGGGGGTGTTTCAGGTGTTACTAACAAAAACAAGAGTTGTAAAAAGATCAGTTTGGAGTGGTGGGGGTGGGGGGCCATCATCATCTCTAGCCTTTCCATCGGCCTCTACAATTCGAATCCTCTCTATCTCCACAAAGAGGCTCTAAGTACAACTCAACTACAGTCAGATTGATTTTTGAATCCAGAATTTTTAAAGCAGTATCGAAGCCCGGTTTGCTTGCTTCCTCAAGAGCATCCACCCGACTCTTCAAAACGGTCAAGTCTCATTAGAGTTTCCACCTCTGACGTTTGGCTTGGAGCTTAGTGATGATATGCTCAGAAGCATGGAATTGTCCTTAGGCACCGACTAAGTCGGCAACAAGCTATGATGTTCGTCCCTGAAGGGTTGTATAGGTAGTGGTTAGGACTTGAAGAGAATTATCTCGGTCCTTCAGAGAGTCGGCCGCATCTTACAAACGTAACCGGAGTGAAGCTTTGAGAGAGCTATAATCCCTAAGATCGGTACGTAGGATTTCAACTTCATCCCTGAGGTGTTGAATCTCATCCTTCAGTTTATTTTCCTCATCCAAATGGCCAATTGATTTCGCCAACTCCATTGTGGATAGAGCAAATGTGTGACCATTAATGAAAGGATTGAGATTGGTAAATAAGAGTACGATCGTGGAAAATGAAAGGGAAAAATGATATTATATATGTAGGAAAAAGTTTGTAAGATGATTGATATAAGCCTCAAGGGTAGCATGTGGAGATTTTCAGGAGGAAGAAGCATATGTCCCGATCTCGGTTCTGGTTGTAGGAATTGAGATGCACTTGGAGTGGCCCTCCAGAAAAATAGGAGTCTCTACTTCTGGAGCTTCCTGACATGGACAATCCGAGCGGGGGATCTTTTCGTTCACCTTTTCTTCCTCATCAATGTGGATGACTCCTACCTTATCTTTCACTTGCAGCTCCTTCTAGTACTATGTGAGTTGGCGACGGCTTCTCACCCGGGAACCAATTCCCATCGGGGGCTCGACAACCTCATTTTGAGCTTTTCGCTTCCGGCTGCCAGAAGCAAACTTAATATTCGATAAGGCAACTGCGTGGGAGGGCACTCTTTGGGCTGAGGAGTTTCAAACCGAGAGTCTTGGTAAAGATGGAAAATGTTGAAAAAAGAGTTCCGGGATAAAATATGAATATAATGGAGTGTTGAAGTCAAAAACTTACCATGGTATTTCCCCTTCCACCACAATAAGGTGATACTCTTCTAAGTCCTTGTGATATTGGGGGAGGCATGGAGAAGACTTACTACCCACTAAAAAATCCCTTCAATCAATTGCGGCTTGACAAGAACGGTTGAGAAAGTTATAGAACTTTGAATTAGAAAAGAATTATCCTTTATTTGGATAGCCATGCAGATAAGCCTGTAAGAAATAAAATAAAATACTCACGGGTAGGATTCCACTATTCCGAAAAAAGAATCTAAAGAAGGCTGGTGAATTTGGTCAGTCCTGATCAGAATGTAACGGGTCTGCCAACCACGGTCGTGATTATCTTTCGCATTGATAAGACTGCGCATTCCTTGGGGGGTATAAAGCGATAATTCCGCCTTGTAAAATCCTATGATAATACAATAGGATGAAGTGGTCAATAGTAAATGGAATATCGACAACGCTGGCTAACATATGTATGCAGAAAACAAGTCTTCAAATCTGTGGTGAAATTTGGCCTATACAAACTCTATACCAACGACAAAAATCCTCAATAATCTTTAGGATAGGGAATTGGAAACCGATGATAAATGGATAGGTGTACGTCATAGAAAACCCTTCAATAAGATAGTGTACACATTCAATAGGATCAATCATTTTGACAATTATGTCAGGAGAAAAAAACACAATCCGTTATAATAGTAGGAAGAAACTTGACTGTTATTTTGGACTCAAAGTTTTTAACATGTTCGTAGTTGATTTGAATACGAAGGTCTCTTGAAAAATTGAAGTCTGAAGGGAGGATTTCGACAGCAATAGAGTGAAAATCCACTTTCTGGGTTGTAGGTGAAATGGGTTCCTTCCCATGACGGCGGTTGGGAGAATTATTTTTATCCTCAAATGAGTGGGAAAGAGAAGAGTTAGTAGAAGACATTATTGAGGAAGTTGTGAAGAACGCAAGAAAGGAAAGTTATGGAAAGAAATTTGTAGATGGTGTGGTTGCCTTATGTGAAAGATTTGGCCTCCTATTTATGGTAAAAATATATGACATTTTAGAGGTGAAAAGACGTAAACTATCATTATGACAGTTCGCATCGATCAGAGAGATGGTTCAGTGACCACCATTTCAGAAGCGGTAAATAGATGTGACGTTTGACAGGTTCTATAATCATTATGGTTCAAGTTTCCCACCAGAACACATAATGTCGATTGGTGGATAGTTTAACCACTTTCCGATTGCACAAGAGTTGCGACCGGAAAGTGTGGAACTATTTGTATAGGGCAAAATTCGTATAAGACAGTTGTACGAATTATGATATGACATGTGGAGCATGAGGCTGAGTTAGACCCACATCAGATTACATCATTACTAGTTTGGTATGCACGGTACTGAGAGCAACACGAGCAGGGCCGATACCGATAATAAAGAAGGCTAAGAGCCGTTTGCATCGTAACGGACGGCCGCTATCAAAATCGGTCATGCGACTTTTTTAAACCTTTTAATGGCATTTATTGAGAGATTTATTATCCAATTATTACAACATTTATTCTCTTACATTCATAGGGACATATTTCGTGAGCTGTGTACTCGTGTAACTCATGTATAAATAGGACACTTCATTTCATTGTAACCCATCTCATTATAGCTATTACAAAATATTTATTATTCTCTTGATTTCTATGCTTTCATACAAGTTATAATCACTTTGACCATAAGGTGTCAGAAGGCTAAGGCTAAGCTTTACTTTGTCTTGTTTCGTTATCATTTATAGCATAATTCATATCTAACCACATGTCCTTAACCACATATATAAATTCAACTGTACCATGAGTAAACTCAAACTATAGGATTCATCATGGACTTTAGTAAGAATTTTGTAGTTTGAAATTGTAAAAGTAAACTCAAACTATAGGATTCATCATGAACTTTAGTAAGAATTTTGCAGTTTGAATTTGTAAAAGTAAACTCAAACTTGATGAAAAATATATAAAATTTGTATTGATAAAAGTTGAAACTTGAATATTTTTTTCTAGAGTTTGAACTACATATTTCAAACTTGAAGAATTTTTTGTGAAGCTTGAATTGTATAACATTTTCTGGAGTCCTTGCATCCCAAAGAAAGTTAATATTTTAATCAAGGGTATGATCGTTAAAATGATTTTTTTAATCATAATGATATTCCAGTATCAAGGTTTGAAACTTGATTTGAAGTGATTAATATTTAAATATTTAGTAAATTTTGGTCACGTTTTAAATAGTGGTCCTTCAAGTCGCAATTTGTGATTAGCTTTGCGTAAAAATAAAACAGCACGGTGTACTGTATATAAATACTAGGCGGACTTCACTATATGCCAACAATGGATCTCAATCATCTCATCATTTTCCTTTCTCCATCATGGACTTCGGTCAGCATTTTTTTCTACTCTATTGACTATATGTATATAATCTGTGTTTTTTTTTTTTGTTGCTGATTTTGTTCATTTTGGTGAATATAGGCTGTTATGTTGCTCTCATTTTTTCTCTATTTAGCTACCGTTGGATCTGTTCTACCTGGAAAACTTGTTCCTGGTGTGACATTATCTGATGGAACTCGTCTCCATTATCGCTGCAATGGTAAACCCATGTCTTTGTTTTTTTCTATTTAATGTGTGCATTGGTGTATATTTTGATATGCGGAGTTAGGATTTGAAGTTATGTATTTTGAACTTGTTAAGAAATCTATTAATAGCTCGTTTTAGTTATTGGGTTCGCAATTAGATATTTATGCTTATTTAGAGAATGTAAATAGAAAACAACCCTTGGGAAAGCCTCACAACCTAGTGGTCGGCATAACAATAATGACATTTATCGATGTGATACTGCATGTTTACTAAGATCATCATAAATGGATTTCCTAAGGGCTCGTTTGGTAGGAGGGTTAAGGGCTAATAATCCCGAGATTAAATTTGAGATGAGTTTATCCCACGTTTGGTTGGGATAAAATCACGAGATAACTAATCCTGAATTAGTTATTCAGAATTGTAGTGTTATTTTTATTCATGTGGGAGGGTGGAATAACAATCCCGGGGTAATTAATCCTGGCATAACTTGTAGTATTAGGGGTTGTTTGGTTACAGGGATGGGATAGACAAGGATATTCTATGGGATTAGCTATCCCACCTTCTATACGGGATAGTTAATCCCACTAATTTAGTACAAAATGATTTCCGGGACTACTTAATCCCCATAACCAGATGTGGGGTAAAATAATCCCGGATTTCATGCTGGAATTTTTATCCTTTATCCCACCAACCAAATGACCCCTAAGGTTTAAGCAAAAGATATTGGGTTGGTCTGATAATCCTACATTTTATCTCGGAACTGTTATCCCTTATCCCAACAACCAAACGACCCCTAAGGTTTAAGCAAAAGCTATTGGGTTGGTCTGAACTCCTACTTAATACTATAGCTTTGACCCTCTATATTTCATAGGTTGTCCCAGGATTTGAAGTTTAAAGATTCTGAACTTGCCAACAAAGCTATTAGCTTGTTTTAGTTAATGGGTTCGCAATTAAATATTATACATATTTCAATGGACTTCCTAATAGATATACAGGAGCAAAAGAAGGCATACTTAATACTGTAGCTCTGTCCCTGCATATTTTCATGTTTCTCTATCTAGATAGAGTTCTGATTGTGATTTTATTGTTTTTATTTCAGGTTTGTTATCACTTTTGTTGTTGGTTTTGCTTCTTGGAGTTGGGTCGCAGACGAATCTTGTTTCACCTACTGTGAGTGTGAAATGTTTCTTTTTGAAGCAAAGGATGTACATTTTGGTCAGATAATGTTATTGTACTAGTTGCTATTGGGTTCATTCGCATTCCATGTTTATGATTTTATTTACTCAATTATTGTTTGCAAACACTTCTTATGTGGGACGAGCTAGGAACAATTTCTTGCTATACTCTGTGTGTAGTATTGATGAGAGAGCATTTATAATCATTGTTCTGAAGAATCTCAACTCCGGTGGAACAAACACTCTGTAGGCACTTTCTTTTCCTTGCATGTCTGATGTGGTGAGATTGATAAGCTGTTTATTTTTGCGTGAATTTTATTGTTCCTTGTAATAACTTTGAATTGGGAATTGGGATGTAAATCAGTCGAAAAGGAAATAATTGTGACATCATATGGCTTTCTCATTTCAATTCAAAGGCTTCAACAGTATTGCTGATATGACTCCCAACTGATGTAAAACCTATCTTTTGTTTTGCTCCTGCTTTTTCTTTTTTTGAAATTATACTTTTAACTTTTGTATTTTTTGTTATCTTCTATTGTTGTCAATCTGATTTATCTTCATTATCCCCGCAGATTTACTTGGTTAAGTACAAGAAAAGTTGTCAATCTGATTTATCTTCATTATCCCCGGAGATTTACTTGTTAAGTACAAAAAAGTTGTCAATCTGATTTATCTTCATTATCCCTGGAGAATAACTTGGTTAAGTACAAAAAAAAATGAAATAGAAGGGCATATTCGGCTTTTAATGTGATTGCACGAACTGATTCATTAAAAGCACTATATTTGGCTCCAAAAATTGCTCTCGCACGCTGCATCTTCAAATGTTGCTGAAAGCATGAGAAGGTCCATACTCCATAGTGTTGTGTGTTTGGACTAATCAAATGTATTTGTCAAGTTTTCTGTTTTTTTGGTATACTCATAAAGAGATGAAATCGCCTATTCATAATGCATTGCAGGCAATAGCAGACAGAGGGCTTGAGCTTTTGTCCACAACATTTATCTTTAGTGTTCTCGTAAGTGAAGATTGTCATACCATAAGAAAGTAATTTTGTTCTTGATTATGCTTTTATTGACACAAACTTTCTCGTTCTGCAAAGTTTCCAGCCAGTTACAAGTTTCATTCTGACATCTTACTTTTCTATGAATGTTATTTAGGTGACATTGTGCCTTTATTTGGTAGGCTGCAACTCACGTGCGAAGATTTCATCGCTCAAACCTCATGTCTCAGGAAATCTAATCCATGACTGGTAATCCACTTGACTCTATGCTGAAGTGTATATTCTGAAAAGTTCTTAATAAAACGGTAAAGGAGTTAGATTGGAAAGAATCCACCAGAATAATTTAAATGGAGTATCATTCTTTATTGAACTGTCTTTCCGTGCACCCTTTGATTATTTTTTTTGGATAAGGTAAAGCCATCCATCTTTGATCTATCTCGTGTAATTTAAGACAGTTTCTGAATTTTTGTGAAATTACCAGTCAACATAAGATTTTATTTGATATAAATAGTAAGAGTGGGAGTGAATAATTTTAATTTCCTCAAATGCTTATCTATAGTATTTTGCCTTGGCTTCTTTACTTTCGTCAATTCTTGTCTGACCTTCTTTGTTGTGTTTTCTCTTGAGCTGAGGGTCTTTTGGAAACAACCACCCTACCTCCCAAGGTAGGGGTAAGGTCTGCGTACACTCTACCCTTCCCAGAACCCACTTGTGGGATTACACTGGGTATGTTGTTGTTGCATTTAGTACCGTATTTCAGCTTTTGTACCCAAGATGGCATAGATTACGATAGAATTGAGAGTTCACACTTCACAATATCTGATATACAACAACATATATCAGACACTGTGAAGTGTGGACTCTCAATTCTACTGTAATTTTTGTCATCTTTGGTACAAAATATATCTGTTATTATAATGATCATCAGTAGCCGTTAGCTTTCTCAGTCTTCTCTGGTTGGGCCTTAATAACTGGGAATTTCTCTGTCGAAAAAGGAAAAAGAAAAAGGAGAAGAAGTTAGCTGTGAAAATTCACTGTTTTCAGCTTGACAAATGACAAGCTAAGTTTGTCGTTGAAGAGAACACTTCACTAGTATGATATCTCATATGATAATCTTTGGGGTAAAAAGATTTATCTAGTATGTGTGTTATGTTGGAGATTCAGAATCCTCAGCTCCGTGTGCGTACTGTGTTGGCCTCTGCAACAGAAATCAGGTTAACATAATTTTGGCAGTTGTTCGTGGCATTTATAGATGGTGATGGTCAAACACATTTCCAGTATGGTGAAACTTAAGCTGACTCGAGACTGATAAAATATTTTGGCCTTCTGCATTCTAAGAGCTAGGAACTCTCCTATTATAGCGTCTTTGTGCTTTACAGATATGCTTTGAATAAAAAGTAAAGGAGAGAAACGAGTGGAAAAGTTTGGACAACTTTTAGGGAGAGGAGGAAAGAAGAAGTAGAGAAAGGGACTGAGAAGTTAATGACAAAGAAATAAGATTTGTCTTGACTGGAAGTAGGTCCTACCAAAGCGAATAGAGGCTTTTTTCCAATCAAACATTTTTGTTATGGCAAGAGAACATTTAAGGCCATTAACAAGATAGAAGTATTTTAAGCATATTAGTGTCCAATGACACCGCTTCCATGAGTTTCTCTCTTAATCAAATAGAAAATGGATATCCTTCTCCCTTCGTTTCATTTCCTTTCGTTTATTCTGTGTGGTCTTCCTTATCAATTGAGGTTATAGGAGTCATAGGAAGTTTTAAAGTCTTGTAGCTCGTTCATGAAGTCTACTCCCTCTAGTGTTCATCAATGACATCTTACCTAGCAAGCGGCATTTGAAAAGACAAATGAAATATGAGAAAAGGATATTGCTCATGCTTCATGTGGTTATCTTGTCAGTTAGCAAAGTTGTAGTGTTGCTATTTCTGAGTAATATTGTGTACACTTCTAAATAGTTCTTTTCCTATTCTAAAAGGCCAAAAATGATTTCTATGAATTAGTTCTTGAATTGCTGGCTAGGGCCTGATATAAAATTTCTCTGTTTCTTTATATAATGCTCTTTTATCCTCCTTCGCCTTCTTTTGTTAGCAATCACTTTTGTAACGTTGAGTGATGAAACACCCGTGTAATAGTAACAATTAGTAAGTCTAATCAAGCTTGTGAGTACTAAAGAAGGAAACTTGCTATGCCTATAATTGCTTCTTAGTTAAATATGATCTTTCTAAGTGAAGTGGATCGTGTGGCAATTAATGAACTTGTCGTTTCACAACATCGGAGCAAGATATTTATGTTGCGCAGATTCTTTTGATTTCATCGGTAACAAATACTCTCCTGATATTTCTTCTATCCTATTTCCTTGACTAGGTGGTTCGGGATACAACTAAATCCTGAATTCTTGGGCATTGATCTCAAGTATGTACTCATACCTCAGACCTTGTCTTTTACCATTGTGATAAGTGACCAAATCGAGAATTAAAAGTTTTCATCATGTTATAATTTGATTATTTAGTTTATTTTTGTTGGATACACCCGCTAGTAACTTTGCATAATCCTTTTCATGTTAATGACCAATCCATAAGCTGTCATGTCAGCAAATAGTGAGTTTTATTTACCTTATTTAATTTAGGCTTATTTAGCACTAAACGATTTTTTTCTTGCGATCTGAGTGGAAGAAATTTAGAGAACCTAGTTTTCGAGAATCTAATTTGTTTAGAGTGAACTGGTGGTGTTTGGAGTGAAATGGGTTGAAATGGATATTGATGATTCATATGGCCAACTCCCGACTATTTTGGGATTGAGGTGCAGTTAACTTGATTTTTACCTAAGTAAAATAATTTTTTGACATGAAAAACTTATATTTTTCTCATGAGCTGAAACTCAATTTTCGGGAACCTTTAATCATAGTTAAATTCTTAGTCAAGGAGATTTTGAGAGGCCAAAATATTTATTTTTGTTAATAATGGCTGTCAACTTCAATATCAAGGCTAATTGGTTATTTCTTTTGACTCCTCTGCTTAATGATGAACTTTCTGTTGTAGATTTTTCTTTGTTAGAGCTGGTATGATGGGATGGTTACTTATCAATCTTTCAGTTCTTGCAAAATGTATAATAGAGGGCAAATTAAGCCAATCAATGATTCTGTACCAGCTATTTTGTGGGGTAAGTTGGTGGCTGTAAACTTCCAAGTTTGGGTTCTTGAGTATATGCTTGCGATAGTTACAATTCTTTTCTATGCATTTAATTGCAGCTATACATCCTTGACTACTTCTTCTATGAAGAGTTCATGACCTCCACGTAAGTTGGCAGCTTTCTTCTCCCTTAACCTTTTCAAGAGAGAAAAGTTGCTGTGAAACGAACTAATTTTTCTGTTCTTTTCCCTTCAATTTTGTTACTATTGTTGTTTCTTCTACTTTGGTTATCTTCACTATTTTTGATGTCAATACTTTTCTTTCTTCAATATTTTCATCATAGTGTTTTTACTCTTGTACTTTTCAAACCTGTTCTGAAAAACGATTTTCTTTAGCCGAGGGTCTATCGGAAACAACCTCTCTATCCCACAAAGGTAGGGTCAAGGTTTGCGTACACCCCACCCTCCCCCGACTCCATGTGTGGGACTATATTGGGTATGTTGCTGTTGTTGGTCATTATTGGGAGCATGCTTTTGATCCAAAATTTGTGTTTTCAATGCTAGACCTTTCTAAGCCCCAACATGTCTAATAATTGGCAGAATGATATGATATTTTTGTTGGGAGTGATAATAGGGAATGTTGAATTGTGATATGATCCTATTTTAGCTTTAGTGAGTGGTTTTGATTTGTACATTAAGGTTTTAATGCTTGAATGAGTACCAATTCAATATGTAAAATTTACTCTATTGGTCTGAGATTATTGGGAGCATGATTTTGATCCAAATTTGTATTTTCAAGGGGTGACCTTTCTAAGCCCCAAAATGTCTAATAATTGGCAGAATGATATGCTTGTTTTGTCAGCCAATGATTATATATTGATGGTGGTCACCCCCATCCGTTCCTCTTACTTTTTCCTTTCTTTAGTCTTAATATTATCTTCCTCCATTAAGTTTTTGAGCATTTACAATTGTGTAAAATCTTGTTTCTCCCTTTTCAGATGGGATATAATAGCAGAGAGGTTGGGCTTTATGCTGGTTTTTGGTGATCTAGTCTTTATACCGTTCACCTTCAGTATTCAGGCATGTACTAGTAACCAATTCTTATTGCCACACACAATTCCATCCTTTCTTATATCAAAATATGACACCCTTTGATATCAGAATAACACATGTATAGGATGTAACTGAATTCTCTTCTAACATGTATTTTTGAGGGACTATGAGCTATGCAAACAAAGGCATGTTTTTGTCCTTTGTTTTATTTATCGGTATTTTTTGTCCTCTGTTGTTTGAAGGTTGAAGACTGTAAGAGTCTAGTCTTATGTAGCCTTCTCTGTGGTTGAATTGATAAGAACTACGATAGGGGATCTAGTGTCAATTTGCATGATTGTGATTGTCATGGTGTCAATTTCATGGTTGGGTTGGTTAGTGGTAAGGAATCTAATAAGTTTGTCTTTGGGTAATGGGTACAAGCACAATTTCTGTGTGTCAGATTGTATTTTAGACAAGTTTGTTGGTGTGTGCAAGGAAGTGTGAAGAAGGCTAGTGACTTTACCTTATCAAGAAAAGGGCTAATAATACATAGGAGCACGAGTTCCCATTTCAGTGCAGCCACAAAGTAATTTGAAGAAAATGGCATACAAGAGTAACAAACAGAGATAGACAAAGCTTATTCTGGTGATCAACTTTGGGGTTCTAAAATATTTATGAGAAATATAACATGGGAGAAAAGAGTGTACGGGAATGCGTGATTTTCAATGTCTCATGCTTCTATCTATTTATATACAGATTTTATAATGAAGATATTTACACTTGATGTGGGGCAGTATACAAAGCTAGACTAGCCTGTTTACTATCTAACAATATTTCTCTTCATTTTCAGGGTTGGTGGCTTTTGAGTAACAAAGTGGAGCTAACAACAGCAGCAGTAATTGCCAATTGCCTCGTCTTTCTTATTGGGTAAATATTTCCAGCATGCAAGGCCTTCTTATTACTATTAACTTTTGTCTGCCATCTGTACTATTGCACTTCATGTCTTCCAGACAATTTTCTGCTTGTCACTAATGTTTCTTGACATGGACACCTGTTTTGGATTGAAAGGTACATGGTCTTCAGAGGAGCCAACAAGCAGAAGCATTTGTTTAAAAAGGATCCCAAGGCACCCATATGGGGTAGGCCTCCAAAAGTTATTGGGGGGAAATTGCTCGCTTCTGGCTATTGGTAAGCTCTTGATCTTAGTTTTTCTACTCTCCCTTTTTTGTGCTATTTCATCATAGGCTGTCGAAACTTGCTTCTTAGCGCTACGTGGGAAGAGAATTTATCTATTCAGCCCCCCCTCCCTCTCAATTAGACAATTACAAACTCTTACTTCTCGGTCCAACTTCGGACTTTGTGCTTTGCTTGATTTTGCTTGACTTTTGATTCAAAGGAAAAAAGAAGTGGTGCTTAAATAACTCGATCAAAACACATTTTCTCAGCATCTTATATTCAATAACACAAAATGACTCAAAACTGAGAATGATTTTGTATATGTTAATTTGGTTTTTAACATGTAGGCAAGCTGTTGGAAAAACACATGAACTATGCAAATATTCAATAGAAGTAGATTAGTATTCGACTGTTGTGAACATTCCATTCTTGTTACTGTTCTCTCATAAAACATTGAGAAAAAAAGTAAAATCATCGATACAGAACAACTTATTCCAGGGAGATGATAAATGTTAATTACTACTATAAGATATGCTAAGTATTAACATCCCTAGAGTACTGATAAATATTTTAACATTCATAAAAGTTCCAATTTCATGACGGAGTTTGGTTAAATTGTAATTCAATGTCAAATAGTTCAAGTGAAAATGGATTCTGCTGTTATTACGTTTTCAAGATATTAACTCTACCATTCTAAACTCATAATTAAAATATTAAAAGTTTGACTTCATCCAAATTGCGTCTCAGAAATTTGGATAGAGGGAGTACATTTTCTTTTTGAGTTTTGTCTTAAAAATTGATCTAAAAAGGTAACACAGAAAGTTTTGAGTGCTTTTTAGTTGAAAAGAAGCTGTTAATATTGCCAACATCAGGTCTAGATTTATCTGCATAGCCACCACTCGTGCATACCATAAATGTCACATTAGTTTTAGTGAACTTTGTGGAAAATTTTCAATATTAACCAGACCTAAGTGCTAGGATGAAGTTATATGATCACGTTTTTTGAATTTCGCATTAGCCGAATGAAATTTAGTGTGAGAAGGACCCCTAGTTATAGCATGGCTTCTGAAGCTCATCAAATGTGGCCAGAGGCGAATCTAGGATTTCTATAACATGGGTGCACTGCAAAAAGGAGAAAAAAGAAAGTATTAAGTGGGAATTGAACCCTGTTCCTCTGGGTAAATAACTTAACATTAAACCAAGTGCACCATTTAGCCTTTTTGGAGCATGGTTGTCCGCAGATATATTAGATCAATTCTAGAAAATATGTACATAAAATACCTAGTTTGACAGAAGGACCATGAGTTTACGTGCCCCATAAACCCGCCCTTGAATGTGGCATTGGTAGCAAAAATGACACAAATTTCTATTCAGCTCTAATTTTCAAAATTCTAAATCATTCTTTATTTTCTGAAGGGGCGTTGCACGACACTGTAATTACCTTGGGGATTTGTTGCTGGCATCGTCTTTTAGTTTGCCTTGTGGTATAAGGTAATAATTTTCAGCTCTTGCTAATTCAATTTCAACGACAATTTGCTTGGTAGTGAAAATAATCACATCGCTCGTGTATGCATGCAGCTCCGTGGTTCCTTACTTTTACCCCATATATCTTCTCATTCTGCTAATATGGAGGGAGAGAAGGGATGAAGCTCGATGTGCAGAGAAGTACAAAGACGTGTGGGCAGAATACCGTAAACTTGTTCCTTACAGGATCTTACCTTATGTTTACTAGCTCAATTGTTTGTCCACGTTGCTGTGCATTAGAGTTGGGATTAGCCTCACTGTACCGTACCACCCAAGCAGGAAGGAGAAGAGACAAGCGCAAGAAAGGATATTAAATCAAAACCGGGCTATAGCTTTATCTAAGCAGCTTTCACATATCCTCTATGGAAGTAATCTTTTAATCTGTTTAGTTAGGATCAACATTGTATCAGGTTGTAGGCGATTGCTTAGCTTTTGAAAGTTTTTCCCGAACCAACTTGTACACTAGATGTACTTTATCATTGCAGGCTTTGAATAAAAAAATTATTTGCTTCTTGTATTGAATGCCAACTATGGAATTACTTCACATGGTTTGTGATCTTGGAGCATGTTAATTTTAGAGATCATGGTTCCAACTTCCAAAGGTAGGGGTAAGGTTTGCGTACACCCCACCCTTCCAGACCTCACTTGTGGGAGCACACTGGGTATTGGGTATGTTTTTGTTGTTGTAGTTGGTTCCAACTTAAAGTTTTCTACAGTTGTGCTCAAGATGCAAAGTTGAATCATTTTCTTAATCTACTACAAATTGAAGAAAATTTAGATGTATAACAGCAGTGTCTTAATGTAGTGTTTAGCTCGGTGTCTTAGTCGAAAAAAGTTGGGATTGATCCAACCTTTGAAAGAGTGGTTTTGTTAGGTCAATACAACTTTTCGAGTTATGAAGCTGAACTGCTTTCTCAGGCCGAAAGGCATAACCGATGGACAACAGGTGAATATTCCTGCATACGGTACCTTGTTGGACTTGAGTGATGGCCATTGTTGCTCATCTTTCTTTTTTCTTTTGTTGGGGTTCCTGGCGATGTGGCAACGACAGTATTGCTTTTTGGGCGGGTGAAAGTGTATAATAACTTATAAGTGTGTAATTATACACTGCATACAATAAAATGTGTATATAAGCAATGTATGGTTAATAAGGCCCAATATGAAGAACGGACACTAACATGAAGCAAGTTAAGCCCTCAACTACTAATCGTGATCCAAATTAAGGCCCAAGATGTTGAATGAACACCAAGATGAAGCAAACCAAGCCCTCTAATCGTGATCCAATTTTGGCCCAGTCAATAATAGTACTTCTGGTTCCATGCAAAAAGTTACAGAGTTTACACAAATAGCCAGCCAAATTCATTATTTACTTTTCTGGCCGGTATACATAGAGCATATCACTCCGCCATATAAAATATTGAATCAACCACTACTATCATCGATCAATATGTTTTTGTATCTTAATATAGCTAGCGTTTGGCCATAGATTCCCAAAAATATTTTGAAAAACTTGATTTGGGTGAAGTTTTTCAAGTTTTGAAGATGTGTTTGGCCATAGTTTTTCAAAACATATTTCACTTTTTTGTTTGAAAAACATGAAACATTACTTATACCCATAAGTAGTAAAAACTATCAAGAATACCCAATGATACGAAACATACATACTTGTTAATCCCAAATTATGCAAAACACAATATTTTAATAACAACTTCATTAAAACCATGATAGTATCAGGAAACTCATACCCAACCAACTACATATTTAAAGCTAATAGAAATAGAATTAGTTTGGTGATAAATATATGGTTTATTTTATAAAATATAAAAGTTTGAGGTAATTTTTAAAATTTTTGAAAAGGCCAATACACAGGTCTTGGCACAAAAACAGGTTTAAACCAGAATTTGGGATTTGAAGATTTATTTTCAAAATTCGTCAAATTTTTATGGCCAAACAACTGCCTTCAAAATTTATGATCAAATGGGAGCATAGTCTTCTTTATTCACACACCTCAATTATTCGGTCGAATTTTAATATTTTTGGTCAGTATAATACCTTTCACCGGCACAAATATACGGTAGTACGGCCTTATATATGATATGATGGTGCACTCACCTATCAATTGTTGCTACATATATGGTATAAGTACTACGTGCCAATTTCATGTGATGAGAATGCAATCTTTAACCTATTCTCTAGGCTAATTAGATGAAAGTCCTTTAAAATAATATACTCGATCGGTTCTCGATTTTTTATGTTGTTGTTGTACTGGTGTACACAGTTATTCTCATTACCATTATTAAAACAATCGTTTTTATTAATTATATATAACATTCTTAGTAGCCATGAATATTAAACAATGGACTTACACCTGCTATGCTTAATTGCTTCCAATTTCTGTGAATTCAGATAACTAGTGCTTGAAGCTTCAAAAAGGACTTACTAAACAAATAGAGGCCAAGATCAGAGGCGAATTTAAATTTTTTATAACATAAGTTCACCATTAATATATATATATATTAAGTAGAACTTGATCTGCAGTCCTCAAGGTAAATAATTTAATCTTAGACCAAATGCACCATTTAGCCTTTATGTAGCATGAGTTCTAACATATAGTATTATACTAATTATAAAAAATATATACATAAAATATCTAGTTTTACGGAGAAATCATGTGTTCATGTGTCCCAATTTTAGCATCTAAAATCGTCCCTAGCCAAGATAATATGTAGTCATATATATCCTATCTTTGTACGTGAAGAGACACATTCAGAATTTAAAATCTACAATAATAATAACAATAACATACCCAATGTATTCCTACGAGTGGATTCTAGGGAGGGTAGGATGTACGCAGATCTTACCTCTACCTTTGTGGGATAGAGTGTTTCCGATAGACGCTCGGCTGTTTCATAATTTAAAATTTATGAATATTTAATTTAAAAATTTTGAATTATTGAATGCTTTTATCGTCTTTACTGATGCTGGCAAAAAGCTGGTGCGATGGTGCAGTCACATATGCTTCACTGTCCCTACATAAAGGAATCACTCGGGGGAGGGGGTGAGGGCGCGGTGGGGGCGGGTGACGGATATATATATACATATAGTTCTGACGAAAAGCCCGTCGAAAATATTTCCGACCAGCCAAAGTTCCACTGAAATTTGGCATTTTAAAGTGGTTTCTTACTTGGTAATTGCAGAAAAGAAATCCAATTAGTATATAATTTTTATAGTTAGTACTTTTTAATTCTTAATTAGAGATTTCGAATTCTAAGAATCGGCAAAAAAAGATTTATCCCTAACCTGATTTTTTTCCAAAGCGAATTCAAATTAGTCAGGATTCTAAAATAGTTACATACTTTCTTTATGTATGTGGAAAATAGACGGACATGGAAGCTATTTCTATTTAAATAGGGGTTAAGGTAGTAATGATCTAGAGACATAGTTCTTAGGTGTTAAAGAGTTCAAATTTGCCTTGTGATTTAATTTTAAGGCAATGAAAAAATACAATTGGCCCTTAAAAAGTAATTTTCACCAAATGTTTCAATCATAGTGACATGTATCTCCTTCTCAAGCTAGCTAAAATATCATGTCTTATCCTGCTTATATTATCTGTTTTCAAAGATTTTTATATGCTCTTTAAAAAAATATAATAATAATTTTATTTGTCTGACTATTATTTATTTTTTCTTTTTAGCGTTTTACGTAATTAATTTTCAGTAAAAATAAATTAAAATAACGTAACAAAATAACTCTTTCGTTTTTCGAAAATGTTGAAATTTTAAAACAAAAGATTCACGAAAATTGTAACAGTTGCCAACAATTTACAGGTGCAAGAGAACACTTCCAAATTCCAATAACTCTTAATATATTAGAAATGGTTTAAAAATGTCCTCCTTTCATCCATTGGATCAAATTTGTCCATCCTTATACGTATTGATTTAAATTTGCCCATCCTTCCACCTATTAGGATAAAAAATGTCCTTAATATGTTATCCTTTCCTTCCACCTATTGGGTTAAATTTGCCCATAACATTATTTTCAAGCTTAATTTTTTTTCCCATTAAGAGCACAATTATATGACATTTATTAAATTTTAATTAAGCATGTGCCATGTATTTAAAAAGGAATCTTAGATACCAAATTATTACTGTATTAAAATAGTTCAAGAAGAGAGCTGGAATATAAGATTGTTGAATTGTTATTCAAACTCAACTTTCTCTTTTATCCTCCTTGTCATTACAAAAAGGAATTGTCAACTAGTACATGTTCAACATAATTATTTTTTTGATTTACTTATCATTTAAAGTACATGTAAGTTAATTTGATTTATAAACGAAAAACTATACGATATATGACCTTATTAATCAATTGATATATGATGAAACTTAATTTATTGTAAAAAAAATAGTACATCAGATTTTGGTTAACTTGGTGAGTTTTATGACTTTTGTGTGTATAATCCTACTTAAATAGTCTATTTCATAATTATAAAAAATCAGCATTCTCTTATTATTACGAATACATCTGTTTAAATGACAGATTCTAAATACTTTATAGCAGGATACCTTATAGGAGACCACCTATTTAAGTGCGAGGACATGCAAATGAACACACTTAAGAATCCAAGAAGTGTCCACGACCATAACGGACAAAATATTAAGAAGAAAAGAGCAAGGGAATTTGTTGTGTTGGTACTATTGACTTGGCTTACACTAAACACTGATGGTTCAAGACATCACATTCACCGCGCAGTAAGTAAGTCCGATGGTATTTAACTATGGAAGGTTCAAAGCTGAAGCTACCTCTCCTTATGCAACATCGGTCTGCTGAAATAATGCTGGAAATAGGCACCATGTGAGTGCACCAAAATCTCTTTCAAGGGGGAATTGTTGAAAATTTGCCTTTGGTGGGAGTTGCGTCCACCCATATTTAATGACTTAAACACTAGGGTTCTGCATGTTGGAGACTTTTATTCTTCACACGTGCATAATCTACTAACTGAGTAGATGACCGTAGGGCCAAGGATCGTCAAATTTCGTTGAGAAATGAAAGAGATATTGGTCCACGAAGTAAGGTGTTTGAAGTATAAAAATGTGGTATAGACCAATTCTCCCTCATCGGTGGGGGGAAAGAAGATTTTGTTTAGTTTATAAGTCTCAAAATTGGCTAAGAGTTTGGGACCCCAAGGGGTAACCCATGTGTTTGAAGGAGGGAGAACCTAGATGTGCTTTGGTTTGAGGCTAAGCCCACACGGGCTCGGGTCACGGGTTGTGGGCTTTGGGCTTCTTCTGATATTATCTTTTTGGACCCAAATTGCTTCATATTTACAGTTTGGTCTCTGAAGTTTCAGGTAAGATAAAATTGGACAGAGAACTTGTGCTTTGCTGTTGGTTTTGGAACGTTAACCTCCATTAATCTGCACATCAATTCAGTCATTACTTGGCTGAATAACTCTCACTAAAAGCTCTAATCCGTTGCACATTAATTCAGTCATTTACTTGGCTGAATTACTCCTTACTAATTGCCATTACATGGCCATTAACATTAATTAGTTGGGCAGTTGACAAGTCTCATCCATGCACTATATATTGAAGCCTTTGGCTCAATTGTTGAGACAACACACAAACGAAAAAATAGAATTCTTTCTACTACTTTCCAACATCATTTCATTACACTAAGTTCTTCAAAGTAACACTTGAGTTTCCTTTGCTCATTTGTTGAGTTGTTGTTTTATCTTGGGAGACTATTGTCCAGAACGTAGAAAGGATATATACGGGGCAATCTTGTCTTAAAGACAGAGTGCCATCACTCGACCCAGCAAATCAAAGTGCTTATAATCTTAGTTACTTATTTTCAGTTTGTTGAAATTTCAGTTGTTGTAATTTTATTTTGTTGTAATACTTAGCAGTTACTTATTTTTCGTTTCCTGCAACCATTGTAATCAACAGATTTCAGCCATGTTACCTCATTATTTAAGAATCTACGTTCATTTAGTTTTTGATAAATGATTATTCCTCTGTCCCAAGCTATTAGATTATCCTACATTGGTTGAGGGAATGAGTAATTATCGTCTTTTATGGGCAACCCTTGTATCATGACCAAACTTCTAGGGTCGAGTTAAGTCTAAAATACATTTTCTTAACATGATATCAAAGCAAACAGAGGGCATGGATTTCAATTTTCACCACCGCCATTCGATATCAGAGAGATTTTTCACGTGTTTGGCTCATGAAAAAGAATGAAAATCCACATGTGACTATGTGAGTGGAATGTGTTTGAAGCTACGTCATTTGGAATCTCCAAAAATGTCGCATCCATATCAGATAATCCAAAAATGTACTACTTTTGGAGGATCTGACACCACCCAACAACAATTTTAAAGATTTCGAGTGAAACATAGGTTTGAAGATATAATTAAGTAAATAAAAATGTATTATCTCTGTCGGATTAAAATTTTAAACTTTTAGATGAGATGATCACATAATTAAATACATATCCTCCCTAAGAGCCATAAAACTATAAAAGCTGATAACAATACAAACTAAACAATAATCTTCATGCAAGCTCAAGAAAACCGTAGATTCTTTTTTTTTTTAAGTGCACCAAAAAATTACATCATGAATTAACATTAGTGACATCAACTTAAGTACAACATACATTATGTAAATCAAATATTAGAATAAGAATTGAAGAAAAAACAACTTACCCCAGTTGATGAGTTAGTAGATTGTCATAATTGAAATTTGTGGTTCTTGAAAATGAGAGAGCTAGCTCTTTTCACTGTATATTCCAAAAGTGATCAAAGAGTTGTCACAAGTAATTAGAATTAAAGCATAGGAAGATGACTGCTGGTGTACACGTGTCACTAAATGAGCTCATGTTTAAATTTTAATGCACTGAGGAACTCTGATTTTCTATTATCATAAGTAGTAGTACTGTGGGCTTGTATAGTTGTATTGGGTTTATTTTGATTCATATACCAGTAATGTTAGGACTATAATGGAGCTATTTTATGTACGAGGATTGATATGAAGTAGTTCTTTTATTTTATATTCGGGGCCCGATATTTATATTGGGACACGATTAAATTAGAATTCGTATCATAAAATATTTTTTTTTATCAAAGCCATTAAGACTCAAATCGGAATCTCTTATTGAGATATTTGAATACTTATCATTCTATCGTAACCTTATTATGAACTGATCAATTATGAGAAGATTGTTATACACTCTAATTTCCTTACAAAGTTCCAATAAAGTTTGGTCATGTAGTACAATTCACAAGTCATTGTCGTTTAACTACTAAAATCCATCTAAAAACTAGCCTTTCTCCAATTTTCCAAGAATATCTTTTACCAAATTTAACCCATCTTTTTGTCCTTTGACCATCAAATTTTTCAACCCCTTGATAAGATAATGTCCATTTCAAAAAGTGTGAAGAAGTGACCCCACTTGCCCAAATAACCCATATATAATGGTCCCACTTCAACCATAATAGTAAAAATTTATATTGTATGATGATTAAGTCTCTAAAATCTCAAAAGATGTCATCCCTTACCTCATCTTTCACTTAGTTCAATTGAACTAAAACTTGCATTTCCCAAATCTTTATATGGTCCAACTATCATTCCATCTTCTACATAACCACTCACTCCTCTTTTTCTTTTTCTATATCTATAATATCCTAACCCTATGACCCCACTAAATATCAAGATGGCCCCACATAATAACCCTGCCCCTACCACTAACCCCACCTCCATCTTATCTTTCCCTACACCCTCCCTTACTTTGAAAAATCCCATCTTAGATTCATCCCCTACCCCTACTAAACTTTGTATGGGGTAGTTTAGTATGTAGCAAAATCCAGATGTGTTAGTGTACACCACACCCCAACATGTGCAATTCCCTTCACATGCACTTCTACATTTTTGAAAAGAAACCATCTTTTGATAGTCCATTAACTCCTTGTTAGGCAACTCAACACCATTTCTTGACAATTCCTTGTATTTTTTATGATAATCATAGATCCCGCAAAAGTCGCGGGAGTCTTGATTTTCCGGTGGGACGCACCCACCAGAGCTGTAATTCGTGCTATTGTCCAGGCAAGAGCATCCCTTGCCTGGTCGACAGAGCCCGTACGACCCACAAGGGCTAGGCAATTCACATGTCTCCTTTATCGCTTGATAGTCCAATACCCAACTCGATCCGACCCAAAAATACCCTTTCAAGTTTCCATTCGGTTCGACCCGAATTCGACGGACACCAGATACGGGTTGTTGAAAACTATTAAAAGATTCTACATCAACCGGGACAGACTCATTTTGGTACATACCAAAAAAACCATCTGACTTTAGTACAGCATAAATAGGTCCTTGGCCTTCAATAACATCAGCTTTAGCTTCCAATGCCTTGTGCTTCCAATACATTCGACCCGGACCCGAATCCGAACCCGGCCCATCCTTCAACTTAACATACAACCCGAAAAAATCAGAGCCCAAACTCATGGAATAAAGCCCATTGGACGAAACTAAAGTCATGGCACTTGTGAAATTTTGATTTTCCACAAGGGTATCTGAGGGAAAATTAAAACTTTGCCATGAAACAAAAGGTGACGTCACTCCACTATCAAGCTTCTCAACTTGCAAATTTGATGTATTTGAAAGCCAAACACGGTCTCCATCAGTGTGAGTTGACCAAAATACCCCTGAACTAGGATCCGACAGAACAAGACTACCATTAAAAAAGAGCTCAGTCGGGTCAGCCCATTTAGCAAAACGGGTCAAGTTAGCAACCCATATTGACTCAAAAGATGCAACATGAATAATACCAAGACTGAGTTGATCATTTTCAACTCGGAGAAAACTCAGTGAATAATTACCATTAATATCACTAAGTATAGGTTGATATTTCGTAATTTGAGGATTTGGGGTTGCTTTAAATCCTTTAAATAGCTCTTTAGGTGTATCAGATACAACTTTAAACAAACAAAAAGTTGACAAAAGGATGGAGATATTGATAAACTGAGTTAACTTCAAACGAGTTATTGAGTTAACTAGTTCCATGAAAATGAGAACTTTATATTACTATAAATGTAAGAAAAACTATGCGTGAAGAAATATTTAGAAAGGCTGCGTTTTTGTTTGGTATAAAAGATGAGGGGTTTAAATAAGAAGCAAAAAGCTTATGGAATTGTGAATGGTCAGTGTAGACTGTAGAGGAAAAGAAAAAGATCAATATTATATTGTAAAAGATCATCAAGATCTCCAAGAAATAAATGAATATATATAGAGAGAGAGAGACAGTAGCTATATTTATAGGTTTAACACTTTTAACTTATATCAAGTGATAAAAAGATAGAGGATTTAAAAAAGGAATGCATTAAAGAGATGTAATGTAGATAAATTAGTCTGGAGTAAGTATCAATTACTGAATCTACTACTCGAACTTGTAACGTATAGATTATACAGAAATACCTTAATGTTGCTCGAGGATTCCCCTTCTACCTTGAGTACACTAGCAGTAAAAAAAATTATAAAAATATTTGCAGCAATAAAAATTTTAATCATAAAAATAAATTAGGTCACTTGCTATTTATGTGTAAATAAAAATGATCTAATAGTATATATTGTAGGTAAATTAATTTTGAATAGTATATATTATGATAAGAACTTATCGCACTCGATATTTACACCAAATCAATAAATGCATTATATATATTTGGAATAGGGTGCGTGATATCTTCTAAGATAACAAAATTTTGTTGTCACTCTTGAACATGAATTTTTCCATGTCAATATGGGGGATTTTCCGAATGTCTCAGCCTATTGTAAAAGGTTGAAGGAATTGGCGGATCAACACAAGAACGTTAGTGCGCCCGTCACAAATAATCGTCTTGTTCTTCAGATGGTTGCATGCCTATCCGAGGCTTATAATGACGTTGGGACGCTTTATCGTCAGAGTAATCCTCTTCCACCGTTCTACCAAGCCCGTTCCATGCTCACGTTAGAAGATGCTGGTTTGGCCAAAAAGGCGGCTACCGAAGCTAATTCCGTCATGATGACGGTCACGTCCGATGACCCTCACTCGTTCTCGGATAATTCTAGCCAAAACTGTAATAACGGTGTCGGCAAAAATGGTCAAAATTGGAAAAATAATGGCAAGAATTGCGGCGGTAGAAGTGACGATGATGGCGGACGTGGTAGCAGTGGGCCGGCTGGGCCATAGCACCACTGGTCGCAACCTTGGGCCAATGCAAAATGGTCGTGGGGTTGATGGGCCAGTGGCCCAATACGACTTTTCCATACTTTCCAGGATTTCCAACGAACTGGGCTAGTGGCGGCCCAGTTCACCGTTCTAGTCGTCACAGCCGAGGCAACAAGCCTTCACTGTTGCGGGCCCAATTTCTGGTCCGACACCTACGGATATTGAGGCTACAATGCATACACTTGAATTAAATCCTCCGGACAAAAAATAGTACATGGACATCGGTGCCACTTCTCATATGACGTCCGCACAAGGTAATCTCTCGTCTTATTTCAATTTGAGAAATAATAATGGCATGATTGTTGGTAATGACAATTCAATTCTAATTCAGGGTTATGGTCACACAAATTTGCCCCTCCCCCCACAACCACCTCTAGTCCTGAAAAATGTCCTTCATGCCCCTCATTTAATTAAAATTTGGTGTGTGTTAGAAAATTCACAACTGACAATTGAGTTTCTGTTAACTTTGACCCTTTTGGATTTTCTGTGAAGGATTTCAAGACGGGGATATCTCTAATGAGATGTAATAGTCGGAGAGAGCTTTATCTAATCACCACCACCACCATTTTCACGAGTCAAGCCACACATTCAACATTTGTCATTCTTGTTCCTTCTTTGTGGCATGCACGTTTGGGTCATCCAGGGTCGTCTATTATTTCTTCTATTAAAAACGATAATTTTATTAATTGTAAGAGTACGCGTAGTACTCATATTTGTCCTTCTTGTCCTCTAGGGAAACATGTTAGATTATCATTTGTAGCCTCTACTTCTAGTTCGCCGATGCCTTTTGACATTATTCATAGTGATTTATGGACATCTCCCGTTTTGAGTTCTTTGGGCCATCGTTATTATGTTTTATTTTTGGATGATTATTCTAATTTTTTGTGGACTTTTCCTTTGTCTAACAAGTATCAAGTTTTTTCCACATTCTAAAATTTTAGAGCTTTCATCCGTACCCAATTTGAACGGAAAATTAAAAATATTAATGTGATAATGGTAGGGAATATGATAATGGGTCATTTCGGGAATTTTGTGACACTCATGACATATCTTTTCGGTTTTCTTGCCCTCATACGTCCTCACAAAATGGAAAGGCCGAAAGAAAAATTCGTACCATTAATAATATTGTCCGAACCTTACTAGCCCATGCTTTATTACCTCCATCTTTTTGGCATTATGCGTTACAAATGGCTACCTACCTCTTTAACATACTCCCAAGTAAAGGTTTAGCATATCGATCACCCCTAAAAATTCTTTAAAATAAGGATCCCTCCTATTCTCATCTTAGGTTGTTTGAGTGTTTGTGCTATCCGCTTTTCCCGTCTACTACAATTAACAAATTACAAGCCCGTTCTACCATTTGTGTGTTTTTGGATTATCCGTCTAATCATCGTGGTTACAAATATTTTGATTTATCTGCTAAAAAAATCATAATTAGTCGTCATGTCATTTTTAATGAAACCTAATTTTTGTTTGGACTTTAAGGGAAGTTGGGATGATCATTTACCCCTTATTGAGTTTGCGTACAATAACGGTTATCATGCTAGCATTAAAATGGCTTCATACGAGGCTTTGTATGGATGCAGATGTAGATCTCCTATTGGATGGTTCGAGTTAGGCGAATCAGAGTTACTTAGGCCTGACTTAGTACACCAAGCCGTAGAGAAGGTGAAGCTTATCCAAGAACGATTGTTACCCGCTCAGAGTCGTCAGAAGTCGTATTCAGATGTGCGACGACGAGACTTAGAGTTTCAGGTAGATGATTGGGTCTTCTTGAAAATTTCTCTTATGAATGGTGTAATGAGATTTGGGGAAAATGGAAAGCTCAACCCAAGGTATATTGGGCCATATCACATAATTCGACGAATTGGCCAAGTAGCTTATGAATTGGACTTGCCTTCGGAGTTAGAGTTTGTTCACTCGGTTTTCCATGTTTCTATGTTGAAAGCGTGTATTGGAGATCCTTCCCGAGTTGTACCAATTGACGATGTAAAGATTACAGAGGATTTATCATATGAAGAAATTCCTATTACTATCTTAGATCGACAAGTCCGCAAGTTGAGGACTAAAGAAGTAGCCTCCGTGAAAGTTCTTTGGCGGAATAAGAACGTAGAAGAAATGACATGGGAGGCAGAAGAGAAGATGAAACACAAATATCCATATCTATTCCAGACCAACGCCTAGGTTCCAAAAGAAGCATAAGGTGAGTTCTATTTCATAGTATTACAATTAATGCTTAAAGACCATATGAAGTCCGATGTAGATGTAATAATGAATGTTATATTATATGGCCCGTGAAAAAGGTAGTTGTATTTTCTAGCTACGTGACATGGATTAGATATGTCACCCCAACATTCGAGGACGAATGTTTCTAAGGGGGACCCCGATGTAACACCCCGTACTTTCGGGCGATGGGTTAAGCATCTAGACATATGCAAATAAAGAGCATGGTATATAAAAGGATGCGGTCGCGAACAAATTTAGGACTTACCAAGTGGGACAATAATGATCGGTTAATTGATAAATTAGAGTGGGGGACAATAAGGATCGGCTGATTGATAATTTATGATGGGGGGCAAGTTTAAGTGGGGATATTTATGTGTAACATTTTAATGAATTACCTAAGTGACTAAGTTAATAGAATCAATTAGGTGTCATTAGGTAAAATTAGGTGGCATTAAAATAAGTTTGGAGAAGACATGTGTTAAGGGGGAACACTATCTCATTTCTTAACATTTAATGGGATGAAAACATTTGCTGCCAAAATGTAATCCTATACCAAAACATTTAACAAATGTCCCTTCTGTTCACGAAACTTAGAGCCAAAATTTGAGAAATTCTCTCATTAATTTTAGGCATAGCACAAGGCAAGGTGTACATGCATCAACATCACTTTTCAATTGAGAAACGCACAAAGTAGTAAGTAGTACTAGAACACCTTTGCCCCAGTGTATCCAAGCAATTCTTAAATGAACCGGTAGAAAATAGTTGTCGAATCATGGGAATACCAACGTCAAGCGGCGATAATTGATCATGGTAGTTAAATATCAAAATTTCACTTCGAGTTATTAAGCTTGGAATCGAGGTATGTTAAGACAAATCATTTCTTTCTTTTGGCATGTTCTATTTACGAAACGTAAACGTAATATTGTTCCATAAACTATTCTACTCTTAGTAGTTAAGGATGTTCTTGTTATTTATTCATATGTTAAAAGCATGTCTAAATATGTTCCTAAATCCTTATTGAGGTATATGGGAAAGATGTTAATATTCCCAATGTTAGCCGAAGGTACAAGGATATTTTGTCACTCAGATTAGTTCAGGATGTTTTATTGTCATTCATGTATTATCCACCCATATGTGTTATATACACTACTATATGGTATGCATTATATATATGTAGGGGATGGGAAAAGGGATACGGCGTTATATACGCACACCACCTGCAGCTGGTATATATATACATGAAAAAGACTATGCCCACATATGCCAATATGATATGATGCCCACAGAGGCTAAAATGAGACAACATTATATACACATATGTGCATGACTGCATTGTGCATGACATTTAGGCATATTATGGCCCTCAAAGGCATTCACTACTGGTCGGATGTTACTGTCGGCTATTTTTGTCTCAGTTTATTTTTGTATCCTCGTTATGCTATTTTTCATGTCTGACATACTCGGTATATCAGTCATACTTACGTCCCTTTTGTCGGGGGCCGCTGCGTTTCATGCCCGCAGGTTTACGTAGGCAAAGCGACGATCCGCATTTGTAGGTTGTCGACTCAGCTGATATTGGAGCACTCCCCTTATTTTGGAGTGTCGGTCTAATCTCGGTATAGTATTTTTGCATGTATATATGGGTATGGCAGGACCCTGTCCCGACCTTATGATGTCGCGTACTCTTTTAGAGGCTTGTAGACAGTGTCTTGTATATAACAGTCAAATATGGCCTTGTCGGCATTAGTATGTATGTATGCATGGGTTGAGTCTTTCTGTTGGTAAGATTTTACATGACTTCTCTCTAGTTTATAATTTCTATGTGTCATCAGGGTATTGGGTGACGGCCCTTGCGGCCCGTGTTTAATTATGATTAGATGTTTACTGTATGATTAGTGGTACTCAGCAAGTAAGGTTCGGGTGCCCGTCATGACCCTCCGATTTGGATCGTGACACCCAAGTATCCTCATCATGTTTGTTTGCTGAAAAAGTCCTTATATGGGCTTAAGCAGGCCCCACGGGTTTGATATAAGAGGTTTGCAGATTATGTGTTTACTATTGGGTTTTCTTACAACATGTCTGATCATTCTCTATTCATCTATCGTCATGGTACTTCTCTGGCATACATTATGTTATATGGAGATGATATAATATTGACTGCCTCTTCTGATAAGCTGCGCAAGTCTATCATGTCTCTTCTCATTTCAGAATTTGCTATGAAAGACTTGGGGCCTTTGAGTTATTTTTTGGGTATAATTGTTACTCGTCATACATATGGTCTATTTTTATCACAGAAGAAATATGCGATTGAGATTATTGAGAGAGATGTCATGTCATCTTGTAAGTCATCATCTACTCCGGTTGATACCAAACCTATGCTGAGTGCTACTTCTAGCACACCATATGAAGATCCCACCCACTATCGTAGTCTTGCAGGGGCTCCTCAGTATCTTACCTTCACGAGACCAGATATTACTTATGCAGTACAATATGTGTGTTTATTTATGCATGATCCGTGGATTGAGCACATGCATGCGCTCAAACGCATTATACGATACATACAGGACACATCTGATTATGGTTTGCATTTATATCCATCCTCCTTCTCTACTCTCGTGTCCTATACATACGTTGATTGGGGTAGTTGTCCATATACCAGACATTCGACCTATGGTTATTGTATGTTTCTTGGTGATAACTTGGTCTCTTGGTCGGCAAAACGCCATGCTACTTTATCCCGATCCAGTGCGGAGGTCGAGTATCGAGGGGTAGCCAATGTGGTGTCTGAGTCATGTTGGCTACGTAATCTTTTGTTAGAGCTTCATTTTCCTATTCAGAAAGTTACCTTGGTTTACTGTGATAATGTTAGTGCAGTCTATCTTTCTGGGAATCCGGTCCAACATCAGCGCACTAAACATATCAAGATGGATATTCACTTTGTTCGCGAAAAGGTAGCTCGTGGACAAGTACGTGTCTTACATATCCCTTCAAGGTACCAAATTGTTGACATCTTTAATAAGGGTTTTCCCTTGGTTATGTTTGAAGATTTTAGAGACAGTCTCAGCGTATGACAACCTCCCGCTATGACTGCGGGGGTGTGATAGAAGGTGCGTATACACAGTATACCTGTGTATACCAAGTGACAGACTTCCATTAGGTTACTTACCATATTTTGTTGAATTCTTGTACAAGTGTAATTATGATATTAGTATTATAGTAGTAATAGGTATTAGTGTTGTATTAGAAAAAGGTAGATTTACTTTTTTCATAATTAGATTTTGTATATTGTATATATATACTTTTTGATTAATGAAAATAATCAAGAGATTATTCTATTTTAGTATGCAAATATTAATTCGTACGTGAGATATATTTTTTAATCTGGGTAGACCATAGGAATTAAAAACTATGGTAGATCTACCAGAAAGTGTAAAAAAATGAAAATAGTAAGTGACAACAGCCCGTGGGCGAAGGGGGGTTGTGGGATTTCAATGTCAAATATAGTGAGTAGTAATATTTAACTTTTACTTTGATAGATTATAAAGTGAATGGAATGTAAACTAATAGTGGCTTGTCCATAGTCAAGTTTATTCTGTCGTTCGTTTGATTTAATATAATAATATTTGATCATATCATATATATTAACCTTGCTGACTATATCATATATAAGATTAATTGTTGTCATTTTTATATCGTTTCATTTAATTTCATCTTAATAACATATATACACATAAAAAGTTATATCGTTTCATTTAAGTTCATCTTAATAACATATACACATAAAAAGTTATATCGTTTCATTTAAGTTCATCTTCGTAACACATACACACATAAAAAGAAATAAAAAGTATTACTGTAGTAATATTTTATATTTTTTACTAGTATATATAAATCTCTAACATTACGATGAAAAAACTTTCAAAAGCATATGATCTAAAGTAAACGTACTAATATGATTAAAATATCCCAATTTATTGTTATTGCTTATATAATTTTTTTTCCTCCACCGTATATTATTTTTTGTTACTTTTTGATAGATTCTACTCCTAATAGATTATGAATCTTTCGAAATAACTTTCATTCATGCAAATTTATATTACTTCGTCCTTTTTTAATATCCTCGCTTACTATAATACACGCCTACGTACCAATATATTTAAAGGTTGAAGCATATTATGACCAAACCTCTCAAGCTATTAAGCTATCAATGTATATAAATATATAAAAAGAAACAAAAAGATTTTATCATAAAGTTTGCTATAGTCCATTTAATCCTTCCAGAAAGTTCAACCTTTTCTTTTAGTTGCGTTAATTAAGTTACTTACATATTAAGTACTATAGGTCAAACTAGAAAGAAGTTAAAGAAGAAAAAAATGAAATTGAAGGAAGAATATATAGTGCCGTAAGAAACAAAGTTACTATAATTTATTTTCTCCTAAACCTTTTTGTTGTGTCTGCAAAACAATAACAAAAATGAATTTTGAAGTTCGCTTGGGCAACTCAATTGGTTATTAAGGGGGATATTTGAAAAAAAATGAATTTTAAAAAACTATCAAAAGGCACGGTGAAATAAAGGCAGCTCCTTTAATCTTAACAAGATGTTTTAGTTTTAAGTCTTGAAATAGAGTCTTATTTAATAGGAAGCATTCTATAATGTCAATTCAAGCTAATCGAGCCAGTAAATTTCAAATACATAAACATACAAAAAGAAGATGTTTGAAAAATAATTAGAAGTAAAATAAAGTCAAGACCATCGAAGGGCATGATGAATGGTAAACGATTCTTTCAGCATTAATAAAAAATTTCGGATTTAAATTTTGTGAATGGGTTAAAATCCTTTTTTAATAGGAAGTACTAAAACCCCTCATAGTGCACCTTTTACTGAGTGATTCCTAATTAGTTGAGTCAGTAGATTCCAAACATTGAATAAGTTTTTACAAAAATAAAAATAATAAAGGCAATGCCATAAATGTGCAGAGGGAAATATTTACTGAAGGCAGTTGGAATATCCATAATTATTTGGGTGTTAGACTACTCCATAAAATCTTTTTGGGGCATTAAATTCTACTTAACCAACAGCATGACATTATGTAAATCATACAAAGTCAAACAATCACGTTACTGTTTATTTTATTCTCACCATCATTTATGTATCATGTCCCTCATAAACTCACTTTTTTTTGCTTTTTTGGTAGATAGTTGAACATTAAATATGTAAGATATTAAGGTAGTAGTTCGATCTAAGTGTGAACTATACTGCTAGTATTTAATTTCCTATATATGAACGTCACAGTTCCTTTCAATAAATTTATGACTATGTCACAAAAAGTCAGCCATTATAAATTTAATTTTCTAGCTTATTTCTACCTATAGATATAAATTTCGTAACACATATTGTTGGGTTTGGTTAACCTGAAAAGAGAATAGTGTTACTCTAGAAAAAATTATTAAAAAGTGCACAAAGCTTCTAACCTGAACTTTTTGTGGCAATTGACTTGTTACACAGTTTTAATTTAATTAATTAGCCGTTGAGCTTGAATCTCCAGACCATTTACTTTAATTTATTTTTGAATATTTGATTATAACTTCTACAGTATGTTTTTATATAAGTTTCCGTACATTTTCTTTGAAATTTATGCAAATTTAATACATGTTCTGTAATTTTCCTATTATGATCTATTGTAAGATAATACTAATTTTTTATGTTAAAAGATTATAAATATATAAACTCTAAAGTTTCTTCTTAGGCTTGGGTTATTTAACTCATCTACAACTGAAAATTAATATCCTCTCTCACCAATAGTTTTTTTTTCGTATTCTAGGTCTAGTAAATAAGCTCAACTTGACTAGTATCTCGTAAGTGGTTGTTGACTATCTATTTTTAATTTAATGCAGTTAGCAAATTGGGCCAGTTGCCCAAGAGCTTTATTAGTTGTTGAATTGGAATGAGTCTGACTCTAATATAATGTAAAGAATGAAATTTGGGTCTAACTCAATCTCAAAAGCTAGCATTTAGGGTGAGTATTATCCAAGTCCATATAAAGAGTTCATGTTCCCATTCCATTTGCTATGTGAGACTCTTAATAGTTGTGATATCTTATTCTGAAACCATCATTGTTGTTAATCTAATTTCCTTTTGGTCTATGTATTAAAAAAAAAAGTGACCAAATAAAAAATAAAATTTATAACTTTGAGGATTAGGCAGTTATCTACTATAACAAGTAAAAGTGTCTTATTATATAAATATTATTCACACTATCTGGCATTGGTGGATATAGTTAAGAGTTTAAGATTTATGCTTACACTATCCGGTCCTTCAAATGATAATTACATGTAAGCCTCTTCAAAACGTGATATTTGTATCTTGAAAACAAATTCGTTTACCTATTACAATAGATAAAAATAACCGGATAGTATAAAAGTTCGTTACACTAACAATGTATATAATTTAAAATCATTAGTTAAACCCTAAATAAAAAGCTTGGTTCCAATAAAACTGGCTTTTATTTTGAAAACTACATAGAGGCAGGGTGTAACAATTCTTTTCCTAATTCAAAAAGGGCGTAGGAGATTTAAATATACTTACCTATATAGGTGATTAGATTAGATTTGCAAGAACCCGTTCTAAAAAATAATATTACAAGAATCATTGATAAAAGAAAAGAAAAGGGATTATATGAGGACATTAACTTTGGTCACAATAATTGTCATTATTTTGCTATAAAAAACCCCAAACCATAAACATTTCTATTGAATATACTTTGTTTTCATAGAAAGAAGAAGAGATTATAGAAGTAATCATGTAATATAGCAAATGAGAATAGGAAAATAACAAAGGTGCTTTCATTTTTTGGTTTTCTTTTCGTAACTTTTATTTATGAACTTGAATTTGAGTGTTTTTTTCAACTTCAAATTCTTTGGTTAGTCAAGATATTTTAAAAAGCATTTTGTCTAAAAATAAAGTTTCTTAAAAATCATAAAAATAACTTTTTGGTGAGAATAGGAAAAATAAATTTCGTAAAGAAATGAGATTCTACCAATTTTCTGGGTAACTTATTGAGTGACAAAAGTTATTCGTCGCTAATTTTAATTTTTTTATAGCGCAGTGAGAAAGCCGATAACTCTCAACCATAAATCCATATCTTATCATCAGTTCATCAATATTGAATTAATGAATTACCAAGTTATGTTCCTTTCTTGGCTTTTAGAATCTTGTAACCCTAAATCTATCTAGAATATGGCAGAAAAGAACTGAAAATGTTGATGAACTATCTATCGACAAGAGAGACTGTAGCTTAATTGAATTCAGGTCAAGTACTACTTCCAACTCAGGGGTTCATACTACAGTGAGTTCCATACACGAAAGCCACGATGGTGATGTCGATACATCATCATCAACTTCAGGTTCAAGTGAAGGTGAAAAGGACTATGCTTATGGATCTTGTGAATCTGATAATAGTTGAAGGGACTATTACAGGCAGAAATCGCTAGACAATCAGGAAAAATTCAAAGGAGTTTTATCAAGTTTGAGAAAAGAATCTGATGAATCAGTATTGTTGATTGCTCTTTAGGGAGCTATATGAATTGTTATATTTTTCTCCTTATAGTTCAATGTCAAATATAATGGCAGATTCATTTTCTCTCGTTCTTGTAAGATTACCTAGACATGAGAGTAATTCTGATATAATGTTATTAGTGTTAGAATATTATGTTATTAATAATATGATTTTGTATTAATGTAGTATCATATTATATATGGTAGGTAGTACAATGTTAATTAGGAAAATAATGTAAATTAGGTAGAAGATTATTAGGAATTGATTAGGAAGATTAGACATGATTGACTCTTCCTAATTGATGTATATTGTGTATATATTGGACCTTTGAAAGATGAATAAAGTGAGGAAAATATTCTACTTACCCTAGAATTCTTACATGGTATCAAGAGGTTAAGGAAAGATCCAAAATTAGTTTAATTTCTTCCAAATTTTTGGCCATCTTCCTCCCTAGTAAACCCTAGTGGCCGAAAATTTCATTACTTTTTTCTACTCCATTATTGATTATTCTTCATCACCTAGTATGTCTGAATCAAAATCATCTTTTCACCCTGCCCTAGCTGTCTCAAACATCAAAACACATGTTTCCATCAAACTAGAAATGGAAACCGTTCATTATGCGACGTGGGCAGAATTATTCAAAATATGTTGTCGTGCTCACAAAGTTCTTCATCATATAATTCCTCCAAAAGATGGTAAAGGGAAATACATAACAAACGATGCAGACAAGGAATTGTGGGATACACTTGATGCCACAGTCCTTGGTTGGATTTATGCGACAATCTCCACAGACTTGTTGCATACGATAATGGAACCGGATTCCACAGCCATGGCGGCATGGGAACGTTTGCGAGATATATTTCAGGATAACCAAAACTCTCGCGATGTTTCATTGGAACAGGAGTTCTCAACCATTGACATGACAGATTTCCCTAATGTTTCTACATATTGTCAACGCCTCAAAGTGTTGGCCGATCAACTACGAAACGTTGGTTCACCGGTTACTAATAACCGGTTAGTCTTACAATTGGTCGCCGGTCTCACCGAAGCGTATAGCGGCGTGAGAACTCTCATTCGTCAAAGTAATCCTCTACCACAATTTTATCAAGCAAGGTCCATGCTTGTTCTTGAAGAGTCGGGCTTGGTGAAAAAGGCCTCAACTACTTCAAATTCCGCTATGATTGTCACTCCTTCACATGATAGTAATTTTTTTGACCCTTCACAACAAAATAAGGGACAAAAAGGACGTCATAACAATAAAAATAAGGGTGGAAATCGTGGAAATAACAAAGGTGGAGGCCACCGAAATTTCGGTGGCGACGGTAATGGCGGCACCACCAACTACGATGGTGGACAATGGCAGCAGCAGCCTGGCAGGGGCGGCGGATAGTGGCGACGCAGCGGGGGCGGCGAGGCGGCGGACGAAGTGGTAGCAAAGCGGCCGGCCGGCAGCGGTGGACTTGGGCTGCACCACCCAGCCCAGTCCCAACAGTCAATTGGGCTAGGCAGCCCCTAAGGCCCACCGGCCGGCCAAAGAAAAACAAGGGCCCAAATAATCGGCAAGCGGCGCGCAAGAACAAGCCCATTTCGCTGGGTCTGTTTCCCCAGGCAGTAGCAGTGGGCCTCAGCCGACCCAGTGGCATGAGGCCCATTCAACAGGGGCCTACCGCACGAAAATTTAGTCCGCCATGCACACTCTTGGACTTAATCCACCGGATTCAAATTGGTATATGGACTCCGGAGCGACGTCACATATGACGTCCTCTCAAGGTAATCTCTCGTCCTATTTTAATTTGAGCAATGATAATGGAATAATTGTCGGAAATGACCATTCAATTCCAATAAAAGGTTATGGTTCTAGCAAATTGTTACCGCCAAACCCACCCCTAATTTTAAAGAATGTCCTTCATGCTCCCAAATTAATCAAAAACTTGGTTTCTGTTAGAAAGTTTACAACTGATAATTGAGTATCTATCCGGTTTGACCCCTATGGTTTTTTCGTGCATGATTTTCAGACGGGGAAGCTTCTCATGAGATGTGATAGCAAGGGCGAGCTCTATCCAATAAATCCGTCAACCCAACAATCCAAGTTTCCTTCTGTTTTTGCTGCCTTGTCACCAACGTTTGAGACATCCGGGAGAGTCTATTTTGGCTTCTCTTAAACAAAATAATTTTATTTCTTGTACCCAGATACAGACTCTAAATAAGTGTCAGTCTTGCACACTTGGTAAACATGTTAAGTTGCCTTTTATTTTCTCTACTTCATGCACTCTTTTGCCATTTGATATTTTACATTGTGATATTTGGACATCCCCTGTTTTGAGTTCCTCTGGTCATAGATATTATTTGCTTATACTTGATGACTACTCTAATTATTTGTGGACATTCCCTTTATCGAAAAAATCATAAGTGTTTTCCATGTTTCTCACTTTTAGAGCATTTATCCGAACTCAATTTGAACGTGATATCAAAAATATACAATGTGACAATGGGGGGGGGGGAGTTTGACAATAAACTGTTTTGGGATTTTTTCAAAACAAATGGTCTTCAGTTTCATTTTTCTTGTCCTCATACTTCATCACAAAATGGGACGGCAGAACGTAAAATTAGAACCATTAACAATATTGTTAGAACATCTCTTTCTCATGCTTCTCTTCCCCTTGCATTTTGGCATCATACACTCCAAATGGCAACATATCTCTTGAATATCCTTCCTCAGAAAAATCTATCATACCAAGCTCCCCTAAAAATGATTTACCTACGAGAGCCCACATCATCACTTACGAGTGTTTGGTTGTCTTTGCTACCCTCTCTTTCCATCCACCACAATCACAAAACGTCAAGCCCGGTCTACTCCATGTGTGTTCTTAGGATACCCTACTCATCATCGCGGTTACCAATGTTACGACATTTCTTCCAAAAGAATCTTTATAAGTCGTCATGTAATCTTTGATGAAATAATATTTCCTTTTGCTAAGTTACATGCCACCGGGACCCCTAACTATGATTTTTTGGATGATGATAAGCTCTCGTATCTAACACATTTTTTTCACAGCCCGGTACCTATTACTAGTGTTGAACACCGTAATTCAGGCCCATTAGGCCAGGCAGCCCCAACGCGCCCAATTCAAACTCCGTCAGTGCAGCCCACTGGCCCCTCGGTTTCTCACTCTTCGGTCAGGGGCGTCCAGTCCACTGGCCCAACAACCCATCCAATCACTCGTAGTCAACATGGGATTGTCAAATCCAATGCAAAATATAACCTTCACACCCAGGTCTCAAAATCACCCTTGCCTCGTAATCCAGTATCTGCTCTAAAAGATCCGAATTGGAAAATGGCCATGGATGATGAATATCATGCTCTAATTACAAATAGGACATGGGATTTAGTACCTCGTCCATCTAATGCTAATATAATTCGATCTATGTGGATTTTCAGCCATAAAGAAAAATCCGATGGAACTTTTGAGCGGCATAAAGCCCGTCTTGTAGGTGATGGAAAGACACAGCAGGTTGGTGTAGATTGCGGGGAAATATTCAGTCCAGTGGTCAAACCTGCAACAATTAGAACAATTCTCAGCCTGTCTCTCTCAAAAGGATGGTCACTTCATCAATTAGATGTCAAAAATGCCTTCCTTCATGGACATCTTAATGAGACTGTTTACATGCACCAACCATTGGGATACAGGGATCCTAAATATCCCAACCATGTGTGTTTGCTCAACAAATCCTTAAATGGCCTCAAGCAGGCCCTCAGGGCTTGGTATACACGATTTGCAGATTTTGTGTCACGCATGGGTTTCTCGCACAGCCGTTCAGATAATTCCATGTTTATATATCGTCAGGGTAATCATACTGCTTATCTTCTTCTATATGTGGATGATATTATTCTAACAGCATCTTCAGACTCTCTTTGCAAGAATATCATATCACAGCTTAGTTCTGAATTTGCTATGAAAGATCTTGGCCCACTCCACTACTTTCTAGGGATTGCTGTGACCCGACATACAGGTGGATTATTTCTCTCCCAGAAGAAGTATGCATCAGAAATCGTGGAACGAGCTGGGATGGCTTTCTGCAAACCTTCGGCAACTCCGGTCGACACAAAGTCAAAATTGAGTGCCATCTCTAGCAAACGTTTTGCTGATCCAACGTTATACCTGTCACGACCCGACCCGACGGGCCGCGACTAACCGCCCTAATGACGTCATTACAGTAACCTGTCACACATAATCCAACTCACACTTAATAAGTCTGAAATTCGGCAGCATAACGCTGCAATATCAATATATGCCAGGGTAGGCGAGCCGACAAGGCTGCCTTTACCCCCGAATGTACCTGCCTCCTGAGGAGTCACAACTAGCCAACACATTATATAGGCAAGCCGACAAGGCTGCCAACAGATAATATAACATATACACGGGAACACCCCCAACATAGAGTACAATGATATGGCTGACCAAAACAGAGTTATAACCCTTACATAAGTACAACTCACCACTGTCTACAGACCTCTATAAGAAGAACAACGACATATGACGGGACAGGGCCCCGTCGTGCCCCTAAATACAAACATAAGTCTAAAAGAGGTTCAGTACCAAAATGACAAAGCTCTGGATCAAAGGAGCTTCCCAACCTGCTGAGTAGGGACCTAAACCGGAGGATCACCAAACTGAGCACCTGTACCTGCGGGCATGAACGCAGCCCCCCGAGGAAAGGGGGGTCAGTACGAAATAATGTACTGAGTAAGTAAACATGAAATACTGCATATTAGATCATAAGTAGCCAACAGAAACATGAGATCAGTATAAAAGTCAGGATCCAAATCCAACTGTGCCATAAACAATAAAAGTCAGTTGCCTTATAAAAATGAGAGTCAAGTCAAGAAAACATGAGTGTCTGTCCATATACATATATATACATCTGTAACGTAACCCGGCCCACTAGTGCGGGACTCGGTGGAATCATATCATAACCCGGACCATACTGGGACTCGGTAAAGTCATCTCTCATCTATGGATCCATCCTATGAACTCGGCCCTCTAGTGAGGGTCTCGGTGAACAATGCAAGGCTGTGCACGAGTCGTAACCCGGCCGGGACTCGGTGAGGTGAAGTAGTAACACTTAGCACGAGTAGATATCGTGAGTAACCATATGCAAGTAAAAATTATCATCTGACTCTCAATGAAATCATTGTAATAATGTCATAATAAACTCTTTGCTGAAAAATCATAGGCACTTCTCATAACAATCCTCTTTAGGAATTAAACTGTATAAGAATCAAGTACGTCCGCCGTACCCTCATTAAATAAAAATCATGCCAAAGAAAGAAGGAATAGTTCACATACCTCTTAGACGAACTAATCAACTCTATATTAGAGTACGTCTCGATTTAGAACTTCAACCTATAATAATGGTAATACGTTCGTCAATTCTATGGTCGCTAGCATACTTATATCGAATAACGACTTCTTATTTTATAAAAATTTGGGCAGCACTTCCCCTGTTTATACATGTTTCCACAACTTCCAAACGAGGCTAATAACATCAATAAACAAGCACCATTTAAGGGCACAACCAAAACAACAATAAAGGGAATTTACACACCCACTTCTCATGTAAATTTAGCCTCTTAATCCACCTTAAAAACAGCCCACAAAACAGCCCATGTTCCAACAACAACGAGGGTAGAATGTGAAGCCTTTCTATGCCTTTCCACACCCTTATTCCTTTAGGACTTACCTTAGCAATTACCACACTTAAACATGCATAATGGTGACTAAATTTTCAGAATTACAACACCACAAAACAGTCCCTAAAATAGTCCATATACATCACAACATGTCCAACAATTTCATGCAAGTTCTTGGCCACAACATGTCATAATTTCATAACTCTTATCTTAATTCCTATAACCCAAATTTCGGATTTTAATACTTCCATGTAACTAATTCCAACTAAATCTCCATGTTTCCTTTCAATTTCATCATGCAATTAGTGATAATAATAACCAAAATAACCAACGAATCCAACAACACCAAAATCTGTCCCAAATTGGCAACTAGCCAAAAATGGTCACATGCAATGCTTAAATTCCAATTCTTCCTTAACACAAATTCATTACCTTAATTCCAACAACATGCATTCTAATTATATCATAGAAAGAAGAATTTTTATACCTCAAATTCGTCAAAACAGTCCGCAAATTTCTGCCACTGTTTGTCCGAAGATTCCCCACTGTTTTGTAATTTTTCTCCTCCTTTTTGTTCACTTATTCAACTCCAATTGACATGCAAGTGTTCTACAATGTTAAGCCATCATCCCTACACATTTTTCTTTCAAAATTTCATCCCAAAAATCCTAATTTTCTGGGCAGTTTTCGGCCCAAGCAGTGGCTGTTTTGCCACTGTTTTTGGTGTTGTTTTGCTTCTAATTTTTGGTGAAAAATGTAGTCTAGGAAGAGAAGATAACAACCTTAATTTTGGTTATGGGTGGAGGGTGATTTTCGGATTAGTGTAGAGGAGAGAATGAGAGGAGAGTTTGGTTTTTTTGTTTTTGTTAAGTGTAGAAGAAGATGAAGAGGTAATGTAAGTTTATAACCAAAAAATCTGATTTTCCTTCTTACACTTTGGCCCCCAAGTTCTTCAATTAGTAAATCTCAAACCCACTTCTTTTAATTCCCGAGAATTTCATAAGCCTCGTATCCTCAATGTCATAATTTTTTTAATACAATACTAGTCCATAACTCCATTGGAATAAATTCAACTACTAGGATTAATTCTCGTCGTCACGTGTATAGCACTAAAGAAAAATTATTTCAGGATAACATCCGTTTATACATTAATTTCCCGTATTAACATATGTAAGCGTTCCTTATATTCAATACCCGAATCTTGCTTTTTTAATGACGTTCTTAATTATCGTCTTAATCTTACGAGGTGTAACAATACCACAGCCTAGCAGGAGCTTTACAATATCTCACATTCACCAGGCCAGATATTACCTATGCAGTGCAACAAGTGTGTCTATTCATGCATAATCCAATGGAAGAACATATGCATGCTCTGAAACACATTGTGCGATATATTCAGGGCACTCTGGAGTATGGATTGCATCTATACCCGTCCTCTATTTCCAAACTTGTTACTTACATTGATGCAGAGTGAGCAGGCTGTCCGGATACAAGACGATCCACCTCCGGATATTGCGTCTTCCTTGGTGACAATTTAATCTCATGGTCCTAAAAAAGGTAGGCCACGGTATCACACTCAAGTGCTGAAGCAGAATATCGTGCTGTGACCAATGTTGTATCTGACTCATGTTGGATTCAGAACCTATTACTTGAACTTCATTGCCCTATTCCGACTGCAACAATAGTATATTGTGATAATATTAGTGCAATCTACCTCTCAGGGAATCCCATCCACCATCAACGCACTAAACATATTGAGTTAGATATTCACTTTGTACGTGAGAAGGTGGTTCGCGGACAGGTTCGGGTGCTGCATGTCCCAACGCGACATCAAATCGCAGATATCTTCACAAAAGGCTTCCGCTGATATTATTTGAAGATTTTAGGGACAGTCTCAGCATTCACCGCCCTCCAGCTTCGACTGCGGAGGAGTGTTAGAATATTATGTTATTAATATTATGATTTTGTATTAATGTAGTATCATATTATATATGGTAGGTAGTACAATGTTAATTAGGAATATTATGTAAATTAGGTAGAAGATTATTAGGAATTGATTAGGAAGATTAGGCATGATTGACTCTTCCTAATTGATGTATATTGTATATATATTGGACCTTTGAAAGATGAATAAAGTGAGGAAAATATTCTACTTACCCTAGAATTCTTACCATTAGCTATCATGACAATAACTTATTTATGTGAAGTTCATCCTCACTCTTTGATCTACTTTGTCGGCCATGATGCAATTCATGCACATGTATGCTGAAATGGTTTGACAAAGGGCAAGGACTGCATCATGAACCGACTAGTTAGGCAGAGTAACGAGGATGAACTTCACATAAATAAGTCATAACCATTATAGCTAATAACATTATATCAAGATTACTATCATGTCTAGTAATCTTACAAGAACGGGAGAAAATGAATTTGCCATTATGTTGACATTGAATTAAAAGGGGGAAAATAACAATTCACATAGCACTGTAAAAGCAATCAACAGTATTGATTCGTCAGATTTTTTTTTCATACTTGACAAAATTCATTTGAATTTTCCCTGATTGCCTAGCGATTGACGCCTGTAATAGTTCCTACAACTATTATCACATTTACAAGATCCATAAGTAAGTCTTTTTCACCTTCACTTGAACCTGAAGTTGATAATGTTGTGTCGGCATCACCATCGTGACTTTCGTGTATGGAATTCATTGTTGTATGAACCGTTGAGTTGGAAGTACTTGATCTGGATTCAGTTGAACTATAGGCTCGCTTATCGACAGACTGTTCATCAATATTTTTCAGTTTTTTTCTACCAATTCTAGAGAAATCTAGGGTTACAAGATTCTAAAAGCCAAGAAAGGAATATAACTTGGTAATTCATTGATTCAATATTGATGAACTGATGATACAATATGAATTTATGATTCGGCGTCATCGACATTCTCCTTACGCTACAAAAAAATAAAAATTAATGACGAATACTTTTGTCACTCAATGAGTCACCCAGAAAATTGGCAAAGATCTCTTTTCTTTACGGAATTGGTTTTTCCTATTATACTGAAAAGTCATTTTTCTGATTTTTAAGAAACTTTATTTTTAAACAAAATACTTTTTAAAATATTTTAACTACTAAATATGGAAGAATTGAAAATTAAAAAAAAAACACTCAAATTCAAGTTCATAAATCAAAGTTAAGAAAAGAAAATCAAACAATGAAAGCACCTTTGGTATTTTCCTCATATCAAAAGCAATTTGCATTTGCTATCTTACTTGATTACTTCTATCCTCTCTTCTTCTCTCTATGAAAACAAAGTGTATTAAATGATTGATGAATGAAAGTGTTCGTGGTTTAGGGTTTTTTATAGCAAAAATAATGACAATTGTTGTGATCTAATTAATGACTTGCATATGATGTAATCTCTTTTCTTTCCTTTTATCAATAATTTTTGTAACACCTTTTTGGAATGTATTTTTGCAAATCTATTCTAATCCACCTATATAGGTAAGTTTATTAAGAACTACTACACCTTTTTTTTTTTTTTAGGGAAAATGGTCAAAAAAATACTCATCTACTTTATTTTATTATCTAATATTACCTTTCGTTAGCAATTGTGAATAAAAATGTCGTCTTCAAACTTTACACTTATACCCTTATTTGGATGGAATAACTCGATTTCAATTAGATGAAATGGGCACCCCCAGATATCTGAATGGCAGTTTACCCTTTGTATATCCAGTCAGTTCATATAAATCATTCACCATTTGTGTAGGCATATTAGCAGTGAAGATGATAGATTTTGCATTGTTAGTAGTGAGCCCTGATGCTACTGAGAATGTTTGCATACCCCTTAGCATTAGCACCACTGGGGTGAATTCTCCTTTGCTGAAGATAAGCATATCATCAGTAAAGCAGAGGTGATTCAACTTCATACTTCTGCACTTGGTATGGTATTCAAACCCTACTTGCTCAGCCACCCAATTCATCCTGCCTTAGGCCCCTTTTCCCAATTATGTTGCCATGTAATCCCCCATTTAGAGCAATTGTGTACTGAGTTGTGGTTACTTTACTAGAAATCTCAACGTATATAGTTTTTCTCTATATTTTTATATATGTATTAAAAGAATCATAAGTATTTAATTTTGATCATAGTTATTATTGTATAATAACTTGAGTTCGTTTTATATGATATCATAATAATATATTTAGCAGTTCTTCGGGTGTTTGTTTATGAAGCTTATATAACAGATATGTTAGGAACTACTTTGATAGGAAAATTTCGGATAGTACCGTTGTAAGTTGTAACTAATGGCTACCACACGACAAACTCACTATAGTGATCATGATCCTTTTGTATGATGCATAATAGTCATATAATATATTTTATCTATTCTACCAAAAAATATTGAGGTCGTTATGAAAATTCACCAAAATTAAATTTTTAATTCGCCTCTCATATTAGGTTTTGCATTGTGATAAGCTAATTTATAATGAGGTCGGCACCAATTAGTTTCAGGCCTTATTTGTTTTTATTTAAATTATATATATATATATATATATATATATATATATATATATATATATATAAACATGTTATCTCTAAATCTGAACATTTGAATAATAAATATTATTTATTTTTAGTTGACATTTGAATCTGCATAATTTTATCTTGTTTCAAAATCAATGAACTCACTCAAACTAAATAAAAGATCTAGCAAAATTTATTGTTTTGATTCTTTTAAGAAAGAAAAGGACTTGTGAGTTGTTATGTACTTCCCTCGTACTGCACTAACTGTTGCTAGCAAATCATGATGAATAGTAATGCTCATTCCGGTCAACTTATTTTACATAATTTAAATCGGAACGAAATTTTAGAAATAAATAAATAATTTTAGAATTTTATGATTTTAAATATACTATAAATGGTTATACATTTATATTATTTGTGTGGTTATAAAAGTTTTTATTAAAGATAAAATGAAAAGTGTAAAATTAATTATTTTCAAATTTGAAAGTGTTATTTTTTTAACAAAAAAAGGGAAAACATCACATTGGTAAATGTGTAGGCATACTATGAGAGATAAGATTAGAAAGCAAGATATCCGGGACAAGCTGTGAGTGACCTTTGTGGAAGACAAGACGTGGAAAGCAAGGTTGAGATGGTTCGGACATGTGAAGAGGAGATGCACGGATTCCCCAGTGCGAAGGCGTGAGAGGTTGGTTATGGACAGTTTCAGGAGATGTAGAGGTAGACCGAAGAAGTATCGGGAAAATGTGATTAGACAGGACATGGTGCAGTTCCAGCTTACCGAGGACATGACCTTAAATATGAGATTACGAAGGACACGAATTAGAGTAGAAAGCTAGTAAGTAGTTGCGCGCTATCACACATCTTCTTGTGTACTAGTAGTCATAGTATTACTATTATAGTTTTTTGTATTTGATTTATGCTATTATTTATTATTTCTTATACTTTCACCGCTAATGACTCATTCAAGAAATGCGCTACTATCAAGGATTTAAATAATACTCCATATCCATTTTATTTGATATTATTACTTTTTGAAAAATAAACATCTTCTAATAAAAATTGGGTCATTGGCACAAATACCCTTTTTTTGAGCTGATATTTAATTTTTATTCCTGAATATTTTAATTTCTGCCCTTAAATACTTTAAGTCAATAACATTAGAATGAAAATATCCCTCTCATCTCACATAATTTAGATTCCTTCACTCTCAATCTTATCTTTCTCTCGTCACAGAACTCAGTGCAATTACTGCTGGTGGTGGTTGACTCATTTTCAACTTGTTGCAAATATAATTGGTACAAAGTGATAATGTAGAAGAATAGTTTATTCTTGTTTCAACTTCTTGTTTGTCGTCTTTGTATCTTGTGGTGGAGGAAAAGATAGTAGTAGTACCATTATTATTTTTTTGATATCCATCTTTTCGGCTTACGCCAGATTATTCCTGGAGATAGTAGTCCCGGTCCTTCAGCACTACTACCAGTAAATCGCGAGATGTGCCTGATTGACTAGTGTTTGAGAACAGAGCATCTGATATCACCTACAAGATCTTATTGCAGAAGAGAGAGCAAATTGCTTTCACCAAGGTTCGAACTCATGCTGCAGGCCTCTAGCTGAATTTTAAATTTCACTCATTTGTCATCCAACTATGCCCGGGGACGTAATACCATTATTCATTGGGAAGAGGTTTGTTTGGGAAACATTATTATTAATGGGGGGATTCATAAAGAGGGATTTCATGAGGTCGTTTTCATGGTGGTGAAATAGATAAAGGTTGTGCAGTAATTGCACTGAGTTCTGTGATATTTGCAATGAATAATGGTACTACTACTTGCCTCTGGTCGTGGGTCTTATTTTTTCACCCAATTTTATTTTTTTATTTCATGCATATATTAATTTATCTTCTCCATTTGATGCAATTGATACATAAAGTTATGTTTTAAGATATGACTTGACTAACTTTAAAATATAAAGTTATGTGTTAAGATTTAACTTTGAAATATAAAGTTATACGTCTAACTTAGACTAACTTTGTAATATAAAGTTATTTCTTAAGGTCTGACTTGACTAACTTTGAAATCTAGAGTTATGTATTAAGGTCTTACTTGACTAACTTTAGAATATAAAGATAGGCCTAACTTGACTAAATTTGAAATCTAAAGTTATGTCTTAAAACCTAACTTACTAACTTTGAAATCTAAAGTCGTAATTTGACTAACTTTTGAGTCTCCAAACATGCACAACAGCTTAATTCTATTTGCAACTTCCAGTGTATGGCGCTCTGACGACAAGTCCAGGCAATCAAGAAGACATTCAGGTGAGAAATTGTCAGCAGTGATGTAGACCTAGACACGCTTTTCCACTCTGCAATAAGAACTTAAGAAACAGCAACAATAACAATAGGTGCAATGAGATGTGTTAGGTCTTTTAAATCTTTGGTCTTAAACTTGTTTTGGAATTGGAAAACATACTAAATGTAGAAAGATACACTTTTTCTTTTTTTGAGACAAACAAAAAAGAAAAGTAAGACACTTAAATTGGAACGGAGTGACTACAATTTTTTAAGGAAAACTTATATAAATACACCCTTTGGTCATATAGTTTATCAAACATGGCACTATCTATATACAACCAAATACACGGTATATTGTATAGGTAGTGTATAGATATGTCTATTATATGTATAGGTATACACTATCAATACGTTGTGTACATATTTGATAATTAGATGGACGAATGTATTTGGCTGTAATTTTTCCAATTTTTTTAATCTTATTTTGTTTTTCTTCATAAACTATCCAGATAGATTTGTAATAGCGTTTGAGATTGCGAGTGCTGTACAAACCCCTTTACCACCTCCAGACATGTCCTCACCAAGTTGCAGCTTGGCGAATCTCTCCTTCATCATATCAATTTCTAAATCAAACAAAACCTAAGAAGTCAAAAATCATAACCTACATTCTACATAAATAACAGTAAGGGTAAAAAAAAAACATAGTTTACTCTAAAAACAATCAAATAAATGCAAAAAATACCTAAAATCCATAAAAGTGAATCCAAAAGTTGAAAAGTAACAGCTATGGGGACTGAAACAAGATCAAATCGAGCTAAGAATTCTTGAGGTAGAGAGAGATAGAGACAGCAACAGAGAGAACAATAAGTAACTGTAAACAATAAATTTCGAGTCGGAGAAAAATAATAATAATTCAAGACGGAAAAATTGAGTAACAAAATGTAGTATTTGATTTCAAGTATATTGACTGTTACAATCTCTATATAATCCTCTGATTCTCCAACAATAATATAAACTATATTGGATTTGAATTTGATTTAGATTCAAGGACATGAGTAGCTTGATCTTGAATCTTGTTATTTGAATTTAAATTATTTGTCACGAACAAGTAATTTGATCTTGAAAGCCTTGATATTTGCCTTCGTACTTAATCTTTTACTTGAACTTGAACTTGATTGCTTGAACTTGTAGTTTGTAGAGAAATATGGGATTTTTGATCCACTAGCTCTCTTTTTGCTTTTTGTTTCTTAATTCACTCTCCTTTGTGAGTTATGAGGACCCATAATTATAGTTTCAGGCAGCTCAATTGGTTATCAAGGGGGATATTTGAAAAAAAGAAAAGGTGTAGCTTTGTAATTTGATTGGTCAGAACATATCATACACACACTTAGCATGATTTAATTGGCTCATTAATTTGACTTGAATTGCCACATCATTTGACACGTGAGTGACATGAGCCTGAACTTTAAGGTGGGCCTGGACCTTGAGCTATTAAGGTGGACTCATCATTTGGTTCCCAATTAAATAGACTAACCCAATACATTTAAAATTAAATGATTAATCTAATCATATTAATCACATTATTTGAACTATTTTCCTGAATTTAATATAGTCCAAATTAATTTATGAATTTAAATCCAATAAAATTTCTCACTTATAGAAACATAACGAAAAAGGTCGGATACATAAGGGTCTTTTGATCCAAAAGATTTCATTAAATGAGAGCAGGGCCAAAAATTAAACACTTGAGATGAGAAGGACAAGAATTAAATACTGGTCCGTTTGAAGGGAAATTCACGCAAAAACTTGATAAAAATTTCAAACATTCTCTGAATAATTAACTAAAGAAATCTGTAGTTTGGAAATCGAGTACAAAATGGGTTAATAGTTGAAATTGAGAACAAGTTGGTCAATTGGGCCTCAACACAAGTAGTACTTGGCTACATGGCAGAATGGTACGGGCCCAAGGCTAAGCCTACACATTTGCAGATTGGGCTGGTCTTGTTCTAGAATTAGGGAATAGCAAAAGAAATAATAAAATTAATGTTGAGAGTGGGATTTGAACCCACGCCCTTTCGGACCAGAACCTTAATCTGGCGCCTTAGACCAACTCGGCCATCTCAACTTGTTCTTTCAATGGGCACAAAAAGTATATAAATACGAAATATGAGTACTCAATTTATTTATAAGTTGTACCCTGTGGCTTGTTTGCTCAGAATTTGCTTAAAACCCAACCCTCTTTGCTTGGTTTTAAAACATGTATGGAACTATATACAACACAGAACAGAACTTAGTTGTATATTAATTGTTTATTAAAAGTCTTCCTTCTCTAAACAAAAAATGTTCCATCGACTTATTTTGGTTTAGTTTGCTGCAACTTCAGAGATATAGAACGAATCATCTCATTCTTTCTGCTAGAAGTTGACAGATATTTCTTATATAATACTCCATTACATAAAAGAGATAAAACTCAAAATGGTCCATTTGAACAAAAGCAATGGGAAATGAAGCAACACATTATCTTCTAATCACTAAGACAGTACAAGCAATTGAAAAATGAAAAGCTGATTGGTTGGTCAAAATTTACCAATTGAGAAACAAACACTATATTACAGATATACAAGCTTTGAGCCGCTTTCTATAGCAGCCAAAAAGAACAAAAATAAACAAAGAACTAGAACCCCAAACAGAACTACAATGTCGAATGATGGTTAGTAACATCAATATACCCGTCGCCTCAATCAAGAACGAACCAACCAGTACCCGTCTTGCGAGCTGAATGCCTTCTGAAGAGGAAGAAAAGTATCGGTGAATGAGGTAAACTGACAATGGAGAGAATTTGATGTGGAAAAACTCCCGGGAAAACCAAATGATGCCAGAAGATATAAAGCCTAAAGCCAAACCATACAATACAAACTGCTAGACCTGAGTTAGAGTGACCAACAAGCGGTCTTTCATCGTGTGCAAGGTGATAAAACTTATGCGATAGATGCAGGGTCCCACATAGATCTTCCTCTCTATAACTGGTATGCAGGTGATGAAAGCGCGCTGCGAATCAGTAAATGTAATAGACACAACGCTAGAAAAGCTTCCCTCTTGTAATTGGCTGTAGCTGACTATAGAACTCAGTGAAGTTGAGCCTAAACATGAGAAACTTCAAATCAATGTGCTGCTGCACAGGCAACTGTGAAATGAACCCCTCAAAGATGGTCGCATAATCCTTTCCAATCGCGTCTATATCATTTCCCATATTTCTGAGGAATTCTCCGGCTCGTTGAGTTAAAGCCTTTCTGCCTTCACCAAGCCATGACCCTGGTTCTGAAGATTTATCATTTGTTTTTCCAGGTGATTTGACTTTATCACGAGAGTTAATTGATGTTTCTGCAGTTGTCCTGTAATTTATGAGGAGATACAAGCTGTTACAAACATTAAAAAACTAGAAAAAATTCAAATTTAATATACCCTCCGTTTCAATTTGTTTTTCTTAGTTTGACTCGGCATGGAGTTTAAGAAAATAAACATACATTTGAATCTTGTTATCCTACGCTAAAGATGTGTAATGTACCAAAATACCCTTTGAATCTTGTGGTCTTAAATATGTAATGTAGTATGTTTGGTGCAAAGAGTAACTAAATATAGAAAGTGACATTCTTTTTTAAACAGACTAAAAAGGAAAGTAAGACAAACAAATTGAAACGGAGGGAGTATTAGAGATGGAGGGGAAAGATCAATACCTTGATTGCAGCTCATTAATGCCTTCATAGAGTCGATCTGCGAGACTTCGGAAGTGCAATATTAGGTCAAATAAAACAAAGAGTGTCTTGTTAAGATCTTGCGAACGTTCTCCAAGTAAAGACTTCTCTAAAATTGAAAACAAATACTTTTCATGTGCTGCAAGAAGATCATCAAGGTCTTTAGATAATTCCATTTCTTTCACAAGATTAGACCACGAGACCTCCAAAACTTCAAACATGATGTAATACTGCAAATTAGAAACAAAATGATTCATCTCATCCCAAAGAACTTGACACTTTCTTGATGTCAAAATCAACTGTGATTTAACAGCTTGCGGCAACTTGGAGAAGAAATGGGAAGTGATACAATTCGGTTTCATTGTCTTCCAAGTACCAGTTAGCGCGTGTTCTACCCTTCTGAGCTTCCACAAAAAATTGAAAACTCGTATATATCTTGTCATTACAGATTCTGTAAAAACTGTATTCAACGGAACACCTGCATCATATTCCAAAGAAAAAACATCCCACCCTCTATCTCCAGTGTTATGTGGCATCATCTTAACCCTTAATCTAGCTCGTATATCACAACCATCGTACTGTGCATTAGACGATGTGATAGCACTCTCCAATAAGGTTGCAAGCTTAAATGAGCTGATAGTATTAGCCGGCTCAGAAAGCTCGGGACCAACAATATCCATTAGATATTGTACGAAATCACCTTGACCAAGAAGCAAATAACGCTTAATGGCTAGACAATGTTCCTTGAACTTGTATCTTGTATGCATGAGTTCAAGTAAATGCTTGTCGATTCTTTTTGCTGCTTCTGTTACCAATGATTCAAGTGCATCAGTTTCGCCATACCCAAGGCTTCCTCTCGTGGTTGTAGTTCCAACAGCTGTTGCTGCTTCTGTTGCAGCATCAGCCCAACAACGATCATCACAACAAACTCTGAGAAAGTTGATTGACTTACCGGTCCTTAAAATCTGTTTAGCAAGAGACTGAGAAATAAAAGCAGGTAGCATAGCAGCATGAAGGCGGTAACCTTCTCTCCAAAGCGACTCGTCTTTTACAGGTTGACTCAGAACAAAAAATTCAGCAAATATATCTTCTAGCTCTCCTTCAAGAACCCATCTCCTCACCATCTCAAAAAGAGGGGAACATACTCGACGCAATAACCTTTTCATGAAATCATTAACTAGTGGATCACCATGCTGAGCATGCATGTGAATTGCACCAGCCATTGCCCCACCCTTCAAGCTTTTACAATTATCAACTAAAACAGCCATCAATCTCATCTTCACAATTGGCTCCGCAAACCAAACCGACAATCTCCTTAAAGACATATAATTCCCTGAACACGAACCCTCCGAACCCAACGGTATTGGATTCATTGCCTGCCCTTCGAGCACCGCCAACAGTTTATAATACTCCGAAAGCTCATCTTGCAATGCAGCACAAAAAGCTTGTCCGACCGTGCCTACATCTTGAGCAGGGAACTGATTCATACTTTCCGAGATATAACCTTTAACTTTCCTAAACAAAAATCCAAGCTCACAAAGCTTCCTAACAACACTCCTCGTAGCTCGTGGAACTTTCATCCAATCAGGCAACACATAGCCATCCGCTTTCTCATCAAACTTTACATACTTCCCATCGATCCCTTGGCAAGCATACAACACATCCCTCACTAAAACATCCTCCGATACCTCATTTTCTTCCTTCGACAAATTCACAAACTCTTTATACGCCATATCACGCAAATTCTCCGGATCCTTCAAAACCATCAAAACCCCTCCACTAAATCCCTTCCCTACTTCACTTTTACCCCTCAAAACCCTCGAATTATCACTTACACGATTCAAATTCTTAAAATCATCACTCAAACTAATATCACCATAACCCTTCTCCATTTTACCCAATTTACCCACTAAGCCCCTAGAATCCTTACTATTATCACTGTAACCCTGCAAATTACTCAAATCCTTCGATCCATCATTTCCAAGCCCCAAATTACCGTCACTATAGCCCTTCTCTATTTTACCCAATTTACCCATTAATCCCCTAAAATCCTTCATATTCTCATTTCTAACCCCCAAATTATGATAATCTTGAAATTCATCACTCAAACCACCATCACTATAACCCTTCTCCATTTTACCCCCCAAACCCCTAAAATCCCTATTACTATCATTTCTAACCCCGAAATTACTATTTGATTCATTTCCAACCAATTCAGGCAATCCACCAGACAATACAGAGCTTAAAAACCCATTATTAGACTGATGTTTTTGAATTATTTTTCGATCTTCGGATACAGTTTTAAGCAAATAAAGAACAGCCCATTTGTTTCTAACACTACCCGACCCGGTTTTCGATGAAAATTTAGTATACACGTCAGCAAATGTTAAGGCATCAGATGATTTACCTTGAGTAGCTAATTTGCGTTTAATTGATTCCACCATTGCGGCTTCATCGGAACTAATTGAAGGTGTCATGTGACTTGATAGTATGCGAATTGCGTAACGAAGGGATTGGTGGTATTGGTGATTTGATGTGGGGGTGGTAGGGTTAGGGTTTAAGGGGGTAGGGGAAAGTAAACGGTGGATTAGTTCTTTGATTAGATCTAGGGCTCCGTCGTCGTTCATGGTGGAGGTACGGTGGTTGTGCGCCGGAGATGGTGGAAGTATAGAGTTGCTGCCTAAAAGGAACTGAACTGAACTGCTTTTTTAATTTTGATTTAATATGGGCGCGGAAATGAGATTTCTATATAATTTAAAATTATTTTCGTCTTCTTAAATGGCCTTTTTGTGAAATAATATTGGCTTATTTAAGTGTTTATTGGGTTTTAAGCATTTTTTTAGTTTTTGTGTTGTTTGACAATGAAAAAAATGTTTAAAAATACTCACTTTTAGACATAAAAATACAAAATAAATCAAAAATTGGATATTAACAACTTATAATTTTTCGCTTTTAGCTTGTAAGGTACTTTTTAAAAGACAATCCAAACACCTTCTAAACTTGCTCCATCTCCATTTATATGTGAATTTTGTATGCAAAGTAAATAAGCATTCGATAACAAAGGACTATGTTAAGTTCATCGATCCGAAACGCAATCCTAAAATTTGGTCTAAGATTCCAGTTGAAGTAACGTAACATGATTCGATGTTGCACCATCTTCCATTTTTATCAGATAACATGTTCTTAACTTTTCCGTAATAAGTCATCAAATTTGGTACTTTTTTTTTTAATCTCCGATTGCAATGGGGAAATAAAGAACGAAATATAATGTACAAATTTTAAGAAAGAAAGAGAAAAATTCTGAAATTTATGGTCTAAAATAAGTTTTAAACATTTATAGAGCTGTAAATTATCTCATTATACATTAAAAATTAAAAATTAAATGTTTCTAAATATGAAAGTATAATATATTTATAGACAAACAAAAAAAAATGGACAAACTAAAAGGAAAAATATAATAGATAAATTGGAAGGAATAAATTGAAATTCTAAGTTTTTCTCCTTAGCTATTCTCTTTTGCGAAGACTCCTTTTTTCTTACTGAAGATTTAAAAACTTTAACGTAATTTGATCTTTCCTTTATAGGTTGTTGCTTGTTAATGTTAAATATAGAATCTTTTACTTTGATCTAGCAATTATATATGAATCTTAATCAAAGATAAATTCCCATAATAAGCATAAAACAATAAAAACTATCTTGAATTTAATTAAACTTAGATCCATAAAGATGGTAAAGGTGCAACACTATGTAGAACGAGTGCTACACTTGCTAAGTAAATTCTTCAAGTAATATACCTTATATATACCAAAATTTGTATAGATTGGGTTGTCCATTTAACGTTGATTACCCATTGAGGGGAGCTATGGCCTTGCTTACCATAGGCTATATGATTAGTTTTAGTCGAGAGGAGTTTAACCGTCTCAAAATTAATTTTAGACATTCACATTTAAAGATGAAATTCTGAATTTAAACTTAATTTTTAACTTTATGTCTGAAGATATGTTAAGTTTAGATGCAGTTCCACTTCATATGTGAGGTCTGAAGTATAAATTGTCCTGGCTTTAAAGTTAGGCTCTTCTATTTTGTGAAGAAATGATACTTGAAATCAAGACTACTTTTAGATTATGATATACATTCTAATTGAAACTCAAATTATACACAAATAATTTAGAAATATGTTAAAAATATATATATATATATAAATTATACAAGTGTTTGCGTAAAGTTGCAAAGCATAACAAGAAGAAGAAATAGCAACATGTCTGAAAACATTGACTAAATTTTAAATAATTATAAAAATAGATTATGTTTTAAATGGTGTCATCACAAGTGACTAATATTATTCCTATTTCCTACGTTGTAGTCGCATCATTCGATTGTTAATTTGAGGCTTAAAGCATATCCTTAACATTATACGGTTAATTTAAAGCTTAAACTGCCAAAAAATGTGCATGTATCTGAAGAATACTCCCTATTCATGTTATGTGATATTATTACATCTTGAAATATAAACATAACATTCTCTAAATATTTAAACTAAAGAAATTTGTAGTTTAGAAGGGAAGTCTTGGAGTAACCGGTAAAGTTGTTGTCATGTGACCTGAAGGTCACCGGTTCAAGCCGTGGAAACAACCTCTGTCAAAAATGCAAGACAAGGTTGTGTACAACAGACCCTTGTGGTCCGACCCTTTCTCGGACCCCGCACATAGCGGGAGCTTAGTGCACCGGGCTGCCTTTTAAAAAAAAGAAATTTGTAGTTTTTGGAAATCGGGTACAAAATGGGTTAATAGTCAAAATTGAGATAGTTGGTCAATGTGGCCTCCACTCAAGTAGTACTGGGCTACATGACATGGGCCCAAGGCTAAGCCTATCCATTTGCAGATTGGGTCCAAGCCTTGTTCTAGAAAATAGGGAATTGCAAAAGATGAAGATAAAAGTGAATGTTGAGAGTGGGATTTGAACCACCCCTTTCGGACCAGAACCTTAATCCGGCGCCTTAGACCAACTTGGCCATCACAACATGTTAATAGTAATAAACTTTAGCTAGGTGTTCTTTTTTAATTTCCTCCTTCATTGGACTCACTAAATCTGAATTCCCGTAAAATCCCACATTGGGGTAAAGGCTACAGACAAAGGCGGATTATACTAGAGCTCAAACTCAAAATCTCTAATTTAAAATAAAATAATACTTACATTTCCCCACAACCCTTATTGATAAAAATTTAGTCAAAGAGGAGCTCCAATTATTACTATTTCATCCATTCATTCAAATTATAGTCAAAATGACTCGGAAGGACTTTAAGTCTATTACAATTACCATCTAAATCTAGTCACATAGCAAGGCAGATAAAATATATATTTAGTTCATTTTTGTGTATATCCCACACTAGTCAATATTTAATGTCACGTATGCATATCTTTTTCTCATAACATAAACAAGCATATTATCAAGATGTAGAGAAATTAAATCCAGAAGAGTAGTTTATAGTCATTAAATTCGTAGTACAAGCACTGCCAAAAAATAGTGACTGCCAATTTTATCGTTAAATAGTAAAACTTCATCGTTAACTCTATTTATAATAATGAATTAGCAAAAGAAAAAATTATTACGAGCTATGTAGTGACTAGTGACAGATTAAAAATGAATTTCGTTGGTAATCCCTATTATTTTTATGTAACTTTTTGTCAATTAAATTATTCAATATGAAGAGAGGCACTAACAGGATCAACAACTATTTTAAGCTTATCCACACCAAAGATTAATAAGAACAATGACACTTCATGAAAGTGGGAATATGAGGAGTATCTTTTTTTTAATAGGGTGGGGATTGTGAATTTCTCCAATTTGTGTAATGATGATACATAAAAAAAACTAGGAATACCTCCTAATTGTGCCATTATTGACCACTCCACTATATATGGAAATTAATCATGCATAAAGCCAAATCTCCATTTTGGAGTCATCATTCTTCTCTTAAAGCTTAATTCTCAGTTAGGCTACTTAGCACTGAATTTTCTCTCAGACCAAAACGAGAAATAATTATATATATATATATTTTGTATGTATAAACAATTCAAGTTATTCTAACATGTTTACCATATGGACCGTAGTATATGATTTTAGTGCTACTAGTTGAACTTGATCTAAGTCCTATATGTAATGATCGGTGTAGTCAACATCAGAAGTGGTATAACTAGAAGAAACTAAGAAATGAAAATGAGATTCATAGAAAACATGTTGAACTTTATAAACTTTCTTGAAATAGTTAACAAAATCTTGGGCTTGTGTTACACATATTATATATGACCTCATCATTGGTCTTTCATTTGAAATTTTCATGGATAATAAAGAATCAAAATCGAATCTTAATTTGATGGCATTTTACTGTTTTCAAGTAACACACATTGTTTAAAGAAAGAAAAAAAAAAGCTTACTCATGTTTGGCGTTTAATTTACACAAACTATATAAATTTTATTATAACGGTAACTAATAAATAAATTGGTATGCGAATAATATTAATCAAATAAGGTTAATCAATAAAAGCTTTGTAAAAGTAAGTGTCATGTATTCGTTAATTTAAATAAACGTGTATTCTCTTTAACAGTTTAATTAAGCTTTTAGATAAAATGATCACTCTATCGGAGCAAGCGAGGTCCTAAATTCTAGTCTCGCCGTTGTTTATTATAAAAGAAAAATCCACGTACTTGTCCATGAAAAAGAATGAAAAATTAGGCCCGAACATGAGGGACATGTTGAGAATATTATCAAGCGTGTTCTCTCTAAGTTTAAGCCTTTTAGATTAGATGATCACAGTTTTCAACGATATGAACGCGAGATATTTTGTGCACTGAACTGCCCAAACAAAGATACTTTTCTTTATTGAATCTTATCACAGTTGAAACTTTTAAGAATTCTTAAGTACTCCTTGGTAAATAATCACAGCAAATTACCAACCAGCATATTATATTCTCAAATCCATCAACCCTCAAAATTGTAAAAACGCATTAATTCATATAGTAGTACTTTCATGGCATGCAAGTGATTTAATTTCTTTGAATTAAATGAAGCTTAAAAGTTCCTATACTGCCTTTCACTTTCATGCATGTGGGACATTACACATGTCACACACAACGTGTTTCATATATTTTTATGGTCAAATAAATCAGACAAAAACACTTTGAAAAGATATAGTACTTAAAGCTTTCTATTTAGAAAATAATTTGTTTATGTAACATCCTTTTCAAGGACTTCAAAATATTGAGGAAACCTTAGTTACCCTTGCCCTCTTCTATATTCTTTCCTAGTTGTGGTTCTAACTTGAAGGATCATTCTTGTATTGTCTCTATATAGGCATTTTAGAAGAATAGAATATTAAATTGAACTCTAATTTTCCATGGTGCAAGATTGAGTTATTATTTCAGAAGTTAAAAGATTTAAGATGTTTTAATTGTGATTCAGGATAAAGGATTATGACGTGTCAAGATGTTCAAATTGTAATTCAGGACAAAAAAAATTGGCTTGTTAAGATGTTCAGATTGTGATTCCGGACAAAAATTCATGACATGTTAAGATGTTCAAATTATGATAAGATTATGATGTGTCAAGATGTTCAAATCACGAGTTAGGATAAAAAGTTATGACTTTGTCATTGCGTGACCATGTTTCTCCAATTATATTCATCTTAGTATGTAAAATAATATGAAAAGTAACTATAGTTTTCTATATTTCATAATTAGTGGCGTTAATATCCCTAATATATAAGGCTATATATATGTAAGAGTGATATGAAAAATCTAGTTAAACTATGAGCTACTATATATGTTTTAAAATCTATGAATATACAAAGGCAGAGCTACAATATTACGTACGGGTTTGGATAAGCCCTATAACTTTTGCATAAATCATGTAATCGTTGTATATGAAATTTATTAAATATATATATATATAATTGCGAACTCAATAATTAAAATTAGCTATGAATTTGACATCAAATTCAAACCCATAAACGGTAAATCTTAGATTTCACCTCTATGAATATGTATAATATTGGTATCACCTAGTTATGCCATGAATTTCCGAATATTTATGGACAAAAATTACAGGCACAAAGTTGTGTCATGCACACGTCCTTTGATAATTTTAAAAGACCATTTTTTTTAAAAAAATAACAAAATAAGGAAGAATTGCTTCTCATGGCACATTATTGTTGATAGAGAATACGTAAAGATTCTCCATATATTCTATAATTATTATTTTAGTGTAATTATGTAAAGTAGATATTCTCATTCAATTAGGATTACAATTGTAAACACTTATATATATTGTATTAATGAGAAGACTCCAATCAAGGAGAATTACACTATTCTACAAGATATCAGAAGTCAAACCCTAACACCTAACCAACTAGTCAGCCGCCACCCCCCTCTCATTCCTTGGTTACGGCCGAACCCTTCCCAAACCCTAAACAATTCCGCCGCCCTCTACTTTCTTGGCTATGGCAGAACCCTACCCTAACCCTAGAAAAAGCCACCCACCCTATTTTTTTCCTTACTTCCGGCGACCACATGGTTTCTCCCGATTCCTCCTCCTCCACACAAGACGTCACACATCCTCCTCCTCTTCACTCCCCATCTCCCAACACCTTTCATTCAACGTTTTCCGTGACGAATATAAAAAACTTTATCCTTTTGATTCTTGATCAGGATGACGGACAATACTCTTTGTGGGTTGAGTTATTTCAAATACATGATTGTGCCTACAACGTTCTTGATCACATCGATGACACCACACCCCGTCCACCCGACATCGACAACACAACGTGGAAACGACTTGATGCAATCGTCAAGCAATGGATATATGGCACTATATACAAGGATCTACTTCATTCCATTATGAAAACGGCTCACGATTTATGGACAAGACTAGGAGAAATTTTTCAAGACAACAAATATACACATGTCGTGTATCTAGACGAACAATTCAATAACACCCGTCTTGAAAACTTTGCTAATATGTCCGACTATTGTAAACAATTAAAATTAGTTGCAGATCAACTATCTAATGTGGGCACTCCGATTTCAGAAACAAAAATGGTTTTACAACTAATTAATGGTTTGTCAAAGGGTGAGTACGATACGCTTGCAATGATGATCCAACAAGACGACGATCCCCTCCCTAGTTTCAACAAGGCCCTATCACAATTACTATTGGAGAAAACTAGGCGTGCCAAATAGGATGAACATAATCAGAAGGTGTTGGTGGTTGATGCACCGGTGACCTCCACAGCACATGTCGGACAACCGCCATATATGAATAGTCCGAGGGGTGGCCGCCGCTGCGGCAATCGCGAAAAAGGAAGAGGTCGCGGCCGAGGCAACAATAACGGTGGCCAAGTCCAACAGGCCCATTACCCATCTCAGTGGGCCGACCCACTACCTTGGCCTATTTCCAGAAATTAGGCTTCGTGCCCGTACCCGACCGTCGCGGCCCACAACACAATGTGGCAGCATCCCAATATTTTGGGCCAACCTCCAGGCCCACGCCTGATAGCTCAACCACACCAGGCCTACTTCTCAACGGCCCAACAACAATTACACGACCCACTTACCCCTACTGAACTGGGTCAGGCCTTCAGCACTATGAATTTACAGCAGCCTGACGATATATGGTATATGGATACGGGCGCCACATCCCACTTCACTCATAACTTCGGTAATCTTCCTCAATTGTTTAACTTGAACAATCCTTAATTTATTTTGTCGGTAATGACAATCGCATTCCAATTCAAGGCTATGGCACCACCCAAACTCCACTACCTCACCCTCCATTTTCCCTAAAAAAATGTCTTATATTCTCATAATATTATTAAAAACTTAATCTTTGTTAGGAAATTTACTAGGAACAATTCTGTATCTATTGAGTTTGACCCTTTTGGTTTTTCTGTGAAGGACATACGTACGGGGACAAATCTTATGAGATGCAATAGTGTAGGGGACCTCTATCATTTCTCGTCCACTTCCACAGCAAGTGTCACTCAACAAACCTCTCTAGCCTCAATCTCTTCATCAACTTGGCACCCAAGGGTACCTATTTTTAATTTTCTTAGAAGTCAAAATTTAATTCAATGTAATAAAGGGAACTATACCCCCAACTACTACTATTGTCCTCTAGGGAAGCATGTTAGACTGCATTTTACGTCTTCATTGAGTGTAACTTTTTCTCCTTTTGATATCATTCATGCGAATTTATGGACATCTCATATTACTAGAAACCTAGGTCACAAATATTACTTGGTACTTTTGGATGACTTCTCATTTTCTTTGGGTTTATCCTCTAAAATATAAGTCACAAGTTTACTCCAGTTTTCTAGAATTTCAGGCGTATGTTAAAACCCAGTCTGAGAAAAATATCAAAACGTTTCAATGTGACCATGGTCGTGAGTTCAACAATTACCCCTTTCATAAATTTTGTGCGTAAAATGGCATGGTGTTTTGATTATCTTGCATCCATACCTCACCTCAAAATGGAAAAGCCGAAAGAATCCTGCGCACCATCAATAATATGATCTGCACCTTGCTCCTTCATGCTTTTATCCCTCATTCCTTTTGGGTCCATGCTTTGCAAATGGCAGCCTATACTCTTAATATATTACCAACGAGTACGCTCCATAATAAAACTCCAACCGAAATTCTCTTCCGTCGAATCCCCTCCTATGGCCACCTTTGGATTTTTGGTTGCATATGCTACCCGAATCTCGCCTCCACGGCTCCTCACAAACTAACACCTGGTCTACTCCTTGCATCTTCTTAGGTTTTTCATCGAATCATAGGGGGTACTTATGCTATGAGTTGTCCACAAATAAAATCCTAGATTCTCGCCATGTCACATTTGAGGAGTATATTTTCCCATTCACAAACATCCGTAAATACCAAGTCACTGATTATAGATTCCTTGACGATTCAGACACATCCCCTTTCATCCAAAACATAGTCCATGGAACTAGTAGTCCGGCCCATCAAATGACCGCCACGACTTCCGCCCAGCACTCTACACACTGCCTACCTACGGGCAGTGTGTCGTCATCTCTGTCCCATTCCTCGTCACACACTATCCGCAGCCAGCAGCCCACCCCGCAACCGTCGACTACCCCACAGCCCCCGTCACCAATCCCCCAGCCCCAGTCGACCGACCACTCCCCTGCCCGCTGCCCCATCAACCCCTCACTGCCCCACTGCCTGAGCCCACTGCCTGACACAACCATCATCCCACAATATCACATGAAACCCGTTCCCAATACGGAATTTTCAAACTAAAAGTCCAATTTAATCTATCCACTCAAGCCATCTCACATATACCTAAGAACCCAAAACTAGCCAAGCTTGATCCAAATTGAAATGCGGCCATGCGTGAGGAATTTTATGCGCTTCCTGCACAACACAGTTGGGATCTTATCCCAAAACCAGATGGGGTTAATGTGATTCGTTGTATGTGGCTATATCGTCACAAACTCAGGGATAGTGGTGAGCTTGAACGCTATAAGGCGAGACTTGTGGCAAATGGCATGGGACAACAAGAGGGAATTGATTGTGGTGAGACATTCAATCTAGTGGTTAAATCAGCTACCATTAGCATGGTTTTGAACATTTCTATGGGAAAGAATTGGTCGATTCACCAGCTTGATGTGAAAAATGTGTTCTTACATGGAGATTTGAAAGAAACCATATACATGCATCAACCACCTGTCTTTGTGTATCATTCAACTCCTCAGTATGTTTGCCGGCTTCAAAAGTTACTTTATGGCTTGAAATAAGCCCAGGGCTTAGTATGACTGTTTTGCCACTTACATTTTGCAGATTGGGTTCATGTGAAGCAAAAGTGATAACTCACTTTTTTATTTTTCATCGAGGTAATGACACTGCATACCTTTTGCTCTACGTAGATGACATTGTCCTGACTGCCTTTTTCGATGTTCTGAAAAATGAGATCATTACCATGCTCAAATCCGTATTTGCCATGACAGACTTGGGTAAGTTGAGTTATTTCTTAGGGATTTTCGTGACTAGATCTGAGAATGCAATGTTTATATGTCAGCGTAAGTATGTCGAATAGATTGTTTACATGATAAAATGGCAAACTGCAAAATCATGCCCACTCCAGTCGACTCAAAGTCGAAGCTTAGCGCGGATGACGGAGATCCGGTGCTTGATCCTTCTCTTTATAGGAGTCTAGCTGGTGCGCTTCAGTATCTTACTTTCACTAGGCCTGATATTGCTTATGATGTGCAGCATGTATGTTTGTTCATGTATGCTCCCAGGGAGCCTCACTTCACAGTACTTAAACGTATCATTCGGTACATTAAGGGTACTCTTGACTATGGGTTACATATTTATCCATCTGCACCGATCAGACTGCTATCATATACGGACGCCGATTGGGGTGGCTTTCCAGACACATGTCAATCTACTTCCGGCAATTGTGTATTTTTGGGTGATAACCTCATCTCGTGGTCTGCCAAACGGCAAGCTACGCTTTTCCGTTCAAGTGCAGAAGCAGAATATAGAGTCGTTGCGTTGTTGTCAAGATTTGTTGGCTCAGAAACTTCCTTCTAGAGCTTCATTGTCTCTTACGTAGGGCGTCTATGGTCTGGCTGGCACATTAAAAGGATATTCAATTTGTGATAACGATGGCGGATAAACCAGATAATAATCTTACTTGTCCCCAACGCTAAAGTACCGGGCATTTTCGGGGACTAGCCCGCTTCCACTCTTTTCTTTTCTTTTCTAAAAGACAAGGAGGATTAAGAAGGCCATCATTAAGGAAAACAAGGCAATAGCTTCGGTTAAAGCAAATCCCAAAATAGCATAACCAAATAATTGTTTTGCCAATGAATGATTTCTCGCAACAGAATGTTACCCGGGAACAACTTCTTACTAGTAGGAGCTAATCACAGTATGATAACATATCTGCTGTCTACTTGTCTCATAACCCGATCCAGCATCAGCGAACCAAACATATTGAGATGGATATTCATTTTGTTCGTGAGAAGGTTGCCATGGGCCATGTTCGGGTGTTACATGTTCCTTCTTCATATCAGTACGCATATATATTTACTAAGGGACTTCCTCGGCTATTCCTCGACTTCAGATCCAGTCTGAGCGTCCGGCCTCCTCCCGCTCCGACTGCGATGGTGTGATAGAGAATGCGTAAAGATTCTCCATATATTTTATAATTATTATTTTAGTGTAATTTTGTAAAGTAGATATTCTCATTCAATTAGGATTACAATTGTAAACACCTATATATATTGTATTAATGAGAAGACTCCAATAAAAAAGAATTACATTATTCTACAATTGTGATCCTTTGAAACAGTAGTGCATTTTGACTAAAGCCACTCGAATTCTATTATTATGTAAGGATTAAAATTTAGTGTTCCATATTTTTTTTAAATATAGAAGGGAAATAATGTACGTATCATTTGATAAGGCATGTGTGGTGAGAGACATTGTATTTCTTTAGGTAGAAATAGAATGCTTCTATTAATTAAAATAAAGAATATTTTCCACCAAAATATCAGTCTAATAACACCACTCGTAAATAATACTATACTTCTTCATGAATCTCCGGTATTTGAATACAGAAAGCATAACAACAAATATGAATATAATAATTAACTATAACTTTGATAAATTATTGGGAAGATCATAACTAAGAAGTCAAGAACTAACGAGAAGTAAACTTGAATTGTACATTGCGAAAATTTGGGATGAGAAACAAACGGAATGTATTGAACTTTAGAATGTACAAGTGTCAGAGTGCAGGCGGATGCAATTTTTTTCTTTATCAAGATAATTTAAAAAATAAAAAAAGATAAATTACACGAAAAAATTAAGAGAATTCAACATTCAATTATAAATATTAGAAAAAATCTGAACTCCTTTTTGTCCCGGCCCATGCATTCGACTATCAAACCAGAGATCAAAACAGAGGTCTACACTTAAACTCTATTATTGATTTATTTTAGAATCAAAATTTGTGTTCCATATTTCTTAACTATAATAAAAGGGAATTAAATGTACATATCATTTGATTAAGGCATTTGTGGTGTGAAAAGAATGTGACACCCTATGCCTTATCTCTTTGATTTTTAAAAGCATTTCTTGTTTTCAAACTTTAGAACAGTTATTTTCTTGTCCTTAGCACATTAGCATTATATATGTCTATTCCATATGATAAACAAAGCTTTTAGAAAAGACTACAAGTTCACATTTTCCACATATAAATTAAGAGGAAGACCTATGAGTATTGTATTATTTTGTAATTTCTGCATGAATAAAGGGGTCATACTTTTTGACTTTGGAAAACATTTCCAAAGTTGATGAGGTAACTGATGATTTGATGACACGCAATTCATAGAACCTAGTAAGTAGTACTACTAGAAATAAAATAAAAAATAGAATTTAAATTCTTTGCACTAATTGTGTGTAAACTTTTAATTATACTACTTTATAATAATATGTTAATTTTTATTACAAACTTGATATAGTAACTCGCAAATAGTGGTTAAATTAAACTAATGATGAGAAAATATTTATATTTTCAGTGAATAACAAACACACAACTATTATGCGTGAAAAAAAAGTTAGGATCGATCGATTATATGAATCATAACTATTTCATATTTAAACTCAACTCATGTCCACTAGGATGTGGACACGTCCCGACGATATCTGTATTATGAGGATTCATCGTGAACTGACAAGTATTATGTTGAATGTCAAGTGTCAACCTACCGCAACCCTCCTATTGGAACCGTGCAATGAGAACAAGTTGAGACAAGCATAATTTTTTATACATACATATATAACTTAAATTCAAATAAATTATATCCATCATGCTATAGTTCTTTTTCCTATGCTATAGTTTTATTATAAAAGTAATAATTATTTCTAATTTCCACGACTACTCATGTTAGATACTTTTTGGTAAATTCTTTTCTTTGACAAATGAAACACTTCCAAGCAAATAGTTACAATCTAACAACCATCCCACTAAACAAGAATGTTTGCACTCAAATCTTGTGGAGTAAATTTACCAATTTGAGACTTCCCTCCTAAAAGATAAAACTCTGAGATAGCAAATATATAATCACGTTCATACTTTATTTTCTAGGTTACTCGATCGGAATTGATATGAAAAGTTACATGTTTTTATAAGTCAACTTAACACGATAGCATAAAATTCTTTATAGAGCCACTCTTGTGCCCTTTTCGCTAAAAAATTACATTATAGTCATAAACAAGGTTGAATTGTACTGCATGAAAGTGAAAGCAGGAAAGACCATGTTTTCTCTATTGATTAATGGAGACGAAGGTCCACTCACTTCCCCGAATTAAAAAGATCCAAACGAATTATATTTAAATTACACAAGGATTATATAGTCAAATCTCTTTATAATCGCGTTGTTTGTATTGCATATTTTTTTGCTTAAATGTTATAGAAAACATATAATGTAACATAATATGAGAAATTGGTTCAAAAAGAAATTTGACTATTATAGTGAAATATTGTTATAGAGGGTGATTGTTTTAGAGAAGTCTGGGTGTAGATAACATCCTCAAAATGATGAATACAACTTCAATATTTAAATTACACAAGTTATATTTTTATTCGCTGGAAAGTGCAAATAGCACACAATGAGCTGGATAAAATGAGAGAAGGTTGCTCGAGATGATTTGGTCATATCTTGTGTCATATAGTACCGTCGATAGGTGTGAAACTATGGTGAATGAGGTATTAAAAGGGAACGAGATAGACATAATCACATAGAAGTAAAGTTATCTCGAAAGACCTACAAATCATTGAATCAAACACAAACCTAGCTAAAAATAAAACATAACGGAAGAAAAAGATCTATATAGGTGGCGTCTACTAGTTGGGAATAAGTTTTAGACTTGTTAGAAAATTTCTAATATTATTATTATTATTACTATTATATATTTACTTTTATTTTAGTTGATATGATGATACGAATTGAGTTTAAACAAAGCAGTAAAGATTCATATAACCAATCTCGACTTATTTTAAATTGAGAGATGGTTCTATTATTTTTTGTACACAAGTTATCTCTTGTGATAAAAAATTATTTGCACCTAATATTTTAATTAACTAGCTAAATGAAGAAATTAGTGGTCTTTTTTAAGTTTAGAAGATAGAGTTCGTACGGCTCTTCCTTTTGGCAAGTATTTTTAAAAAGGTTCTTGTTCATTTAATTTATATATATGATGAAGGAGATAAATATATATTTTGATCTTATCGATATACTGTCAATATCAAGGACTTGTTTTTTTATATATCTTTTTTAAAAATTTAAAATGTGTTTCTCGAATTACTACAATTATGTTTTTCAAACAGTAATTAATATGGGTTAGCTCTTCTCAAGAAAGTCAAAGCTATGAAAGTTTGCACAATTTAGGCACTTCAATAATGGACAGGTACTAGAAATGTCAACTTGGGATTAGAAATGTTTCTTCTCCCTTTACTATTTTTATGTACTTTGACCTCAAATAAAAATTGAACTTGATTTATTGCATCTTAGAATTTTTAAGTTTGGCAAATTGCCATTCAAAGTTCTTACATGTGACACATGACACCATTGAAGCATGCACTTTTGGGATGAGAATGGTTCTTGATTATCGGAGATCACATGATTCTTTTTGGAATTTAACCAAACTTACTGATTAGTTTAGATTCGCGTTGTATAAGACTTATTAAGGGGAACATCATCCACCAAGAAATTTTTCATTTTCAAAATTCGAATAACCTAAAACATCTATCAACGATGGATTTGTTCTCCAAAAATGAAATGAGTTTACAATTAATGCTACAAGAAAGTCGATATCCTCGCCCTTTATTAGTGATAAAGAGCAATAAAAAGTATTCAAAGAGGGTGTCGAAGTCCACAAGTGCTACTTCGATGTGTTTTTGAATTGTGCTTCTTAAGTATAAATTAAAGAATCTACTACTCGATCGGCATAAGCCTCAGTCGCCTATAGAGCTCGAGCCCGGCTAGTGTTGTTATCGACAAGGGGAGGCTACAGTTCGAGAATCACCTCTCATAATCAAAATCAAATTCAATTATATTCGCCTTTGACGGAAAAAAAGAATCAGGTTTTGAGTCATCTTAATAAATTCTTGTTGGTGATCATAAGACTTGTACTTTATTGTAGGTGTCGCTCCGAATCAATCTTTTCTATTGTGTATAGTTAAAAACTTTTATGGAAAGATATCACTTAGTAATATTTTTTGTTTCTACTAGGATTTATATATTTGGGTGTGCATTCATGTTAATGCATGATATTTTGTGCACCGACTGCCTTTTAATCACTCGTTGTACACAAATATCTAACACTATGACAATGCCATTAGCTAACATGTTCAAGTTTTTAACATTTAATAGTGTTGTGTAGTGTGCATACATCTTATCCTCTCCAGATTCACTTATAAAAATACATTAAATATGTTATTATTATTATTGATTTTTATATCAAACTGTATATCACAAGTGTAGTATTATGTAGAGTGTGGAAATGACACAGATAGCACCAGTTTTAGCCATTTAAATTTTCCATCATACTGATATAGAGGTACTGCCACTTGTGTGATCCCAAACTTACAAGGATCCTCTTCCTTTTTTTTAGATTTAAGTTGTAAATACTAATAGTGTAAAGATTTTTATATTATTAATATAATTTAATTTTTGATAATATACTTGTGATTATCTATTTTGTAATTATAATGTCTCAATCAGCTTACATGCACATCGACTAATGCCATGAGGTACGTGTTATCTCTCACTTGAACATGTACTGAATAACTCCCCGTTCATGAGGCTTAAACAAACACAAGAGAAAAATCACTTAGTGTTTTCGCCTTCGCTAGATTTTAAACATGTTTGTTACCAGTTTTATCAGGTTACTGATTGACCCTAATTATAAATCATTTTTTGCAAATATTATATGATGGAGGAACTTGATTGTGTATATATTTTATATAATGTTAATGCATAGAACCTACTCCCTCCGTTCACTTTTACTTGTCCATTATACTAAAAATAGATTTTCTCTTTTAATTGTCACTTTTCACATATCAGGAAAAGATAATTTCTTTTTTCTTGTTTCACCCATAATATTAATTAGTCATTTTAAATCATTTTTCAAGTTTATATAATTATACATCAATTAATATGGGTATCATGATTAATTATGCACTTCATTTATTATTTCTTAAGGGGTGTGTAAAATCAATAGTAGACAAATAAAAATGAACGAATGGAGTAAATTTCATATATTACTTGGTTCATGAACTAAATTAATAGCACTCTCATTTACATTCACATTTTATTACTTAGATATTTAATATGCTGGCCTGCTAGTGGTTAGAAAGTCAGCAAGCATACCTCCCAAATTTTATATGATTCGAATAGTCTATACTTCTCTAGTAGATGAGTTAAATAATAGAAATACAAAACAAAGATACAAACCATAAAAACCAAGGAGGGGGGGGGGGGGGTGTTTCATGGACTTGAGAATGCAAAAAAAATTAGGGAGAAGCTTGTAAATATATTTGAGTGGAATTAAATATATGACATCGGTTCCAATATTGTAATCATAGTTGATCAGCACGAAGAATAGACGACGGGGCTGGAAAAAATACATTTTTGGTGTAGTAATTATTCTGCCCACGATAAATATTGGATAACCAAGTGTGGAGCGGATAAATGTTAGAAAGCATTTAAATAATCCCACCTGAAGAATCAAGATGGAGAGGGTTTGTTTATATATATAAAAGTTATTATATGTTTTGTGTAATTAATAAATAAAATAGATATATTGAACTAAACAATATTTATTATTAATTAGAAGATATAGTAGTAGAATCTGGAGATCAATTCTAAGGACAAACTATGAGAAAAAGGACTGAAGAAAATTCAAGCACGTGCTTTGAATGATTTTTCGACCATTACGATGACCTTGGAAGTGAACCAAGTTAGAACTTTATTTAAATGCGAAAAGTAAACAAATAAATTACAAACAAAATAAAAGAAGATAAGAAGAAAAGGGAGAAAAAAGTGTTGAAGCTAGTTAAGTATTAAGCTAGCTAAGTGGGTGTGAATGAGAAATGAAGGAGGAAAATATAAATTTGAAGTTATTATTTTCGCAATTTAAATTTGAATTTCGCGGAATAATAATATTTTCTTTTTTTGAAATATTCTAGAATTTTCTGAATTATTTCCTACAATTTGAATCAACACAGGACTGATCACACATTTGAGTCTATTCACACATTGATGTTTGTTTACATATTTGTGTCTATTCCGAATAGACACCAATTAACACCAAATTTTGGCTATAAATAGAGGGTTGTCCCTCATTTTTCTTATAAAAAATATTCTGCACATCATCTCCATTCTGCATAATTTTTACAACATAAAAACTGAGTAAGTGTCTTGTGTCATTCGTTGTCATCTTTGAGTTCGCGTGAAGTCATAGGTGTTTGAGGTACCTCTACTCCTTTGACATGTTTATCCGTTATATCATGGGAGGAAGTAATCAATAAACTTGGGTACTTGATTGGATTAAATTCCTTAAGAATACACAGTGAATTCTGTAGTCTCGGATACTACTTTTGTCATCTTCTTTCTCGATTTTTTATTGAAATATTGTTTAATTATTTGAACATTGTTTTACTAACAAATTATTGTTTTGAGCACAAATTGGACAACAATCTTAAGGAATTTAATAAAATACTATTTATGTGTTCAAAAAAAATCTGGTAATCTTCTACCTAAATGAAAAAAGTATTTTTTTACAACATATAAAAGTATTTTTTTCTGAAATATAAAAGTACTTTTCAGAATTAAAAGTTCTCTTCTCTAAAATAGAAAAAAAGTGTTGTTTTTTAGAAATAATCATTTATTCTTTTGGAGATTAAGACATTCGTGGTTTTCTACTATCAGTATTGGAGATTAAAATCAGTGGATTTTCTACTCCAAATTTAATATTTGGTTTGAAATAATAAAAACTTCACCGGTTTATTAAATCTGTTTCTGTAATAATTTATTTGATTGAAGATATAAAAATTCATCGAATATATAATTTTTGTGCATTCAGTTTGAAGATATAAAATCTTTACCGATTTTGTTATTCTATTTGTATTATTTTCGAACACAAATGGGAGACCAAACTGCAAATAGCACTACTATTGGAACTGGCACACCAACCCCCGCGGTTGGCACTACAAGCAATATTGTCTCCTCTAGCCGTTCTGCTCTGGCACCGCCATAGGCAAAGAAATCCGAAAAATTTTCTGGAATTAATTTTAAGGGATGGCAACAAAAGATGCTTTTCTTCTTGACCACCCTGGGTTTGCAAAGGTTCATAAGGGAGGATGCTCCAGTTCCTGAAGAAGGAGTACCAGACAACGAGCGCTTCATCGTCATTGAAGCTTGAAAGCATTATGACTTTTTGTGCAAGAGATTCATCCTTAGTGATTTATATGATGACTTGTACAACGTGTACAATTCTGCAAAGACTTCAAAAGAGTTATGAAATGCTATTGAGAAGAAGTATAAAATTGAAGACGCGTGTTTGAAGAAATTTGTAGTTGCAAAATTTTTGGACTATAAAATGATTGACAATATATTTTTCGGAACCCAAGTCTAAGAGTTTCAAATCTTTTTTCATGATCTCCTTGTTGAAGGTATGGTTATAAATGAGGCGCTTCAAGTGGCTGCTATGATTGAAAAGTTGCCTCATTCGTGGAGAGATTTCAAAAACTACTTGAAACATAAACGCAAGAAAATAAAGTTAGAAGATCTTGTGATTCGTCTAAAGATCGAGGAAGACGATAAAGCTGCAAAGAGGAAGATTCGTAGTAATTCAACAATATCATGAGCAAATATTTTTGAGACTGCTCAACTAAAGTCTAACAAAAGGAAGAAATTATCCGGCCCGGCAAATAATTCTAAAAAGAAAAAGTTCAGAGAAGACAAGTTCAAAGGAGACTGCTACAATTGTGGCAAGACTGGACATAAATCTGCAGATTGTCGTGCCCCGAAGAACCAAAAGAAGAAAAATCTAGCAAATATGATTGAGAAGAATGAAGAAGATGAGGATTTGTGAGCAACGTTCTCCGAATGTAATTTGGTTGGAAATCCAAAAAGTTAGTGGATTGATTCTGACGCCACCCATCACGTCTGCTCCAACAAAGAAATGTTTATCTCATATGCTTCCGCAAGGCCCGAAGATACAATCTTCATGAAAAATTCCGCAACATCTAAGATTGAAGGGGTTGAACATATTACTCCCAAAATAACTTCGGGCAAGACAATGACTTTGAAGAATGTTATTCATGTTTCAGAAATAAGGAAAAATTTAGTCTCTATCGGACTTCAGTTGAAGAATGGTTTTAAGTATGTTTATGTCTCCGACAAAGTTGTTATAAGTAAGAATGATATGTACATGAGGAAAGGTTACCTTACCGAGGGCCTTTTAAAACTTAATGTAATTGCTATTAATAATAATAAAGTTGAAGTTTCGTCTTACTTACTCGAGTCCAATTCTTTATGGCATGAACGTTTAGCACATGTCAATTATAAAATTTTGTGGAAAATGATCAACTTGGAAGTATTGCCTAAGTTTGAATGCAACAAATAAAAATGTCAAATTTGTGTTGAGTCTAAATATTCTAAGCATCCTTACAACTCTGTTGAAAGAAATACTAATTCGTTAGACTTAATTCATACGGACATTTGTGATATGAAGTCAATACAATCTCGCGGTGGAAAGAAGTATTTCATAACTTTTATTGATGATTGTTCGCGTTATTGCTATGTTTGCTTACTTAATAGTAAATATGAAGTAATAGATGCATTCAAGCAATATAAAAATGAGGTTGAAACGCAACTCGACAAGAAGATCAAAATGATACGAAGTGATAGGAGCGGTGAATATGAATCTCCTTTCGAAGAAGTGTGTTTGCAATATGACATCATTCATCAAACAACTTCTTCATATGCGCCACAATCCAATGGGATTGCGGAAAGAAAGAATCGAACTTTAACAGAGATGATGAATGCCTTATTGATAAGTTCTGGATTACCGCAAAATTTCTGGGGGGGGGGGGGGGGAGCTTTACTTACTTCTAATCAAATACTCAATCGAGTACCTCATAGCAAAATACAGTCTATTTCATATGAAATATGAAAAGGAAGAAAACCCAACTTGAAATACTTTAAATTGTGGGGGTGTTTAGCAAAGGTATAGGTTCCTAAATTCAAAAGGGTTTTCATTAGATATGTCACTAATAGTAAACCATATTGATTTTTGGTGTACAAATTAGAAAATCTCGACATTCTTACCAATATGATAATAGAATCAGATAATGCAGAACTGTTTGAAATTATTTATCCGTATAAAGATAAATGTGATTCATCTAGTGAAGGATCTAAACGACCTCGGAAAGAATTAAAGGAAAATACAGCAAATAACAAAAATTCAAGGCGTAGTAAATGTCAAAGGACTTCTACATCTTTGGATCTGATTTTCTGACATTTTTGTTGGAAAACTAGCCTCAAAATTTTAAAGAACCTATGACTTCTTCGGAAGCTCAATATTGGAAAGAGGCAATCAATAGTGAAATTGAATATATATTAAACAATCATATATGGGAGTTGGTTGATTTTCCACCCGGGAACAAACCTTTAGGTTCCAAATGGATATTCAAAAAGAAGATGAAAGATGATAGTACTATTGACAAATATAAGACAAGACTTGTTGTCAAAGAATTCAGACAACAAGGTCTTGATTATTTTGACACATACTAACTGGTAACAAGAATAACATCCATTCGGGTGTTAATAGCTTTAGTTGTTGTGTATGATCTTGAAATCCATCAAATGAACGTTAAGGCAACTTTCTTAAATGGAGATATAGATGAAAAAATCTACATGGACAACCCGAACGGTTTGTAGTTCCCAAAAAATAACAGAAAGTATGTCGACTTGTTAAGTCTCTCTACGGACTAAAACAAGCACCCAAACAATGACATGCAAAGTTTGACCAAACGATATTGGCCAATGGATTAAATATTAATGAATGTGATAAATGTGTTTACATTAAGAACACTCCAAATCATATAGTCATTATTTGTTTGTATGTTGATAATATGTTGATAATGAGTAAAGACATTACTGACATAAATGCTACTAAGCGTATGCTAGCTAGCACATTTGATATGAAAGACTTAGGAGTTGCCGACTTAATTTTAGATATAAAGATTCATAAGACTCCTCAAGGTCTAGCACTGTCTCAGTCTCATTACATTGGAAGATTGCTTGAGAAGTTCAAGTATTTAGATTTAAAAAATGCAAAGACTCCAATTGATGTAAATCTTACTCTTGCAAAGAACAAAAGTGAAAGTGAATGTCAGTTGGACTATGCTAGGGTATTGGAAAGTTTAATGTACATCATGAACTGTACGCGACCAGAGATAGCTTGTGCTATAAGTAAACTAAGTTAGTACACGAGTAATCCCAATCAAACACATTGTATGGCAATGGAACGAGTTCTTGGATATTTAAAACATACCCAAAACTTTGCCTAACATTACAATAAATATCTCGCAATTATTGAAGGATACAATGATGCAAACTAGATCACCGGATCAACATAATCCAAATCCACAAGTGGATAGGTATTCACGATTGGTGGAGGAGCGGTGTCATGAAAGTCATCCAAACATACATGTATTGCTCGCTCTACAATGGAGTCTGAGTTCATAGCTTTAGACAAAGCCGGTGAAGAAGCTGAATGGCTCTGGAATTTTTTAGAAGATATTCCTTTCTGGCCTAAACCTGTGGCACCTATATGCATACATTGTGATAGCCAAGCAACAATAGAAAGGGCAGAAAGCGTTATGTATAACGGTAAATATCGTTACATACGACGGAGACACAATACTGTTTGACAACTACTCTCTAGTGGAGTTATCATAATTGACTATGTAAAGTCAAGAGATAAGGTGTCGAATTCACTTACAAACGGCCTAACTAGAGAGGCAGTTGAAAGATTATCGAGGGGAATGGGTTAAAGGCCTAAGACAAATCATCATGGCGGTAACTTTACCTAGTAGACTGGAGATCCCAAGAGCTAGCTTCAAAGAGATCAAATAAAGTTATGAATGACAATTCAACATTGTCGAATAACTCAACATATTCTTATGATGAAGACAATGTTCAGAAACAAGGATAAAGCATTAAGGCTTTTTAAAGAGGTAATAAAGCTTAATTTTTTTAATGGTTTCTAAGTTTGGCAGATATGACCAGATAGTGTATCTACGGGACACATTTATAAATTACATATGTGAGTGTGAAGTGTAAGCCGCTTCAAGGAGTATGTTAGGTAAAGGTCCATGCTCTACGCACTCATGAAATCAGGCGGTGTTCATGGCTGAAACGAATACAACAGTGAGAACCAAAGACGATTAAAGGGTTAATTGTGTGACATGTGGTTGTCTAGGTATATACCAAAGCTCGACGGTTCAAAGATATCAAATCTACCGATTGCTGAGTATATCCGACATATGTTCACTACGGAAAGTTCAAAGGAAAACCTATTTATCCAGATGTATTTAATCATTGCTTGCGAATCACACAGTTTTTATCATGCATGCATGTTTTTTATCATATAGACATTTTTCATTCATGTGGGGGATTTGTTGAAGCTAGCTAAGTGTTAAGCTAGCTAAGTGGGTGTGAATGAGAAATGGAGGAGGAAAATATAAATTTGAAGCTATTATTTTTGCAATTTAAATTTGAATTTCACATAATAATAATATTTTCTTTTTCTGAAATGCTCTAGAATTTGCTGGATTATTTCCTACAGTATAAACAGACACAAGACTGTTCACACATTTGAGTCTATTCACACATTGGTTTTGCGTTCGCACATTTATGTCTATTCCGAATAGACACCAATTAGCACCAAATTTTGGCTATAAATAGAGGGTTGTCCCTCATTTTTTTCGCATCAAAAATATTATGTACATCATCTGCATTCTGCATAATTTTTACAATATAAAAACTGAGTCAGTGTCTTTTGTGATTCGTTGCCATCTTTGAGTTCGCGTGAAGTCATAGGTGTTTGAGGTACCGCTACTCCTTTGTCAGGTTTATCCATTATATCCTGAGAGGAAGTAATCCATAACCTCGAGTACTTGAAAGGATTAAATTTCTTAAGAACACAATGTGAATATTGTGGTCTCAGATACTGCTTTTGTCATCTTCTTTCTCAACTTTTATTGAAATATAATTTTGTTGTTTGAACATTATTTTACTAACAAATTATTATTTTGAGCACAGATTGGACAACAAAAAGTGCAGATTTTTTTTTTTATTTCTCTATGTTTTATTGGTCAAAATAATTTGAAACATATTTTTTTAGAAAAATAAATTTTTTAAAAATCATGAAAATAACTTTCTAAACAAATTTCATCAGTAACACCCCATGATGATTACCTTCCCCCGCCCTCAACATTCCATCCCACCCTCGCTGTCCTCTGTGGCTCTACCTCCCCAACCCTCAACACTGCAACCCCTAACCCCACCCTTTGCTCCCTCACTCCAAAACCCTTATGGCCTTACCCCCAACCCCCAACACACTCGATCCCCACTCCTATCCCCTCCTCCCCCTCCGTCCTTATAATATTACCTAAATTATAATATACAAATATTCTTAGGATAATATTCTATTATTACTTATCAAACATCAGGAGATAAGAAAGAACATCACTTATTTTCCTTTTTACCAAACCAAAGGGTTGTTTGTTTCGAAATCAAATTATCCGAGGATTATAATCGTGAAATTATAATCAAGAATATAGATAATTTCACCTTCTATATGAAATAGGTGATCCCATAATTTTAGAATAAATTATCCTTATTTCAATTAATACCCACAATCAAATATCAAACAAATTCAGTCCCAACTTTTATATTGGGATAAACCCCTAATCGGTGTAAGCAAACAACCCCTTTAAGAGTTGTTTGGTACGCGGGATAAGGTAAATATCTCAGGATTAAGTCTGATATTAAATTTATATTATTTTTGGTTGACTTCAAAAAATATATACCGTCAATCAAATATAAAATAAATTTAATCTCATATTTAATTCTGAATACTCCACCTTATTCATCAAATTTGAGATTATATTATCTCACCTCTCATGTGCAATAAATCTGTCCAAAAATTGTAATTTCAAAACTATTATCTCGAAATAATTTAGTCGAGGAATAAAATGACCACTAGAGAGTAGAGAGTAATAAAAGTGTATGGGTGAGGTGAATGGAGATGAGGTGGGTTGGTTGAAAACAGCTATTGGCCTTAGTCCAAAGCTTTGACTAGTTGACTCCCTTTCTGTAATTACTACAATTTGACCATTAAATTCTTTTTTCTAATTATATCTTCTTCTTTTTCTTGCAGAAAGAACCCAGTAAACTTTTTTATCAAAACAAAACCCATAATATGGACCACTGATAATGACAATCTGGAATTACTGTAACTATGGCCCCTTGCAGTGTTCACATGATTCTCTTATACTATCAAACAACAATGACGGTAATGATATCCGCTTCGGCAGCTCAATTAATTATTAAGGGGATATTTGGAAAACAATGACGGTAATGTTTGTTTGGTCCTTCTAAAATTTTGCAGATCTTTTTTCAAGTGTTTACTTGGAATTGGAACACTTCTTTTTAAATGGGATTTGAAGATAGGATAAAAACTTTTAATGCTAAAGTATGTGTGGAAAGAATAAGTTGCTATCTTTTTATATGATGTTAAACAAATCCTCTCGTGTCCCAAGATTCTTTCTATAATCGTGGTATTTGAGTTAATTTGTGCGCGCTTCGGATAATTTTGTCCATCAAGACTTGGACAAATGAGAAGAAATTACCTAGTGTTTTTTTTCTGTTGAAATTAGAACCTGAGACCTCATGATTCTTAGTATGATGTTAGATTCAGAGTCGGACTCGTTCCATTTTAATGTTGTGCTTCCCAATGTCGGACCCCATAAATTATGTTATCCACACTCCATTTGTTGGCCTAATTGTGCAAGGATTGTTTGAGTATGCCGCGTATGTTGAAATGATGAATTGATGTTTATATGATCTTAGGCAATTCTTACCTCATTTTTGTTATTATCAATTATAATAAATGGATCATTTATGATGGAACCTGGAATTTTGATAAAAGGATAAAAAGAAGTGTTCAAAACCCTTTTTTATTATTATTATTTATGTTTTTCAATTGCGTTTGTTTATTGTGAATTCATTCGACATATATGTCTTCACTTAGGCCTCGAAAAAATAGAAAAATATTGAAGTGATGTCCAAGTCCGTGGTGACAATGCCGCTTCCAAGCAAACTCTCGGTCACTCAGCAGACCTCGTCCACTTGGAAGGACACGATCTTGATCAGCCTTACGAGTTTTACCTTTCACTATCACAAAAATCACAACTCATATACTAGTTGAGGATATCTTCGCTTCCCAATTAAGCAAAATGGAGCAAATTCGATTGATGCCCGAAAAATGAGGAGAGACAAAGAAGAAAGGAAAGGTTTTGTTGAGACGCTAGTCTCCTTGTCGGAGCTCTGCGATTTTCACTTGAATTTTTCTTATATCAAGGAAATTTAAAATTTTATATTATAAAAATATATACTATTTTACTTGTGTTTCTGAAGTATAATTTTAGGAGGAAGGGAATTTAATTGATTCTCATTCTTTGCATGAGATTAGGCAATTGCATATATGTGTGTCATAATTTTACAGTATATATTCAGATTGATATACATACATATGACATGTATCCAAGTTCATTGATAGCAACTAATAACTAATGAGAACATGAGTGGTTTTAAGTTCTTTTCCTTTCTTCTATTTTCCTTCACATGAATTTTGGCTTTTGATTAAGGATGATAGAATTAGTCTATGAAAAAAATGATTTATTTAAATTTAGACGGATTAATACTGCCTCCATTATTATTTTAGTGTATTTTGATCAGTCTAATTCAGCTTATTTAACAGTTGAGTTGATTTGAGCTAAATATGTAATTCAAATTGACTCATGAGAAATGTTATTGTACTCTTTTTAGAAAGAAAACTTTGTTTTTGTTTGATATGTTATATATGTAGTCATACAACAACAACAGATCAAGTGTAATTTTACTAGTAGGGTCCGGTAAGGAAGAGATTTACGCAAACCTTACTCCTACCTTTGTGGAGAAGTGAGGTTGTTTTCAAAAGACTTCGGCTCAAAAGAAATTTTTTTATTAAGTAATTAAATAAAATATTAAACTTGATAAGAGTTGAACGGCTTGGACTATGACATTGTTCATCTTGATCCATCAATTAGCTAAGTTACCCTCAGACAGATCATTAACTCATTCATTTTTAACTCAATACATTTTGATCCGTTCATATTCAGTCCAATCCGTTCATTTGACACCCGAATTTTGGCTAACAATTTTGCTGGCATTCTCTCCAAATTCTTGCTATTTATACAACTCCAACTGCTCTATTCTTCTATCTCTCAGCTCTCTCTTTCTCTCTCTCTTCTCACACAAAGACACAATAAAAAGAAGAAATTAATTAAGCAAAGGCAAAATGGAGCAAAAAAATATTGTATTTCTTCTTTCTCTTATGGTTTTACTTATTTCCTACACAACGTCAGCTCGTCTTCTACCTACAACTAATTCTCAAGGTACTGAATTTGAATGTTCTTCTTTTTTGTCCTTTAATTTCTTTAGAGCTTCCAATTAAGAAAAATTGTTAACTAATAATTAATTTATTTTTCACAGAGAATAAGAAGGTTGAATCTAATGGAATTAGCTATCTAATTTCCTCACAAGTACAAGAAGATTTCAATGATGTAAGTTCTTTATCCTTTCTTCTTCTTATGGTATACGAGTTTAAATAGAGCGACATGGTCATTGACGATTCATTAGTTTAAAGGTAAAATAGTAGTGGTGGAGCCTGTATTTCACTAAAAAGGCAGTCTGGTACATTAAACTCCCGTTATACGCGGGATCCGGAGAAAGACCGGACCACAAGGGTCTATTGTACGCATCATTACCTCACATTTCTGCAAAAGACTGTATTTCACTAAATAAAATTAAAATATAAAAAAAGTAAATACATGAAGAAGCCGTAATAAAATTCGAACATATATATATATATATATATATATAAACGGTTGAATCTTCTTAATATGTGAAAAACTTCCTAAGTATAGAATATTTTATATTTTTTTAATATCCTTGTGTTACAGTTTCTTGTTTCGCCGTTCATATATTCTACTCCAATTTACTTGTATTGAATTCTCTTCTTCTTTATTTTTCTTTTTTGGGCATATTTTTAAACAGCTCATGGGAATAGAAGAATGTGAAGAAAAAGATGAAGTTTGTTTCCAGAGAAGAATGATAGCAGAGGCTCATTTGGATTATATTTATACTCAGCACAAGCCAAAGCCTTGAAGGAGTTTAATTTAATTTGTAATTCTACAAACAGAAGAATTAATTAAAAGCTAGTTTTTTTCTTCTTCTTCTTAAGGATGATTAGTTAGTACTTAGTTCTAATAAAAGAACTTTAATTTGTTAAACTTGTACTATGTTTTGTGAGCTATAAAGGTAGCCAAAAGTTTAATTAATTAAGCTCGTGAGTCTTGATATTAATTACAGCCTAGAGCTTATTGACTTTAATTTTTTAGTTAATTATACTATGCTCCCTAGGAGCAATACGTTGAACTTATAACCCCCTTTTTAAATGATAAATTATGTATCTTTAAATTAAACATTTGCACCGTTGGAAATTGTATTTCGGATATGTTTGATATTCTGGAGAACTGATAATTACTAATTAACTTCTGGCGTCAGAATAAGATATGAACATCAAAGATAATTTTATATTGTTATTATGACTTAACACTAAAATAATTTAGGTTACTTTGACAATATATTTCTCAGTCCAAACAGAAAAGTTCGATTTCCTCGGTTCATTTATGTGACACTATTTTTTCTATTAGTTCATTTAAAAGAGAACTGATATTTTTTTATATTTGAAAATAAATTAATTTTTTATTTTATTTTATTCTTAAATAATATATTTTAATAACCACGTAAATCTTATGACATGTTTAAACACTATAATTTTCTAATATTTTCTTTCATTTTAAAGTTTTGTCTTTGATCAAATTGTGTCATATGAATTAAAAGGAATGGAGTAACATTTAGCACACAATCACCATATAATAAAGATTTGTATGTAATATTTTAACCAACCACAAGGTATGGATAAAATTTGCGTACACCCTATCTTTTTAGAACCCTTCTTATAGAATTATACTGCGTATGTTATTGTATTGTTTTAACTAACCACAAAGGCTCAATTCCCAAAGCCCTTATTTAGGGTGGATTAATTTTTATTTATCTATTGTTTTAAAAAGAAAGAACAGAATTCTTCACAAGGGGACAGGAGCATGAGAAAAGGGGTCAATTTCAAATTCCAATTAAGAGAAAATTGGTAGACCCACAGTTGACCTTTAGCAGGCTCCTTCAATTATTTCACTTTGTCTTTTTTCTTACTTTATATATAAGTCCAAATGTACTATCAAGTATCAACCAAAGTGATGAGTATATGTATGTAGCCATTTGTATTAGTGTCTTGTCTTTTAAACAGTTGTATGATTGATTGATGCTTATTGAATATGTTTTTCCTATCTATTCCACACATTATTTGGAAATTTTTATACCCATTTGTTTCAATTTACATGATAAACAATTAAATATTTTTATATCGACATCATTTGACTGTTATAATAAAATATTATAAAAGAATATATAATATGACATAAAATTAAAAAGTCATTGATGATTGTTATAGAGAGGTCTAACTATAATTTGATAAGGTAGAATTTATTTTTTTAAAGAAATATGTGATATAATATATCATAACATTTATATAATTATAATATTTTTGAAGCGCATGATTTTAATCATGCCATAATATTGACTTTAAAAGCTTTTGAGATTACTCATATTTTACAAAAGATGTTTACTTATAAATCAGATCATATTAGAACTCATCCTGAAGTACTTAGTATTAAAATTATGAGAAGAACAATGATGGGGGATCAGACTTCTATGGTAGAGTAAGTCGAGGAACCTGAAAGGCTATAGTCTATCCTATGGCGAATGTTAACGCTTTGATTATTGTGTAACCAATTTATCCTATAACAGATGTCAACACTTCGAGTATTGTGTAACCAATTTACCTCGAGGCAAATATCAACGATTCGAGTATTGTGTAACCAATTTACCCCATAACGGATGTCAACACTTCGAGTATTGTGTAATCAATTTACCCCGAGGCAAATATCAACGATTTAAGTATTGTGTAACCAATTTATCCCATAGCGGATGTCAACACTTCGAGTATTGTGTAACCAATTTACCCCGAGGCAAATATCAACGATTCAAGTATTGTGTAACTTTAAGCTTATCACTAAAAATAAAATGATTAGTTCAAATTAAATGTTTGCAATTTAGAAAAGTATCATTTTTTCGTGCAACGGACTAGTAAATAAATAATATCATTCTATTACAATCACTTGTAACAATTATTGGGTAGGACACAGAACTTTGCTCATAGGAAAAACAAGGGTGTACATGAATCGGGTTGGTTTGAGTTTTTCAAATATCAAACCAAGCTAATTGTATCGGGTTTTTAAATTTATAAATCAAATTAAACCAATAAAAGTCAGATTTTTCAACTTCAGGTTTTGTGATTTTCTCAGATTGTTTGGATTTTTTCTGGTAAAGTCTTAATACGAAATATATAACTTGTGCTTCGAATATTTCTTTAGTTTAGTAAGATACAACTATCTAGTTAAGGTGTTTCCTAAGAAAATGACACAAAATGTGAGATAAGTGATGACATTGTACTAAAATATTCAAAAATAATAATAAAATCGCTAAGCAATAATGAGAATGATCATAATCTAAAAGTACGGCTAATTATTAATTACATGATTATACATTAAATAAAAACTAAATTAAGTTATGTTTTTCCAATGCAAAACTAATAGTACATAGTAATAGATATCCAACATTATTGTTATTCCTAGTGTTAGAAATGAATTTCTTTTGTTAACATTAGTATTAATTTGGACTTTATTTGAGTTGCTAACATCAATGGGCAATAAAACTTATTGTACCATTAAAAATTCTACGTACAAGATTGAAATATGTTAAAAATAAAAATTATGAAAAAACTTCAGAAATATTTATAAATTACATTATAGATAAATATTTTTATGTATAAAATATTTTAAAAATTGTACACATGTACTTTTGGGTTGGGTTGGTTCGGTTTGACTTTTTTTTTGTTAAAACCAAACCACTTATGGTCGGATTTTATTTTCAATACCAAACCACTAGTCAGATTTTTTTCTCAGTTTAACATTATCGATTTGGTGCGGTTTATCAATTTCCTTTGTACACCCCTCTCTAGGAGAAACAATGGAGAAATGCTCGAGTGAATTATAAAAACCGGGTTAAAACTATTTATAAATCTAAAAATTGTAACAAAAGAAGAAACTGCAACTGGAAAATTGTGCATAACGTGAGTTTGATGGCATTATTTTTTCCAGGCACCAGTTCGCAAGTTGTTGCCATGAAATGTTTTGGTTCTCAAGTCTCAAAGCAGGAAACTTTCTAATCCAATAACTTACAATTGAATGGATTTTGCATTTGAATGTTCTGCGATTACGTTACAGTACCCAAATGCACTCAACTAGTACCATTTTCAACTGGAATTACCCACCACTACAGAATACAAATCAAACACTTCAAGTCGAAGGACCTTGATCACTCATATTTTCAGCAAATACTAACAAAATGACTCGAGAACATCCGAGGGAACGTCGGGGGGAAGAAGGAAAAACTGTGACAGCAAGCATATTCGCATTCTTATGCTCGGATTGTGGAAAACACATTAAAAAAACTCACCAAGTTTGCGCCATTTAATATGCAATACAAGAAAGTGAAGTTGCGTACAATAGACCCTTGTGGTCCGGCCCTTCCCCATACCCCGCGCATAGAGGGAGATGCGCGGGCTTAGTGCACCGGGATGCCCTTTACAAGAAAGTAAAATGAGTATCAGGGTGTTGAGCACAAAAAGTTTCACAATGAACCATGGTCCATAGCTTCAAGAAACCTCCTACTTTCTACTAGAAGAAAAACGGAGGACTAGCAGAGAACATAATAGGGCAATGAAATTACATCCCAATAAACCAAGAACTTCTATTATATCTGGAAATATGCATCATCTGAGACCAACAAGGGCCCCAACAGAGAGAAAAGTCAGGATAACGAGCGCTCCGCCCGCCAAGCGGGATGATTGCAATAATAACCCAAGTGTCTGAGAACTGAAAAGGGACAGCTATTGAGGCAACATAATTGGTAAAAGTTCTAATCTTTTAATGTACTTCAGCACAAACCTAAATAAAGCCTCAAGATAACAAAGTGCTGAGCACAAACCTAAATAAAGCCTCAAGATAACAAAGTGCTGCACACACACACTCAGTAGCTTGCTTTGACAAGTTTGAGTTGGATCTTGAATAGAAATGCAGCTGGATATTTTTGTTCAATTGCAACAGTAGCTGAAACTGAAACACAGTTGCTGAGGACAATGTAAGAGAACAGAAAATGTCAACCAATTATGGAATACGTGGTGTGCAAACCATTCTAGCATCTAGAATTTTCATTTCATCATCATTTTAAACAAAAGCATGGACGAGGCTTAACAAGAAGATGCATAACCATTACAAGTAACAAGTAATTCAAAATGAACCTGGTTATCTTCGATTAACAGAACAAACATCAAGCATCCAACACCTGAGAAATGAAACCACGGAAGATACGATACAATGCAAATCAGTAGTGGTTACTAATGAAATAAAGGAACAAAAGGAATGTATAAATTCCAACGTAGAAACCATCAAGGATAGCAAGATTGAAATATTTTAGCAAGTAGGCAAGTCCCAAGGAAGATCAAAAAGAATAATTCATCTCTAGATCACATTTCAAAACTTAGCTTCCTCCACTTTATCACCAGTCCAAAAGTTTCAACTTTCAACTTTCACGGGCAGCATAACTTGTCTAACCATTTTATTGTCGGTCCAAAATCAATTTGAATTAAAAGCACTTTGAAAATTTAAAAACTTTAGAAAGTTCTCTCTTACGAAAAGCATGTAATCCTCAAGTGCAACGCACACCTAAACAAGGTTGTCAGACGATGAAATTCATACATCACTAGAAGTGCCAACGAGTAATTTTATTCAGTTTTCAGACACTTGAAGTATCAAAGTCAGGTAAAAATTATATTTCGGCGAATAATTTAAACAGAAAATACCACATATTTGTTTTTCAATAAGAATCGATGGCAGATTCTTATCTATGAAAAACAGATGCTGCCAATTTAACAGTAGCGCCAGCATGCCCACATGAAAAACTTTATTTAATCATTAGTATCTAGTGAAGTGTTTAAAACATCTAAAATCAAGTTTAACATCATACCACTTGCCAATTTATATCCTAGGCAAGCCCAAACTCTTGACAAGAATTTTCTGAAATGCAGTTCTCGTGGACTATTGGACCCTGACTACCACTTTCACTTGGAACACTCATGTAAACGGCATCTTTGAACATCCATTCGTCACTTTCTTCATCATAAAAGTCTTCAAAAAGCTCACCACACAAAACACACACACATTGACTTTCATCTGCAGGAACCATGTCCTCAGTACATTCTGATGTTTCACTAGAACCTCCAGTTGTCCCTTTGGACTCCCTACCAAATCTAGCAATCCATTCCCCAGAATTTAAATACCACTTTCTTGAATTATTCGACAGTTTGACGTCTGGATTTCTCAATGCATGCCACTCCAAGTGTCTATCAAGTTTCTCTTGGAGTTTAAGTCCAAAACCACATATGCCACACTGATGTGGAGTGTCATCAAGAAGTTCACTGATCACAGCAGGATGGGACTTCCGAATCACATCTGGCTTAAATGCAAGCCCAATGAGACTTTTTGCCACTTCTTTTGGGGACTGAAGTAAGGTCTCAGGAGTTTTAGCAGAAGGTTTTAAGAGAGAAAGCTCATCCTTGGGAGCTGAGGAAGGAACACATGAGGATATTGGAGCAGATAAAGCAGGAGTTGAAATGGAGCTTGCCGGTGGAATAAGGTTCTGAGTTTGAGGTGTATCTGAAGGAGTATAAGTAGGGGACTCCTCCCTTGATGCAGATATTAACCCCTTTGCCACCAATGTGCTCAAAATACTTGATAGAGGATTAGAAGCAGTATTTGGTGCATTTGGAGGCTGCAATGATGCACTCCCTACAAGAGTTGGAGGTGGCAATGGTGGCTGTTCTACATTTCTCTGGGAATAATTTGGAGGGTTTGAAGAATTTCTGTCCAATGATAGACTAGAGACAGAGGCCGCTGAGATCCTGGGCCCAGATGGGGAAAATTGGGCGGGAGGAGACCGTGCACTGGCTTGGGATGACAGAGCCCCCTTATCAAGAGAACTCGGTGTAATGCCTGAACTTGATTTACTAATAATAACTCCACTCTTTAAAACAGCAGCCAACAGACTGCTAGTGCTAGAGGGATCAGGAAAACCTGAAATCTGAGGAACTGCTGAATTCTGGGTTTGACCAGAATATTCAGATTCCAGGCTTTCCCGCTGAACATTATGCCTCAACTGATGAGACGAGGCCAAGGCAGACGAATTCTGCAAACTTGGAGGCTGTTGTCTTTGTGAATTAACTGAGACGGTATTCCGAGATAGCATTGACAGAGATTCCTGGGAGAACTGGTTACGTGGATCTAGATTTGACCTCCTTGGGAATTGGGATATTCTCGGATCAGAACGAGAAGTGGTCTGCATCTGGAATCGCTCACCGAGACTGTTAACTATTTGATTAGTATTGCCTGTTATGAGTGATGGGGATGGAGGACGCTGATGCAAGGGCGACTGAGCAGAGGGAGAGGCAGCTCTGACAGTTTCTCGCTGTTGCACTATGGATCCCCTGGACTCCAGAGTTGCATTCATCGGCACAAAATTTGGCGTTCCAACAGTGACTGAACCTGTCTGTAACTTATAAGGTGCCCTACCGGTTGAACTTGCAGCTTTTGACAACCCACTGAGAGAAGTTTGATAGCCTTCTGGATGAACTGGAGCACCTTGAATAGAAGCTGAATGCCTAACTCCATCTAAAGCATGTGATTCCCTGGACCACATTGCTGACATTTGATTCCCAAAAGAACCTTGGTCCCTCTCTTCGGCAGAAAGGGAATCAGCTGAGGCTTCACTATCAGCCCTTAACCCAACCTCCCTCATGCTTTTTGGTCTCCTTAGTTGATTTTCTAAGTCCTGCAGATTCAGGAAAATAACAAGGTTAGTCTGTCAGAAACAGCATAGGGACATTTTACATTCATAAAAACAACCGAACAGTAGCTTCTACAAGAAAATACAACACTAGCTCAATTAACAGCAGCCAAAAGTAATTGGAAATCATCAAGTTAACAAAGAATTGGCTTCAACTAGTTTAAGCATCTTAGTAAGTAACCTATTCTTTCTAGGAAATGACTTTTGTAGTACTTAAGACGTCTTAAAGCAGGCCGATAGTTACAATGATAAATAGATTGGTATGGTAGATAAAGTTGCCAAAGGGGCTTTCAGATGTCAAGAAAAAGGCTTGAGAAAGAGAGAGAGGAGTAGCAGCTAGGAGCAGGAGAATATGCTAATCCATGTAGAAGGGCTAGAAGTTGGTGCACAAATAGTAATTTCTCTCAAAAGCAAAAAGCATTCTTGATGAGCAGTAAAGCCTGCTGGTTTTATGAGAATTTTTATAAGCGTTAGAAACAAAAATTTAGAGTTAAGAAAAGCTAAACTTATCATAAAGAAAAAAATTGGACGAAAAGAATCCAGAACTAGAACAATTAAGGTGGATTATCTGTCCAGAACTAGAACAAGGTGGGCAAAGTGTATGTACTTCTTTCAGAAAAGAATCCAGTACTAATACTTCAAGTAAATATTGGTTAAGCATTCTCTTACAGATTTATCTGAATCCTCAGATGCCCACCGGACTTTAGCTGCACTATTTACATCATCCCACATGTACTCCTCTTCCTCAGAATTCTTCCAGATCCTATCCGTTAAATTACTGGTTCTATTTGGTAATGACTGTATCAGTTGTGGATGTGCATCAGAGGTTGCAGATTTTTGGGCTATACTTGGGAAACCATGCTTGATGTCCAAGCTGCTTCTTTGGCTCAATATTTTACCAGTCCCAGAATCATACCAAGGTTTATCAAACCCCTGTTCTTTTAATCTTTCACCTCCTCTTACTACTCCAAAGGCAGAACGTCTCGACAGATCAGAACCGTAATCCGAATCTTCATATGCTGCGCTGATAGTTTTCTGAGGAACATGCTCATTCAACTTTTCCTTCTGAGCACGCTGCAATATTGCAATATTAAATGGCTTAGATTTCTTAACCTGATAAATATTAAAGCATGCATATCTGCAGATGTTTAATAGTTAAAACATATTCCATATCACTACCTTAATAGAGGGATCAATCCATGATCGTGCAGAACTAACACCGATCGTCCTCTCTGGTCTCTCTATGTCTTCGTTTACATTAAGAGTACTGCTGATGTCACTTACTGCTCCTTTTGCCTTCATTAAAGCAAAGAAAATTGATAAAGATAAAGAGTATTGCAGGAAAGATATGATTTACAATGAATAAATAAAAGTGTTCCTTCTCTAACAGTGGGAGTGGCCTCGGTGGAGGATAAGATGCGGGAAGCGAGGTTGAGATGGTTCGGGCATGTGCAGAGGAGAGACACGGATGCCCCAATGCAGAGGTGTGAGAGGTTGGCTATGGACGGGTTCAGAGGTGATTAGACGGGATATGGCGCATGTGCAACTTACTGAGTACATGACCTTAGATAGGGGGTTGTGGAGGACACGAATTGGGGTAGAAGGGTAGTAGGTAGTCGAGCGTAGTCCTAAGTGATAGTGTAGTGTTATTATTGTAGGCTCGATTAACATATCACACTTATAGGCGCATTAGTGCTTTATAGTCCCCTTTAGTTTGATTCATGCTACTATGTGTTCTTTAGTGTAATTTGTTTATCTTATTTAGTTGTGTTAACTACTGCTTCTTGTTGTTAGAATGCACTACCATGTCGTACTCGATTTTATTATGTGTATGTTCATAATGCTTTAATTTCTCGTCTGAGTCTGACTGTTTCGCTTACTTTGCTTGTGATTATGCTTTGTCTTGAGCACCGGAAACAGCCGCTCTACCTATCAAGGTGGAGGTAAGGTCTGTGTACACTCTACCCTCCCCAGACCCCACGTCATGGAATTTCACTGGGTATGTTGTTGCTATTGTTCCTGTTAGGATTTACGTCTCAAATCCTACCTAATCAGAAAAATAATAAATAAGCGAAGAACAAATAACACAAACAGATTTATAGTGGCTCACCCTCAATGTGAGAGCTACGTCCACTTTGTCGCGGACAATTTTACAATAATGAAGTTTTGAGTTTACAATTCTCTTTTTTTTTTCGACCATTCTTCCGAAAGAAAAACGGCGCCCTAATTTATATATAGTGAAAACTAAAGCGAACATAATACAAGCCTAAAATTCCCAAAATACCCTCCACTAAATAACATTACATTATAAAATTTTCAGGGGGCAGAGCCCCTACTCCCCCGGGGAGGGTTACCACCCCTTCCAACCCCCACATCGGCCTGACCTCTCAGATCGATCAGCGTTCCACACTCTGCGTAGGGTCTTCAAAGTGTCGACGGTGAATTAGGCTCCACAACTCAACAATCTCCCACTTGGAGACTAATTTCAATCATTTGTCTCCATCTGCAGCGGCGTCTCCTATCCTCATCCAAGAAGTCCAACTGAAGTTGCACACAACTTCAGTTTATCATTCGGCACGGCCTTCGTCAGCATGTCTGCTGGATTCTGACTCCCTGGGATCTTCTCAAGCACTAATACTCCATCTTCCAAAGCTGATCTGATGAAATGGTACCGGAGTTGTATGTGCTTCGTTCGAGCATGGTAGACCGGGTTCTTTGCCAAATGAATGGCACTTTGGCTATCACAATATAGCACACTCCCCTCGTGGTCCTGATACAATTCCCGCAGAAAAACTTGTAGCCACATCATCTCCTTCGTGGCCTCCGTCACGGCAACGTACTCAGCCTTACAACTAGAGAGAGCTACTATCTTCTGCAACTTTGAAACCCAACAAATCGCAGTACCTCCAAAGGTGTAAACATACCCGGATGTGCTCTTTCTACTATCAACATCACCACCATTGTCAGAATCAACATATCCCTGTAATCCTGTCTCTGACTTTCGAAAACACAAAGCTAAACTCGAGTTGCCCTTCAGATATCTGAAAATCCACTTCACAGCCTCCCAGTGTTGCTTTCCCGGATTGCTCATAAACCTGCTAACAACTCCCACTACATGTGCAATGTCTGGCCTCGTACATACCATCGCATACATAAGACAGTCAATAGCAGAGGCATAAGGTACCTTGTCCATATGCTTCATCTCATCCTCGGTCACCAACGACTGATCTTTTGACAAATGAAAGTGTCCAGCCAAGGGAGTACTGACTGGCTTGGCATCATCCATGTTGAACCTCTTGAGAACCTTCTTCACGTATTCTTCTTGTGAGAACTTGAGGCCCTTCTTCTGATGATTTTCATCCCAAGGATTGGCTTTGCGGCTCCCAGATCCTTCATTGCAAATTCTTCTGACAACTTCCTTTTCAGCCTATCAATCTCATGTAGGTCTGCTCCTACGATCAATATGTAGTCAACATAAAGAAGCAGTATCATGTATGAGTCTTCAAATCTCTTAAAGTAACAAGAGTGATCTGCTTCGCACCTTACGAATTCTGTTTTCTTCATAAAGCTGTCAAACTTCTTATACCATTGTCTGGGAGCATGTTTCAGTTCATACATGCTCTTTTGAAGTTGGCACACCAGTCTCTCAAATCAATTGTTTTTGATTCCTTGTTCTTACATTCTGAACTCTCCCACAACTTGTCATTGTACAACACATGTTCATTGAAGACGACGTCCCTGCTTCGGATGACCTTCCGATTTTGGTCATCCCAAAATTGATAACCAAACTCGGTGTCACCATAGCCAATAAAATAACACTTCTTAGATTTCGGATCAAGTTTACTTCTAACAATAGCATCAATATGAACATAGAATAAGCAACCAAACACTTTCAGAAAAGAAAGATTTACCTTTTTTTCACTTCAAGCCTCTTCTGCAATTCTGAAACCCAAAGGAACAGACAGTCATCTGTTAATTAAGAAGGTTGTGGTATTGATTGCATCTGCCTAGAATGTCTTGGGCAGTCCAGAGTGTATTCCCATGCTCTGTGCACGCTCGTTCAATGTTCGATTCATCCTTTCCGCTATTTCATTTGGTTGTGGTGTTCCAGGAATAGTCTTCAGCATTTTGATCCCATCATAAGCACAATACCGTTTGAAGTCACTATCAATGTATTCTCCACCATTGTCGGACCTCAGGCTCCTCAACTTGAGGTTTGTCTCATTCTCAATCATGGCTTTCCATCTTTTGAAGACAGTGAACATCTCAAATTTATTTTTCATAAAATAGACTCATAGCTTTCTGATTGAATCATCAATGAAGGTCACGTAGTAATGTGATCCTCTGAGTGAGGGGATAGTGGCAGGTCCCCACACGTCAGTGTGCACCAATTCAAGCTTCCCGGCCTTCAATTCCCTACCTGTATTTGAAAAACTTGCTCGCTTCTGTTTTCCAAGAATGCAGATCACAAATATGATGGTCCACCGACTTCAGCTCTGGAATCATGTCGTTAGTCACTAAAAGCTTCATCCCTTTCTCGCTCATATGCCCCAGCCTGCAGTGCCACAACTCTGACTTCTTTGTGTTGTCAACAACAACGATTGTATCATGAAATCTCGTCATCATATAAAGAGTATCAGTTTTCTTACCTCGACCAACCACCATAGAGCCCTTCGTCACCTTCCGGGACCAGTTACCAAAGTTAACATTATGTTCATCATTATCAAGCTGACCCACTGAGATCAGATTACGCATCAGCTTCGGCACATGACTGACCTTTGTGATCTTCCACACGTGTCCATTTGACATCTCCAAGTTAATGTCTCCAGTACCACCAACGTCTAAAGGCTCACCATCTGCCAAATAAACTTTGACATTATTCCCAGCAACATATTCGTCATTATATCACGATATGGGTGGTGTGGAAAGACGCTTCTGAGTCAAGCACCCAAGAGTCGATAGGGCAGTCAACATACAACAATAGCGCATCACCAATGTCTTCAGTGGCAGCATTGATTCCACTCCCCTTGTTGTCCTCATTCGGTGCCCTGCAATTATTCTTGATGTGACCCGATTTCCCACAGTTCCAACACTCGAGTGTTCGCCCGGATCTGGATTGACCCCTGTCATTCCTTGAATTCAATTTGCCCTTATTTCGGTTGTAGTTTCTATCATAATTTCTGCCTCTGTTCTCAACATTCCAAGCAAAACTTGTCGATGCTTCACCAGAATCTATCTTGCGAACTCCCTCATCAAGGATATGATCTCTAACATTGTTGAATTTCAGTTTATCACTGCCAACAGAATTACTAACTGCTGCTCTCATCGACTTCCAACTATTCGGTAGAGACGCCAGCAAAATTAAGGCTTGCACTTCATCGTCAAACTCGATTGCAACAGATGACAATTGATTAACCATCGTGTTGAATTCATTCACGTGCATTACAACAGGAGAACCTTCCGCCATCTTTAGATGAAAGAGTTTCTTCATGAGAAATACTTTATTGTTTGCTGAAGGTTTCTCATACATGTCGGACAAAACCTTCCTCATGTCAGCGATGGTATTCTCCTTCGCCACGTTGTGAGCAACGTTCTTCGACAGCGTCAATCGGATTACTCCCAGAATCTGTCCGTCAAAGAGATTCCAATCTGCATCATTCATCTAATCTGGCTTCGGGCTCAGCGGTAGATAAAGCTTTATGCCGTACAAATAGTCTTCAATCTGCATTCATCATAACGCATAATTTGTACCATCAAATTTTCCGATGCCGTGCGCCGAACCATCTTCGCCCTCCAATTGTTTCCTGAATCGCAACATAACTTGTCGCTCTGATACCAGTTGTTAGGATTTATAACATAAATCCTACCTAATAAGAAAAACAGTAAATAAGCGAAGAACAAATAGCACACACAGATTTATAGTGGTTCACCCTGAATGCGAGAGCTACGTCTACTTTGCCACTGCAGATTTTACTATAATAGAGTTTTGAGTTTACAATTCTCTCTTTTTTTCGACCACTCTTCTGAAAGAAAAACGGCGCCCTAGTTTATATATAGTGAAAACTAGGGTGAACATAATACAAGCCTAAAATTCCCAAAATATCTTCTACTAAATAACATTACATTATAAAATTTTCAGGGGGCGGAGCCCCCTACTCCTCCGGGAGGAGGGTTTACCACCCCCCTTTCCAACCCCACGTCGACCTGACCGCTAAGGGCGATCAGCGTTCCACACTCTGCATAGGGTATTCATAGTGTCGGCGGTAAATTAGGCTCCACAACTCAACAGTTCCTTCTCTAACATGTTAAGTTTTAGATGAGGTGGTTCACATAATTAAATACAGGTCTAGGTTCAAGTCCCACCACCAGCTAAAGAGGACCAAGAACATCAGCACAAAAAGAGGCCAAAGCACTAACACTAATTCCTGAGAACAAGTTGACATGGCGGATTGTGTCATAAACAATCACATTGAGGATTTACCCATTACTGAGAAGTTTCCAAAAGTGAGACCATTCAAGTTTTGTAGTATCCCCAAACCACGGCCAAGCTTAAAACATGTATTAAGAGAACAACAATAACTCTCCAGCTAGCAAAATCTCATTAACAGCTCAGCAAGAACTGGGATAAACTCTACATTTGAGATGATGAAAATTTGGGACATGTGACTTAGTAGCAGCACACATAAGGTGCTCGAGAAAATAGACTCAAAAGAGAGCACCAAAATGGCTACTCACTTACCCTGGTTGATTGAGGTAGGTGTTGTTGTGCCTCAAGATATTTGGGATTTACATGAATGCTATGTGCAGGTCTTTGAGCCTGTGGATCAGGCCTAGATGTCCCTGATGAAGAGCCATTGACACCAGTTGTAAATCTGAGCTCCTTCTCAATTAATTGGAGTTGTTGAGAGGGGAATACTCCTTTCCAAGTTCCAAAAAGATGCCACATCCCAGGATGAGTAGAAGGTTCAACCTGTCTATAAGCTTTGCAGAAAACCTAAAACACACGGAAAAAAGACCAAAAATGATCAAGTATGTAGTAGCTTGCGCTGATGCAGCTATCTCCCTAAACTAGAAACACTAACTCAACTACAATTGATTACTCAAGGTAAGATAAGATTTCACAGTGTTCCACATCACTCGGATGGATGTCACAATTCACAGGACAAAAAAAATGAGAAGAGTTTGTCACTGAGTTTTCTTTGTCATCAAGTAGAATGAGAAAATTTCATCAAAATGAACCAAGAGGATGCCAATGGTTACGACAGCTGAGCAAAGTATGTTAAAGAATTTTTTTTTCCTCTGGAAAAAGGAAGCACATGAGAAAATGCAAAGGTTGCAAAGAATCATGATCACAACAAACTACATATAGATCAAATCTGACCTCAGGTAGCCTGGTGGCAAAATACTTAATATAATCACGCCCGATGTTCTTCACAATACTGTCCAAAAGATATAGGGATGGCAGTTTTTGCTCAGTAGGAACCTGCGAATGATTTCCAGGATAGATTAAAATGAATTTGCAAAAGCCATTGACACTGATTGATGCAAACTGTACGCCAAGGGAACAAAGCAAAAAACTAAAATGCTACATGGGAAAAGAAATAGAGACAGTTACATTACTCAAAGCAGTAAAGCAAAGACTGAAGCCCCATTATATTACATTACTCAAAGCAGTAAAGCAAAGACTGTAAGCCCCATTATATCCGACATCTTTGCAAACCATGATAGCACATGCAATACAGCTCTGGGATACTTACTTAAATATTCAGCAGACAAACTGAATTGTAAACTGGGCCATAGACGTATCAACATAGAAATCATCTTTGGCAAAGCTAGTGAACAATTTCAAAATATAATAAACCAGCTCAGTGAAGGGAAGGGAGCTGTTAACAAGGGAAGATTGAATCTGCCTGCACTGCAATCATTCTTTCACCTTCTCCCTATACAAGCAAAATTTATATGACAAAATCAAGACAAAACATCAGTTATACCTGTATCGCATCAACTGATATCCTAAAACAAGTATACCGCTGACATCCATCACTTTACCACAGCAAAATTATACATTGTGCAAATAACAAAACCACTCAGATATAAGGACAGAAGACTTTCAAAGAGAGGTCTTTCCTTTTGTCCATTTAAACAGAAGCATCTGCAACTTCGTTCAGATTTTAATTTGGACATAAATAATGTAAATGGTTTCCGGTATTTGATATGGATATCTCAACGCACGCAGCACATAGTGAATGTGATTCTTTCTCTATCATTTTGGAATTAATTGGAATTTGTTTAAGTGAATCACAGGCATCCACTAGTTAAAGAAGCACAATCCGGATAAGTTATTTGAATTAAGGGTTTGCCAGACCTTCGATGTCTGATTATCAAAAGCAAAGGCTCCAGATCAGTATATCATAACATTAAAAAAGTTGTGCAATAAGATAACAGGATACATCCTTCATCTGACAACAAATGGAAAATATTGAACCTCGACGATGCTGAGTATCTGAATTATGACATAGATGTGAGACCGACAAATTCAATCACCACAAGTACATGTAAGGTGCATGTTAATAAACTGCCAAGCTATGAAGGAATTGGATCATCCCTTCACCATTCAAAATAGAGCGAATGTGGAGTTGGCCTTTCCGAAACCTAAAAGAAATGTGAAATGAGTCTGTATTGGCCAGACATTAACCAGCAACACATAGCAACTGCGTGAATCATTTTTTTTCAGTTGAAGCAATATGATGCTTTTGAGATACATCCAGAAGAAAAGCTAGAAATTGAATAGACAAGCACTTAATTTTTTTCCCAAATGGCTCACAATAATTCTCATCAATGCTGTGGAAAAACTGTGACTGCACTTTGAAATTGTTTCACGACGCTTTTCAACGGACAATTCTAACAGCTGAAGTTATAATCATGACATACACCATAGCATAGCAACTTTATAATATCATAAAGACACCATATTTCTTCCAAATCCACCAACTTTCTCACTAACCAACTAATCATTTACACAATCTTTACTCTATTTTCAGCTTAGCACTCAGATTACACCAGCTGCACTAATCTAACGAATAAAAAAACTAAACTTTACCTTCTTTACCATATTTCTCTTCTGTACAATCAAGTAATTAAACACTAAATTGAACTAAATCAACAACACTGATAGCATTTAAAACCGGAACATCACCTCAATAATGTTGTTGCATATAGTAGCTGCAATCGCCTTTGCAGCTTGCAAATTCTCACCAGCAATAATAGTCAAATTTGTAATTATCGGCTTCGAATTAACCGTCAGTTCAGCTAATGCTGTCTTATACCGACTCACTAGCTCCTGATGCTGCATCTGTTGTTGTTGTTGATAAGACCCGTGAATCGAATCACTCGTTTCCAATTCTCGAGTCCTCGAATTCGCAACCCCTTGTTCAGGAACAAAATTTCGCCCATTCAAGCTAATTGGGGGTTCCATTAATCTCGGTTTTTTAGGTCCTGGTTCCAATCTTGATCTATCAAATGGTCTACGAGAACCTTCCATTTCCATCACTTTATCAAAACCCTAACCCTAAATTCGAACTAATTTACATGGGTTACATTCAAAATTGCTAAAACATGTAAATAAAAACAAAATAATTCACTACTTATTACTAATCCCATGTAATTTTCAAGAAAACCCTAACCCTAACCCTAAATTGGAACTAATTTACATGGGTTACATTCAAAATTGAAAATAAATGCAAATCAAAACAAATAAATGTACTAGTTATTACTAATCACATGTAATTAACTATAAATATGATCTTTTACATACATGGATTATACGATGGATTGAATTAGTAATACAAGCATAAATAAATAAATGTACAGATATAATTAATGAGTTAATTTGAGAGTTGTTTGAGCTTCGATTTGGGTGATTTATTGAGGTGTTAATTGGAATTGGGGGTTAGGGTTTTTGATTGATTTGGGGGAGAAGTGAAGCTGATATATACATATATATGGATCGGGGCAGTGGGGCGGCTGTATATATATTGGGGGTGGGGGAGCTGTTTGAGAAATTTGTTAAAAAGGGTGGATGGAGAAGACTGGTGGATGAAGATGGAAGAGAAAGGGAGTGAGATATGGGCCTTGATGGGCTTTTTTTATGAATGGAACCCATAAAGAGTTAAATTGGGCTGATATATGAGCTTTGATGGGTTTTATATGGAGCCCATAAAAAGTTAATTTATGTTCACAATTCATGCCGGATGAACAACAAAAGTTTTGCCTAGCGAATTTTCTACAGCGAAACCTATTTTTTTGGTAAAAAATATTAAGCGAAATCAAAAAATCAAGACCAAATCTTATGAAGATCATTTGTGAATTTAACTCATAATCATCTGTTTGTGTCATTAGTCCTTTATATTAGTGCACATAGATAAAGTAGAGTTTCTTTAGTATTACACTTTCTACTCTAAAGAGTTCTTGTCTACATAACCTTGTACTCTAGCTAGAGTCCTAGTTGACTTGGTACATGTATTTTGTACAACTTATATATAATAGGCAACGTGAGAGCTATATTGAGAAAATAGTATTCTACACACTTTATCCTTGGTTCAAATTAAAATTGGTAAAATTTTGCTTTTCAAAACCCGATCTTTTGACTGGCAATGAAAAGGTAAAGAATATTAAAGATTATAATTTGGATAGATGGTTCAAAGAATACATGAAATGTTCAATATCTGATGTTGAAATGTTTGGAAGCTAGTACCGATTTATTCTCTCTTTTTTTTTGTGTGTGTTTTTGCTTTCCACACACTTTATATGGGTGAATTCGTTATTTAACGAGATATTACTTTCAATATAAATTAAAAAAAATATGAGGTTGCTCGTCAAATTTAGATGTACAAAAAAATTGCAATACCCCAAGTTTAATGGGCAAAATATGTAACAACAACAACAATACTCAGTGTAATTCCACAAGGTGAGATCTAGAGAGAGGGTAGAGTGTACGCTACCTTGGGAGATAGGGAGACTGTTTGCGAAAGACATTCGGCTCAAGAGAAAACATGACAAAAAATGTCAGATAAGATTTGAAGAAAAGTAAAGTAAGTAATGAATAAAATATGTATTTTTTAAAAAGAAAATAGAAATAAATTGAAACACATCAAATGGGAATTTGCATCCAAAAGCAGCAAAAATAAGAAAGAAATTGGTTTCAACTAAGGGTGTCCAACGGGGCGGGACGAGAAAGGGTCGAGACTCGGGTTCCGGCGGCCCTGGCGAGCCGGGATAGGCGGGACGGTGGGAGGTCCCATCCCACATCCCGCCGGAACGGGGTCAGGTTGAGGCGGGTCGGGTCGAGACTCGGGATTTTTTTTTTTTTTGCCACTTAATTTAAAAAACAATATATACAAACACTTCAATAATTGAACAAATAGTGTAATAAAAACATCCCAAGACTGTTTTTGTGCTTCTTATATTATTTAATAGAAATAAGATAGTTGGATTTACAACCGTCTACTTTAATAGTTGAATTTAATACATCACCAACAATATAAATAGTGGGGATAGGAAAAAAGTAATTTTTAAAACATTTTTTCAATAGATGACTTATAAGTTGATTTTTGCATATATTCATTAAGTAACAAAAATATTAGTGCTATATAAAATAACATATTTGAAATAGTAGGATAATAAATAGCGAAAAATTCTTTAGTAGCTTGGTAAAATTTCTCTAAAAAAAATTCTCAATCATTATCTACAAGCATATCTCTTGAATTTTTTATTATGGGCATTAAATAATAAAGTAATAGGTTGTCTATAATCGTAAGCAACAAGTAGTTGCTCATAAGTAACAATAATAATTTAAAGAAGGAACGAAGGTACCAAACGTCGACATGTAATCGAGATTGAAAATTAAAACTTTGCTCGATGGACAATCCTCAAGCTAGTTGCCAACTTCACTCCCATTTTTTTAACTTTGATATAATATTTATTATTTAACAGTAGGAAGATTTGTAGAGAGATAAATTGAGAGATTAGAGAGATGGTAGGAAGATTTGTGAGAAAAATGAGTTACTTATAGTTGATAAATAGGATTAAAGTGTAAATATATTAACTTATGGGTTAAAAATAAATATAAAGGGGTTATGGAGTTAAAATGACCGTTATAACCGTTGCACAACGGCCAAAATCAAAACTTGGTCGTTGGTGCAACAGTTATTTTTGCAAAGGGGAGGGAGACGGGTCGAGATCGGGACGGGAAGGGACAAGGTCGGGATTGGGACGGGCGGGACGAACACAGGCCCCTCCCTTGTTCGAACCCCGACCCCAATTTTTTTTTTGGATCAGGACAGGGCAGGCTGGGTCAGAATCGAGCCGACCCGGCCCACTGGACATTCTAAGTTTCAACCAATGAACCGAAGACATAGCTTGTTGGTGATGTTACCAAGTGCACGTGCATCAAAATTAATGGAGACCTCTCTATTTCCATTGGCCACCGAACGACCATTTTTTTTTTTTGGTAATATAAGATCTAGAAAATGATTTTAAAAATTTGATCTTTTATGTATGGAGTAGCTTTAACGTAATAAATATGTTATGAGCAATTATATTACTTTAAATTTGTCAATTCACTCAAATATTTAATGAAATCTACATGTCAAACTTGATAGAAATTTGTCAGAAAAAAAAAGTTTAACTAAAAATATAAGAAAGGTCCATTAAATCTTAAAAATTATAATATAAAAAACTGCGTCGAATAAAAAAAAAAGTTATAAAATATAACGGAAATAGCATCTCAAAAAAGTTAAAAGTTGTCGAGTTCATCAAAGAGGACATATACGAGTAGAATACATACACAAATTACTTTGTATTTAAATTATGTTTTCTACACTACACAACATTTGTAAGTGTATTTGTATTTGTTGGAGGCTTATTCTTCTCAACATCCTTCTTGGAAGGTGGTGTAGGGATTAATGCTCTGTAGGTTTATTAGATTTGTTGGTTAATGATAATGTTTACATGGTTACCAAATAAAAAGTGCATCATATTTTTAAAATAGAGCAAAGATACAGAAATTATACCTCAAAATGAATTAGATAACATAAATAATATTTCAAAATTTAAATATTCTTTTTTATAGTATCTATCAAGTCTAACAGACAAAATATATTTATTTTAACAAATAAAAAAAAATCAAAATATATTTAACAACCAACTTTAAAGTTTAAACTTACTCCTAAATATAAATAAGTATTTTTGTCATTTTCCCTATAAATCTTACTTAATGCATAAGACTAATAATGAGCCCCACACAAACTCCATTAATAAAACTCTCCATTTTCATTGGACCAACTGACCACCATTGTTGAATTCAACTGTAATCATTCACTTGCTCAAACTCTTCACAAAAAATATCTTCTTCTTTAGTTCTTTTCTTTAATAAACAAATGGAACCCAGAAACAACCTGGTCGGTTCCTCATATATCATTTTCATTTTCATTTTCAAGAACCATACAATAACAACAACAAAAAAAATGGACCTCCAAATGAAAAACTCCACCGACTTAATACAGTTGTTTTGAGAAGATATTTCTTCATTTCTATGTCGGCGTTACCTATATAAACCTCACTTAAACTCCTCACCGACCATTTTATCACTCACCCTTTTCAAAAAACTTCCATATTTCATCCATAAAATTGGAAAAAATTCACCATTTTATCACACACCCTTTTCGAAATTTGTCATCTTTGATCCATAAAACTACAAATCTTTGAATTTTGTACTGAAAAAATCACCATTTTAGCACACACCCTTTTCGAAATTTTCCATCTTTGTTCCATAAAAACACAAATCTCTTTGTATTTTACTGAAAAAATCACCATTTTAGCACACGCCCTTTTCAAAAAATCCATTTCTGATCCATAAAACTAAAATTCTTTGTGTTGTACTGAAAAAAGCCATTTTAGCACACCCTTTTGGAATTTTCCCATCTTTGATCCATTGTACTGAAAAAATAACTATCCCTTTTCAAAAGTTTCCATCTTTAATCCATTAAACTACAAATCTTGCAAATTCTACTGAAAAAAAATCATATGAACCCATTTGATAAAAATCAAGAATCTCATAATACTACTAGTACTAAGGCGACGCCTTTTTCGACTGAAATGGACTCTGAATTTGCTATATTTTCACCAATTTCATCTCCTTTTATCAATTTTGAATCTTTTGAACAGTTAGGTGGGGAAGGATTAGGTGTACCACAGCCTATGGAATGTTTACATGGGACACCAATTCCACCATTTTTGTCAAAGACTTTTGATTTAGTTGATGACCCTTTATTGGATTCAATTATATCTTGGGGTAACAATGGAGAAAGCTTTGTAGTGTGGGACCCAGTGGAGTTCTCAAGATTGGTTCTTCCAAGGAATTTCAAGCACAGCAATTTTTCCAGCTTTGTGAGACAGCTTAATACTTATGTGGGTATCATATCACTTTAACACATAGCCAAAATAAAATAAGTGGCTATTTGTTAAAGCTCTAGCTCTCTAACTCTTTTGCTTCCCTCATTTTTGTGTTTTTGTTATTTGTATGTAATTGTTGTTTGGAGATTTTCATGTATTTTTGTTTTTGTTTTATGATTGATGTTGTAATAGAATAACATGGTCAGTGACGATTCGTGTAGCAGACTCCAACTTTGTTTTTGTAAATATAAATAGTGTTCTTTTTGTGTTGTAATTAGTAGTGTCTGAAGTTGTAAATAACATTAGAGGAATGAGTTTTCTTGATAGTTTATTGGTCTTTTTGGTACCTTGTAAATGGATGTCCTTTGAGATTTTTGGTGGATTTTAAGTGGTTGGATCTTTAAGGAATATGATAAAGACGTGCGCTGTTCGTGATTTGGGCTTGTAGATAAAGCTAGCTCTGCAGGAGGTTCATCTATTCTGCAGGTAGAATTCTAAGGTTCTGATGAAATAACTTGTTTAAGCTTTCTGTAGTCTATATATATGTTCTTAATCCAAAAGATCTACTGATTTGTGTATTTCTAGTGTAATGCAGCTCCTGGAACTCATGAAAATTTGACAACTAAGCATCTGGTTTTATGTAAAAATTTCATCTTTATATGAAAAATGACTTATTCATGGTATCTCTGAATTCATTTTTAAATCACTTTTGGGTAACTTTATACAGGGATTTCGCAAAATTGATGCTGACAAGTGGGAGTTTGCAAATGAAGGGTTCTTGAGAGGGAAGAGGCATTTGTTGAAGAACATACAGAGGCGAAAATCGACACATCAGGCTGGGAGTTCGAGTTCTTCTGGATCATCTACTGCAGTAGATGAGATAGAGAAACTCAGGAAGGAGAAGAGTTTGATGATGCAAGAAGTGGTTGAATTGCAGCAGCAGCAGCGTGAGACGATTCAACAAATGGAAGCTGTTAATGAAAAGTTTCAGGCTGCTGAACAGAGACAGAAGCAGATGGTTTCATTCTTGGCTAAGGTGTTTCAGAATCCCACATTCTTGACTCGTCTTCAGCAAATGAAGGAGCAAGGAAAAATTACTTCTCCGAGAACAATGAGGAAATTCGTTAAACATCAGCCACATGATCCCGATAGAGACGAGTCATCAATGGAAGGGCAGATAGTCAAGTACAGGCCTGATTTTCAAGAAACTGGTTTAGGAGCGGAAGCTATGCCTTTTAAAGCTGGTACTTTTGCATCCGAGGGACCGACAATGGCACATGAACTTCTCGAAAGTCCAGATCGGGTTATAGAAAAAGCTTCAGATTTTAGCCCCAAAGACACTCATTTCGAAGGGAAGAATGTAGCTAGCCCTCAATTAGAAGTCATGCCTGAGTACTTTGCCTCACTAGGTATCGGAAATATGCTGAAAGAAGAGGAGGTATGGGACATGGGGTTTGAAGCCAGTGCTGGCATGTCAAGTACTGGTGCGGAGTTATGGGGTAGTCTTAGCAACTATGTCCCGGATTTCGGAGTTAGTTCTGGTTTGTCAGATTTGTGGGACATAGATCCCTTACAGGCAGCTGCTGGAAGTTCTGGTGTTGATAAGTGGCCAGACGACGAGTCTCCTATTGGTCAGTCTGAGAGCCAAGCCAATCAGCCCAAGAATGATAGTTTTTAGGATACTAGCCATAGTTTAGTTGATGGGACATAATATTGATATGATTGATTATAATTTCTTTCGTTGAAATTACTTTTGACTGATTTATTTCTTCTATTCCCTCTCCTCGCTGTGCAATTTTCTCTGCTAATTGTGCTAAATTTTGAAGATTGATTGCATAATTTGCAGATATTTCCTGCTGACATATACACTTTTAAGTTGTGAAATGTGCAGGTTTGCAGCGCTGTAGGCGAGTATGGGACTTATTTTGAGAATTCGGTGCTGGAATGACACTGCTCGCTCAAGCTTTTCCGGGTAAGGAGACCTTGTGGTGATTTATGATATGATTGCTTGATGAATTGTTACTTTACCAGAATTCTTTGAAATGAAGTTGAATAACAAGCATACATTGCGTACAATATTTGGTTGTTACCTTAGACCTAATTTAACCCCAAAAGCTAGTTCATGAGGGGAGGATTCTCCAAGCCACAACCCATTTCCTCAACAATGTGGAGATGGTATTAGAGTCGGACCTATATTAGTTCTTGGTTTTCCGATGTTCGACCCCATGTCATATTGTCCACACGGGGGAGGGGGGTTGTTAAAAGTCCCACACGGGTAGTCAAATAGTTAATTGCTCTTTGTATGGTCTTGGGCAATCCTCGCCTCTTGAGCTAGCTTTTGGGGTTGAGTTAGGCCCAAGGTCTATCTTCTTAACATGGTATAAGACTCAAATTTTGGTTTGCCAATTTGTACAATCATCTTCTCTCTACCTACTGTAATTCTCTGAGCTTTCTGTCTACTCAGTCCAGTGACCCGCTCTGAGCTTCTTCTTTAGCCAGTTGACTTTGATCTTTGTCTCTCTATATATCATGTCTACTCTTCAATCTGCTAAAAAAAGGATTTTTAATCCATGTGTAAATTCAATAACTCAGTTAGACGTGCAGGGAGGTGTTAGGAAGAAACAATAGTGCTTGTCCATGGAGTTGCTTTCCATGGGTGTATGAAAGTGAAAACATAACTGACTGTTTCGACGGAAGAAAAGGAGAACGATCAGAAACACCATCTCTGGGGGTCCAAGCAAAATGTCACCTTCTAGTACATGGAGAGCAAAATCAAGAGTCATTAAAGGGTCAACCACGATCCGTACTATGATAGCTTCAGGGGTTGTTGCATTGATAAGAGTTTGTCTGTCAAATAGAGTGGCCCCATGGCGATGAAGGAGGAAGTGACAAATGAATTTAATCCAGAAACCAAAGTACAGTGGGAAGTTGACAACTATTTTGCCCGAGTGACAAGATCGTCCACTGTGACAAGTTTTCCATAGCCCTGGGAGAATAGACAATGAAGTGTAACTCTTTTTTTGATGACAAGGGAACCCGCAGTCGCTACCCTTCGGGTGCGCACAGGGTAAATCCCACTCCTGTGTAAAAGCCCGCAAACCAATTTAGTGGTACTCTTGGAGATATTATTCCGTGAAAACAAGTTAGCCTCTTTTTGAGATTATGAATTTTTTCTTGATGAATGGCTGACGACAATTGATCAAGATAAAGATACGTTAAGGCATCACACGGTCTTGTAGAAGTTTCATATGGAAGTCCAAAGGGAGACTAAGAGGAAGTGAGTCGAGTGGTGGAGGAAGATGAAGTCATGGCTCTTATACCAAGTTGGTTTGAGTAAATGATTTCCAATCCAATGAAATCCGCCGTGCATTACATGTATTTCTTCTTTAAAGTATTTGCTTTTCCTCGTTCATATCATACATCCAAAAAACGTTAGTCTGTGTTATGATTCACGATGTGCATCCCTCTCAGGACACGGTAAAACAGATTATTTACTGATCACATGAAAAATTGCGGACATGATAATCCTCTGTATCATGTAAAGTATGCTGACCTTTTAGAAGTGTCATGCTTAAAATAGCTTTACACAATTGCTTTTTTCACTTTGTCCTTTCGTTCTTTCAGCACAGCCGATTCTGTAATTGCTTGGATCTTGTACCCTCAACCAACCATTTTTTTTGGAGTGTCTGCGTAGGTAATCAATGATGTAGCAATAACAACTAGCAAATCCAACTCAGGGCTTAGTTCAAGTGGCAAAGGTTGCCTTGCATCACGCGACTAAGCCTGATATTTTAATTGGAGAAAGGCAGAGGTGCGGACTTATTATCCCCGAGTATCGAAGGTTAGGTTGGTCTTAGGGTTGGCCCTAGACTGATTTCTGGTCATAAAAAAAGATCCTGCTCAATGATTTGATTTCCTTCCTCTTATTTGTATATTTCTAATTGTGTAGGATATTTTTCAGGAGCAATCTGATAAATAATTTGTTTCGTGTAATATAATTGATAGCCAATCCCAGCAAACCATTTGAGAAGTATCTCTGGTATGTATTTTGTGATATTGATGGGGTTCAACCTTGTAGAGTAACAGGAAAACTAAATTTATAGCTTGTTTGGTCAACTTTCTAAAATTATCTTATTTTTGAAAAGTACTTTTGTTGGGAAGCCGTCCATGTTTGCCCAATTAATTTAACACACTTATGGGCAGCAGTTAGTATTTAATCAAGCTTTTAAAAAGTATTTCTAAGTGTATTTTTTCAAAAATGTTTTTAAAAGGAAGTGTTGAGAAAAACCTACTTTATTAAACTTCTGAAAACAACTTCTACTATTCTCAGAAACACTTATTTTTTCTCAAAAGTTTGGCTAAACATTTCTTTTTTAAAATACGCACTTTTGGCTTTCCAAAAGTTTGGCCAAATAAGCTATTAATGCTTACAAGCATTTTGTGATTTATTTATTTTTCGCTAAAAATGCAAGCACATCCAGACTAATAGTATCATCCAAAAGGGTTTGTTGGTCAAGTTGTATCTAAGAGAAAAGTGAGTTTCTCACTCAAGTGATAAAATAAGGATTTTGTTTTGGCACCAATACGTAGTGTGCCCCCAAAAAATAATTATGTGACGTACCATTTTTTAAGAAATATTACAGTCCATACCTATTTGGAAAACTATCTCTATAGTGTCTTGTAGTTATTTACGTTGAACTCTGGGTATACAATTCACATGTTGGTAATACCATGAAGATATACAGCGCAATAATGGATATCTCGAGACCACTATTTTCCTATCAATAAAAACTCGTCCTAATTTGATTCTTCAATTGGCACTCAAATTTTCCGTAAGCTAAGATGACACTAATTTCCCTCTAGAAATGTTTGTTATTGCTGCTTGACAACGACAAAAAAAGTAATATTAAATGGAAGATGACTTTGCATCAAGAAGTAAAAGAGGATAGTTCAATTGATTCGATATTCTCTTAAGACGCTAGGATCTCTTAGGAAGAAGTGGCTCGAATCGGATTTGGTGCATGTAGTTATATCCAAAAAAGAAAGTGTTTTTTATAATCGAGAAATCACCGAAGGGCAATGCTGCAAACTCGGTATGACACTAAACCAGGGTTCGTTCTATCTGTAGCAGGGTTCGAACCTGTGACATACACCTAACCGACACATCACAAGATGCACTCCTACCATTAGACCATAGTGATACATGTGTTGTGAGGGGCAAAGAAAGGAGCGCCACGCGGAGGCCACAACATCTGAGACAAGTTGCATGTGATCTTAAAGCACAAACTAAAAAATAATCACAATAACTGTGCATTCCTATAAGACAACTTCCCATTATAAATTCTTATACATACAAAATCGTTTTCTGGAAAGGAAAATTAAAGAACTGTTTCTGGCATTAACAAAATCACATGGCTAAACAATATTTCCAGGAGGAGGTGTACAAGCCAATTGCAAACGATCTTCTGGAAGAAATGACAGCTTGAATTTGTGAAAAAAAATCATGGCTAGAGCCACAGGCATTCTGATATATGTACAGAACAATAGCCTGCAAAAAAACACAGAGAAGATAGAGATCGAACTTTAGCACTCTAAAACAGCAGAAAGTTGTATATAATGTACACTTCATCCCTAGAAGTCGTTACAAGCTCATATACAATCAAAAGAAACAGCAAAGAAAGCTAAGGGTGAACCCTCTTCGCATTGCAGAGTGTTGCACAAACTTAAAATTGGAGTAAGACACACCAAAGCAAATGTAAGATTTAGCAGATGAAGAGATAAGATTCAGGATACACGAACCTGAAGCAAACGAAGCCTTGTTCCTTCCAGAAGATGATTAACAAAGAATGCCAAATATGTGCAGAAATCATACATCTATCACACACATTCACGTAAGCAACTGCATGTCTGTACGACCTGGTTGAGGAGGTATTGCAGGAGGTTTAATTAGCGGTCTCAGCATTTCCATGATTGCAGAAAAGGAGGGACGTTTCCATGGTTCTCTGCGACATTATCAAAAGTAACTTCAAGAGCACATCAAAGCAAACCAAAAGTCAATGTGATTGAACAATGGAAGAACATAAACAACATACTTGATCCAGCAAGCCTCAATAATGCTTGCTACTTGTGGATTCAAGTTACGCGGAATTTCGAGTCTTTTCCCCTTAAAGCCGACAGCTGCTACAACCTACAGGTTCAGATGCATTTAACCAATACAGCAATCACAAGAATCGATATACCCCCCCCCCCTCCTCCTCTTATCTCATTTCTTGAAGATGAATGTACCAATAAAAACAGCAATGCATATGCTCCATTCTAAAATATAACCAAGATGCAATACTCGTGCCAAGCAGTGTTGCAAATAATCAGCAGATCCAAGATCTCTTTCTAAAATAAAATCAACGCTTGCAAACAGAGGTATCAGAAAGTTGTTGCCACCTAGATACCAAAACACAAGATTGAGTACCCTACCCGATTTTTAGTAAAGGTGGAATATCAGAAATCAAAAGAGAAATTATCTTCCGTGCAATGGATATTGTTTTATTCAGGTTCTTTTTTCTCAATTTTTTTCTTACTTGACAGTAACTTTGGCAGAGAAAGATCTTTGAAAACATGTAGCTATCAAGAAACTTATTACAGAATACTAATCAAACCCCAGAGCAAAACATAGCGAACCCCGATAACATCTCCATTCAATGCCCAACGAATGACTAGTTCTCTACATAAACGAAATGGAGAAGAGAGGTATATAAAATGAGGAATAATTGACTCTTCAGACAATTGCTGAAGCAAATTGGACTCTCCATCCCCTGGTATGAGTCATGCCAGACATACAACAACATACCCCGTAATCCCACAAGTGGGGTCTGGGGAGGTAGGATGTACGCAAACCTTACCCCTCCTACCTTTGTGAGGTAGAGTCATACAAGACATAAAGGAACAAAATGACTCCAGTCTACTCTTAACACGAAATTTAGTTGCTCCAGACATAGCCAGTATTCGGTCTCGATGCTAAATTAAGTAGTGCAACATTACGGTCCTGCTTTTGCTTTTCCAGTAAACACAGTGTTCGTTATTCTGTGTATGAGCCATTTTAGCCTTTTCAAGGTCAAGTTTGCATAACACACCTGGCACTAGGAATAAAATGACCTTGTGCAACTGATGTTAAATTGGAGTGTTTCTATCCCCGGTAAAAGCCTCCCGACAACAGTTCATTTGCACATCCAATAGATAGTTTTAGGTCATTTCACCTATACACATCTATTCCTCTGGATTGCACTCACTAACGTCAGGATTTATACCTTAAATCCCCCTGGACAAAAGAACATAAAGATTAGAAATACAAACCTGTGGTGCGTTCAAATTACCCCAAGGTTGTTGCAACGTTGCCAGCTCCCACAAAATGACACCAAAGCTGTATACATCAGATTTCTCATTTGATGGTTCATCACGAAGAACTTCAGGTGCCATCCATTCCGGCTATCACAAGAAGAACCAGATAATTTTTTTTCATTGATGAAGTAAAGTGCCAAACATGAACAGAAGTTAAACAAATCATATGTTGAATCAAGCACTTACAGTCCCAGCAGCCGACTTTGATGAGAGAAATGTGTTCGCTTTTAAACGGGAAAGACCAAAATCACAGACCTGATGAAGACAGTAGACAGGTGAGGGACATGCAACATCTTTGCATAAAGAGAAAAAGTAGCTTTAATGAATTAAGAGTACAGAATATGCAAAATATAAACACCATAACAAAGCTCAATTATTTATCATAAACAACTTCGGTAAGACTTGTTCCAGAATACAGTACAGTCAGATCTGATGCAGACCATACACTGTCTTGTAATCATAAAGCATTATAGACACAAGCGTCAGTCACACTACATTATGTGCTGCTAAGCTATGTAAAACACCTCCTAAAAGATCACTGACATTAACGATGTATCAAATGCATCCCCCCCACCCCACCCCCCTTCTTTTTTTTGGATTGTTAATACATCCCCTTTTTTATGTTGTTGCTTGACTTCAGAAAAACAGTTTATCAATCAGATCTCAAGACATTTTCCTATGTGCTTGCTGTAAAGAAATAAGATAATCAAGATCATAGATTTTGCTCATGATGGGTTCAAGTTACAAGGAACAGTACATGCTTCTAACGTAAGAGGAAAGACATCTACAAGTCATTAGTGAACTAAATAAACTGGTTTAATAAGAAATTTTGGAGAAGAGGAGGAAATGACCAGACATGTGGCAAGCACATGAAATGCACAAATATGAAGCATAATGAATAATAAACCAAAATATAACACAACTACAACTATTATCCCTCAATCCCAAACTAGTGGGGGCAGCCATATGAATCCTCTATATCCATTCTGCTCCATTTGGACACTTTTCGGTCCAGTACGCAATACATCCATTCTGCTCCATTTTGGACACGTTTCATTCCACCCTATATCTCACACTAATCTCAATAGTAAACTAAAATACACTAAAAACTTTCATCCTCGTGGAGTTTTAATATTTTGAAACATGCTGCATCCAGCACTTCAACATTTTGTCCTAACAGGTGTATCCAGCACATTAGCATTGCCCCAGATGACCAAATACCAGCATCCTTGCTAAATGGACACGGAATTACCACAATTCCAGTTAGTCAATGTCCATTTGGATGACAGAGAAACTTCTGGACTCGTACATGCCTACAAAACATAAAGTATAATGTACAATATTCAAGATATATGCTGTCTGTCCTCTCCACAACATTAGTCCATCGTCAGTTATCCATTATCTGAGAAATCTGACATAAGCTTTACCCCTTCAAAACTTGCTTTTTGTCCTTCAATAGGTTATGGTAAAGTATAAAAGTTTCGGAAACTAAGACATCCTCTCTGGCTTTCTCTCTTTAGGCCACTACTCTGACGGCGCAAGTCTAGAATTGTATCAATAGGAAAAAAAGATGGATTGCACCTTTACATGAGCCGTAGAGGTTATTACTCTTACCTTCACTGTGTACTTTTTGTCCACTAAAAGATTTGGAGATTTTAAATCTCTATGAACAATGGGAGGATTGCGTTTATGTAGATAATTCATCCCCTTTGCCTGCACAAGATGATATTACAAAATTAACCCCATATCAAAAATAAAATGAGGCAGATTAGGGAAGCATTCGTACCACATCGTACGCCATAGACAACCGACGCCTTTCATCCAAAACCTCCCTCACACCAGATTTATGAAGAAGTCTATATAAGCTACCTCTGAAATAAATTGCAACATGGGCACTGTCAGCTAAACTGAAAAATCAGAAGTCTGATTATTTGGAGTGTTTACCAGGATAAAACCTTGATAAATATTCTGTAACTATGGACAAGTTTGGTCGCTTTGTAACAGCACCCATAAAAAGCACAATATTTGGATGTCGCAACCGCTTCATAATTGCAACCTAAACAAAACAAAAGGAAAGCCAAATTAGGGAAGTTGGTCTTAGGGGAACAGATGATAAAATTGGCATACACCCATCTTCACTCCATGCACCCTTTTTTTAGGAGATACGGAGATCCCTGGACTTTACCTCCTGCAAAAATTCGTTGAATCGCACTGCATGAAAATCTTGTTCCGTGAGAATCTTCACAGCAACATCCTAATGTGCAAACTTCCATCAGCATGCAATTATGAGGGAATAAAACCAAACCAAACAGACTAATTTGTATCTCAAATTTTGACAATTACTAACCAAAAAAAGAAGTAAAAGAGAGAGATAAACAGCAAATCCAACAACACTTATTCGAGAAGCAGATCAGGGCAAAAACAAAATAGAAATAGTAAATACCCAAATAATTTACAAAAGTTACACTAAATAAATGTCTCTCTTTTAATTAAAAAAAAAACAAAAAAGTAAGTGTCTCTCTGAAGTGCTAAATAAGTTAACAGATACAACCAGATGAGTATCAAGAATACAGAACTAAAAGGAAAATATCTTACAGAACCATTCCAATCAGCACGGTGAACAGTACCAAAAGACCCTGAAATACAACAAACAGTGTTAGGTACATGAGAAGAGGATGTTATAATACTATAGCATCCCAAAATCACTACTATGTAATCAGACGATCATAGCACAATACTAAAAAGGAGGATACAAAATAGCAGGCAGGGATTACCTTGCCCAATCCTCTCCTTCAGAACAAGATCTTCCCAGGGAATAACAAAATCTTCTACTTCAAGGGCAAGGTCTCTACTTGTTTTAGCGGGAACAAGTTGACCACCACCCTCAAGAAACCTCTCTTTTGGGTCTGATAATGACATTAGCGGTTGCGTATCTCCATGCCGAACTGGTGGGACATGCTTCATAGGAGCCATGTCCCTGTCCATGTTCATTGAGCTCAAGATATTTTGAGGATTATATATACCAGGAAGTTGACAGTCTTTGTCATGACCCTTTTTCCATGCATTAATTGAAGGCACAGGTAACCGAGAAATCTCATCGAAGTTACTTGAACTAGGGATTGCACTGTTCGTCTCGATGTTATTTCGGTCAGTTTGTCCTGCATCTCCATCAGCATCAGCTCCTGTGACAAATCATATTAATTAAGAACCTTCAAACAGAACATGTTGGGTATAAAATTCACGAACAAATCCAGGGAATTAGTCTGTCAAGATAACAATATTTCATGTGCATGGGAAGAGGAAAGCTCTAGATAGAGATGCTAAAAGTAACTAAGATCAGAAAATCTCCCATCTTCAGGACAGGGAGACTACTGCTAATCAGGAATACCTTGGACGTATATTTGTTTGCCAAGTGAAAATGTATAAAACTTCTAAAAACCTAAATTTTGAATATCGGGTTTAGACTGGTCTCTATGGGAGCGACATGGACAGTGAGTTTCATATAGCTGGCCCCAACTACCTCGGATTTTGAGGCATTTTGATATTTATAAGTTTTTAAAACCATAGATTCTTGGTTTCCACTGCTGAAAAACAAACCTAGGGTTTCAGATAAATCAATACCTATAACTATAAGATGAAGGGGGGAGGGAGGAAAGCAACAATGTATCGTAATCTCCATTTTATTATGATTTATTTGTGTTAGTGGGTGGGCAAGTAGTTTTATGGTTAGTGAGGTTCCAGCTTCATTAAAGTCAGATAGTAGTGACATCATGTAGAAGGGACAACAGCGAGAAAGCTGTGAGAAAGCAAAGATGTTAGTAGGTTTGTTTACGTACAACTATGTAATGGGAAGCCATGCTAGTAGTTGTAAGAATTCCCTTAAAAAATAAGACAAATAAGTACAACCAAAATTTTTAAGGAAATTCTAATATCTTAAATACTGATAAGCTCGGCATTTTCTAGTATATTTAGAGAAACCAAAGGATAATCCTTCAGATCCGAAGTTAAAAGGGTTAACTTTTTTATGAAAAGAGTAAAGAAGGGTAATTTAACATGAGGAAATAGAGTATTTTTCTTGGATAGGGACCGAGCAACATCAGACTGAAGCCGTTATAAAATTGTGCGTGAACTGAACATCTCTCATCACATCATCGCAGAGGCCAAGCTTAACAACAGGGAAACAACCAAAATAAGGATCGAAGATGTATTTGTTCATGCAAACCGGTAGGATTCAGAGGATCACCTGCTGAAGAATCCTCAAACACAAGATTAAGCGATTGACAATCCGAGAAATACTGTTTGGCAAGTGACCTGAAATCAGTTTTTGGTTCAACTTCTCTGAATCTCGGAAATCGCAACGGTGAAGAAATTGAGATAGAAGATGGGCCATTGAGGGAGGAATCTGGTTCGCATAAACATCCAGGGCTCCCAATCAAATCAACCAAGTACTCCCTGTATGGAGAAGAGTGAAATGTTAAGACTATGTCCTCATTAACAATCAATAGCAATATCATATAATCAACTGTGCACAGAAAAACTAACACTTAACACTTTTGACAATGACTACCATTTTTTCATGCTAAATCTATGCCTTGAATATCGAATTTTGCTTGCTTCTACTTATTTCCATTTAATTTCTTCCTCCACATTTTAGGGCTGAGCAGAAGAAAGGAGGACACCTCTTTGCAATCAAATCACGAACTTCAGAATCTATTATATTGTGAGTGTATAAGGTATTCCATTAATAATGGGATCTGTTCTTTCAAATATTAAGATTCCCATCTCGTCATACCAACAACAATCAACCACCACCTCCACTCCACAATATACTCCTTTCATCCAAAAAGAATGGCATCATTACTATTTGGAGGGGTAAAAAACATATTCTTTGACTCGATTTATGTAATCTTTTTTTAAAACAATTTTTGCTATTAAAATATATTATATATAGTACTCTTATGCAGTCTCTAGATGTGTAATTTTTCTTTAAAACCCATATCTCAATTCACATTGAATGCGGTGATACATATACTCCAAGCAATGCCATTCTTTTTTCGCACTGAGAATGAAGTTGTTTATGTTGTACAAACCCGAAAAGAAATATGGTTTTCCCAAGAAAAACAAGTAGCAGCTATCAAGACAAAGGAGAAACTTCAGTTGGTATTAACATAGGTCATGAACTAGATACAGTGATTGATCTTTACAGGCATGTCTTGCAGCGTGACTGCAGAGGGACCACACAAAAATATAAGAAACATCATCATTGTCATTTTTTCAGATCTGAATATTTGAAGTTACGTTTCTACACAAATATTCAAAGAAAGCATAAACCAGGAAGGTTAAGTAATGTAGAAGTTGACCATATTACACACTGGATACGAGGTAAAAGATTTAGGCAACACAATCAAAATCCATATCAATTGCACACGAATATTAGAGTAGGGAAGTGAGTTGATTATCGCAAACAAAATGCATAATGGTTTTTGAAACAAAAGTAAAGTTGCAACATCAATTTTCATCAATCATTGCTTTAAATATTTAAGCAAACATGGGTTTTAAAATAGTACATATTTAGCATAAAGGTGTCCATAGGTGAAAGTGGACTTCTCGTTACCCTTTTTCCCATATATGCAAGTTTTGGATTTTGTTAATATGAACTAAAAAAATTACTCCACAGATCATTTGTAATTTGGAGTATACCTGTCAAGTCCAAATCGAACTAGACACGAGGAAGCATCAGCTCTATTACAGTATTTACATCCTTTGGCAATTCGACATGGTAAATCAATTATGTCAGCTAGCACCTGCAACAATCATGTGAAATTCATGATAACACATCAACCTTCCACGGTTCCACCAAAACTAAGAAACTTCTGATTCAATGTACATTTACTCTAAGGACAGAGAATAGACGATGATTTGCAAAAACCATGTTTTTCCTTTATTTTTATTTAAAAGAACACCATTAGTCAGATGCTGATCCTCGAATTCCTTTGTAAGTAGATCTTGAGACTCTAAAACAGCAAACTTAATAAGTGTATCACATATAGAACATACTTTAAATAGCAAAGCTCGATGCCTACAAAGGCCAATAGACAGGCTACCAATGGGAAGCACGATGGATCCTAGACAATCCTTCAGGTCATCACTGCACTCCTTCCACAAAGGAACCAACTCATCTTCTCCAGCAGAAGCTGCGCCCCTTATAAAGCAAATAAAACTTAATTACAAAAAGGAAAAAACTGATTGATCCGAGTTCCTAATAAGAAGATTCTGGCACTCACCCCATATGATTGCAGACCAGCTTAGCAAGCTGATCAACTACTTCTTTTGTTGTGATGCAACTAGGAGAGAGATTATGGATCCGATTCTGCAGTTCTTTCAAGCTAGGATCGGTACGTCGATCAACCAAAATCACTTCAACTGATGGTACTACAGAGGGATCAACAGCTCTCAATGATTCAATAGATGGAACGCGGGCATTTTCTTGTAGATCTGAGCAGACAATCCAGACATATGGATCCATACCATGAATCAAGTAAAATCCATCAGGCACTTTGTCAAAGTACGACAAGCATCCATTTACCTGGTACAGAACAAAGATCCGAAGCAGAAAATGGTTTTCAGCAAAAAACCTGGGAAGTCTGGAAAGCATGATTGTGTCGGCAAAGAAAGAGAGATCATAAGAACATAAAACAACAACAACAAAAAACCCAGTGTTATCCCATAAAGAATATAGTCCATAAGCAGAGTAAATTTTGCTTGACTGGTGAGAATGCCAAGATTCAAAATCACCAATGAAGATAATTATCAAGTCATTCCTATTGGCACTGTTACAAGAAACACATGGAAGAATAGGTTATCCAGCCACTTCCGGCGTTTTACGAACTTGCAGAGTAGGAGGGGTTTCAATTCTGAGATCAAATTGTACGCACAGGAACACTAGAACTCTCCTCAGGAGTAGAATCTATAAGATTTCAGAAGCAGTCCAAATAGCTCGGCCTCACAGGTTAATTAGAGTGGCTCACCAAAACCGTTACTAAACCTATAATACTAGAGTACTACATCCAGCACAAAACTCCTCTTTCTGGGGAATCTCTCTTTTTCATATAAAAGCTTTTCTGCTAATTTTGAAAAAACATATTTTCCAAAGGACTCATGGAATGATTTGAAGAAGCAAATAAAGCTAATCCAATGACTATCACGCCTCAGAAGGAATTTTTATCTTTTGGTCTGTTCGATACATCAACCTCATCTAGTACTTCATCGCAATTCCAATACACTCGGGAGGCCTACCATTCTAGAGTGATCCTCAATGCAAAAGTTTCAGTTAAAAATATGCTTAAATACCCTCTTTTGTTCTCGCATAAAAACAGATCCAATTAAAGTATAAAGGAACAACTGATAGTGTAATAGCCCCCAAACCACACAGGAGAGGTAAACCGCACTAGGCAAGCCCCGTGCGATGAGCTCGACCAAGAAAGCATGCAGGGAGTTTCGAACCTGAGACCGCCTGCCCAATTGGGATCCCCTGCTCAACCAACTCGGCCACCCTTGGAGGCAACAACTAATATGTTGCCTTGACCAAAACATGATTTTTAAGATGTCCACTTCTAAAAACAAACCAAAAAACAAAAGATACGTCCTAATTTGTGCAGTCATATTCCGCCCCTTCAAACGCTCTTCTATTCTTTTTCCCACCCACAAATAAAGGAGATCATAAGAACGTATCAAAGCCCAAAAAATCATACTAACATAAAAGAAGAAGAACAACAACATACCCAGTGAAATCCCACAACGTGGGGTCTAGATACTAACATAAAAGAAATGACAAAAAAATAGAAAACTATAAATGTTCTTGCTTGACTAGTGACAATGACAAGATTAAAAATAATCAATGAAAATATTTATCTAGTGGCATTGGGAATGTTCAACCCGCTAACGAGAAAATGAAAATTATATCCAAGGAGCAAAATGAGACAATCGGGTAATTTTTTCACCAGCTAAACTCAAAAGAGAGCTCCTCTGTGAGGCTTCTAAAATCAATACCCGGGTCATTAACCCCTTTTTGTCTCTCCTACTTCTTCCGTAAAAAGAAGTCTAGTATTGGCAAATAGATTTTTATCAGGAACATCTACGAGTATCGGCTTATGAGATGCTAGCATAAGCAATGTAGTAGCTAACGATTGCTCATTGATTTATTATTCCACTCAAAATGAAACATTCTTCTCTAACCCAAGTGAGACCTAGCAGTCAATAAAGTTGTTAATAAATTCCAAAAATCCATTTCACCGTCTAGTAGCGACAACTGCCTCGGCCACTATACATAAGTATTTGAAATACCGGAAAGAAATAGCATTCAGAAAATATTTCCAAATTGTCAAAAAGTTCCTCCACCGAATTGTAGTACAGAATCAAGGTGAAAACGATGGGAGATCAGAGTTCAAATCCTAGCAGACACAAAAAACGCTAGGTAATTTCTTCTCATCTGCCGAAGTGTTAAGCCTTGAAGGTAAAATTACTCGATACTCGTGCTAAGCTGGGATAACATGCACTCAGTGTAATAGTCGAAGTACAAAGAAGGTAGCCCATACACCAACATTATCAAAATGTAGGACATGTTTATCTTTATGTTTTCTTTTGCTTAACTATCCGGTATTCAAAACCCATTGGCCTTATTAATAGAAATCGCCTTGCATATGGCCCACTTAAAGGGGAAGTGCTCCTACCAAAAGTTTCTCTATTCCAGGATTTGAAATTGAGACCTCTGATTAAGGGTAGAGACATTCTTCCCTATCATTACAAGCATCCCCCGCGTCTTTTTCTTTTGATAAAAGTAGAGAAGGTCCTCCCCTACCTTATCATGTAAGATGTGAAGTCTCAATGTCCCAACTTCCACCTCATTATTACATTTGTTTGTTGCAATGACACCTGTGAATCCGCTACCAACTACTTCTACTATAAGCTAACAACATTTTTGTCTAGATTCATGGTTATATTAAGTCTATGATTAGTAGATTCTTGACATCTGTAGGATGGCAACAACATATATATTTTCAATATGTAATGGTTCTCGTTTGTTCTGGATTTTGTCTCGACTTCTGTTAATGTAGAATTGAAGAAAGAGATGGAATATTCTAATCTTTCTGATAGAGCCACTAATCTGAGCATTCAATTTAACTTATGGTGTCTTAAAAGGGAAGTTAAAACTGTTTATTATAATTCCACTTTCATCCATCTCGAGTTTCAAAGGATAAAGGGAGCTACAAGCTCAACATGATCTTACTTGATATATGAAAATTCACATTTTTACTCACTTCAATATTTCATCAAAACTAGACATTCTACTTTCCTTTAAAGGTAAGTTAACAAATTGTTATATTCCACTTCTTCTTCCCTGCTAATTTCACATAGTAAAAGGTGGCTATTAACTCAACATGCTCTCAATTGATATGTAATAATCATAAGTTCTACTCTCAATTAACTTCATGCCAATTTAAAACTAGATATTCAAATAGTAAGCTAGTGCAGGGAAACACAATCAATTGAAGTGGCATAGAGACGTCTTATAAACCTACTAACTCCTTATTGATGTGATCATTAAATACACAGTGTTTTGGAATGCTAAAATCGAACACTCCATCTTGCATTCCAAATAATTAACCCCGTTTCAAGAGACTCCGCAACAATTTTAATTTAAAAATAACTTGTCCTTTGCACCCAAGGGGTGGCCTAGTGGTCACCGAAATGGGTTGAGAACCATGAGCTCTTATGTTTAATTCCCTGGCGAAGGAAAAACAACTAGGTTATTTCTTCCCATCTGTCCAAGTCATATTCGAGGGAGAGGTTGGAACCGAAAAAGACTACTCCATACATATGAGACAAACAGAATGTATGGGACGAGTTATTTCTTAAAAAGCCTGTTGATGTAATCATTAAATACACGAAGTGTTTTGGAATGCTAAAATCGAACACTCGATCTTGCATACCAAATAATTAACCTCGTTTCATGAGATTCCGCAACAATTTTAATTTAAAAATAACTCGCCCTTTGCACCTAAGGAGTGGCCTAGTGGTCAATGAAGTGGGTTGAGAACCATGAGCTCTTATGTTCAATTCCCGAGCAAAGGAAAAAATACTAGGTTATTTCTTCTCATCTGTCCAAGTCATATTCGAGGGAGGCTGAAGCCGAAAAAGACTAGTCCATACATATGAGACAAGCAGAATGTATGGGACGAGCAGTTTCCTAAAGAGCGAATTTGATCCTATAGTCGTCTTCATTGTTCGAAAAATGCACAGGGGAAAGGGATGTTGGTCGGCTCGGTGAAGTTTTAGCCCAAAAAAAGATCCATAGTGATTCCTCAATCATCCTGTCAAGACCTTAGAGGAACGCTCGAGTATAGAATTACCCGGTACGTATGTTGGTAAGAGGTAGAAGGTACCCCGTGAAATTAGTTGAAGTGCGCGCAAGCTGGCCCGAATATCACGATCAACAAAAAAAATGACTAGCTTTTTTTTTGCGAAAAAATGACTCGACTTGATTAAAAAGATTCTCAAAATATATTTTATTATGTTAAACTTGGAAGTTATGTTCCAATGTATTCGTTATTTTTGATATTATATTGATATGTGATTTATAGGAGCTAAACCCTATGTTTAAGGAGGACGGTGATTCTCATTCTTGTTTCATGAATCGAAACAATCTTACATATTAGGTAATGTTATCCAGATTCTTTTCATAATTGTTCCAGGTTACTCCCACATGTAAGATTGTTTCGGCTAATTCCACGGAATACTTGTCACCTCCCACCAGCAACAAGTATCAGGTAACTCTGTCCACCAAGACTAGGACAGATGGAAAGAAATCAACTAGTGTTTTTTGTCTCAGCTGGAATTTGAACATAAGACTTCATGGTTCTCAACCACTTACCACAAGGCCACACCCTTGGAGCATTCAATTTAGTAAAGAACTTATAATGTCGGGGAAGTTAAACATTTATTATAATTCCACTTCAATAGTTTGTCAAAACTAAAAAATCCACTTTCCTTAAAGTAAGTTAACAAATTGTTATATTCCACTTCTTCTGTCATAATTTCACACAGTAAAATGCGGCTATTAACTCAACATGCTCGCAGTTGATATGTAATAATCCACAAGTTATCCTTCATTTCAGTTCATGCCAAATTAAAACTAGAAATTCAAATTGTAAGTTAGTGCCAGCAAGACAACCAATTGAAGTGGTTGTGGGGCCATTAAACCCACTAGTTCCTTATTGATGTAATCATTAGGATACACAATGTTTCGGAAAGCTAAAATCGAATACTCGAACTTGCATTCCAAACAATTAACCTCGTTTCAAGAGATTCCACAACAATTCTAATTTTGAAATGACTCATCGTTTTCTTTTTTGAGAAAAACAATGACTCAGACTTGATTAGAAAGATAATATCTTTTTATTATATATACTTATTATGTTAAACATTGAAATTATTTTATATCAAGTAAATGTATTTTCATTTATAAACATTGCCACATCGGCCGTATACAAGAGATATACAAAAAAATAGGGAATTTACAAAACGATATGATTCTCTACAAATTCCATCCAATCATCTATACAACAAGGAACTTTCTGTGTGCACCAAAAGAAAATAAGAAAACTGAGACTCCTCAACCCAGAGAAACTAGACCCTACACCTTCAAAATCTATCGTATTTCTCTCTCATCAAACAACCGACATTTTTTTTGAAATTGATGGTTATATTCCTCAGCATTAAGGTTCCTAATAAATCTACAAGTTAATTTGTATCCTCTATACATTGTTGTTTACACCAAAAAAATAAAGATACAGTACAATTCCATTTTACTTTCTGAATAGAATTGGATCTATCTTCAAAGCATCTATCATTTCTCTCTCTCCACATAGACCACCAAATGCAAGATGGTATAATCCTCCACAATCTCTTCTGGCTTTTACTACCTCCACTCCTAATCCAGGAACTTAACAAATCTGTTGTATGTTCAGGCATGATCCATCTAGTGTTAGTAAGGCTAAGAAAGAGTGCCCATAGATGGGCAGTGAAACTACAATTAAGGAATAAATGTTTGTTTGTTTCGTCTGTTTTGTTGCAGAGAAAACTTCATGACATTAATGTGTGAGACAAGCTTTCTTTACCACCAACCATGTAAAACACATATTATTGGCCTAACTGCATAAACAAGTCAATCAAGTTGATAAACCCGACATTTGGTGGTGATGCTTGGGAAATTTTGGAGTGTTCTCTATGAAGTCTTTTATGAGAAGCTTTTGAACGCAAGTGGAACCATATTTCATGCCTTTCATCTTCTACTTCTTCTCACTCTTTTAGCTGAACATCAACTCTCTCACAATGTTTGGCATTGCCACGAAGTGCCAAACCACCTAAGCATATTCCACCATAACGTCATAGTCAGCCTGCAATGTAGAAGAAAATGATTCACGTCCTCGCCCGCCTCCTTACACATCTCAACTGACGCAGATAACCTTTGGCTTTCTAAGATTTCAACGGTCAAAATCACCACTCTTGTGGCTAGCCAAGCGAAAAAGCGCACCTTTTTGGCACCTTTGGAATCCACGTGGCGGTATATGAAAAAACATACTCCTCTCTAGCCAAAAGCTTCTCATAAAAGACTTCATAGAGAACACTCCAAAATCTCCCAAGCCCCACCACCAAACGTCAGGTTTATCAGCTTGATTGACTTGTCTCTGCAGTAAGGCTAATAATATGTGGAACTCAGTCACTTCCCAATCATGAAATTCCTTCTAAATCCCAGGTCGTAACAGAGTCTTGGTTGATTAGTTTGTCTTTTCTTGGTCTGATGTGGGGGCAACAGAAAGATGACGGCTTTTTATTGGGAACGTAGCGTAAAAAGGGATTTCTCCGCACTGAAGCAAATGATTTAACCAATCATTACTTGTACCGATATCCAAGTACAGTATAGCCCATAGACATAGATGATGAAAGAAAGACATAGGAATTTCCCCCTAAAGCTAAAGAGGCCTCTCCCCATAAAGGAAAAAAAGGCAAGACTAAGTCATTTAGTTGTTCCCAATTTTCATTCTGCCTACGCCATGCCTACCCTGTAAAAAGGATTATCCAACAGATGATTTTTCTGCTTCGGATGTGAAGGCTTAGGCTTCCATTTGTTTTAGGTTTTATTTATTCGTCAGGGCAGGTTGCCTAGTGGGGAATTATCTTGTATTGTGGATTAGTTCGATTTTAATGACATACTTTTCAAGATTACCATTCTGATCACTTTTCTTTTTCCTAAACATAGAAGATGCATACTCCAAATCTTATTTTATATTGATAGGTTGGCCTAGTAAAAATTTGCGTGGGAATGTAAGGGTGATAAGAAGTATAATCTAGAAAAAATAGAGTATAGAAGAAAACGGCAAGAAAGACGTCTCACTGTTTGGTGCCCTAGATAAATATGCAAAGGATCTTGAAGGTCACAATTTAAAACAATGTACGTTGTTTAGTGGTAACAAAACTGGAAGAACATTGTAGAAATGGAACCCATGTTATGGATCCACTTCTCCAAAAGAGAAACTTTTATCTACACTCTTTAATTATTCTCCATTTCCACATATGTGTTTTGTTTTAATCAGTAGGCAAAAGATTTCATTAACACATAATGAAAAACATGTTTTTTGATCAATAAGCAAAAGATTGTCATTAACACCTTGTGAAAAACGTGTAATGTAGAAGTCCTTTTATCTTCTTTGGTGAGTATAGTGTGATCTATTTCATACTAAATTTTTGATGATGAATTTACTTCATACTAAATTAAAATTCAAACTCAAAACAAATTAATATTCTACTTTTGGACCTCCTTTTACTGAAACACAATTACAACTACTGCTTCAATACTCTTTTTAACTAATTTTATGGAGAGATCATAAATTTTGAATTAATTCCCATATCGCGATATTGTTTTGGATATATGGTGTTGGTTGGATACAATGGATCTTAGAGTCATTTTCATCTATATGCACAAAACTAAATGTAGAACGAGTATGGTTTTCATAATTGTTTTGAATATACTAGACGAGTTTAAAAATTCTCCTAAAAAATTCATAGGCATCACTGTTTCCAGTAAGGTTATGTGTCTGAAGTAAAGAATTCATGTCAGTACATGTAAGCATATCTCCATATTAAAATCATATTTAAGCTGCAGGTGCATCAAGTGCGCAGAGACAACCATATAAAGGTCTAAGGGGTATACAATACCTTAAAATGAATGACAACATTTGTGTTCCGTTTCAGTGAAGGATTAGAAAAACGACCAACCAGATTCTGAATGAAACACTTTCCACATTCATGACGCACTTAAGATGTTAGGCATTAATTTCGTTCTTGAACTCCACATTCCTTGACGCATTAGTCTCAACATATTCTAGAAATGTCAGGATGCAGTACTAATATAGAAGCTACTCATCTTTCTTGGAGTTGTGAAAGGATCTGGTAGTTTGAATATATGACAATTGTTCAAGTGCACTTACATTTGAAGAAACACATTCATTTGCCGATTCTGTGTTTGGTATGACGGAAAATGTTTTCCAGGAAAATATCACCTTATCGTAAAAATGTTTTACCCAATAAATACTTTCTCGGAGAACAGGGAATTGACTCCCTTACTTTTAGACAGAAGTCATTTTCCCTCTTACTCCACACAAACATTATTGTCAACCTTCAATACTCAAAAGTATCACCAAAACACTACTTCCTCCATCCACTTTTACTTGTCGACTATACTATAAATAGATGTCCACTTTTCCTTGCCTAGTTTGGAAAATCAAGACATAATTTGTCACTTAGTTCCTAATTTACCCTTATTATTAAGTATAATCATTTTCCCAATGCATTTCCCACAACATTGAATTTATAATATTCAAAGGGTGATATAGTAAACGTATTATTTTATTAATTACTTCTTAAGGGGTGTGTCAAGTCAAAGATGGACAAGTAAAAATGGACGGAGGGAGTACAATGATACCCTGTAGTCAAGTTTTACAATTAATAGATTAAACCTACATCTATACCCAACCAAACACTCCTAGTTGATCCACGGAAAATATTTTCATCCATACCAAACTATCGCCTATTTAAAGCCTGGAAACATTTGTAATCTAAACCGATTCTTTGTTTTTATGTGTACAATGTGAATTGTTCAACACATTCCTAGGCGCACATTTACCTCTACAACAACAACATACCCATTGTAATCCCACAAATCAAGAGAGGTCTGAAGAGGGTGGAGTGTACACCTTACCCCTACCGCTACCTTTGCAGGTAGATAGAGATGATGATTTAGATAGACCTTACATTTCCCTCTGTTCATCTAAATTCATAACGCAATTAATGCAAGTGACATAAAAACAAAAATATAGACATGAGAGAAAAAAATCAACACAAAACAATAATAACCCAAACCATACCCAAAATCGATGTGAAATGGTCTCGCCTGAAGCAGCTGAAGACGAACCACAGGACGCGGCGGCGGATTCATCCGGCACGGGATCCAAGAAATTAGGATCATCAGCACAGGTAGCTTCCGAAGAAAGCCGTAAAGCCAAAGCCAACTGCAACTGATAACTCTCCTCAGTCTGTTGTGCCCAACTCTTCGAACTCGAACCACCACACAAGTTGGTAGTTTCCAATGGCTTCATCCTCAATTCACCACCGCCGCCGCCGCCGCCAAACGACGCCGCCTCCGCATTAGATAACGACGAAGGCATGTAATACTCACCGGACATCGAACTCTCACCGAAACTACTACCACTTGATTGCCTTTGCAGCCCAATCGAAGGACCTGTAAATGCAGCGAGCCCACCGATCCGATTCGGTGGTGCTGCTTGCATCATGCGGTGGTCAATCAAATCCCAATCAAATCCTTTTCCTTTACTCTTCTCACCAGAATTAGACTCATTATCATCGGGAACTTGACTCAACAAAGTATAATTCGATCGTCTACCAAGCATTTCCATTTTTTCAATAAAAACCCTAGAAACTGACTGTCATTACACAGTGGTTATATATATATATATGTAGTTTTTTTTCCTCTTCTCTTCGTACTTGTTGAATGAGAAGAGAGAAAAAAGATGGGGATGTTTCGGTGGCCTCAGTCGTACTAATATGCTTGGAATTTTTGGCTTTATAAGTTTGACTCAATTATTAACCTCCCCTTTACTTTATCATATGTAAAATGATCCCCTCGAGTTTCAAGAATTACTCTTAGTTCCCATGTTAGCATTTCTTTCTTTTCGATAGGCGTTTAGCCATGAAAATCAAATATTTTCACTTTATTTGAAATTTTGAACTTGTAGTTGTGTTTGGTTATAATTTTTACAAAGAATATTTAATTGTTTGAATGTATCGAAAGTGAACAAAGGTGAAAACATAGTTTTAAGTATTTTCCAAATTTCAAATACAGCTTTAAAATTTGTATTTTGAATTTTCATGATTAACCTTTATTTTTAATTAAAGTGAAAAAAGCGGGAAAAAATGAAAAATTCTCATGGCCAAACGGGTCCTCAATCTTTTTTTTTTCCAATAAATGTGGTGGTCGGGCCAGTTTACACGCATCTCAACTCAACTAATTTTACAAGTTACTTGTTACCTCATTTCAGCATAGTATCATATAACTCTGTCCATCAAAATTTGAAATAATCGGAATAAATCACCTACTACTTTTGTCTTTATTAGAATATCTGAATATCTTTCATTTTTATCTTTGCATTTAATAATTGCGTTGTTAGTATAATATGGAATTAGAACTTAAGTTATATATATTGTTAGGTTAAATAACTAATTATACCATCAAGTTACGAAAGGAATATTTACATGTAAATCTTCATAAAAATGGAATTTGTAGTCTTTAAATAAGGTAAATTATTTATTATAATAGATAAAAATGACTTAATATGTGGAGAGAGAAAATCTGAAAGTATATATCACGATATAAGTCAATCATGCTTCAATACTAATTTAGTGTTATATACCATTAAAACCTATACTATATTACTATTCAATACCCGACACCTAAGCTAGTTGGAAGTAGAGATACCTGCGGAGGCACCTGTGGTGGAACAGGCGAGGTGCATACAAACTGGCATGGATAACGCCATTGTAGAAAAAAGCATCTTATAGGCTATTGCAAACAGGATTGGTGAGAGTAAATTCAAGAATGTAATGGTAAATATGGGTTCGGTTGAACAATAACGGCGCCATCGACGTCTACCTGACCCTCATGCCAAAACAACCCGACAGCTTAAAACACAAAAAATAAATAAAAGGACAAAAAATACGTCGTATCGGCTATGGCACAGAAAATTGGTGAGAGTGAATTCAAGAATGTAGTGGCAAATGTGATTTATACATATTTTCCACCAATATTAACTGGCAAAACATAATTACCACCCTGATTTGTCAGATTTATGCAGAAACCCCTAATCTTATAATTTTCTAATTTTCAGCTTAGCATGACAAAAAATCCTCAAACTCATAACAAATCTGAACCTATTTCAACCTTTTAGTTAAAAATCAAAACCCCATACTAAAAAAAAGCAAAAAAGGAACACACCAATCTTTAATCTTCAAATATGAAGAAAAACCCCACCAAAAATCCAACTAAGAGTAAATTTGCAATTATAAATTCAAGAATGAAGAGAAAATCAAACCCCATACAAAAATAAACCGATCATTAGTCTTCAAGTATGCAGAAACCCCCAGGAAAAATCCAAACTTTAAGGGCAAATGTTCATTAAAAAATTCAAGAATGAAGAGAAAGTTGTAAGCTTTTATTGGCAAAAACAGTAAACAAACCTCATCGCAAGTCTAAAGCTATTTCAAGTTCTTGAACCAAAACACAAAAAACCCATACTAAAAAAAAGTGTTAAAATATCCCACATCGGTGGTTTAAGGGATGGATGGACTACTTCTATGGACTTGAACAATCTTTCCCTCACAAGCTAGCTTTTGGGTTGAGTTAGACTTAAAATTTATCTGACGAAAATCAAAAGTGCTCACTTTTGATAAACTTAAAGAATCAAAATTGTTCATGTAATTTTCAAAGGACTATTATGATTTTGAAGTGAAGTTATATACCTCATCCGTCCCATTTTAAGTGTCTTAGTTTGACTTGGCACGGAGTTTAAAAATAAATAAAGAATTTTGAATCTTGTGCCTTTAATTAAAGATTTGTGAGGTCATTTAAATCTTGTGATCTTAAACATGTCAAAGTTTACTAAATATAGAAAGATACTTTTTTTGGGACAAACCAAAAAGAAAAGTTTTAACGAATGGAGTATATAACTTAACAAAATAAATTACACATCATTAGCAGCAATGCTGCCCTATTGTTTGGAATAATTCACACAGTTGTTAGTAATATTACAGTCCTAAATAGTTATACTAAATGTAGTTCCTAAATGTCTGTTGATACTGTATTTATGGCAAACACACGAGTAGCTACCAAAAAAATTGGACTTTCGAAAAGTTGTTGCTTTGCTCCTTCCTTGGCCAGCAGATCAGCTAGTTGGTTCTGTTCTCTATTGCACAGTTTCCCTAATAACCATTTGCACTCAGAATTAATAGGTTTAAAATTTTGATGGCTTTTAGTAATCATATGTATTACCTCAATAGAAATAATTGTCACTTCTAGAGATGAAACTGTTATTTGAAGCCATTTTTGGTCCCGCATAAATACCATTAATTCAGTCAAATTGTGAGTACAATGGTGCATATTGCCTATGAAGCCAATAATCCAATCTCCCTGGTTGATTCTTATTACTCCACCAATATCTCCTTCCCCCGAAAGATTCATCAGTGTGATCCGACAAACATCAAGTGCGAGTAACATTTACCCAATAATTGTTCCTTAATCTCAAAATGATTCGAAACTTCACTATTCAATTGATCTATTCCAACTCATTTTCTCTTTGCACATTTTTCATCACAACTCATCATGAATTTGTCATAAAAGTTACTCATACATAATGTGTATACCAGTCAAGTGATTTAATTTTATCTATTACAACACTTAAAATTTATGTCAATCAAACAATGTAACTTAATCAGTTAAATTAAAGTGAGAACATACACCATCTAGCCATGATTATGTGATAAATTATATAAATAAAAAACACGTATGTATTAGTTTGATATACACCTTGAATATAACCACTAAAGATTATGGTGGAGCAATAACTATACATACACCTCTATTTTTAATCAGAGGTCTCGAATTTGAGCCCGAGTATGAAGTCATTTTTAATAGGAAACGATTTACCCCAAAGAGAAGGGTGGTATAAAGGTGAAGGCCTTATTTTTAGTAGTACTATTTAGTTATCGCATAGTTTCTTATCCTTCTCAATGTGTATATTATTATCTGTTTCTCTATTTGTTTTGTATCTTGCTATTTTGCTGTTTTATTGTTGTGGAAGTGAGGATATTGCGATGGATGTGTGGAGCATATATACTAGGAGAGATAGGATTAGGAATGATGATATCGGGGACAAGGTGGGAGTGGACTCAGTGGAGAATAAGATGCGGAAAGCGAGGCTGAGATAGTTCGGGCATGTATAGAGGAGAACGCACAGATTTTCCAGTGTCGAAGTGTGAGAGGTTGGCTATGGACAGTTTAAGGAGATGTAAAGGTAGGCTAAAGAAGTATTGGGAGAGGGTTTGGACATGATATGGCGCAGATGCAGCTTACCGAAGGCATGACCTTAGATATGAGGTTATGGAGGACACAGATTAGGATAGAAGGTTAGTTGGTAGTTAAGCATTATCCTACTTACCCTTTCATACTAGTAGTCGTGTATTATTCTTGTAGTTCCATGTCTGTCGATTTCTGCTATTTGTTGTTTTTTGTACTTCGACTATCGTATTAATTTGTGGTAGTTACGGTCTGCATACATCCTATCCTCCCCAGACCCCACTTGTGGGATTACACTGAGTATGTTGTTGTTTTGTTGTTATCTTTTAAATTATTATATTTTTAGGTGAAGGGTTTGAGAAAATGCATTTGCAAGGGAGCAGATGGGCTAGGAATCATACATTTGAGAAAATGCATTTGAGAAAACGCATTTTAGATTGGCTAATGTGATAAAATGCATTTGAGAAAAAGTCAACCGACACTATCTCGGTCAAGTGCTGAAGCAGAATATCGAGGGGTAGCTAATGTGGTCTCCGAATCATGGTGGCTCCGTAATCTTCTGTTAGAACTTCATTGTCCAATCGAAAAAGCAATCGTGGTTTATTGTGATAATGTGAGTGCGATATATTTATCAGGTAATCCTGTTCAGGAACAATCTCAGCATACGAGAACCTCCTGCTAAGACTGCGGGGGAATGTAATTCCTAATTATCTCCATCATATCAATCATATTGTAATTAAATCATATAATTATGATGATTAGATCAATTATCATGATTAGCATATCTTTAGGATAGCCTAGATTGATTGTGTATAATTGTATATATTTTGTATACTTGGATGAAATAAACTCATGGGATTAATTTCCTTCGGGAGGTAATATAGGTGATATCAGTTAGTTAGATTAAGGCTTGGTTATTGCACTAACATTAGGTTCAGTATTTGCTAGGAATCTTCTTATTCTAGTTAGGCTTGTATGTCTGTGTAGAAATAAGTGTGAGAATTCAAAAAAAGAACTCCTCATTTACTGTACAAGAAGTATCGGAATGAAATAAGTTTATATTAAGCGGAATGGATACTACTCATCACTCAATTTTTCGTTCTACTTTTGTCTGGTTTCTATTGTTTATCCGTGTAATGTGTTTGAATGCTGTTCACATCGTAAAGAAACGTGCGGCATTAAGTTTTCATTTTCCCCCGCTTAAAAAATAGGTATACATTCTACATGCAGCTTTTATTGAGGAACAATGATCATTAATATAAGCATTGTTCCTCGTCATGCTCAAGGTTTTCCCATTTTTCATATGGTATTGGGTGGATCTGAGGAGAACTTGATTGCTGATGGTCCATTTAGTTACACTGTTCTATTTCCTGTTACTAAAGGAGCTACGAGAATTCTTAATTCTACGTACGGCATTGTTACTTAATCACATAATAATCATTTCGTTAACAGTAAGGCTTCACCCTTTACAGATCTTATGAAGGCAGTTCCTGATGAACACAAGAAGTTTTTCGCCAATTTGGTTTGGATTCACGAAGAGGTAAGCTCTTTTGCCTTTACCATTCTCTCATTTTTCAACTTTTTTTCTTTCCTTGATCTGTCCTTTCACTTTTCCATGAGCACTTTAAGTAGATTCCTTATCTAAAACAAAATGTCTTTTTGATTTATGCTCATCCAAATGAACTCAAGAGTGCTCATCAACCATGTCATTACTAGCTACAACATGCAACAGCAGGGGGATTCAAGATTTTAAAATTTTGTTTCGTTCTTTTGCTTTCTAGGACGACGTTTCCGTAAAAACTGAGGAAGGAATTAAAAGGTGCAAATTAATCGCTGTTCATGCTGGCCTGGAGAAAAACAACCCTGTTGAAGAGCAGATTAAAACCCTGAAAGCAAAGGACACGAGGATTCCTAAGGTGGAAGCCCTTACGTGTGGAAAATCCCTCAGGTCATTTCTCTTTAGCGCTTCATTTACAAAATTTACAATGTGTTTGTGTTCAGTAGCTTGCAAATGTCAGTGAAACTAGTTGATATCGCTAGTCTATGTTGCTCGGATTCTTAAAAATGCCGCTTACTACATGTCGGATCCTTCAAGATTAGTGCGTGTTTTTTTTCTTCCATCCGTCCAAGCCTTGGTGGACAGAGTTTCCAGATACTTGTCCTAGTGGGAGGTAGCAGGTACCTCGTGAAATTAGTCGAGGTGCATGCATATTGGCCAAACATCACAGTTAGAGAAAAATACTAGTACACTTTTTTAAAGAAAAGTGTATTATAAAAAAAAAAACAAGCACCAAGAAGGTGTTCAAAAGTATTTAGAGAGAGTTCTAAGGTGGGTGCCTTCCTGGTCTTAAAGGGGCCCCATGAGATCTATCATTGCTTCAACTTCACCAGAAGTAGTACATTTTTAGAGGATCTAATACGGGTACGGTAACATTTTTTAAGGATCCAAGCAACATAAGCTACGTGTAACTATATTACGTCTATGCATTCAGAGAAGGGCAAATCGATTCTCTAACCAAGATTGATTGTTGTTGCATTATTTTGTTTAATAGGAACTGGCTAAAACTCCAACAATTATCGTAAGTGGTCACCATGCGAAATTATATATTGAAGGCCTAAGGCTGGTAATAGATGAAGGTGGTGGATACGAAGATAAGTCAGTGGCTGCAGTTGTGCTTCCTTCGATGGAAATTGTACGCGATGCTGATCATTTGGCGAAATAGATTGCTACGCGAGACAATGATTTTTGGATCAGCTATCAAAGTCTCTGGCACCATATTCAGTTATATTGGCTGTGTGTTTAGTCTTTATAAATGAGCTTATGAGTAATCTCTACCTCTTTCATTTTTTCTTTGGCTAGACTTCTGTTGAATGTAGTAAGAGACTTGCACAATAAGCCTGTAGTGAACAGGCCTGTAGAGTCATATTATGTTGTAGATTCCCTACTTCTGATATACTGATTGTATACGGGAGATCTTCTCATTATTATGATTATGTACCGTATAAAAAACAAACTTTGTTTATACGCCAAAACAAATTATCTAAGAATATACTCAAATCTACTTCTGCAAAGTCTTGATGGTATGTTCTCTTTTAGCTTGATTGTGTCAAAAAGTTAAGTTAATCCATTAGACATTCTTAGATTCTGAGAATGCAGTCTTAATTTGCTGGTTATTAATTTTCTGTACAAAAATAAAGTTTTTGTTAGTTACCTTTTGCAAATTCAATTAAAAGAGCCTTTGGATATTTTCCTTTTAGGCCGATATATACCCAGCCAGTTTTATTGAGGCATTACACTGAACACCTGGCCCAATCTTGGCAAAAAAAAAAAAACAAGTACGCCAGCAACATGCTCTGCTAGATTACAACCTCGCGCTAACAAATTTAAGATTTGAATTCCAGGCGACTGGCAAGTTCAACTTGGAAAAAATACATCTCTATAACACGCCATTAGTGGCTGCCACAGAAATTTTGAGGCAGAAGAATGTCTTCAATTGATACATAATGGTATAGCAGGCTCTTGGCAATTCTTTTTGGTGGGGTTAAGGAATTTGAGGTACAAACAAAGCAAATATGAATATTAAAGCGACAAGAACCATCTAGTTGGACCAAAAAAGACTAGTTTAAGCTCTAAGGAGTACTCTGCTATGAAATGTTTTATTCATGTCAAATTAGAGTACTATCGGTTCTATAGAAAGATAGTCCAAAGTGAATTGCCTGAGATATAGTCATATAACAAAAAAGAGAACTATTAAATACTCTTCTTACCTGCCCCCGTGCCCCCACCCCAACTCCCCAAACATTTGGAGTGAGGATGTTTTCTCGCAGGTTACCTCTTCTCTTCTCCCCCAAAAATTCAAACATTATGCGAACGGGGTAATTAGGAGAACAAAACAACTAACCAAGAAAGAGATTTACTCGGCCTCTGAACCAGATTCATCAGAGCTTGAACCGTTGCCCTTGTTATGGGCCGAGCCATTTGCCACAGCTCCTTTACTCTTTGTTTCCTTTGTATCTTCTTCATCTTCGCTGTATTCACTTTCATAATCATCGTAATCATCATCTTCTTCTTCCTCGTCCTCCTCAATTCCGTCCTCCATGGCAGGAGTCTCATCTGCTGCGAAACCACCTCTGGTTCCAGCTCTGCTGCGTTTCATAACCTTTAACTTTATATTCGACTTTGCATCACAACCAATCCAAGAGTCACATAAGCAGAAAGAGGTCAAGTTGTAGTTTCCCTCAGCTGGAGCTTGGAACTTCCCCATTACCAGCCTTGAACCATTTTTCACTTTCTCGAGTGCTTCTTTAACAGCAACATTTATTTCCCTTGCACTTGCACCAGACCCTTCCTTCGACTCCTGAATCGTTTTCGATACAGCAATTATTGCTGTAGCTTCATCCATGAAGCTAACCTTCTGGGAGAGCCACACATCATTCGAAAATGAGTCCGCAAGCATCAGCCAGAAATTCTCCTCTTTGTCAAAAGGAAAATACGGACAATGTGGAAGGGCACGTATCAAGCCACTACCACGATTAAGAGTGACCCAAGCATGCATGGTAACAATGTCACCCTCTTGAATTCCCTCCTCACCTTCTGTCTCACATGTGATATCAATTGTCACTGAAGGCATCATTTTAAGAACCATCTCCACATCGTGGGATTCACTATTAGAGAACCCAGCAACTTGAGTCAGCAGATCTTCACGTTCATCCGGTGTCATGTCACGGAAGTCTTGAAATGTACGAACTTTCTGTGCATAGAAGAAAGCGTTAGGGATACTCAAAACAAAAGGCTTCACTTGGCAAACCCGTGCTAATACTTACTAATCGATACAAGAATGCTACCACATGAAAGTAGGGGGAACAAAAAGAAGCAGGCTGCCACATCATTTATATCACAGGTCAAGAAAGAAGTTGCTTCAGTATGAATAAAAAAAGATGAAAAATTAACACAGGATACATCAACCTGAAAACCGCACAACCAATGTACATATTGACTCCTTAGGACAGTCCACGGTATTCTTATGAATACAAGAGAACACACCATTAAAGTAAACTATTCCAAGGTAATCCCAAAAGACCTTGTAATATGATGATTTTCATTGTTTCATAAATGTGAATCAACTTCACACCAATTCTAAGATTTTGCACAAGGAAATAAAGAAAGAAGAAACTGATTAGAGATGTCATCAGACTTCACAGTAATAGCATTCACTGCATAGGCTAGCCACTGTGACACACTCAAAGCAAGTGTCAAACCTTAACTAGTGAAAGTGTAAATTTGTAACATGCTAAAAATTTAGTAGTAAACTCAAAATTAATGAAACACCACTTGATCACAAAAACCAAGCAAAGCATCTTTCATGACATCGAGTAGTCATAAAAGTAACCACCATATAACTAAAGTGCATAAATCAAATTAACATTTCAATCATTATTGAGTAAAAGTTAATTTTTCCTGATAAACATTATTGAGAGTAATAATTATCACAGATAAAATATTGGAAAAGCCAAAGTACTATCTTAGTAACATTGTGTCACTATATACCAGTACAAGTTCAGATAAGCAGCTACAACTAACAATCCTCTGTAATGGAAAATCAAGTTAAATGACACCCCATACACTCAAAGTCTGCTGTTTTTTCTTTTTTTAAAATCTTAACACAATTTGGCTTGTCTTGACCAAACACCTCATTTTTAGCCGGATTACAAGGTATTATGCCCCGCTGATATCAACACCAGAAAATGTGATCATTATAGGGACACTTCTCTTTTTTTTGGTGATCAAGTATACTATCTAGGGACAATTTCCTTCCCCTAACTATTAAATTAAACTAAAAAACCCAGATAAGTAGGCAAAAACTTCCCGAACTCCACTAAGGAACCAATCAGAGATACAAAAGCACGCTGATCTATGAGATATTGGAAGCACCAATACAGATAAGTAACAACAATCTCCATTGCAACATTCAGTAAGGGGCAGATGTGTTAAGAAAGTTTGAGGAAGAGATGAAAACAATAATTGCAACCTTTCTAGCAATCTTTTTAACAACAGCCTCACTAAAGTGTGGCAGCTGCAAAAATGGTGCATAACCTTCACTGGATGCACCTGCTGCTTTCCTTGCGCTGAGAGGTACTGCCTGAATCATTAACAGTAAAATGAGTTAAAAATTTTTGGAAGGGTCAGTAAGGGGTCATTAGCAAGATGTTTCATCTCTACTGATCTGCAACCCCATGGAGCTTGAGGAGCCCAGAGTAGTTAAGAGCGACATTTGATCCAAGTCCATTATCATTCAAAGCAATTAATTATTAGTAAAATACGTTAGAAATGGGAGTATGAAAGAAAACCAATTGTGCCAGCAATGTGCGTAAATAAATTTGAGTATAATATTGGACTTTCTAGGTCCTAAACCTTTTAAAAAGGAAAGGAAACAGCCTCCAACTGTTGAAAGTCCAAATTTTATGCATAAAACCTCATCAAAACAACTGAGAGAAATAAAATGAAGGCTGACAAAACATTCTTCTTATTATCTTAATACATGAATCTCAACAATATTTGCCGGAAAACACGAAGCAAGGATGTCCGTATGAATATGTATCCGTGATTATGACTACAGATTATATTGTTCTCACGTTCTACGTTATATAACCTAAGGATAAGAATGCTCTGCTTTTCATTCTTCTTGTGCTCTGTTCTTTTAATCTGTATCAAGTCCATATGTCATGTCTGTTTTTGTTGCTTAGCATATTATGAGTTGCTATGGTAACGGAAGGAGTTTGTCTTGTTGCATGCAGATGACTATTATTCCACGCCCTCCCGTGGGGCATGGATGGCTAAGACCTGCAATAGGAGTGGTGGAACTGTCTCAGAGTGTGGTCTTAGCCAGTTCTGAGACAGTTCCACCACTCCTATTGCAGGTCTTAGCCATCCATGCCCCACGGGAGGGCGTGGAATAATAGCCATCTGCATGCAACAAGACAAACTCCTTCCGTTACCATAGCAACTCATATTATGCTAAGCAACAAAAACAGACATGACATAAGGACTACATACAGATTAAAAGAACAGAGCACAAGAAGAATGAAAAGCAGAGCATTCTTATCCTTAGGTTCTACGGAAAACAAGTAGAACTTGACTGCTTACTTAGTGCTAATTTACCTTTGTCTGTGTGGAAGAATTTGTTTCAGGTTATATTGTTTCTTACCTAGAGGTTCTTCACTCTGGCTAGACTTGCACTTTTGCCCTTTAAACTATATCATTGGTGGTTGTGCTTTATTTGTGATTTCTACTTGTTAGTGTATACCTTTCATTGTTAAATTTGTCTGTTGCGCCTTGCAAAATCTTGACATCACATTCTTGTCCTTTGTTCTAGTGGCTTTGACGACTGATGGTAGATTAGGGCCATGTTCTCGGTTGGGGATGTGGGCGAGGGTTAGGTGGGGGTAAGCGGGGTAGGGGAGATGCTAGGCTGAGAATAGGGTCTTGGAACATTGGGACTTTAACAGGGAAGTCCATAGAGCTAGTTAAGATACTTAAAAAGAGAAGGATTAATATAGCATGTGTCCAGGAGGACCAAATGGGTACGACCTAAGGCTAAGGAGGTGGACGGGTATAAGTTATGGTTCTCGGGTAGGTCGGGGTATAGGAATGGGGTAGGCATTTTGGTAGACAGCGAGCTAAAGGACCAGGTGGTAGAGGTTAGGAGGGTGGTCAACGATAGAATGATGGCGATTAAGTTGGTAGTTGAAAGGTCCACTATGAATATTATTAACTATGAATATTATTAGTGTTACGCGCCGCAGGCGGGCTTGGCCGAGGAGGAGAAAATGCGCTTTTGGGAGGATTTGGACGAGGTGGTGGCAAGAGTACCACCCACTGAGAAGTTATTTGTGGGAGGGGATTTCAATGGACATATCGGGTCACTTCCGGGGGATACGACGACGTGCATAGAGGCTTTGGCCTCGGGGACAGGAATGGGGGAGGCGTCTCACTTTTGGAGTTCGCTAGAGCTTTTGGGTTGGTGATAGCCAATTCGAGATACCTGAAGAAGAAGGATCACTTGGTGACTTTCCGTAGTTCGGGGCTAAGACTCAGATAAACTTTTTGCTCTTTAGGAAGGTTGACAACGGTCTTTGTAAAGACTGCAAGGTTATTCCAAAGGAGTGTCTTACAACCCGACATAAGTGATGGATTTGGAGATAAAGATGGAGAAGAAGAGAAGGGTTGCGGATGACAGGTTGAGAATCAAATGGAGGAGTTTGACCATGGCTAGTGCAAAGGAGATGGGGGAGAGGTTGACGGCCAAGGGGGCTTGGGGGAGTAGTGGGGACGCGACCAGTATGTGGGACAAAATGGCCAGTTGCATCCGGGAGGTGGCTAGAGAACTGTTAGGAGTCTCGCGGGGTAGCCGTGGTGGGCATCGAGGAGACTGCCGGTGGAATGGTAAAGTTCAAGAGAAGGCGGATGCGAAGAAAGTGGCATATGCGAAATTGGTAGAAAGCAAGGAAGAGGTGGAGAAGTGGACGAATAGGGAACTATATAAGATGGCGAGATAGGAGGCAAAGCTAGCGGTCACGACGGCGAAAACGGCGGCTTTAGAACGCCTATACGCAGAATTAGAGGGAAAAGGCGGGGATAAAAAGTTGTACCGACTAGCCAAGGCGAGGGAAAGGAGGGCCCGTGACTTAGATCATGTGATCAAGGACGAGGAAGGCAAAGTATTGGTGGAGGACGCGCATATTAGGCAGAGGTTGTAGTCTTACTTCCATAAACTCTTGAGCGAAAAAGGAGATAAAGATATTGTGCTGGGAGATCTGGAGCAATCTGGTAAGCACCGGAATTTTGGGTACTGTAGAAGCATTAAGATTGAGGAGGTTGAGGGTGTTGTTCGCAGGACGGGCGGGGGATGAGCGACCGAGCCTGATGAGATCCCAATTGAATTTTTGAAGAGCGCTCAGCAGGGCAAGCATGGAGTGGCTGACTGAGTTGTTGAGCGTCATTTTTAAGACGGTGAAAATGCCCGAAGAATGGAGGTGGAGTACAATGGTTCCTTTGTACAAGAACAAAGGTGATATCCAGAGTTGCAACAACTATAGGGGTATCAAGCTGCTGAGCCACACTATGAATGTTTGGGAAAGGATCGTGGAGATGAGGGTAAAAAGAGGCGTGTCTATTTCCGAGAACCAGTTTGAATTCATGCCGAAGCGTTCGACTACAGAAGTCATTCATCTTATTAGGAGGTTGGTGGAGCTGTATAGGGAGAGAAAGAGAGACTTGCATATGATTTTCATCGACCTTGAGAACGCATATGATAAAGTCCCTAGGGAGGTTCTTTGGAGATGTTTGGAGGCTAAAGGTGTATCTGTGGCGTACACTAGGGCGATCAAGGATATGTATGACGGAGCCAAGACCAGGGTACGGACAGTGGGAGGAGACTCGGAGCACTTTCCTGTGATGATGGGGCTGCACTAGGGATCAGCTCTTAGCTCATTCTTATTTGCCTTGGTGATGGATGGACTGACGCGACAAATCCAAGGGGAGGTGTCATGGTGTATGTTATTCGTATACGATATAGTCCTGATTGATGAGACTCGCAGCGGGGTGTGAACGCTAAGCTGAAGGTTTGGAGATAGACTCTGGAGTCTAAAAGGGTTTAGACCGAGTAGGACCAAGACAGAATACTTGGAGTGCAAGTTCACCAACGGGAGCGACCGTGAGACAGGCGTGGAGGTGAGGCTTGAGACTCAGGTCATTTCGAAGAAAAGAAGTTTCAAGTACCTCGGGTCTATTATCCAATGGAATGGAGAGATTGATGACGATGTCACACATCGTATTAGGGCATGGTGGATGAAATGAAGGCTTGCATCTGGAGTCTTGTGCGACAAAAAGGTGCCACCAAAACTAAAAGGCAAGTTTTATAGGATGGTAGTTAGACCGACTATGTTGTATGGGGCGGAGTGTTGGTCAGTCAAGACGTCGCACACCCAAAGGATGAGAGTGGCGGAGATGAGGATACTAAGATGGATGTGTGGGCATACAAGGAGGAATAGAATTAGAAATGATGATATCCGGGGTAGAGTGGGAGTGGCCTCGGTGGAGGATAAGATGCGGGAAGCGAGGTTAAAATAGTTTGGACATGTGCGGATGAGAGACACAAATGCCCCAGTGCGGAGGTGTGAGAGGTTAGCTATGGATGGGTTCAGGAAAGGTAGAGGTAGGCCGAAGAAATATTGGGGAGAGGTAATTAGACGGGATATGAAACATGCGCAACTTACTGAGGACATGACCTTAGTTTTGGGGCTGTGGAGGACAGAGAGTAGGGTAGGTAGTCCTGCTTACGCTTATAAACTGATAGTTGTAGTGTTATTACTGTAGACCCGCTTAGCATATCATACGAATAGGCGTAGTATTGCTTTATAGTCTTCTGTAGTTGTATTTCTTCTACTATGCGTTCTTTAATGTACTTGGTTTATCTCATTTATCTGCGTTAGTTACTGCTTCTTCCTTCTTTTTCAGGATGCGCTATTATGGCGTATTCGCGTCTACTATCAGCATTTGCATATTGTTTAAATTTGGAAATTTTTAAAAATTTTAAATCTTTAAATTTTTGACCGGGTCTGACTGTGTTTTTTGTCTGCTTTGCATGTCCTGAGCCGAGGGTCTCTCGGAAATAGCTGTTTTACCTACCAAGGTAGAGGTAAGGTCTGCGTACACTCTACCCTCCCCAGACCCCACGTTGTGGGATTTCACTGGGTATGTTGTTGTTATTATGACTTCAGATAATATGATCGGAAAACTTTAAGTTTCAGATACAAATGTAGAGCCGACAGAGGATGATTGCAGTCAAAAAGCTGGTTAAGGTACACAAGATGATATTCAGTAAGTTATCATGAAAATTAAGTTACTTTTCTTGTGTTCTGCTGGAATAGGTAAAGATAGAAGAAAATGATAAGACATATGTTGATAAGATGGAATGAGCACAGTTGCACATAATCTCTCAGAAGAGTACTGGCTCTCTAGAAAACCTAACCTGAACAACACTCTGAGACAGTTCCACCACTCCTATTGCAGGTCTTAGCCATCCATGCCCCACGGGAGGGCGTGGAATAATAGCCATCTGCATGCAACAAGACAAACTCCTTCCGTTACCATAGCAACTCATATTATGTTAAGCAACAAAAACAGACATGACATATGGACTTGATACAGATTAAAAGAACAGAGCACAAGAAGAATGAAAAGCAGAGCATTCTTATCCTTAGGTTATATAATGTTATTGCCCCTCCTCTCTCCCATACACAGCTCAAAGAAAAACACAAATCAATTTGGAAGTCTCTGAACAATCCAACAGCAAGCCACTGTTTAAACCATTTATGGGGCATTGCATGTTACTGCATTTCAGCTTCGTTTCCTAGACACTATATATTGCCATATCTTCACAATTTTAGGATGTGCCTACTTTTTTTGACATACTAGTACATTATTCTCCTTCCCCTCCGTCTTCTTTCTCCTATTTCTTACTATATGTGCTTTTTACTTTGTAGTTAATTATGCTCCAGATATTTGTTAATTTATTATGGTTACTTCATACAGTAACTAGAGTAATTCTGAAATGAATCAAGTTGATCCTAAACCCCCAGTATAGATGTTACCAAATTTGAAAGGGCTTCAAGAATATGTCCAATTATCCAACTAGAAGTCCATCATATGATGTTGAAGAAGCGGATTTTTTTACAAGTGATGCTGAAGAAGTGAATTAATTCACATGATTGAAGTTCTATGCAATTTAATTCAGGACGGGACTTAGATATTAGAATTAGCATCTGGTTTAGTATTATGTAGTTACTTATGGTGATATTCGGATGCTTTATACATGAAAGGATTGTGGAATATGTGCTTAGAATTTTTGGCAATAAGGAACACTAAATATTTCTTACGGCACTTTTTTCTTGATTAATGCTCTGGGAATTGTATCCACTAAATACAGTATCATAATTCACGGCGTCCTCTAATTTTCAATTTTCTTGAGAGTCTTTATGCGTCTCTCCATTATTTTTTTTTGTGTATATACATTATATCTGTGTCTTAGCTAACTAGTTAATACCACGAACCTTTTCTTTGGGTAGGATCAGTCAGCTATACCATGAACATTTAGACCAATATCCATCCTGAAGATAATAACACAGCGGCATCCCCCTTTAACCCTTTTTAAAACAGCTTGTCGTCTTATATATATTTCCCAACTTGTAGTGAAAAAAATCCTTTTCTAATGACAGTTGCCATATATACTATGCAAGCAGTAAATGAAAAGCAGCACCGACAGTAACCTTATCAAAAAGAAAACCAGCACTAACACTAGTTAAGACTACAAACAGAAAGAATGGTGATACCTTCATCAATTCTTCCAGAAGCCGAGGTGCGAGTTCAAGCACACGTTTGAAATCACGCTGTAAAGTTGGAGACAAGGCTGCCGTCTCACGTGTCAATTGGGCTTGAAGCAACAATTCAGTCTGCAAGCAGAGTAAGTACTTCTAGCTATATTCTTTTTTAGAAAAAAAAAGGACAGTTGTGACAAGGCTTTTGACCTTGGAAAAAAAAAGAGAGACCACGCATACCTTTACTAAAGCAGGATGCTGCTTCCAAAACTTAGCCTGTTCTTGCCGAATATTCTTAAGATCCAGATTTAGCTCACTTCTAACCAAGACAAATACTCTCTGCAGAGGTTCTTCGTCAGACCGCCGAACAGGAATATCCATGAATTCAGAAGCCTTAATGAAAACATCCATGACCTTGCTGCATCATTGAAGCAAGATTACAAGAGACAGAATGGAGTAAATAAAAGCAACATTATCCGTGAAAGCGACGACTGCCGCATAGTGGAAGGGGAGAGAACTATCTGGCTCAAGAAGATAAACTAGAAATCAAAACATGGCTATGCAACTATTACATTTCAACAACATTTCAGCAAGCGAATGTGAATTTTCAATATTATGAACCCATCTACAAACTTAAATGTTTATATCCTTAAGAAGAAAGTCAAACAGACTATTTCTCTCACATACCTTGGAGCTAATGAAGGCTTCATTAAGTGGTAATATGCGGCTAATGTCGAGTGCATCACATAGTTTCCAGTATACTTTGACGACCTAGACAAGTATATAACAGAAATGGTCAAGGGCAGAATTATACAGACTCCAACAATTCCAAGCAACAGTATTCCTTCGGATGCTCCATCAATGTTTAGAAGGAACTGAGGGAGGGCAATGCCCATTTGAAGCCCCTGCAGGAAGCACAAAAGATGGAAAAAAATATTCAGTACAAATGAGTACATTCCCATAAATGAAATGTTCATGTCTCGGACGAAAAAGCAGAACAATTAGATGTTGACATTTCCATGTCCTATCCCCCACATCCACAGGAGGGTGATAGAAGTGAATTACCTGCCGTCCATCGGGATGGCCATATTTTTCAAAATTTTCCCTAGATACTGGATCTGTCAGAGCCTGATAAGCCTTTGAGATGAATTCAACGAAGTATGAGTGTGCCTCTGCAATAGAAGAGACAATAGTCACGGCCAAGTGGCTGCCAATATAGCTCGTCACAGTACTACCTAGATGTGAACACATGATAGCTCTGGGTTCAACCTGGATCTGGATTTTTATCGGGGTGATACTGAATGGAAAGTCTCCGATATGCCTTCTTTATTTCAGAGTCTGAAGCTCCATGTTCCAGTCCAAGAATACTGAACGGCTCGAATATTTGGACCTACAGAGTAAAGTGTTTAACTAAGCCACAAGCACCATCTCCATTGATAAAAATTCATAAGAAAACAAACTACAATACAAGGGACATCCTAGAGGGCAGTGTGAAGGTTGACAAAGATGGTGCTTATAATAATGTGTTTTTATGACCAATGGAAATTGAACTTATCCATCTATACACATGACCATAAGAATTTGACATCAATAAAAGAATACCTCATTGCCTGTGTAAGTAAACATCTATGATATGTGAATTCGAAGACTTACCAAACATGACCAATGGAAACAAACACTATTCAAGACAAGTTGAAGACAGCACTAGATTCAAGAACATGCAAACACTATCTTATAAAATAAAACAAAATTAAATCCTATCTATAGAAGGCTTAAAAGCATAAGAACACCTACACTGGGCTGATAAATTTGCACATATAAATGAAAAAACATTTCGCATTTTCTGCAACTATTAATACCAATGGTATATTTTTCAACTTAAGGAGTTCTTGGAAAAAGCTTGCCACATGCATTACCAACAAAGATATGGCTATCAAGTTTAAGAAAAAGAACCAGATAAACAACAATTACCTCGGTGCTGATATGTTTGATGTAATAAACTAGAACAGCCATGACGACCCACAGCAGTACAAGGGTCAGATTACTGTATGTTGAGAAGTTCGAAATCTGAAAATCAAAAGAAAAGATAAATAAATAAATCCGATTACAGAATTTAACTTCAATATTAAAACCCAGAAACTAGGCTATACAGAAACTTGCCCGCCTGAATATGGATTTATGATACTTCCCTGACCGAACGCAGACCGAACACTGGCAGTTGATTTTGGCAGCCTTTTTCTTGAAAGCACCAAATAAATTGACTATAGTGTAAGGAACTAATGGCAGAGCCATTAAAGTCAAGACAAAGATGGGGAAAAGTGCGCTGTTCTCTTCAGAAGCCCCCATATTGAATTTCTCTTAGAATCTTGCAAATATACTCCTGAAATGGTGATTCCTATTAGCGTACAATTAGGTCCAAAAATGGCCCAGCCTTAATATATAGGAGTAAGAAAATTTTATATACTTCGAACCAAAAAAAATACTTCAAATCGAACTTTCTCAAGCTCTGCCTTACATCATGACATGTTCAGCTAAGCAGAACTAAGCTTGATATACTACTGAAATAGTTGTTTCCATTGAGTACAACTCATCAAATATAAGATCACGACAGCCTCTAATTCAAGGACAGAACAGTGGTTCAAAACTGCAGAACCAAATATTAACTACAAAACTGTGCATATTGGTTCAACTTCAAGTATTTTCATCATGATAGTTCAGCTAAGCAGAACAACGCTGAGTGCAATTCTGATCCATTAAAAACAAGCTAGCACGATGATAACGAATTGCAGAAGCTTGACATCAACTTTTGATAAATTGCCTATTCGAATTTTATCAACACTTACTTACCATCACAAAATGAACCAAGAAAAGTACTCCAAATACTCCTGAAAATGGTGATCCCGATTCATAGAAAAATGCTAGTGTGTCCTCCAATTCAATGGAAAAAACTTGCAAAAATTGAACAGCAATTGCTAAATTCATGAATACTTTCGTTTCGAACTTCATCAATACGTATTTACCCTCACTAAATGAGGTATGAAAAAAGTACTCCAGGTACTCCAGAAAATGGTGATCCCAAATCATCAAAAAAATGCGCACACATCCTCTAGTTCAATGGAAAAAACTTGCACAAATTGAACAGCAATTGCTAAATTCATGCATATTTTCGTTTCGAACTTCATCAATACGTATCAACCCTCACAAAATAAGCTAAGAATAACTACTTCGAGTACTCCTGAAAATGGTGATCCCGATTCATCGAAAAAATGCTCTCACATCCTCCAATTCCACGGAAAAACTTGCATAAATTGAACAAAAGTTTCTAAATTCATGCATATTTTCGTTTCGAGCTTCATCAATCTTACTATACCATGTTAAAAATGAAAATGAGCTCGATGTCGAAGATCAATTCATCAGTTCACACAAATATTGATTCAAAATTCATGAATTGCATATATTCATCACGAAAAAAACTTAACTATTTGTTTGCCCTAGCAACACTGCCACAATTAGAAATAAAAAATGATATTTGTTTGCCCTAAGCAAAACTGCTATCATATAGAAATTGAACAGCAATTGCCAAATTCATGCATATTTTCGTTTCAAACTTCATCAATCTTACTACACCATGCTAAAAATGAAAATGAGCTCGATATTGACTATCAATTTATCAGTTCACACAATCGGTTCCTAGTGTCAGTCAATCAAGATTCGCCATCAAGAGAGGGAAGAGCCTTGACTTTAGGTTAGGCCGGTCTTCGATTCAAAAATTATGAATTAAAAACTTCAGCTATTTGTTTTTCCCTAGCAAAATAAAATGCTCACACATCCTCCAATTCAGTGGGAAAAAGTTGCATAAAGTGAACAAAAAAATTCTAAATTCATGCATATTGCCGTTTCGAACTTCATCAATCTTACTACGACATGTTAAAAATGAACAGCTCGATATTGAAGATCAATTCATCAGTTCACACAAATATCGAATTATATATATTCATCACGATAAAAACTCAGCTATTTGTTTGCCCTGACAAAATTGCATTACGTAGAAATGAACGGAGTGTAAGGAGTTGACTCACTGTGAATGCAAATCGACGATGTTGTATCTCGACGGAAATTCGCCGGACGGTCGCCGGAGTAGCGAAAAACGTGAATTCAGCTACCGTGGAGGTAGGCTGCTTAAAATTTAGATCGGCTTTACAGTTTTGCTTTCAAGTATAACGTTTTTTTAGTTATTTGCTATTGTAACCTCGGAATTACATTTATTATCCCAATTTATCTCAAATGTTTTCTTATATGTGTTCTGACCCCAAAGTTATGGCTTTTTAGTTCACTTTAACCGATCATAATCCTGATCTCTTATGTGCTATAGTTAAATCTTTTGATTACCGATAAATCCTCGAGGGTTAGTGATACACAGTTCAAAATTAGGTTTATGAGTGTAAGTTTGTTCCTCTATCAGTTTTTACTTAATAATAAGCTTTTATTTGCGGCAGAGTTCCATTCTTATGTATTAGGAAATTATAATTCAAGTTATATTATATATGATTCATAATTCATATATTTCATCTTTTCGTGAATAATCTAATATTATATCAACTGCTAGAGAGAATGATAATACTAGAGGTTTTGAATTTAAAATTTGAAATTAAAATTATTTTTTATCGACATTAAATCTTTTAAATTTTAATAATTGATAAATTCTCGAACGTCGGTGACATGTAATTTAAAATTTGGTAGATTATAAGTTTGTTACCCTATTTTTATTTCACTCAAATAATATATTTTTATTTACGGTAAAGAATGTACGTGAAACAGTACTCAAACGAAATTGATTATTTTACTATTGAATTAGTAATGGTGTGATTCAGATGGATCAAGAAAAGACTAAGTCTGATATGAATAAGGAAGTGACGAAGAAAGAGAGAGCACCCATCAGTGGTAAAGCTGGATGCTCGGGACAAGATATCTCATGAGGAGTAGAAAGTTACCATTACATATGGAGGGACTAAGAATTACGATTTTAAGTTATATTATATGATCAATCAATTCATATATTTCACCCTTTTGCGGATAATCTAATATTATATCGAACGTTAAGGAACATAACAATATAGTCTGATTTTTTTATCTTTAACTAGAGGTTTGGAGATTAAAATTTGACATCAAAATTATTTTAATCGACAATCATTAACTTTTCTTTAGTGAACTTAATTACCCCGATGGAAATTCATATTAGTCACTTAGTAATTTAAGAATATCAAAAAAAGATTTTTTTTTAAAAAATGTATCAAACTCAATAAAATTGGATGTGTAGCATTTTTATGTGTCCTTGCTAATTAAGGGGTGATGTAATAAATATTTTGGAACTTTCAACTTTTATAACTTTGACCAATTAAATTTTAGTTGTATCACGTTGGAGTAAAAGCCTCATTCTATTGGTGCAATGACCTCATCAGACTAATGATATCATGCCACATCATCTATTCTACGTGGCCAAAGTATCTAAAACCGTTCTCCTTAAATTTGGGTTTTAATTTCAAAAGAACTATAATGGGATAAAATTTGACTAATTCACAATTAACCACTTTTCAATATATGTAATAAAAATATATGTTATTATTGAGTTTAATATTTCATTAGTAAAATAACGGAATGAAGTTGTGCTAAATGAACGAGTTGTCCTAAATGCCCCTTGTTAGCTGTCGCAGGAAGTGGTGAGGGCTTTGGAAGTGAAGCAAACTGCTTCATTTACAAATTTGAACTCCATGATAGTGAACATTTTTAAAGACAACATTTATTGTGTATTATAAACTAAGGAAAGTATTGATTAACTTTTTGTTGTAGACAAAATTTAAGATTAATAGTACATTATTGGTAATTAATGATATAATCTAAACCATGCTCCACATAATAGCCACCCCCACCCGCCCTTTTCCTTTTCAACTTTGGCACTTCTCTATTTTCTTCCTTCAAAAGATCAAATAATTTCTTATTAACGCAGTTCTTGCAGCTGATTTATATCATTTTACCTGCAAAGCTTACATATAGATTATAATATTAAAACCACAAAATAAATGCAGAAAAAAACTAATATGAAAAGACGTAAAATGTGCAACTGTAGATTATTTTTCCATCAATAAAAAGGCCATTATGAATCAAGATCCAAATGAATAGGTGGCTAGCTTTTAAAGTTTGTTCATACTATCATACTTGGAGATGAGGTATTAAACTTTGTTCTCAAATTGACTTTTCATTGAGATTATAGTAACATTATTGTTGTCGTAAACCTAGTAATTGCCAAATAAAGTTACCACTTCAGTAATAATGCTCTTGGAGAGCTTTATTATATCAGTTGATCACGGAATTTGTTTTAGTGCATTATTGTTACATTGCTAATGTAATCACGATGTGTTCCAATTACATTAGCATGCAATGTCCTACAACAACAACATTCCAAATGTAATTCCACGGAGTGGGGTATGGGGAGGGTAAGATGTATGCAGACCTTACCTTTATGGGCAAAGAAGTTATTTTCGATAGACACTCGGCTCAAAAAAAAAAAAATGCACAGTCCTACAAGTCTAATAATGTAACTGTGATAGAGAGGTGTTGTAGAAGCACATGAGGGTCAGTGTTATTTATCATACACGGATTAGCAGTGCTAAAAACTAGCCTAGGGGGACTCATAAGTGAGTCATTACAAAAAGGGGTAATAGTATGTTAAGAGTCTCACATGAGTGTTAAGAGTCTCACATCGAATATGGAATGAGAACATTGACTCCTTATATGGATTTAGACAATCCTCACCCTACAAGCTAGCTTTTGGGGTTGAGTTAGGCCCAAGATCTATTCCTTACGCAGGGGAAGCAGTTGAATCGTTGATCTAGTTGTGTTAGACCTATCTTCTTCCAACAGTATGTTCACAAAAAGAGGAGGTTGCTCCAAAACCACTATGGCAGGTGAAGTTTGAAAGTATGTATGTCCTAGAGACAATCATTATTAGGGACAAATGTACTTGAACACATTCGTATTATTAATAAGATTAATATTTATGGCATTTGCGATTATTGAATTATTATTTGATTGTTTGTAAATATTCATTAATATGCATCCCTCGAGCTTACGTTGTCATTAATGTGAGATATTGATGATAGAGCGTAACTCTAAAATAGCCTCGACTAATGATCATCGAGAATGGGATATCGATGATATGTTACAAGTCGACATGTGGTCTGCATCACATTCTTAGAGAATGTAGTATGTCTCACATGTTACTAGTAATGGTTACTAGTGATGAACACATGGATACTTTTGGAATGTATTGGTGTACCCTGCTGAGATATTGTTTGTTATACTTGTCTAAAGTATGATCAGCGTGTGGAGATAGAAGTCTTTAGACTTGATGTCAATGCGCACCTTGCCTACAAAGTAATATACTTTAATCATGTACCAAGCTCAAATGCCTTATAGGTTGAGATACGGCTTGTATTGGGTACATTACAATGTGGATTAAAGGTGGCAGTTGAGCCAATATTAGGATTCATTCCTCGAATGTATATTCGAGAGAACACTCAGCTTCTCAGTGATAGTAGGTCGACCAAGTCATTGGCCAATGCAAGAGACATATTTAGAATATGGTCTAGTTGTCGACTAATATAGATGAGATAAAGTGATCAAGTCATTTGGATAGACACATGGAAAATTCTAAGCTTCATCGAGTGTGTCACGAATGAAAGGAGTTTATCATCTCACATAAAGGTTATGTTTGATGTATTCATGTAAACGTACTTCACATATTGAGTTCGTCATACGGCGCAGTCTAGGAGTTCCATATGGACCTTAATTGGATTATTGTCGATATGTGAAGGCCTATAGGGTCACACTATGTCGATTATCTTTTCGATCTAAGGGTATATTGAGAGAATATTAAGTATTCGATTTGGAACCGAGATATTTAAATTGATAATAACTATGGGATAATTTCTATTAGATGGAAATTATTTAATTAAATCAAAATTGGATTTTGGATTTAATATGCTGAATATATATATATATTACATGAAAACGAAAATGGTTTTTTCGTAGGGCGCCTGCTAGGCTGCGCCGCGGCGCCGACCCGGCAGTGAGCCAAGTCGGACTGGCCCACTGCACCTCGGGTTTTAGGCCAGGTTTAAGCTCAATCCTAAAATGTTTTCTAACCTAATTACAACTATAAATACAGCACTAAACCATTGTTATAACACACAATAATTACACCAATTCTAATAAACAATTCTAGACTTAGAGTCTAGGATAAAACTCTCTCAAACCTCTGCCGATATTTCCTGGCTTTCTTGGCAGAGGAATACACCATATCATAGTGCTTGCAGTCGAAGGGACAGTCACGTGTAATCCCTAAGTAAAGACTCCAGATAATACAACCTGTAAGTGTTCATGTTTTATGTTACAGGTTTTTTATTGTCATATAACCATACCAGAAGAAATTGTTGAAGTAAGTAAGAATAAAATTTAAACTTCCGTTGTGTCTTATTTATGTGTTTTGAACCCAACAAAAATCCTAAAAAGTTATGAGACAACATCCTTCATTAGCAAGTGCATCTGCTACCGCGTTTTACTCCCTTTATGCATGGTGGATAGGTGGATCAGCCAGCCTGGTGGGGAAGAACCTACAATCGTTAATGAGATTAGCATATTTTGGATTATTTTTGTGAAGTAGTGTAATAATTTCCTTAGCACCAATGTTAATATGTAAAACACAGTTTCAATGGAGTTCTGAGTTTTTATTTGTGCCACTTTTTTATAGCTAAAAAATATACTCTAAGATTGCAGAACTTACAACTTCAAATGTTTCAGTTACTTTTCGCTATCAAACATTGATATTACAAAACTAATAGTGAATATAGCGGGATAGTAGTATTTTTGGTCCCTTGATTTTTGGTAAATTTTAATTTTAGTCATTGTGATACTTGAAAAAGTATTTAATCTTCAATTAACTAAAATATATATATATTTGATCCTTTTATATAAGAAATATATTGTATTTGGACTATTAATTATTAGAACTATTATTACTGTCAAATATAAATTTACAGGTCAAGCTTAATATTAATAAATGGTGAAACAATTGGTAATCGTAATAAATTTATGATATTCACAAGAAAATGAATAAAACGTACATGTTTCAATAAAGTGAAGGTCCAAATGTGCCGAGCAGATATCTTTTTTTTTGGTAAACAATTTTCTTCTATTCAACCAAAGTGTGCATTACAAACCAGGACATGCTGACCAAGTCCTACTCTACTATTGACAAAAACCTATACACAACACAACTAGTAGCTAATAAACATAAAACACAATACATCAGAACCTAACTACATACTATGGAAATGAGTTCAATGATGCAAGATGGTGTTGACAGCTAGGAAACTTGTTACCTCTGGTGTGTATATGAAGAGAATCTCTCTACCAATTCTTGTTGGAAATTTGCCTTTGGCGGGAGTAGCGACCGACCAACTTTAACGGCTTAAACACTAGTGTAACGTATGTTGGAGAATCCGGTTCTTCACACATGCATGATCTACTAAGTACGCAGATAACCGTAGGGCCAAGAATCGTCAAATTTCATTGAGAAATGAAAGAGATATTGGTTCACGAAGTAAGGTGTTTGAAGCATGGAAAGTGTGGTATTGTGTGTAATTCTCCCTCATCGGTAGAGGAAGAAAGAATTGTTGTGTATATAAGATTCGAAATTGGTTTGGGGTTTGGGACCCCAAGGGGTATCCCATGTGTTTAAAGGAGGGAGGACCTAGATGTGCTTCGGTTCGAGGAAAGACCACACGCGCGCCGCCGCCCGCCCCGTCCGGTCCGGTTCCGGGGCCACGGGCCTTCTGATATTATCTTTTTGGGCCAGAGAACTTTGCCGGAAGTACAGTTTGGTCCCAGATGTACAGTGAATTCTTTCAGATGTACAGTTTGGTCCCTCAAGTTTCCGAATACGGACAGATTCAAGGTTGCTGTTAAGCACTTAATTCACCATTTAGTTTGGCTGAATTACTCCTCCTATGATGGCCAAATCCGTTGGTCTTTCTCCCATTAATGTTGGTGGCTTTACTACCTCCATAATGGCCATTATTTGGCTGTTATGGAGGGCAGTACTCAGCCCCCTCCCTCACCTATTTAAACACCCCCTTACACATATGCACGAAAATACAGAAGCTTTGTCAAGCAGAAAATTCTTCTTCCTACAACTTCCAAGCATCATTTCGTTACTCAATATTCTTCACGGTAGCTCTTGAGTTTCCTTTGCTCAAGTGTTCCATTGCTGTTTTATCTTGGGAGACAAATTGTCCAGACGTATAAAGGATACATACGGGGCAATATTGTCTTAAAGACAGAGTGCCACACTCGACTCAGCAAAAACAGTTTCCATTTTTCCGTCTTCTACAAAACTGGAATTTCCAGTTTTTCTTGTGTAACAATTGTAATTTCAGATTCCATGTTGAATTATTGAATCTCCGTTTATCCTTTTGAATTCTTGTAATAGTTATATACTTCCCGTACTGCTTTATAAAGTACCATAGAGCAAAAACTCCCAACAATTCTATCTGTAGAAGTATTTTTCACCCTGAAATTTGAGCTTATTTCTGTCTCTCCATACCAAGTAGACTAACATACCAAATACATAAGAGTCAGTATCCAGATTTCCTCTTGGCACAACTGGTCACCCATTGTACCTCTGATTGGCAAGTAGTGACTAACTTGGATTGACCCAAGTGCGAGCTAGCCGGCTTTCAAGCCTTTTTTTTAGTACCCTAACGATAAGCTAAGACCAAAATCGGCTCTCATGCTTGTGTATCTCATGCCCGGTGCCGTTGATCTATCTGATGGGAGAGATCCACCAATTCCTTTATTTCAATTTCGAGTTTGATTGAGGGCGGTACACTTCTCTCCAATATGAGATAGGTTGATGCTATAGTCAGAACTCCAACTGGGACAATCTAGTTTAAAAACCATGTCAGCATTCTGGACCAAATAGATCTCACATAGATGCAATAAAAAAACAAGTGCTCAAACAATTCATCAGCTAGACCACACAAAACACATGTTTGAGGGACCTGAATTTCAAACTTCTGAAGCCTATCCACCGTAGGCAACCTACCATAATTTGCAAGCCATAAATTGAACTTAAATCTGGGATGTAGACTTGGCTTCATGATCATACTCTTCCAAGGCACCTTTTGATATGGAGGATGAAGCATTTGATACAGTTTTTTGATACCGAACCTTTCACCATAGGACTGTATCTGTGCTAATCTACTTGTAAGGTCACTTTGTATACAAGGAAGTCCTATAATAAGACTTCTGAGGCCTATGATCTTTCTGACCACCCAGGCTGCATTCTTGGGTATAGGCATAGACTTGTTAGTGTCAATCTAGTATCATCAATGATGAAATGAATTGAGCACAATAATATAATAATAACTCAAAATAACATCTCTGCTCCTGGAAACAAATCAAGATCAAGGATGTTAATAATATTAATAGCGAGCCAGTACTATATTTATACATTGGAGAGAAGGGACTCTCCAAAGAGAGGCCGGGAAAAGCCATCTTTTTCTCAACAATGTCTCTTTCGGATTCAGGAAACAACTCTCAGATGAAATCAACAACAATGAATTCAGCAAATTGAAAACACATACTAACTTGGTGTCGATAGAGGCTTGCTTGATGCAGTGTCCTAAGACAAAAATTCGCCCCCACTTGTGCTGCAGTTTTACGGACGTCTGTCTAGAGGATACAACTATCTAAGTGAGAGTTCTAGCACAAGACTTCACTTCTGGCGAATTTACTATATGTATTCTTCAGAAACTTGTTTTGAAGAAGAAGAAGAAGTAGAAGACACAATCTTAAATCATTAATTGTGAAAAACTGATTGATTGTAGTTTGTTCTGTCTTGTTGTATATTCTTCCAACCAAGTGATCAACATTCTTTATATAGAGTAGCATATGAACAAGATTCTGACCATTCATACCAAATGTTGTAATTGTTCTGAAAAGTTGCAACCTTTGTGAAAAGTTGCAACCTTTGATTCGAATTTTCTGTCCGTTGATCACTTTATTTCTTCTTAATTCCATACAAGTTCCAACAAGACTCTACAACCTAATTATTGATATAAAAAGAATGTATTCATCTAATCCAAAGACAATCTTTCTTCATAGCCACATCCCAAAGATGTTTAGCCACAACTACTATGTTCCAGAGATAAAGATTCATAACATTGAGACCTCCAGCAACTTGAGGCATGCATATTTTCTCCCAAGATACAAATGCTTTCTTAGAGATAATAGATGTACCATAGGAAAGATCTCCAGGTGACTTCTACCATTTTCAAGACCTTCTTTGGGAGTAGGAAAATCTGAGCCCAGTAGGACTGAACCCAAACAAGCACAGATATAATCAATTGTAATCTTCCTGCGTAAGATAACATTTTAGAGCTCCAATAGTTTATCCTTGTAGTAATTTTATCCACCAGTGGCCATGATTGTATTATGGACATTTTCTTAGAGGCTAAAGGCACACCAATGCATCTAAATGGCAGTTTACCTTTTGTGTACCCCATCTCCTCAAGAATATTGATACGCTCAAATTACACCTAAGTTATGGTGTAAAGCGAACGTTATCAAATATAGTAACCCAACAAGGTTGGGGTTGAATTCCATGGGAAATATGATGAGAAAAGGTTACTATCGTAGTGGATTACTTGACGTAGGTTTTTGTTTTGATTCCGTAAAGGTTGTAAAAGAGTTGTGAAATTCTAACAGCTATATTATATTGATTTAAATTCATATGATTAAAAAAAATAAGATTGTGTCCCCTCTTAGGTTAGATGTTATGCTTTAGGTATTAACGTAATATACTCCTCGTGATTTCCTAAATATAGAAGACTGATATTAATAACGATTAATTATGTCAAGTAAAACTTCTCTTATTCCTAAGTGAGTTTGTTAAATGAGAGTTAACGTCCAGAGTCCTTGTTAATTATTTCTACCAAACCCTACTAACTTTCTCAAGAAAAGTAGAATTTATTGGCTTAGATTAATGTTTGCAACCACTAATCAACATGAACGAATAAGAAATAATTAAATACTAACAATCCATGATTCGTATATCATTATCAAAAATCTATTCACATAATACCCACCATTGGGTTCACAATCTCAGAGAAGAGTTTAGATATTCATATTATTAAAGATAACACAAAGACTTGAAATTATCATTAGAACTTACAATGGAATTCAAAGATTAAACAATGATAACTTGTTCTTGAAAGCCTCAAAATACGCTAAGTACTTGATACTATCGATACAAGTCTTAAAACTGATGATAAAATAAAATGTAAAACCCTAAAAAAGTATTTATTCAAATCAAAAACTCGAAATTAAAAGCAGACAAAATTGCCTTGTCGCCGAACTCGACGGATCGTACAATTAAGTATGGTCTGTAAAAACTTCTACGGTCACTTGAGACGGTTCGTCAAATTTTCTCCGGTACCGTAAAAAAACTTTGATATTTTATATTCTTGCAGTACTTTAAAGGACGACAAGATTATCCGATCAGTCAATATTATTGACAGACCGTCAAATTCCACCGTCACTTCTCTATTACTTTTGCAATTCTCTGTTTCTCTCCATCATGCCTTTTTACGATCCAATTGTACGGTCCGTACAATCCTCAAAACTGGGGCTTTTGCTTGAATTTCCTTATTTTTGCTTCCTTAACGACAATTATCTGAAACCTAAATAAAATACATCAAAACGACACAAACTTGCTTAAAACAAGTAAAACTTATAGTCAAAAGGCATCAAATGTGTCGTAATTTTACGACACATCAACACCCCCAACTTAAAGTCTTTGCTTATCCTCAAGCAAGCGAAACAACTCACAATACTAACACAAATGTTCAGATATCCCAAAGTAAAAATGTCTACAGTGATTTTGGCAAGTAACTACCGGCACATCTCTCATAAAAACATGACTCCCCCCATATCCACATTACTCAAGGCGATGTATGACTCAAAACTATTGCAACTAACAATGAAGCTTCAATGGGTGACATCAAGTTATTACAGGAACCATTGTGCACATGAATCTCAACTTATGGGAAACCAATCACTTCAACAACCCTTATGCTCTCACATAGGCCAAAGAATGTCCCAACATATATATATATATATATATATATATATATAAAAAAAAAAAAAATGGTACATAAGACTATACACAAGAGAAACACTCACACTCACAAAGAAGTTCTCAAGCTAAACATGTAGATATCATATGATTACCCTTATATTCAGTACCTTCGACTTCAAACGGTTCGGCTGTGATCACATTAGGACTTTTTCTGGGTTGTAATGTAGGCTTAGGGATGGGTAAGATGTATATTTGAACAATAGTGACTTACTCTCTCTGAACACTACACTTATTTCACCTTTTTTGACCTTCTTTTTTCCCTCTTTCTTTTCTTGCCTCAATGTGGTTTATTTACTACTATATTTCTTTTTGTACCAATTTTCAGTATTTTTTTTATTACCCTTTTTTTCTTTTTACAACCACCACACTGTTTTCAGTAACTAGGCAACTCACGTCTACCCAACCTTTAGGCATAAGCCTCATTTTCCCACATTTCACATATCACCCCCAACTTAGGTTGTTAGCCTATTTTTCATCCTTTTAAGCATCAAAGAGGGACATGATGCAAAAATACGAATATTCATAATAAAAGGTATATGTTCATTCATGGCTAGTCAAAGAATAGGCTTATAGGCTCAAAATGGGAAATTATAGATATTTATGTACATAGGTTAGGCTCATGAAAGGAAAAAAGTGTTCAACATCAAACAAACAAGGCCTAAGATCACTTCACAACTCAATTTATCCTAAGAAACAAGGCACGATTATCCAGGCAAGTTCTAGATTACACATATAACAAGAGAATAGATACAAAAATCTCATAACACACTGGCATAAGGATTGTTCCACACACTGACTTTCCCGTTAAGCATTCAACACATAAGGTAACACAATACTCTAAATATCACAAAAAGAATCATACATGTCAATTAAGCAACACATTCTGAGTATATATCACAAAAATTTCCACAGGGTGAAATACTACCATGGTTGCATTAATGGTGACAAGATCGTGGATATGCACTGTTTGAAACATGGATACACTCATGAACCTGATCCCAAATAAATGGGTAATATCGCCGTCCCGCGACGTTAAATCAAGCACATATTGGGAGGCAGCCCAAGTTAAAATTCTTGTATTTTTCTTTATTTTTGTGTTTTCAGTTAGTTTTAGTGTTTTTGTACTGTGTAATATTTGCTGGTATAGGAGGAATTCCAGGACTCAGAGAAAATTATAGGTGTTCAGTTGTTCAGGTAACAAGGAAAAAGACGGACCGTACAATTTTGTATGGACCGTCAGTTTCCACCATCTTGGAAGGGTGGCTTTAAGTTGCTCACTGTTTTTCTCGACTTGGGAGACGGTCGAATTCGACGAACCGTATAAAATTTGACAAGGCGTCTTTTTTGGCCATGTCATTAATGAAGTTCATGTAAGTTTTCTAACTTAGGCACCGTAAATGAATTTTAGGGTACTGTCAAAATTTTTGGAGGGGAGTATTTCAAATAACAAACATTGAACATGTCTTAAGTTATTCAATCTACCACCACGTAAGTCATAATTACTCTACTTTATCTAAACACGACCTAAACATACCAGGTTCAACAGAAATAAAACCCCTCGGGAAAAGAACCATGGCAAAAAAAAGTCGAGGGGGTCCTAAACACATATTTATACTATATATAATCAAATAGCCCTATCCCCAACCAAAAAATTATGCATTATCCCCAATGCATCAAAGTAAAGATAAGGGAGTAAGAACTATCTGAGGCGCTCTACGCGTGATGTTCATCTCGAGTCAATGTGGCCTCCGAGGGATCAATATCAGTATCCGCAGCAGCAACATCAACAACAACAACAAGCTCTAGCACTGGCAGGGGTAAGGGCGGAGGCAAGGTCGCTCTGCCCGAAACACTGCTGGATGAGGCACCTACCGCCTCACTAGAACTGAAGTAGGGTAATTATAAATAAGAGACTTCTGCATGGCTAGTTGTACCTGCTGCTCATGTATCTCAACTCTCAAGTAGTGCTGGCAAAACATACTCATCATCCTGACCCTCCTGGAGGTTTCATCCTTACTCTTTAGCAAATCATACACATGTGAAACTGGGACGCAATGATCTTTGTTAGATAAGGAATGAACACGTGCTCACTGATAGAGCTTAGTAATCAGGCATAGTAGAGCCAAGGAAGTGGATGGTTGGGACGCTCTCAACTGGATCTCATTCGCCATACACTTTCCAAAATTGATCAGGTACCGGGACATCAATGTTGCGACAACAATAGCTCGATCCATGGTGAGTGTATTATCGACCTGAATGGGAAGGATTCTAAATTGCATGACACTCTACCAAAAATTTGCCTCGAGAGTAAGAAAGCATTTGAGTATCTTTTGCGTCCTATCAATTACCAAACTTTGCTTGCTAGGCTTTACGATCACTGAAGCCACCCACTCACATACACTCTGCAAATTTATTCGGGCCCCTTTATCTTTCAACACTACCTCTTGGGATGGTGCAATATAATCATCCCTGAAGCAGAACCTATTGATGGCAGCACTCGATATATTAACTTTCACGCCGGTACTTCAATCTCATCTAATGGCTTAATTTGATGTATTGGTTGGTTCGACTTCTTTATTTTGTTTATCATAGCCCCATAGACAACATAAAACTCCTGAACCAGAATAGGACAATACTCCACATGAGCATTGTCTAGAAAGCCCAGTCTATAGAACTCTATAGGGGTTATAAGATAACCCTAATATGATTTGCATTGTCTATAGATGGTAGTAAATTTTTATAGGGGTGTCTTTTACCAAGACTTTTCATATAGAATAAGTTGTTTAATTTTATGATATTGTATTTAATATTTTGTTGTTCAACTTTTGGACCAATTATGTTAGGTCCATAGTAATAGCCCAACTGCCAATGAGCTGACCCAACTCCACCGCCTCAGCCCAATGCTTCCTAGCCGTCCAATATCTATTTCACTTCTAATCCTGTCCACTTATCATTATTAATTCGTACGCTCCTAATGTTGCCATGTCATACCCTTATTGTGACCTATTTATTTCCCCAATTCCTAATTACGAACCATAATTCCCAAATCAGTCTACTACACCACTATACCATAACAACACCATGGAAAAGGATAAATGTATTGAATGCTACTCTACATGGAGAGATGGCGAATGTAATGGTTGTGCCCTTAAAGACTATTTCAGTCGTATAAACCTGCATATTTTACACAAATTAGCTGAGAAACAATACTCAAAACAAGCTCTAGTAGAAAAAATAAATAGATACCGTGATTCTAATCAAGGTTATTTGATGGAAATGTGGATCCATAGAACAGACGCAAATTGAAAATGACATCACATATGTCAAAGCGAAGATTGGAGAACTAACAATAAGCAAGAGACCTCCTAACATAAACACGATATCTAAATCTAGATATATTGTTAATCTGAATGTTGATGTTGGATCTAATCTGGATGATGATTTCTCTTAAGATGCTCATGTGGAGCATGAGCATGAGGAGCATAATGAGGAGGCGCCACCAGTTGTAGAGGAGCATCCTCCTTGTGCTCCTTATGCTCATGCTCTTCATGAGCATCTTCGGAGAAATCAATATCCAGATTAGATCCAACACCAGCATCCGGATTAACGGTAGATCCAGATGATATATTAAGAGCACTAGATCTAGATCTCGTGTTTATGTTAGGAGGTCTTTTGCTTTTCGTTAGTTCTCCAATCTTTGCTTTGACATATGCGATGTCACTTTCGATTTGCGCATGTTTTTTCCATTTCTACTTTTTTTTTTCTACGGGTCTACATCTCCATTAACTAACCTTGATTAGAATCACGGTATCTATTTTTTTTAGTAAAGCTTGTTTTGAGTATTGTTTCTTAGCTAATTTATGTAAAATAGGCAGATTTATACCACTGAAATAGTCTTTTGCAGTTGTTACAGTCGCCATCTCGCCATGTGGAGTAGCATTCAATATATGGTGGATATCATTTTCCATGGCGTTGTGATGGTATAGTGGTGTAGTATAATGATTTGGGAATTAGGGTTCATAATTAGAAATTGAGGAAATAAAGAGGTCACAATAGGGGCCTGACGTGGCAGCATCAGGAGCATACGAGTTAATATTGATAAGCGGACATGATTAGAAGTGGAAAAAATATCAGACGGCTAGGAAGCATTGGGCCGAGGCGGTGGAGTTGGGCTAACTCATTGACAATTGGGCTTTAGCTTTAGCTGCTCTATTAATATGGACCTAACATAATTGGGCCAGAAGTTAAGCAACAAAATATTAAATATAATACCATAAAATTAAACAACTTATTCTATACGAAAAGTATTGGTAAAAACACCCCTATAAAAGATTTACTACCACCTATACACAATGCAAATCATATTAAGGTTATCTTATAACCCCTATAGAAGCCTATTAGCTACTATGTATATAAATTTATGTTTTTGCACAAATTTGATAGGATTAGTGCTAATGAGCAAACAAAGTAAATGACAAGATAAATATTATTTATCAGTAAAGAAATAAATTATGATAGAATGAAATAACATAAATTAATGGTTGCTCCCAAAATGCCAACAACAGTTATAGATTGACTAATTGGTCATAGAGATAAAAAAGTTCATTAAGTATTACTACTATATATAGTTTTGTAGTCCTCACATAAAATGTTTTGTCCATTTTACTCTTAATTGAAGTTCTAATTACCTTCTATGTTATCACTCATTTTAGTAAATTTTAAGAATTTTAAGGATTTTTTTTCATGCCTTTAGTGATGATATCATGAAAAAGGTTATAGTGCCCCCCACAAAAAACACTCATACATATTTAAGTCATTCTTTTATGTAAAAATATAGTTTAAATTATTTAAAATTATATATTTTCTTAAGAAAGTATTATAGACACCTAAGGAAATTATTTTGTCATTCAATTTATATCTTAATATAAACTTAATTATTGAATTAAAATATTATTCTTATAGCCGATAGAGAAGCCAAACATACGAGAAGAATTAATGAGAAAAGTAGCTAGGAAGGAAGAGGAGAGGACTATGCAAATCAAGAGGACAATAAAGTTGAAATCAAGTGCTTTTTCTTCTTCTATCTAGGTTCTTTTTCGAATTGAAAAAAGAAAAAAAGACATGCATGTCACAAAAACAAAGAACAAAGATAAAGAAGGAAAATTAAAAATAGTGTCCAGATACCCTTTTGTACTTTAATATTTTAGAATTCTTTCGAAAATGTCAAACGGATTTTACAAAATAAAGAAGTTAAGAGTAAAAAAATAAAAAATATCTACAAATTTAATTTATAACATCGATTTGGGCCCGGGTTTAGCACGGACCAAATGACACTAGTATATTTAGAATTGACGTAGTTACCCTAGTTGCATATGAACCCTCAAATGCACAATAAAAAATTGTGCATCTATTTTGAAGGGCGCGAAACTTACAACACTTTTTTAAATTATTAGTCTATTTTCCGACTATTTAGGCACCGCCCCGCACCCCCTAAATTTGAAGGATATCTTATTATTGTTGGATATGCAAAGCAATACGAGAAATAAATAAATATTGTAAGTGTTCGAAAGGATAAACAAGCAAGCCAATGTTTAGAACTGCCCACAAGCTTGTTGAGTCTTGAATCTTGACAACTTGAAATCAAAAAACACTAAATCTGGATTGTTACAACTGTGGACTGAGTCGAGAGATGACTCTCTGTCTTTAAGATAAGATTGCCCCGTATATATATGTTTTTACGTTAACGGGCAATAGTCTCCCAAGATAAAACAACAACTAATCAACACTACAAAATAAATAGGTTGATTCTGACGAATAAAACAAACACGAAACGACTTGCTGAAGAATGGTAAAGGAAGGAAGAGTTTTCTGTTTGTCCACACGTTTCTGCTGCTCACGTTTTTGGACAGAACATGTTTCTCTATTCTGTTTGTCTGTGTATATATTGTAGTCTCGTTTTCCAGTCCACTTTCTGTGTCACACAATTGAGCCAAAAGGCTCCAATATATAGCATAAGAGAGGGACTCCTCAACTGCCAAATAATGGTTGTTAATGGCCATTGAATGAGGGAGTAATTCAGCCAAGTAATGGTTGTTTAAGGCCATTGAAGGAGGGTTGTTTATGGAGGAGTTAAACAGCCAAGTAATGGTTGGTTAATGCACAATAACGCCCCCAAAAATTAACTCCAATGGTAGGCAGAAACTTTCTGCCCTTCCGTCGTTCCCAATTTCATCTTTCCAGAAACTCTAAGTACCAAACTGTAAATATTAAGCAATTTGGGCTCCAAAGAGATAATATCAGAAGAATCCCAAGTCCCACGACCCGGGCCCGGACGGGACGGGCGGGTGGCGGCGGCGCGCGTGTGAGCTTAGCCTTGAACCCAAGCACATCTAGGTCCTCCCTCCTTCAAACACATGGGATACCCCTTGGAGTCCCAAACCCTTAGCCAAATTTGAGACTTATAAAGAGAACAATTCTTCCTTTTCCCACCGATGTGGTAGATTTGTCCCACACCATATTTTCATGCCTCAAACACCTTACTTCGTGGACCAATATCTCTTTCATTTCTCAATGAAATTTGACAATCATTGGCCCTACGGTCATCTACTCACTTATTAGATTATACACGTGTGAAGAGACAATGCCTCCAACATACGGAACCCTAGTGTTTAAGTCATTAAATACGGGTGGACGCACCTCCACACCAAAGGCAAATTTCCAACAGTAATTAAATTTGAATGTAATTGATATAATTATATGCTTTTGGACAGTTTATTTGAGTGTGAAATTGAAATCAACTGAGGGGGAGCAATTATACTCTTCAAATCGCAAAAGGGAGACGAGAATTGCTCATAATTACATAGTATGATTATCATGTGACTTTTTAAGTTCTCTTTTATTCGTCCCTCCATTTTGATTGATGTGTCTTATTTTCATCTTTGGTCTATTTAAAAAAGAATATCATTTTCTATGTGTAGTAACTCTTTAATTTAAAACTCACATGACATGTTTAAAATCATAAGATTCAAATGACATTTTGTTATACGTTGTACACTTTTAGTTTAAGACCACAAGATAGAAAAATATTCCTTATTTTCTAAAAGTCCGTGCCTAATCAAATTAGTAAATGAGTTATTGATATATTCTGGTTCTAATCCTTTTGATATCTGCTCGGCAAACTTGGACACATGTACGTTTTATCCATTTTCTTGTGAATATCATAAATTTATTACGATTACTAATTGTTTCACCATTTATTATGTTAAGCTTGACCTATATATATATATATATATATATATATATATATATATATTAGTTAATTGAAAGTTAAATACTTTTTCAAGTATCACACTGACTAAAATTAAAATTTATCAAAAATTAAGGGACCATAAATACTACTATCCCACTATATTCGTTAGTAGTTTAGTAATATCAATGTTTGATAGCAAAAAGTAACTGAAACATTTGAAGTGATAAGTTCTGCAATCTTAGGGTTATTAGTATAAGGTTTTAAAAATATTCACAAATTGAATTGTATCGTGAGCGATCGTTTCCTATGTATCGTGCACATTAAGTTGAATACTCACTAGTATTGCTCTTTGAACATGTCGAGTTTCTCCATGGAGAAATTAGCTAGTTATACAATGACGTGCTCTGTGCTAATATGATGCGATCATTAGCCTTCATAAGGTCGTTTGAAGGGTAATGACTAGTAAATCTTTTTTTGGGAGCTAACTGTTGGAAATTTGTCTTTGGTGGGAGTTGCGTCCACCCATCTTTAATGACTTAAACATTAGGGTTCCGCACGTTGGAGACTTTGATTCTTCACACGTGCATAATCTACTAAGTGAGTAGATAACCGTAGGGCCAAGGATCGTCAAATTTCGTTAAGAAATGAAAGAGATATTGATCCACGAAGTGAGGTGTTTGAAGCATGAAAATATGGTGTGGAACAAATCTCCCTCATCTGTGGGGAAAGGAAGATTTGTTCATTTTATAAGTCTCAAAAATGGACAAAGGTTTGGGACCCCAAGGGGTAACCCAAGTGTTTGAAGGAGGAAGGACCTAGGTGTGCTTGGGTTCGAGGTTAAGCCCACACGCGCGCCGCTCGTCCTGTCCGGGCTTCGGGCTTCTTTTGTTATTATCTTTTTGGACCCCAAATTGCTTAATATTTACAGTTTGGTCCCTGGAGTTTCAAGAAAGATAAAATTGGAAAGAGGGTCTAGCGACGGAAGGCAAAAAGTTTCTGCCTTTTGGGTTGGTTTTGGAGCATTGAATCTCCATTACTTTGCATATAAACTCAGTTATTTACTTGGCTGAATATAACTCCTCACTAGGTGTCATTACATGACTATTAAAAGTCATTAGTTGGCTAGTTGAGAAGTCACCCTCTTTACACTATAAATTGAAGTCTTTGGCCCAATTGTTCTAGAAAAAAAGAGAAATAAAAATCAGAAAATCTTCTTCTTCCTTTCCAGTATCATTTCATTACTCTAAGTTCTTCAAAAGTAACACTTGAGTTTTCTTTGCTCATTTGTTAAGTTGTTGTTTTATCTTGAGAGACTATTGTCCATAACGTAAAATGACATATACGGGGCAATCTTGTCTTAAAGACAGAGTGTCATCACTCGACCCAACAAAATTTCAAAGTGGTTGTAATTTCAGTTTGTTGTAATAGTTAGCAGTTACTTACTTCCCGTTTCCTTCAATTGTTGTAAGTTGTAACCCACACTAACCCAATAGAATTCACGCCTTCTCATGCCAAGACTCGAGATTAGAGAAGCATTAACTTATTCGGCAATACTTAAATTTGTTGACCACTAATATATGAAGGGCAACAAAGTTCGTTAGAAAATTACATTCAACATATAAAGTCAAAATTATTTTCTATTTATATAAAGTAGATATTGATTTTTCATAACTTCTTCGTGATATAATCTTTATATTTTGAATCCCTTAATGAAAATCCCGACTCTATCACTAAATACATGCACAGAGAATTGGTCAAAACATCAAAAGGCTACATTGGAGGGAAACTCAAAAGGTCAATGTAAAGAAGTGGTTTAATTCACATTTTTATAAGAAACTTTTGCACGTATTGTATTTTGAACGCACTGGTCTTTAATTTTTGTCTTTGTTGCTTATTTAATAAAAATATTCAGATATGTTTCGCTCAACATAAGTTCTGTAACATTTATATCTTCGGAAACTAAACTTTTGCCTCGCTCGACACAAGTTCGGTAGGAATTAAGTTATGCGGCATACGTTGTGTAGTATTTTTCATATAATGTTGAGTGTTGAAAGTTTTGCCTTTTTCAGCATAACTTGTGTGGATGTGATGATACATATGCTTAAATTAAACGCCAACTTTGCCGAGCAAAATCTAAACGTATGTTGTTTTCAGATTATGTTGAGTGTTTAAAGTTTTGTCTTGCCCGACATAACTTGTGGGATGTTGTGATACATACGTCGAAGCTAAACCTAACTTTGCCAACCGAAATTTAAATTTATGTGCCGCGCCAAAAGTGCCGAAGGATGAAAATTTAACATCCATAAATTTGAGGGACAAAACTTAAAGACCACTCCGAAATAGGGACATTTGTGTGAATGTTCCTTTTTGTAATACAACTGCTAAGTATATGGACTATTTAGAACCCTAGGCAGAGGACGATACAATATGTTTGCCTCATATGGACATCTACATCAATTACTTTACCGTAATTAATTAACTCATATTTTCATTTTACTAAATCACTTAATCTTGTTAAATTGAATTGATTTAGTGTAAACACTTATTGTCATAAAAGTATATTTAAAAAGTAGCTTTTGTGAGTTGAAATTTAGGGCCAGTTAGAGGACAACACAATATGTAGGGATGGCAATGGGGAGGGTCGGGTGCAGGGGCAAGGCATGTTTGACCTTCTGCAGGGGGGCGGGTATGTACTTATGCAGGGTGGGAGGGGTGCTAGCCAAATCCTTCGTCCAACTAGTTTACCAACATGCCGAAGTATACACTACCTATACACTTCAGTTGTATATGTTGTGTATAATATATGTATATTTAGTATAAACTATATTTCATTTGTATATGTGTGTATAGATATGTATAATGTATTTATATTTAGTATGTATACATTATCTATATAATGTGTACATATTTTGTAACCCAAATGACCGGATGATATTTAATTGTAATTTTCTCTTGCAACAATTTCTTTGGAACTTCAGTATTTTCTTTGGGCCCTAGAACAGGCCTCGACTTGCTCCAATGAGCCAGTGCACTTGGAGATATTCAACATGTAAACAGAAATGGGCTCTGCCCTATCACCATCTTCGAGCAAGTTAGTGAAAAAATTGACCCAATAGAAAAAACAAAAGGTTTACAGGTTCCAACTCCTCAACTAATACTCTCATAGTTAGAAGGGAAACTAGCTGAAATACCCCCAAAACAAACTAATTACCCACCCCATGCCTCTTTTAAATTAATTACCCATTATACCTCCTCGTCCAAAACTATTTACCCGACATATCACATCGCCCAAACCCCTTCCTTTGTGATATCATTGCATTATATTTATATACCAATATGGTATCACGAAGGACCAAGAGAAGGACTGAAGTAGTCTTCCATGATACTATCTCAGTATATTTATATACCACGATGGTATCATGGTCATGAGGAGTGTCTTATTGAAGGACTAAAGTAGCCCTCCATGATACCATCATAGTATATGTATACAAGACAATAGTATCACTGAGTTTTTCTCGAGAAAAATGTGTCTTTTTTTAATAAATGAACATGATCATCCATGATATACCATCTCGATATATTTATATACCACGATGGTATCATGCAGGACTAAGAGAAGGACTGAACCAGTTTTTCATGATACCAATCTGAGTATATTTATATACCATGTTGGTATCATAAATGGGAGGGAGGGAACATCTCGGATAAATAGTTTTATTTTTTTTTAGGAGATATAAAAATTAATAAGGGTAGAGATAGGTAAATAGTTTGGTTTCATGGGGTATAGGTGATCTTTCCCCTAGTTCTTATGGTTCTCTTGATGTGTGGGACATTTTTAATTTTTAACACATGATCATTGCTGAATTGTGAAAAAATTTAAAAGTTATTGTAGTTGATTTATTTTGTAAAAATGATTAAATAACAGTTGATCATTAATAACAACAAGGTTAAAAGGGTTGGTTGACAGTTCAAACCTCATAGGCAGTTGAAGAGAGCATTTCAGTTCGTTCATAAACACTATGAACAAGTTTTCTGATTGATTCCACCATAGAGGTCAATGATAAACAATAAGTACTGCTCCTCCCTCCCGAACACAACTTTCAACTTTCGTTGTATTGTGCTCTTCATCAAATAGCAATTCTTCTCAAAATCTCATTCGAAGGCTGAGTTATAATTTAATCCTAACTAAGAGTCATTATGAATCGAATTACAGGAGAACCAGGAACAAAAAGTCCCCCCCCCCCCCCACTCTACTTATTGATCTTGAGGACGCAATTTCAAACATTATCTCCTCAGTCCCAAATAATCTATGGAATATTGTTGATGCTCTAAAAGAATCTCAATCATAATATATTTTGTAAGAGATTGTTGAATTTTCGTCTTTGGCATAAGAATAAATACTTAGAAGAAATGGAATTGATGTTGGTATGATATAATCCATTATAAGAGGACAATTCTAACCCCGACGATTCCTTTTCTGATATACAAAATAGAGAATTTCACCAAGTCCATTCAAATCAAACCAATGCAATTATCTCATCAACTCATTCAAGTGCCACTTAAAATCAATAGAAGAATAATTGCTTTTCAACTAGTATATTATTATGATGATATGTAAAGCATATAAATAACTATAGCTGGCCAGTGGGCCGGACTCGGGTCTGGCGGGCCGGGTTTGTCGAAGTCCCATCCCGATTCCGTCGGAATCGGGTCGGGGCGGGATCGGTATCGGGTTCCGGCGGGTTTTCCTTTTTATTTTTATTTTTTATAATAACATATGTATAAAAAAAACTCAATAATTAAACAAGACAAGATAGTGTAATAAAAACATCACAAGACTGTTTTTGTGCCTCTTATATTATTTAATCCACGTTGCTTCCACCACCTTCGGATAAGATTTCGTTGTAGTTTTCATCTTCTTCTTCGTTGATCTCCGGTTGACCGCACATTCTCCGCTCCGCTCGTATCCAATCTCTGAATAATACTGCAATTTCCAAGCTGTCTCCGGCTAATGAGTGTCTGTGGTCTCCTATTTGATATCTGCCGACAGAAAAAACGCTTTCAGACGCAGTTGATGACGCTTGAATGTTCAAAACATCTCGGGCCATCATTGAAAGTGTCGGAAAGGTCTTCTCATTCCCCCTCCAATATTTCAGCAAGTCTTCACGTCCATCTTCATTGAGAACTTCTTGGTACGGTATAGAACCCTGCAAAACAAAAATATCAAACTCGTTAATTTGGTTAGTAGCGGTATGGCCGCACATTCTATTTCTGAGGCTTTCAATACTAGCCGCAGAAACAACATGTCTTTTGTGAGGTTGTGTTGAATATGGTATGGAAGCCGGTAGGTTACTAACACTTTCTTGTTGGTAAAACCTATATATTTTTTGCATTGGTCTTCTACGCTAGACAACACTTCTTCTTTAGTTTGTTCAATAGGTGGTGGGTGATTTGGATTTTTTGGACTTGGAGGTGGTAGTACTGTTATACAATCGTAAATAGTTTCAATAAGTGATTTAGTACCGTCTATTTTAATAGTCGGATTTAATACAACACCAATAATATAAATAGTGGGAATAGGAATAAAATATTTTTTTATTTTGATAAACATTTTTTAATAACTGCAATATAAGCTGGTTTTCCATGTATTCACTAAGTAATACAAATATTAGAGTTATATAAAACAACATATTTGAAATAGTAGGATAATATATACCGGAAAATTCTTTTGTTGCTTGAAAAAATTTCTCTAAAAATACAATAAGTTCGGAAATTTTTACCCAATCACTATCTACAACCATATCAGTTGGATTTTGATTATGAGAGTTAAAAAATAAAGTTATAGGTTTTCTATAGTCATAAGCAACAAGTAGTTGCTCGTATAAAGAATTTCACCTAGTGGATACTTCTTCTGGAATTTTTCTATAATGTAGTCCATAATCGTGACAAGTTTTTTATATTCTTTTCTTTGTTGTACTCTATTACTTTTAAAAATAAAGTTTATAGCAAATTGTATTTTACTAAGAATGTCTTCAAAAAGTGATAGACCATCATTTACAATTAAGTTATATATATGGCACACACATTTTATATGAAAATGATATGGAAAAGATATAGTTAAACTATTTTTTAAAATTGTAATAACGTAATTATTAAAGAAACGTTATCTAATGTAATAGTCATAATTTTATCAGTTATTCCGTAATAATCTCACACTTGATAAATATTTTCTGCAATAAAAGTACCAGTGTGCCTATCATCTATATATCTATACGCTAAGATACGTTTTTGCATAGACCATTTATAATCTATCCAATGACAAGTTACCGTTAAATAATCATGATCGTTAGTACTACGACCTATATCATACGTGATAGATACTTTGCCATTAAAATGATATAATGAATAACGTAAATATTGTTGATATTCATGTGCGAATTTAAATACATCTCTCTTAACAGTTGATATAGGAAAACCGTTAAAACAGGATTATATATATCTCTAATGTAATGAATAAAACCGGGAGATGAAGGAAATGAAAAGGGCAAACCCTCCACAACAACTAATTTTGATATTGCTTCCCTATCTCTATGTTTATTGTATTTAGGGCCTACAATTCCCCCCGTCATATGGTTAATTTGACCCTGTACTTGGTCCGGGACAATATCAGTATGTGAACCTTGTCCCGATGGAGCGGACGTTTGCGCACCCGGTTTTGAAGCCTCGTATTGGGCATACCTAGCTGGATGAGCCCTTACTATGTGTTTCATTAAACCCCTCGTCCCACCATGACCTTTTCCAATTTTAAATTTTAAAACATCTTTACAAATTTTACGTCTAGCTACTTGATTCTCTACGTCCCTATCAAAAATATACATGCATATGATTTTAATGGTCGTTTTGCTGGACCTCGTCTCATACTAGGGGGAATATGAGGCATTTCAGTTGAAGGTGCACTAGTGGGTGTGTTATCATCAACATTAGTGAGTGTATCATATAGATCATCATCTAAATTAAAGTCTTCTTGAGTTTCAGAAAATAGCTCATTGTCTAAATCTAATGGTATTGTAGGAAAATGTTCGGTATCAATAAAATCATCATGTGTAGGAATATGATGACTAGAAGAAGTACCCTTGGCCTTGTTGCCCCTACTAGAAGAAGCACTCTTACCCTTAAACATACCTCTTAATCCTTCCATTTTAATTATGACAATAAATAATTAAAGATAATAAAATTAAGTGCGCTAAATAAAATAAACAGACAATAATAATTTAATGAAGGAACGAATGTACCAAACGCCGACGTGTAATCGAGAGGTTGAAAATTGAAACTTTGCTCGATGGAAGATCCTCAAGCTAGTTGCCAACTTCACTCCCAATTCCCAAATGAATAAATAAAATTGAATATTTAGTAAACAATGTAGACTTGTAGAGAGATAGATTGAGAGATTAGAGAGATTGTAGGAAGATTTATGAGAAAGATGAAGAGAAAATGAGTTATTTATAGTTGGAAAATTGGGTTAAAGTGTAAATATAATAACTTATGGGTTAAAAATAAATATTAAGGGGTAGGGGGGGAGGCCAAAAATGGCCATTGCACAACGGTCAAAATGTAAAATGGCCGTTGATGCAACGATTATTTTTGCAAATGGGGCGTTACGGGCGGGATCGGGACGGGCTCGTGATCGGGTCGGGACTGGGGCGGGTCGGGACGAGACATTGTCCCGTCCCGATTCAAGTCCCGATACCGATTTTTTTTTTTTTACTACTCGAGTTCGGGGCAGTGTCAGGGCGGGACCGGGCCGTCCCAGCCCACTGGCCAGCTATATAAATAACCAAAAGAATATCCCATCAAAGTGCTCTTCAACGAGAACACTCTTTATAACTTTTAGAAGACATGGAAGAATAAGATGCACAAAAAGATCACAGTATAAAACCCCCACAAGAATGAAAAAGACAGCCAATCAGTTGCACATGACTTACATTAGTAGCCTTTCATTCCTCATCTTTTCAAAGATTCACTATATAGTACAATTTTTTTGGCCCTGCACGTCGGCCCTTTAGCTATATGAGACTCCACAATATGCACCTTTTTTTCTGGAAAAAAACATCAAATTGACGATGGAGAAAGTTTGTGTGGACCCCTTCAAACCAATCCCCATGCAACCAATCTCTATACACTTGTGAATTTATATTTGGACTTTCATCAAAATGGGGTCTCTATAGCTCATTTTCCAAAAAATAAAATACTAAGTCAATTTAATGTAGCACCAAACTAAATATGCATATTTATCGCTAAAGATGGTTAATCAATTTCTATCTTATCATTTCAATCTATTATTTAGGCTTGATTTATTCTCATTAAGATTATGACATTTAAATTTGAATGATTAAGATATTATTTTCAGATCTGAATACTAAATAATTAAGATTGTTTTTAAATCTCAATGTGCATAATTTATTTATTTATTTATAAACATAATAAATATATAACTCAAATAAAAAATTAATTAAATATTAAAAAATAATATAAATTTAATAAAATAAATTACTATTTGACTATATATATATATATATATATTTTATGTTCCCTAATGATGGTGGAGATGGTTTATAGTAGCGATGATGGTTGATGTTAGTGACCAGTAAATGGTGGTGGTGATAGTTGTAATGGTGGAAGTGGTTGGTGTTGTAGCGATCGATGCAATGACAACGGTTGGTAGTGATGCTGGTGGTTAAAAATGTGTGGTGGTTGATGATATGTTGATGGTAGTTGGCACCGGTGCTAGTTGTTATGGTGGAGATGATTGATAGTAGGAATTGGCCACATTGATGGTAGTGATTGATAGTGGTGGTGGAGGTGGCGGTGGCGACGGTAGTGATGTCACTAGATATAATTATAATGATGTGAGCGGTAGGTGTAGTAGCGAATAACAATAGTGATTGACAACAATAATTATTGTTAGTGATGACAGATGTGGTTGATGGTGGTTAGCGACGGTAATGGTGGTGGTTGTGATGACAGATGTGATTAGTGGCAGTGACTGGTAATTGTGGATAGAGTGGTGGTGAAGATTATCCATACAAAAAAATATTTTTTACTGATATTACGATTTTGTTCAAGATCTTAATGATTAAGATGTATTTCAGAAATCGTTAATTTAAACAAATATACATAATGACCCAAGGTCTGAGAGATTCAAACCTTCATTAAATTTAAACAAATAAGGCCTTAACCTTGATAAAACTAAAAAAGATGGTCTCTTATGCCAAGTAACGGAGTTAACAATTTTATCAAGGGAATTAAAAAAAATTAAACTTGTGACCAAAAGCAATAGTCGAACTTCTTTTACCACTATAAAGGGATTTAATAGCTAATATATTTTAAATTATTTTTCAATGAAAATGATCATATAATTAAAATAATACTTTTGTAATGAATTTTTGTGATGACAGTGACTTAAACGCCATAATTCGAATGGTTAATCTGAACAAAAAATTTCATGATCACTATGCTAGTAATGATTCATATAGTAAGCTCCAATTTTATTTTCTCACACATATATATATATATATATATATATATATATATAATGATTCATATAGTAAGCTTCAATTTTATTCTCACACACACATATATATATATATATATATTATTTTGCGCGTGTGTGAGAACAAATATATATATATATATATATATAAATATATTTTTTTGCGCGTGTGTGAGAACAAATACTCCACCAACTTCTATATTTGTGGCGTAATTTTGTTGGACAAAAAATTTAAGAAATAATTAAAAAAATTTAAACAAGTGATCTCAACAATACCATGAAATTTTTATGACTGTAAAAATATTTCATTTTATAAATAAAATGTAAAAAAGAAGTAACAAATAGAGATAAATATAAAATTACTATCAAAGAATGTGATACAGTGAATGCGACTTCTCCCTTTAACCAAAGATATCAAGTTCAAGCATCAAAGATCTCGAGTTTAAGCTCTAAGTATGGCAAGGAGCGTTTCCCTCAGAAATTAACTCTAACCAGCGCGAATTTAAATATAGTCGGACTCTATGATAACAACAGCTGGTGGAACCCAAAAAAAAAAAAGATAAATATAAAACCCAGCAAAACCCACAAGGTATAAAATCTACTTCACTAAATGAAAACCTCCTCCACTCAGTCACTCTCTCTCTCTCTCTCTCTCTTCACGCTTCTCTTGGCGCCTTGAACTCAGCACTTTGACAGTTAGTTATCACTTATCAGATCTATAGGACTATAACCTCAGTGTTGTGTAGGACTTTGAAGGAATGAAATCATAAAACCCTAAGGAAGATAAAGATGGTGTATACACTCTCAGGAGTTCGTTTTCCTAGTGTTCAATCAGTGTATAAATCTCCTGGATTCAGCAGCTCTAATGGTGGTGATCGCAGGAATGCTAATGTTTCTTCTGTCTTCTTGAACAAAAAATACCCTCTTTCACGTACTCCTCTCTCTCTGTATGCGTGTGTCAGTGTGTGTGTCACTGTGTGTGTCACTGTGTGTGTGTGTGTGTGTTTTCTTGTGTTTATTGGAATCCTGGTATGATTCAAGGTTCTATTCTTGGTTTGTGTAATTGGGGGTTCTTAAAAGTTAGTTTTATGCATACCCTTTTGAGTATATTCATTGAGAGAGCAAATATTATGAATTTTAATGGAGAAACTTGATTGACAGTACATTCTTTGTTGAAGTCGTGATGTGGGTCAAGGTTCTTTCTTTGGTTTGTGTAATTGGGGATTCTTTGTGTCAAGAGTCCCACATCGGATATGGAATGTGAACATTGACTCCTTATATGGACTTGAACAATCTTCACCCTACAAGTTAGCTTTTGGGGTTGAGTTAGACCCAAGATTCATTCTCTACATGTTATCAGTGCCAAATCCATTCTAATTTTTTGTTCGTCGATGTTGGGCCCCCAAATTATATTGTCCACGCTCCAATTAACGAGGTCTGGGCGTGCGGGGAGTGTTAAGTGTCCCACATCGGATATGGAATAGGAACATTGACTCCTTATATGGACTTGAATAATACTCACCCTACAAGCTATCTTTTGGGGTTGAGTTAGGCCCAAGATTAATTCTCTACACTTTGAAGTTAGCATAATACCCTTTTAAGTATATTATGATACATAGTATCAGAAGCCAAATCCTAATCCACTCATACCTTACACAAAATCGGCGAACCGGCAGCCCCCCATTCTTTTTGCACCGCCGAAACAACCACTTTTCATGGCTTCTCCCGAGTGTTCCTCCTCCACCCCCGACGTCACACATCTTCCCCTCTCCCCTCCTAACTCATTTCATCCGACATTTGCCTTAACAAATATCAAGAACTTTATCCCTTTAGTTCTTGATCAAGAGGATGTCCGCCTATTGTAATCAATTGAAGTTAGTTGCAGACCAATTATCTAATGTTGGCAATCCGATTTCAGAAACAAAAATGGTTCTGCAACTAATTAATGGTTTGCCAAAGGGTGAGTACGACACACTTGCGACGATGATCCAACATGCTTATCTTCTCCTTAGTTTCAACAACCCCGATCACAATTACTATAGGAGGAGACTAGACGTGCCAAACAAGACAAACATAATCAGAAGGCGTTCGTAGTTGATGTACCACCGATCACCGCTGCACCCGTCGGACCACCACAATCAGCGCGGTGGCCGAGGCCGAGGCCGAGGCCACGGTAATGGACGCGGCGACAGAGGAAGTGGCCGGTCCAATTTCGGTGGAAAACCACGGCTGGCCCAGTCCCATATCCGTGGGCCAGCCCAATGCCGTGGCCAACCCCCGGAACTTGGGCCTCCCCCTTTCCCTTACCCAATCGCCCTGACCCTGCACCCGAGTCCGACACTGAATATACTGGGCCTTGCTCCTGGCCCACACCACACGGGTCAGCCGCACCGGGCCCACTTCTCTACGGCCCAACATCAACAACAAGCATACGATCTTATGACCCCTACCGAACTGAGTCAGGCCTACAACACTATGAATCTACAGCAGCCCGACGACACATGGTACATGGATACAGGTGACACATACCACCTCACTCATGACTCTGGTAATCTCCCTCAACTATTTAATTTGAACAATCCTCAATTTATTTTGATCGGCAATGACAATCGCATTCCAATTCAAGGCTATGACACCACTCAAACACCATCACCTCACCCTTCCTTTACCCAAAAAAATGCCCTATATGCTCCTAACATCATTAAAAACTTAATCTATGTTAGGAAATTTGCTAGTGACAATTCCGTATCTATTGAGTTTGACACAGATAGCTGTCCATACACTGATAAGTGATGTATGGATTCTCGAGAAGAGAGGAGCCGTAGTGGTCCCCCCCGGACCGCCCGGATCCCACGAGTGAATCGAAAGTTGGATCTACATTGGATCTCACCCGAATCGCCCCATCTATCCTCATGAGGAGTAGTTTGGTTTCAAACCCCGGTTCGAACAGGAGGAGTATGCCATACTAATGTGCCTTGGATGATCCACATCTCAGGGTCAGGCGCCGATGAACACATTGAACTATCCATGTGGCTGAGAGCCCTCACAGCCTAGGCACAACGACACAATTATCAGGGGTGCGCTCTACCACTGAGCTAATAGCCCGTTGTGCGAGCCTCCCATTGGGGGCCCACTTTTGTTTTTTCTGTGAAGGACCTACGTACGGGGACAACTCTTACGAGATGCAATATTGTGGGGGACCTATATCCTTTCTCATCCAATTTCGCTGCAAGTGTCAATCCACCAACCTCTCTAGCTGCAATCTCTCCATCAACTTGGCACAGTAGACTCAGTCACCCGAGATCACTGGTTTTTAATTTTCTTAGAAGTTAGAATTTCATTCAATGTAATAAAGAGAAATTTATCCACACTTGCTACTCTTGTCCTTTAGGGAAGCATGTTAGACTTTCTTTTCAATCTTCATTGAGTGTAATTTTTTCTCCTTTTGATATTATTCATGCGGATGGACATCTCCCATTACTAGCAAATTGAATCACAAATATTATTTGGTACTTTTGGATGATTTCTCTCGTTTTCTTTGGGTTTATCCTCTAAAATATAAGTCCCAAGTTTACTCAACTTTTCTTGCATTTCAAGCATATGTTAAAATCCAATTTGAGAAAACTATCAAAAAGTTTCAATGTGATAACGGCCGTGAGTTTGACAACTTCCCCTTTCATAAATTTTGTGCTGAAAACGGCATGGTGTTTCAATTTTCTTGCCCCCATACCTCACCTCAAAATGGTAAAGTCGAAAGAATTCTGCGCACCATCAACAATAAGATCCGCACTATGTAATTGTAAACTATGTAAACTAGATAATCTCATACAATTAGGTTTGTAATTGTAAACACCTATATATATTGCATTAATGAGAATCCTTCCAACAAGGAGAATTACACAATTCTACATATTTATTGAGAACGCAAAATTATGAATATTCAGGGAGAAACTTGATTGACATTTACTGAAGGTAGTTACTTTTTGAAGTCCTGATATGGGTCATTCTTTTTTAGTTTGTGTGATTGGGATTCTGATATGGGTCAATATTCTTTCTCTGGTTTGTGTTATTGGGGATTCTTAGAAGATTGTATTGTACATACCCTTTTGAGTATAGTCTTTGAGAAAGCAAAAATGATGAATCTTTTCATGGAGAGACTTGATTGACAGTACATTCTTTGTTGAAGTCCTGATATTGGTTAAGGTTCTTTCTTTGGTTTGTGTATTTGGGGATTCTTTAAAGTTTGTTTTATACATGCCCTTTTAATTGTATTCTTTGAAGAAAGCAAAATTATGAGTTTTCATGGAGAAACTTGATTGACATTACTAAAGGTAGCAACTTTATTGGATTTTTTATATGGGTCAAGGTTCTTTCTTTGGTTTGTGTAACTGGGAATTCATAAAAGTTAGTATTCTATATACCCTTTTGAGCATATTCTTTGAGAAAGTAAAATTTTGAGTTCCCATGGAGGAACTTGATTGACAGTAGTTCTGTGAGAAAGCAAAATTATGAATTGTCATGGAGAAACTTGATTGACATTGCTAAAGCTAGCAACTTTTTTGAAGTCCTGATATGGGTCAAGGTTATTTATTTGGTTTTGTGTAAATGGGGATTCGTTAAAGTTAGTATTATACATACCCTTTTAAGTATATTCTTTGAGAAAGCAAAAATTATGATTCTTGGAGAAACTTGATTGACAATACTAAAGGTGGTAACTTTTTAAGTCCTGATATGGGTAAAACGTCTTTATTTGAAGTTAGTGTTATACCCTTTTGAGTATGTTCTTTGAGAAAGAAAAATGTGAATTTTCATGGAGAAACTTGATTGACATTGCTAAAGGTAGTAACTTTTTGAAGTTTTGTCAGCTATAATTGAGTTTGTCTTGGGTTTAAAGGACCTTCTATATGGTGCTTTCTGGTGAGATCTTTATTGCTCCAAGGTTCTTTCTTCTCTGTAAAATTTGTATTATACCCTTTTGAATATGTTCTGCGAAAAAGCAAAAAATGAGTTTTGATGGAGAAACTTGATTGACTAAACTAAAGTTAGCAACTTTAGAGGTCCTTAAATGGATCAAGGTTCTTTTTTTGATTTGCATAATTGGGGATTCTTTAAAGTTTGTACTATACCCTTTTGAGTATGTTCTTTGAGAAAACAAAATTGTGAATTTTCATGGAGAAACTTGATTGACATTACTAAAGGTAGCAACTTTTTGAAGTCCTGATATGTGTCAAGGTTCTTTCTTTGGTTTGTGTAATTGGGGATGGCAAAATTATGATTTTTCATGGAGCAACTTGATTGACACTACTAAAGGTAGTAGCTTTTTGAAGTGTGGTCAGCTGTAATTGAGTTTGGCTTGGGTTTAAAGGGACCCTCTATATGGTGCTTTCTGGTGAGATCTTTATTGTTCCAAAATACGTTTTGTTGATTAAGTGGTGAAAGTTGAGGTTTTCATGGAGAAACTTGATTGACATTACTAAAGGCAGCAACCTTTTTTGAAGTCCTGATATGGGTCAAGGTTTTTTCTTTGGTTTGTGTAACTGGAATTCTGAGGGTCAAGGTTCTTTCTTTGGTTTTTGTAATTGGGGATCCTTTAAAATTAGTACTATGCATACCCTTTTGAGTATATTCTTTGAGAAAGCAAAAAATGTGATTTTTCATGGAGAAACTTGATGACATTACTAAAGTTGGTACTATACCCGTGCTATTACCTTTTTTCTCTTTTGTGTGATCAGTTTTTTTTTTAGTTAATTCGTTGATTGAATAGTGAAAGTTGAGGTTTTGTCTGGAAGATGGGGCTTTCTGAGCTAATATATTTGATGTTTAACATAAATTTAAGCTAGATGGGACTATTTGATACCGAGACTAAATAATGAACCTTTCTCTTCTCTGAACGTGTGGTTGAAATAGTTTGGTAAAATTGTGCTTGGAAAAAAGAACTTTTTGATTGCTTCTGCAGCATCACTTCTAATAATAGAAATCTTTGTTCTCCTCAAGGATGATTCATTGACACTTAAATAGCCTAAGTAGCTCTGAGTAGTGGTCTTTTATCGTGGAGATATAACTAATCTGATATATGCATGTAGGGAAGATCTTGGCTGAAAAGTCTTCTTATGAGTCCGAATCCCGACCTTCTACAGTTACAGCATCGTCGGGGAAAGTCCTTGTGCCTGGCAACCCGAGTGATAGTTCGTCATCCTCAACAGACCAATTGGAGTTAGCTCAGGCAGTTCCAGAAAATTCCCCAGTATGTTACATTAGTCTCCACCACATGAAATTAGACTTTTTTTTAGGGTGGGGTGGGTGGTGGTGGTCGAGGCGGCAGGTTTTCTTGCAGAAAACATTTCTAAATAGATATCTTCCTGAGCATGCTTAAAGGAAATTGTTTCCATGAGAACTGAATTTGGTGATTGCTACAGTTACAATTGTGTCGTGATAAAGTGTTACCAGTCTTCTCCAAAGAGGCGAATCCAGAATTTAAGTTTAGTGGGTTCAACTTCTAAGGTTTTCAGCATTGAATGCATTGTAATGTTAAAATTATGGGTTTAGATCTATGTTGCTCGGACTCGAAAAATGTTGCTGCACTCGTGTCGGATCCTAAAAAAATGCACTACTTTGGAGGATCCGACACACACATGTCGACACTTTTAAGAGTCCGAGCAACATAGGTTCAGATCTAGTATTGGTTGATATTTTAGTAGATTTTTACATATGTGTATATATATATACATCTCCACGTCGAAAGTTGTGGGTTCAGATGAACCCGTAGCCGAAAGGCTACATCCGCCCCTGCTCTCCATACGTTGTTTCTGTATTCTAGATGCCAGATGCATGACTTGCTTGCTACCGTCGATGCATCATTACCAAATCGTGAAGAAAATTTTTGTTCAACCTTAGTACAAAGGCATGGGTGTGTTTGGTGCCTTTAGGTTCTCCCAACCCATTTTCAGAAACAATTTTCACATGCTTGACTCATGGAAAATTATCAAGCCCGCCCGTGACGGTGTGTGTTGAAGATATAATTAAGTAATTAAAAGTGTGTTCCTCTCCAACAACTTAAGCTTTTAAATGAGATGGTTACACACACCTCAACAATATCTTTAGATTTGTACTCCCTCTGTCCCAAACTCTTTCCTTTTTAGTCAGTCCCAAGAAGAATGACATATTTCTATATTTAGTACAGTGACAATTAACTTTAAACTTCCCCATTTTTCCCTTAATGAGATGATTTATAGCCACACAAATATCTATGCTTTTGGCGCACAAGTTTTAAGTCTTCTTTCATTCTTAAATTCCTCGCGAGTCAAACACCTTCACATAAATTGGGTTGGAGAGAATATTCTACTATGAGGGAGGAAGAAACTTGGGTTTGGGTGGCCAGATGTCTGAGTGTTCTAATCTTGGTGCCATCTTTTGCACATGAGTTAAAAGCTTGACCCCTAAGACGATAAAAACCCTAGAATATTGTCAGCGTTGAAATTTGTCTAGCTTCAACATATCTTACTCGAACCTCCAATTAGATCTGTAGATCCTTAGTTACAACATTTCTCTTTACTCAATTTAATCTTATCATATTTAGTGCACAAATACTTTTCGGAATATAATAGAACCCTCTGACATTGCATATTGCCACTTTGCTTCATAATTGTTCTGTTACATTTTATGTTTTAGGCATCAACTGATGTAGATAGTCCGACAATGGGACATGCTAGTGACGTTGAGCCAGCAAGTGATCTTACAGGAAGTGTTGCTGAGCTGGATTTTTCTTCATCACTACAACTACAAGAAGGTGGTAAACTGAAGGAGTTCAAAACATTAGATACTTCTGAGGTGACAATTATCGATGAATCTGATAGGATCAGAAAGAAGGGTATTCCTCCACCTGGACTTGGTCAGAAGATTTATGAAATAGACCCTCTTTTGAAAAACCATAGTGAACACCTTGATTACAGGTAAAATTGTTTTCGTTTGTCGAGTAATTTTCCTATTATAGAGACAGAATTCATTTACAGGCTATTGTACTTTTTGCCTGTGATGCCAGCTAGAATCTAAAGTCTTTTTTTACTATGATGTCCACTTTTAGGTTTTCGCAGTACAAGAAAATGAGGGAGGCAATTGACAAGTATGAGGGTGGTTTGGAAGCTTTTTCTCGTGGTTATGAAAAGATGGGTTTCACTCGTAGGTAATAACTGCTTTTTATCTTAGTTAATTTTCTTTGAAGGTATTCGAGACCGGCCTTGTGCAAAACCTTGTCAAATTTTTCGTGCTATAATGTGATTCTTTGATGCCAACTTGGTACTTGTTTGGCCAACTCTTATACCTATACAATGTGATAAAGAGTGATTAGAGATTGTAATAGCTGCAGAAATAAAGAAAGAGAAATAGATTATGTTTTGTATTTTGACACATGTATAAAGCATCAGTTAAATCTCACTCTTACTAAAAATAGGTGCCATCTAGTTCTCTAGCATTCTTTAACATATCATCTATTATTGAAAGTGTTTCTGGAGTATCTCTTACTTGCCTCCTGTTTTCGTGTATGAAAAGGATGATATCCCACAAAGGCCTTACTGTGACTAAGGGTGTGTTATGAAGGAATATGTTTTCCACGAAAATGTTTTTCATAGAAAATAAGCTGGTTTTTACTTATTTTCTGGTGTTTGGTACGTAAGCAGAAAATATTATTCCAAAAGCATTTTATATAATCTAGGCAAACACTATAGGAGGTGGGGTGGAGGGTAGGAGTGTGTGGGATGGGGTTATGTGGGTGTGGGTAGAGGTGGGATGTGTTGGAGGGTAGGGAGGAGAATTAATGTGGAATGCCACTTATGGAACTTGTTTTCACCACTTCCATTAGGGAAGTCATTTTCCTCATTTTCAAGGAATTTGTTTTCCTAGAGAAAATGTTATCTAAAAATTTTGACCAACCAAACATTGAAAAATTGAAAAACATTTTCCTCCCTGCCAAACACACCCTAAGTTTAAAACAAGGAATGGTATATATAGTAATTTGAAGTATCTGTCTCAGTCAGCAGGAGTGTACAGGACCTAATTGTTGGAAGAGAATCTATGTACTAAATTGATATAGTTTTTCCCTTTAATGTAGAATCCTTTACTTTCAATTTTTCTTTTCCTTGGAGTATATGTACGTTGTATCAGATCTGTAAGCCTGATGTTACTGTAGATGCTTCTCCTTTCCCTTTGGAGCTGAAGTACCTCTCACTGACGCCTATAAACTTTGTTGCCAGTGCTACAGGTATCACTTATCATGAGTGGGCTCCTGGTGCTAAGGTCAGTGTTTACTTTAATGTTTTGTTTTAGATTCCCTGTGATAAAAAGGAGTACAAAATTAATAACCACTTCTTTTTTAAGTAAAAGGTGAGAGAAACTAATAGCCGGTTTGGCCAAGCTTTTGAGAAGCCAAAAGTGCTTATTTTAGAAAATTGAAGTGTTTGGCCAAGCTTTTAGTAAAAAATAAGTGCTTTTGAGTAGTAGTAGAAACTGTTTTTCAGAAGCTAAAAGAAGTAGCTTTTCCTCGGAAGCACTTCTGGAACATTGGCCAAGCACAAAGTACTACTCTAATATTGAGAAAGTGCTTTTCAAATTGCATTGGCCAAACACAAACTGCTACTCTCTAAAAGTACTTTTTCAAAAAGCATTTATGACAAAATGCACTTATCAAAGTAAGCAGATTTTAGAAGCTTGGCCAAACAGGCTATTATTGAAAGTAGAAAGGAGAAGATTTATGTTTTAATTCTCAAGAAGGATGTGTGAGGAAGTGAAGTGTTCCTGCAAGGCATTGACATATTCAATAGGGTCCTTGTATCCCAGTTAGAAGCTGGAAGGATGTTCCTTTTCTGATGCTTTAGAATATTGTAATTGGTCCACAGTTTCTGACATGCACGGATTATGGTCTTCACCCAGGATGGACTTCTTACTTAACAGGCTATAATAATGTGAAAGTCATTGGGTTCACTACTTTTGTGCCCGCCAGTTATTATACCAACTTCTGCATTTTGTTTATGATATGATAATATAGGTTTGCTGAAAGTCTGATTGCGCATGTTTATTTTCTTGTTTCCTTTGCAGTCAGCTTGCCTCATTGGTGATTTCAATAATTGGGATCCAAATGCTGGCGTTATGACTCGGGTATGTCCCTCATAGTACATACCCAAGTGGTTCTGTTGCCATTTCTGAATAGGAAATTTTTGTTTAAGACCCTCATGTTCTTTTCATTCGATTGTCTTTGCTATTCATTTCACAGTTTCTTTCAAATTTCTCGTATTCTTAAAACTAATTCATGGTCTACAAGCAGAATGAATTTGGTGTCTGGGAGATTTTTTTGCCAAATAATGCGGATGGCTCTCCTGCAATTCCTCATGGGTCCAGAGTAAAGGTATGACTCATTTTCTACAGTGCTCTGATTGACTTTCGGGTATCTTTTTTTTTTATAACTACTTTCGGGTATAGCGGGAGCTTAGTGCACCGGGCTGCCCTTTTTAACTACTTTCGGGTATCTTAAGCGTTGGCCGGGTTAAAATATTTATGCCAAAGAATGTTCAAGAATTCTTTTTAGTTATATAGGTCTATTCACTTCTAAACCTGATAGCACACCCTCCAATAAGAAGCAAAATACAGATTCATCTATGAATAAGCTTTCAAAAGTTGTTGCCATGACACAATTTCTTAATTATTCAATTCAAGATTAGTAACAACGAATTTCTTCTAGGTTAACTTACTTAAAGGAAAACACTAAATCTGTTTGGTACTTTGATTACGGAATTTGTAAAGAAGAAAATGATGTAGTTGATTACACTGGGTATCTTGTTGTTGTTGTATAGCTGATGTTCCTAAAATATTTATGCTGTTTAAGTTCTATAAACCTTCGCCACTTGCAACAATTCAAATTCAGTAAATTATTGAAAAATTAAACTTTGATATGATGTTTTCTTTAGCAAATTTAATTCTCAATGATTAATGTTTTCTTCACAATTACGAGTTGTATAATATAGTAAGTCTTGTAAGATCCACTATCACTAATATAATACATAAATCTTTCACATCTTAAACTTCACTTCCAATCAAATACCATCATGTAAAAAAGACATATAACTTTGGAACTTTTATCAACTGAAGATTTATTACAATCAACTTAGTCGTCTTCTACTTGGAAAAATGACGCCTTAAAACACATCACTATTTGGTTTTTTATGTGTAATATAATGTTCTAGGCCAGGGCATCTAATTGTAAATTCATCATTTCCGTAGTGTATACAATGCAGGTTTCATAATATAATTAAAGTTTATAATGTATGTCTGATAATGGACGCTCTATGCCACTATTTGCTAATATTTGCTTTTTATACACTGAAAATGTAGATACGTATGGACACTCCATCAGGTGTTAAGGATTCCATTCCTGCTTGGATCAAGTTCTCTGTTCAGCCTCCTGGTGAAATTCCATACAATGGAATATATTATGATCCACCCGAAGAGGTTACACTCTTTTCTCTCTGTTGTTGCTAATAGCCAATATATGGTCTTGTATTTTATTCTGCATATTAAAGAATGTGGTGAAAATATAATTAAATAAATTAAAGTTTTTCCTTTTTTTATCCCTACGAGGGTGCTTGTTTTCCCTTGCTAGCTTCTGTATCCTCACAAATGCTATTTTATTTCTGTTGTTTATTTTCGTGTTTATGATTTGTTTTCCAATTTCCTTGTAGGAGAGGTATGTATTCCAACATCCACGGCCAAAGAAACCAAAGTCACTGCGAATATATGAATCTCATATTGGAATGAGTAGTCCGGTGAGCATCCCTCCTCTTTCATGTAATTTATAATTTATGAATCTGAGTTTTTCTGTCATGACCACCGTATTTGTGATGCAGGAGCCTAAAATTAACTCATACACAAATTTTAGAGATGAGGTTCTTCCTCGCATAAAAAAGCTTGGGTACAACGCGGTGCAAATTATGGCTATTCAAGAGCATTCTTATTATGCTAGTTTTGGGTAATTCTCCTTTTACTGTTTGCCTTTGTTTCCCTGGTTACTCTGTAAGTGTTTTTAACTGACTATTTTAGTTTTTTTCTAATGGAACTCTTTATCCTTCTTTGTCTCAGTTATCACGTCACAAATTTTTTCGCACCAAGCAGTCGTTTTGGGACGCCTGACGACCTTAAGTCTTTGATTGATAAAGCTCATGACCTAGGAATTGTTGTTCTTATGGACATTGTTCACAGGTATTAATTAATTTCTTACTATCGCAACTTGTTTAGTGAATCTATGGATTGTGTTTTTTTTCCTGGTCATTTCATGTTTTTTATGTTGACATAATTTTCCTTGAGATGGGAGAAAGCCTTCAGGACTTCCATTAATTAACACTGAGAATTAGACAATAGATATATGCTCCCTCAGTCTCAAATTATTTGTCGTATTTCTCTTTTACACCGCTTAAGAGAACATTATTTAGGAGGTATTTTTGACTATTTTACCCTTATTTATGTCTTAAGATATAATCTCTCTTCATTGAATACTTACTCTATTTATGTGCCATAAGAGGTGTTTGTAGTCTTCAAGAACAATTACTACCAAGTGTAAAATGGAAAAATAGTTAATTAGTTTTGTCTTGAACTTCTAAAATGACAAATAATTTGAGACAACTATTTTTAGAAATCACGACAAATAATTTGAGATGGAGGGAGTAGTGTCTTATCCAGTTCATCCATTTCTGTCCAGATTCCTAAGTGAAAACGATACAAAAAAACTTAAGAGAAGTACGGATTCTTAAAGCATAAAAAGGAGGTTAAAAAGTGAAAAATGTGTACCTTCTGTATGATATAGCTTCAGATTAGGTTTTACTTTTTACTCCGTTGGATTCATCATTAAGCTTTCTCTACCTTAGGTGCATTTCCTATGATCTAATTCACAAATGAAAGAAATGGTACTTAAGTCTAGAATCTGGTGGTAATAAGAGTGAGAAAATGACAAAAATGGTCCCTTAAGTTTGCGGGTAGCTTCAAAATAGTCCCTTAAGTATGCATGGAACAGTTTTGGTCCTTTAAGTTCGCCAAAAGTTAACACTTTTAGTCTCTATTAAATATCTACCGGAGTCTGTTAGATTTGACGAGAACTATGAAAAAAAAGAAATTAGCGGGAAATCACATTTAGAGTTACAATTTTGTTGTTTATGCTATTTTTGATTTATTTCTAGAGTCTGGTGCAACTTTTTATGGTGTAATTTCTGCTACTTTTTAAAAATATATTTTTAGTGTCTACTACAGTTTTTGTGTTGCATATTTTAGGATTCAATGAGACCTTTTTGGTGTTTATGGTTAAATCTTTTTTTGTCAATTGTTTCCGTCAAATTTAACAAATATAAATTGTTAAATAGTTGACTGAGACTAATAGTGTTAACATTGGCTAACATAAAGGACCAAAACTGTTCAGTACATACTTAAGGGACTATTTTGAACCTATTTTGTCATTTTCTCTAATAAGAGTTATCCTCTTTTTTACTGGCACTTCTATTGACATGCTTTACTTTGTCCTTAAACTCACTGGAATCGTGCAACTTCTTGCAGCCACGCATCAAATAATACTTTAGATGGGTTGAACATGTTTGATGGAACAGATAGTTGTTATTTTCACTCTGGATCTCGTGGTTATCATTGGATGTGGGATTCCCGCCTCTTTAACTATGGACACTGGGAGGTATTTTCTTCCTTTCAAACATGAGTCAACCAGAACCTTGTGCCTCGTGGGGTCCATGGGTGTGACAGAAAATACGTTTCTTGTTTTAGGTACTTAGGCAGTCTATGGGTGACAGAAAATATGTTCCTTGTTTTAGGTACTTAGGTATCTTCTCTCAAATGCGAGATGGTGGTTGGATGAGTTCAAATTTGATGGATTTAGATTTGATGGTGTCACATCAATGATGTATACTCACCACGGATTATCGGTAAAGTTGATTTCGGCCTAATTTTTATACTCAATCTTGTGATCACAACTGATAGCTTTTAGACAACAAGTTGCATGGTAACTATGAAATCATGGGGGGAAAAACCTAGTTGACCTTTATATCATTCTATGGAGTGCCCAACAGTAACTTAATATTTTAGTGAGCAACTCATAAAGTAATTATGCATCTAACTTCAGGAACCTATAGTCGTTATATGCACAGCTAATTTCATACTATTTGGAAATACATCAGTTTCCTTCTTCATGCTTCATGTGTTTTACCAAGATGGTCTCAAGTATTCTGCTAAACTACTTACCTGATACATTTTAATTTCTATAGGTGGGATTCACTGGGAATTACAATGAATACTTTGGATTCGCAACTGATGTGGATGCTGTGGTGTATTTGATGCTGGTCAACGATCTTATTCACGGGCTTTTTCCAGATGCGATTACCATTGGTGAAGATGTAAGTACTTCTTGTCATCTTGACATTATGGTGACTGGAATGCTCTGAGATCGTGAGTAGAATCCAAAGAGACCTCAGTATGCTGATTTTTTTGATAAGTAACAAAAATAATGATTTTTTTTTTTAAAAAAAGCATGGATAATCCATTAGGTTATGACGTCAGGGGAAACAAATTTTTGTTCTAAGAGGAGTCTGGTTCACTTTTCAGAAAACTACTTAGAAAAGTTTTTTTAGTGCCTCCAAACTGATCCAAGTTTTCGTCTTCCGGTACACTGTTCAGAGTGAACTGTGATATTTTATTGTTCCCCACCTCTAGTATAGGTATAGAATTCCATCGTTTGGTTGCTTGTTAGGAAGAGAACTAGTCATGTATTAAACTAGCATACTTAATAGCATGTTTGATACCTTTGTGGTTGCTTGGCATAAAATTCAGCACACCAATTGCGGTATTTGGTTATCGCTTTACAGTCGCACACAACTAAAACACGTATTCCCTTCGTCCCAAAAAGACTGGCCTAGTTTGACTTGGCACAAAGTTTAAGAAATAAAGGAAGACTTTTGAAATGTGTGGTCCAAAACAAATCTTAAATATTTGTGTGGTTGTAAATGATCTCATAAAGTTAAATTGTTTCTAAATATAGGAAAGGAGTCAATCTTTTTGGGACAAACTAATAAGGAAAGTAGGCCAATCTTTTTGGGACGGAGGGAGTATAAGTTATTAGTCAATATATGTATTATTTTATGCATGGTAGTAGATGGAATAACTACCAACAAGGGTTGTGGTGGAGTGGTAAGTACTCCTTCATCCTTAACCAGAGGTCTCGGGTTTGAGTTCCCCTGGTATGAAGTCACCTTTGTTAGGGAGTGCTTTACCCCCAATGTGGGACTTTCCGGCACATAACTGGATTTAGTCGGGCCCCGATGCTGGTACCGGACACCGGATGAAAAAAGAAGATGGAATAACTAATACATGAATAATTAATACCTGCATAACTCTAAGCAGCAACCAAACGACCCCTTAATGAACTCAAGTGGAAATCTGGCATAGAAAGTAGAAGCTAGCTTCTTTATTTGTAGAAAGCCATGTAGTTTGTAAGGTTTTCTACTTCTTGGTATTACCATATGCTTTTTGGAGGTTCTTCTTTGATGAAAGAGATATTTATGCTTATTGCAAGTTATGCAATGTGAAGAGAAAGGACACTTTACTCTATATGGGCTGCGACTCTTTTGATCATCCTCTTAATTCTTCTCTTTTTCCCCCCCTACTAATTTCAGGTTAGTGGAATGCCGACGTTCTGTATTCCTGTTCAAGATGGGGGTGTTGGCTTTGACTATCGACTGCATATGGCAATTGCTGATAAATGGATTGAGTTGCTCAAGTATGCTGTTTCTAAAGCTTCATATGCTTACCCCTGAAATTATATATATATTTTTCAATAAAGTAAATTAATTTCATTAATGTATAGGAAAGATAATGTATTCTCCCTCTATTCCAATTTATGTAACACTCTTTCCTTTTTAGTCAGTCTCAAAAGGAATGCCACCTTTTTACATTTAGTAACAATTTAACTTTAGATTACCCATTTTACCCTTAATTAGATGATTTGTAGCCACATAGATATCTGTGACTTATTTTAGACACAAGTTTCAAAAGTCTTCCTTTATTTCTTAAACTCCGTGTCCAGTCAAACTTCACATAAATTGGGAAGGAGGGAGTAGTATTTTGTGTTTGACTTCAATTTGTATGCAGGTCACTGATCTATAAAACTCTTGTTTTTCTTACACTGTTTGTTACAGGAAAAGGGATGAGGATTGGAGAGTGGGTGATATTGTTCATACACTGACAAATAGAAGATGGCGGGAAAAGTGTGTTTCATATGCTGAAAGTCACGATCAAGCTCTAGTTGGTGATAAAACTATAGCATTCTGGTTGATGGACAAGGTAATTTACACTTTTTGTGTCTTTCTCAGCAATCAAATTGAAACTTAGTAGGCATTTGGACATTAAGAAAATTGATATTTGAAAAAAAGTAGTATCTGGAAAATAATTGAAAAAGGATATTTGGAAATCAGAATTGTGTTTGGACATGCTTTAACTTGAAAAAAAGTTGAAATTCTGTGAGTGAAAAAAAGTTCATTTGAAAAACTGATCAAAACCCCTTTTAAAAATTTATATGGACAACCGGGAGCTTAACATTGCCCATCCCACTTGAAGGAGAACTTCAATTTTGCATTATTAACTCGTTCATTAATTCGAGGGAGAAGTCTACATTCTTTCACCCACAAGTTCTATTAGATGTTCTATAATTTCAAGAAACTATCAGTTTAATTTCTGAATTAAATTTTCTCTGAAGGATGTATCAGTACATGAATCTACTACTTTCCTAATTTTTTAAAAATTACTACGTTTTTATTTCTATAGTAATAATAATGCATCAGCATGAACATCCCCTATCCTATAAGCACTACAAGAAAATTAAATTGTTAACAAGCACATATGTCAATAATGAGTTTATAAGGCCCCAAAAATGCCGTCTTCAAGGGCTAAAGTTGTATGCTTTATTGATTTAGTTTATCGAGTTCTCATGTAATCCCCCCCCCCCCCTCCAATTCCAACCCGACTACCCATTTCAGGATATGTATGATTTTATGGCTCTGGATAGACCGTCAACACCATTAATAGATCGTGGGATAGCATTGCACAAGATGATCAGGCTTGTAACTATGGGATTAGGAGGAGAAGGGTACCTAAATTTCATGGGAAATGAATTCGGTCACCCTGGTATAGATTGTTAACCTATTTTCTCCTTGTCCATATTTCTTCTCTGGTCTGCTTTTGGGGTATGTTTGGTATGAAGGAAAATGTTTTTCTAGGAAAATGATTTCTTGTAATATGTTTTTCTGGAAAATAAGTGAGTTTCTTACTTATTTTCTAGTGTTCGGTAAATAAGCAGAAAATATTATGCAAACATGGGAAAATGTTTTCCCTACTTCCACAAGGGAAGTCATTTTCCTCATTTTTAAGGAACTTATTTTCCTAAAGAAAACGTTTTTCAAAAATTTTGACCAACCAAACATGGGAAGATTACCAAACACACCCTTGATCTTGTGCAATTTTCTTTCCTGGTATTCTTTATGGTACAGTAATACGTTCACTTATATTTTCCAGAGTGGATTGATTTCCCTAGGGCTGATCAACACCTCCCTGATGGCAAAATAATTCCCGGAAATGGTTTCAGTTATGATAAATGCAGACGGAGATTTGATCTGGTTAGTTGAACTGTTTTGTATCCAAGTTATATGATTATATGATTTACTGTTCTAGTTTCTCAGTGCAATACTGTGGCACTGATGCAAATACTCCCACTGTTTGCAAAACGAATGATGGGGTTTAGAGTACGAGGGTCAAAACATACTTGAACTTTTTCACGGCATTATACCATGTTCCTTTTAGCTATTTTCAGTCCTAATTTATGAGTGCTTATCCTCGCCGGATATATATTCAGGGAGATGCAGATTATTTAAGGTACCATGGGTTGCAAGAATTTGACCAGGCTATGCAGCATATTGAAGAGAGATATGAGGTATGTGTTCGTATTGTGCCTGCTATCTCAATTTTTGTGCTTCTTGATTTCCCTTACCAGTAGTTTTCATTTTCTTGAGGAATTTCATTAAGGTCTTCTAAAACAGAGTTCGGATCTATGTGCTAAGCATCTTCATGTAGTGTCTTCTACTATCTGTCTAAATAAAGTTTGCTGAAAATTCTTGACCGTAAGCAGTAGTCATATATCTTCCGTTGAACAACCAGATTAAACTTAATGACATTTATAACTTCTAGGGTGTGTTTGTTACGAGGAAAAATGTTTTCTTGGAAAACTGGTGGGTCTTTTACATATTCTCTAGTGTTTGGTAAGCAAGCAAACAAATATTATTCCAAGAGAATTTATATGTAATCTAGCAAAACGCTATGGGGGTGGGGAGTGGGGGTGGCGGGGATGGGATGGTCAAGGGGTGGGGGCGTTGGGTGGGTGCGGATGAAACAATGAACTTGGAATGTTAACTTATGAAATTTGTTTTCCCTACTTCCATTAGGGAAGTTATTTTCCTCATTAAGGAACTTGTTTTCCAATACATTTTGACCAACCAAACATGGGAAAACTGGAAAACCATCTGGAAAATATTTTCCTCCACACCAAACACACCCCTAATTGAAAATCGTGTCAAAAGAGAACATATGGAACAGCAAGTTAAATTATTACCAATCTCTTGGCAGTCTTCTTTATACAACAAGCATAATAATAGTCTGACGTGCAGCTTTATTCGCTCGATAGGTCATGTATATTTTCTATATTCATTTATAATTTGTTTCATTTTTTATTCTTCTGTGTAATTGACGAATTTTTATCTATTCTTTCTGGCAGTTTATGACTTCAGATCACCAGTTCATATCACGAAAGGATGAATGCGATAGGATGATTGTATTTGAAAGAGGAAACCTAGTTTTTGTCTTTAATTTTCACTGGACAAATAGTTATTCAGACTATCGCATAGGCTGCTTGAAGCCTGGAAAATACAAGGTATGCTGAGTCGAAACCTTTCTTCTTCCCTAGTACATTTACTCAATCTTTCTTCGAAATGGAGGCGATCAATTTATTTGACATTAGAATGAATAATCAGAAATATTCTTGTTGAATTGTGTGATCATGAGTCAACATGTATTTTTTTTTTTGATGAAATACATCTTTTCACCCCTAAACTTGCACCGAAAACTCACTTTAGCAATTAAACTTTACTTGTAATTATTTACCCCCCTAAACAACTTATACGTGAATTAAACTCAACCTTACGTTGCCTAGACCAATGTTACAATGGGCTGTGTAGAACACTCTCCGCCACATCAGCGCCATTCTCTGCCAAATCAGCTTTCATGTCAGATCCATGTCAGATCTACTTAATTTTTCTGTTTGCTCCATTTCCCCCTTTTTTCATTTATTCTTTCTTTTTAATTCATTATTCACAATTCTTTCTCATCTGTTCCAACATCACTCTAACGCCGCAGCTCAACCACTGGTCACTGCCAGCTTTAGAATTTTCAACAAGTTGATAAAGAAATCCTATAAATAACCACAAATTAAAGATTGTCTCTTGTTTGAGTTAGAACTTAACTGGGTTTTGTAAAGTTTTGTTGGATTAAATGGGAGATGTCAAAATTTGACAGCTTTGTTTCTAGTCACTGTCGAAAATCATCGACAGCGCTCAATTCTCAGGCACTAGCGAATGCTCTAGTTTTTTGCTTGTGGGTAGTGTTTGGCTTAAATTTCCTAAACTGAAACTGATTTCCTTGCGGTGACCCGTCAGTGAACTTCAGATTTTCTTTTGTTACGCTTAACTTAAAGCCAATTTAATTTAAAACTCCAACTATTACTTGATAGTTTGTATGTCTTCTTTTTTGGAAGAAAGAATTGAGTGAGATTTGCTTCTAATATGAGATGGCCGTTTATGGTAAGGTCTGTGAGTGTGAACGGGGAGAAGATGAAAAGATAAAGAAATATGATTTATATGTAGTTAGTTTGTAATAGCCAATAGAAAAATGACATTTGCACGATTAAGTGAACATTTCATGTTTTTCAAATTTCTCACGCGCATATAGCGACGCGCGACCAATTTCTTTGCCACGTCATCTCTAAAGGGGGAAATAAAACACTTTGAACCAGAATAGGGGGGTAAATAATTACAAGTAAAGTTTAATTGCTAAAGTGAGTTTTCGGTGCAAGTTTAGGGGTGAAAGGATGTATTTTCTCCTTTTATTTTATTTTATAATAATGGGTGGCTGAGACTCGGACACAGGACATCTACCTGTTTTGATACCACGTTGAAGTATGTGACAATCTCATCTAAAAGCTTAAGTTGTTAGGGAGAAAATACCTTTAATAATTTAATAAAGAATAAGGCATCCTGGTATCCTCGAATTAGGTGTCTTTTTGAACCTTACTATAGGTGATTCCTAAAAGATTTCGGAATGCTGCCTTAATTTCTTCTGTCTCAGCCTTCTTGATGTGCTCGATGAATGCAATTAATTTTATTTTGACGTGATTTAACTCAAATGTTGCGCTTCCAGATTGTCTTGGACTCGGATGATCCACTTTTTGGTGGCTTTGGGAGAATTGATCACAATGCCGAATATTTCACCTTCGTAAGTAAATTCTCCCTTCATTATAATCTTAGCCAGATGCGGATGCAGCGTTACGGTACCGAGTTCATTTGAACCCAGTAGTTTCAACGCGGAACATATGTTTTTTTTGTAAAAAATCACTAAAATTGCAACAAACAGTAGGTCTGAACCCATAAATTTTAAAAAAACAATGGATTCAATGCTAATTACCTTAAAGGTTAAGCCCATAGAACTTAAATCCTGGATCCGCCTCCGATCTTAGCCATGTCTTTTAGTTTTGTTTCAGAAAGAAATTTCTAAAATATATACAATCTTATCTATACAGGAAGGGTGGTATGATGACCGTCCTCGTTCCTTTATGGTATATGCACCTAGTAGAACAGCAGTGGTCTACGCACTAGTAGACAAAGAGGAAGAAGTAGTAGAAGAAGAACCCATTGAAGAATGAACGGATTTGTGACTTTGTTGAAAGATTTAAACACTACCCGTTCATCAAAATCACTTCTTGATAAGCCTGGAAAATGCTATGCATCGGTCTTGGCGGAGTTTCACGTGGCAAAAATTTGCAGTTCTTTCCACTACTAGTAGAGCAACGATATACGCAGAGATGAAGTGCTGAACAAGCATATGTAAAATTGAATGAATTTTTGTCGAACTGCTGGACGGGCTTCAGCAGGTTTTGCTTAGTGAGTTCATATTGCATTCTGTAAATTATCATCTAGCTGAGACAGTGGGAGGTAGTAGTAAAGATCTCTTTATATGTACAGCCAACTAGATATCAACTATGTGACCTAAAATACAATAACTATAAAATGGAAATAGAGCTGATCTAATGATGTTTTATTGGGCTCAAATTGGTGGCTAAAAGTGTTTCTTTTCCAAGTTTTGCTACTAATTTGCTGGTTCCTGTGTTAATGTTGGAGACTTTAAAATTCTGGTAGATAGTTGTTTTGGACAAAAAACTCGAGTGCTTAAAATGAAGCCTCACTAAGCTCCAAAGTATGTACTCTTAGCACTCACTGATCACTAAATATATACAAATTGTGACATCATGACGGAGGGCGGAACAACAAGATGGGTCAAGAGGACTGACAAGCTTCTGAAGAAAGGATACACCTGACACCTTAGGCAGAATGCGACATCAGAATTGAAGAGGAAAGTGAAGAGTTGTAGAGCACAGGACAAGTTCACATGATGCGCACTTTTGGACTCGATGATGGCATTAGCCCAAACGACAAATTTGTGAGATCTATTGGGTTAAAGTGGATACTACATGCCATGGGCTTGAGCTGAGTCGCAAATAGTTTCAAATTTTAACAGCACTAAAAAAGATTGTTATTCTGCACAGTCGTTTTGGGATGGTCGTTGGACCAAACAAATTTCATGTCTTAATGTTGGAAAAGATGAAATATAATAAACGCTATTACTAGATGCTATTATATCCTCGTCGTTCAGTTGTCATTTTCTCATTACTCAAATCGTTCAAGGGATATGATCCATGCTTAATAAGGGGGGATTTTAGTAACTTTGAAATAGTTGTTACAAACCAACATGCACAACTTACAGGTAAAAGAAATAAGCAAAGCCTTCATGATTTCACCTACACAAACCAAAATAATACAAACACCACATCTGCAATGCACCAACCAAAAGAAGTTTAAAGAGTCCAAAACCAAATTAAGAGTGCACTTGCTCAATCAAGTGCTAACATAACTAGCCTCTGACGTGCTGCCGCGTTGAAGCTGATGCAAAACGCTCATTGGACATCGATGATCTTAAAGCCTCGGCGAGTGGTCCGCCCATCGATGCCACGGGGTTGGTTCCCCACGTGGATCTTTCAACATTACTGACTTGAGCACCACAGTTATGTCTGTCTCCTGTTGAGAGCTTTAACGAGACGTCGGACGAGGGGTTCCCGGGCATCGAAATAGAAAGGCTGGTGGCAGAAGCATTTTCACTATCTTGAAGTTGTTGTCTAGGCCAATCATCAAAGAAATGGCGAAGGACTTGGCCACTGGATTTATTACCATCCCTTGAAACATCATTTTGGGCGTCCATTGGACTCTTTTTCTCAATTGTAGATTCTGAAGGCCTATAAAATTGAAACCATGTTAGCCAGCCATCTCAAATCAAGCAAAAGAAAAAAATAAAAAGTAGTTTTACATTACACAACAGCCTCATAAAGCTCACAACAAAAAATAACCCCGTTTTTATTTTTATAATTTTAGTCGATATGCAGTGTATAATTAATGTATAAAACTGTATGATCAGTTTGTATACATTTACATTCATTATGCACTTGGTATATACTAAGTATACATCGACAACAGCTACAAATTGTTACGGCAGATAGACGGGTGAAAACCTTTTTAGTCGGGTTGTTAGTATCTTTTAAGTTATATGTATTAATAGTGCAAAGATTTTTTATACTATTAACATAGTTTAACTTGAGATAGCGGATTAGATAACCTTTTTACTCTATTACTCGCTCCATCTCGTAATAAGTGTCACCTTAACAAAAAAAATTATCCCAAAATAAGTGTTATCTTAAGAATTCAAGACATAAATTAGTTATTTTTTTCCTACTATACCCTTAGACAAAAAATGACAAGCTCTCTATTCAAAAAATATTTATTAGCAAGTTCTATATTCAAGACATAAATAATTACTATTCATACATGATTTAATCAAAAGGGGAAAATAATTTATTTTTATTAAATGGAGGTTGTTTAGTAAACTTTCCATTGCATTATAGATTTCTTAATATGTGTGTTTTTGGCTAAGGTAACACATTATGGGACGGAGGGAGTACCATTTAATATGTATCACCAAAAATTTACCTGATCGTGTAAAATATATTTTACTGCGTCCCTCCTAAAATTTACACATCAGTTCATGGGAGGAGGGGTTAAATATGCAGAGACAGAGAACAAGTGGATCCTACTCAATATGCACAAAACAATCTCCAGGAAGTAATGTTGAGAGACCGGTACTACTATCTCCAAAAATAATATGGTATAAACAAGCAAGCTGAATATAAAAAAAAAAACAGCTACTCCCTATGTACTAAAGGCTAAAGCAAACACAGAAGAAAAAATCAAGAAGGTGGGGTTTGGGGTCCAACCATGAAACTGAAAGTGGACCAAAACAATCTTAAATGAGATTCTTACAATCCAAGAAAATTTTCACTAAGTGGACCCCTCCATGAGTGAATATAAGAATATAGGAAAATGTTATAGTGGAATTTGAAGTAGATAAAGATAAAGCATTTGATCATGGTCTTAATTTATATTCTCCCTATTGGGAGACAAGTGTCAATCAATGGTAGAATTTTATATATTTCATTCATTTTTAATCTGAAATTTAAAATTCCAGCCTTGAGTATGAAATCATTCTTAATAGTATGAAATCATTTTTATTAAGTACTTTATCTCCTAACATGAAATTTTCCAACACCAATTCGAATTCAATCAAACCCTAAATGATTATCGGACACTGAATTAATAGCAAAAAAATAAATCAAAATAATCTCACATGAGATTAAAAATTCAAGAATTTTTCAGTAAGTGGACCCCAAATATAGGAAAATGTGATAATGGAATTGGAAGTAGAAGATAAAGCCATTTGATCAAAGGTTTTAATTTAGATATTCTCCCTTTTGGGAGACAAGTATCAATCAACCATTATAACTATTGAGATGTCTCTTTGGAGGTGGTAGGGTAAAAGGAGAGGATGGAGTGAGAAGAGAATAATACACAGATAAATTAATCCCTTTAGGAAAAAGTTAAAGAGTTCAATGTTATAATGGCATATATAATTGAACTTCTTGTCACCTCTTTTGCTATAAACCAGTCATCTTTTTCCGAAAAGTAATACTTGTCCTTTATATTGTTCGGATTCTTTAAACATTGCTATGATACTCGTGTATTATTTCTGAAAGATTTAGTATGTATTCGTCGTCATTTTTGTATAAGTCTGAACAACACAACTAGCCTCTACCTTCCAAGGTCGAGGTAACGTCTGCGTACACTACTCTCCCCATACTTCACTTATAGGAATATACCGAATATATTGTTGTTATTCAACATGTTCAAAGGTTTAAGTTATATATATGGACCGTGTAAAGAACTTTAACATATCAGTGTAATTGAACCAGTTATAGCAATTCTTTACTATGAGATTATGTTGGTTGTAAACAATTACTTGTTATGACAGATAAGTTAACTTGATGAAATATTATTGATGTATATAACTTAAACTCAATATTTCAAAAATGTATTACCTTTGATTGAGGTGAAGAAGATCAATGGAAGCTGCAGGTCCAGATAGAGCAAATTGAGGAGTAACACTCCCATGGCCAGTCACTGTTGTGTCACCGCAGCCCGTGTTTGCGGCATTGCCGCCACGAGGGGCGGCGGTTGTGGTAATTTCCACAGGCTTTCTTGAACGGTGGCGGCCACGGTGGACGTGGCGTTCACAGTACTTATGGCCAGTCACTACATCTCTAGAACACCTCCATTTTTTCCCATCAGTTCTCCTACACCTCCCTGGCTCTGGATCCATATTTGTTCTTCCCCAGTACCCTGTTTGAAACACTTCATAATTTACACACAAAAAAAACAAATTGTTAGTAACTTTTTGTTCTTGGAACTCATGGAATTTCACTAGTGTTAAAGACTTAATATGTACTTATACATAATTTTTTTGAAAATGCCAAATAGACTATATAGATCAATTGAGCTAATTGACTTAGGCAAGTATACTAGTTTACATTGATTTATTAGATGGTTGCTCTAGCTTTGACTGTGTTGACTAAACATATTTTTATTATGCCTTTCCATTTTCCAAGCTCAAAGAAACAAGAAAATAGAAATCACATCAAAGCAAATATAGAAGAAGGGAAAAAATGTATGCACCATGAAACATGGACGGCACTAAAAAGTGTGCTTTCTTAATTTAGTTGTCTAAGAAATATAGAGCAAACAATATTCTTTTGTAACGCATCACTCATTTCTCTAAATTTAAGAAATTAAATTGAAGAATTAACCTAAATATCCATTCATGCAACCGCTTAAACTAAAAATAGCCGGCAGATATATAACATATGTATGATTAGTGAATAATTTATGTATACCGAGTACCGACCGAGAAAAAATAGATAGTAAATTCAGCTGGCTATTTGTATAGATCTTTCTCATTGCAAACTATATATAAACAATTAGAAGAGGGAAAAAGTAGAGTAGCATAGTCTATTTTGACATTAAATTGAAAAGAAAAAAAAACTTACAGGCTTGTTGATAATGGTGATATTGTTGGAATTGTTGAGGCAAATTATAATATGGAGAAGTATTTATGAGACTTTTCTTAACAAGATGAAGAAGTTCATGAGGAATAGGAGCACCAGCTAACATATGTCTGTAAATCAAAGCCTGCAGTTCAAGTTCTTGCCACTGAGCCAAGCTGAAGTAACTACTTCCCATCCCTATAGTCCAAAACAAGAAACACAAGAAAGATAAATTATTATGGATATTTTATTACCTAACAATAAAAAAACCAAACCTTTAACAGCAGCCATGGCGAAATCAGTACGTAATTTCGCTAATGATATTCAAGATTTAGTATATATATACGAGTAATATTTCATTTCGATCAAATCCACTAACTTTGGTTCGGACTCTCTATATGTGTTAAAAAATCTACTAATATATATAAAAAGGCGTCCCCAACCTATAAAGTTCAAAGCTTGAATATATCTCTACAAAAAAAAAACTCAAAACTTTAACAGAAACAAGGCGTAGAGAAGCCAGTAATCTCACTAAACGTGTTTAAGATTTAATAAATATGTATACTTCAACAGAATGCAATAATTTTGACCCAACATATATATACTAAATATATACAAACTAACGTTTCAAACTCATAAAAATCAAATCTTAAATTCGGCTTAAAGACCATCGACACAAGAAGCAAAAAACAAAGTATCGAGTATATGTTACCTAACAATAAAAAATCTCAAAACTTTAACAGACACAAGCAGCAGCGAAGCCATTAATTTCCCTAAGCTCGTTAAAGATTTAATATATATTGATAGAATATATGCAAATATATTCTTTTAGTATAATTGGTAATTTTGTATATCTATAATTATTGTAGCAATAATTTATATTAGTTAGGTGAATATTTAATTTTCGTAATTGTAGCCTAGAATTACTATTGTATATCATGTAAAAGAATAATCTCTTACCAATTTCATTAATGTAAATAAATCCATTTTTTACATGGTATCCAAGTCAGACCGATTCCAATTCTTCGTGAGACTCTTAATAAATATGTATAAGAAGTAATACTTGACTCCGACCGAATCCTATTAGTTGGATTCAGAACTTGTATATGTGCTAAGAGAACTACTGTATGTATGTCGAACTCTTTAGTAACATTCCGAACACATAAAGTTAAAATCTTGAATGTGACAGTACACAAGAAATAGAAAGAGAAAGGGAGTAATAGTATTTACTTACTGGGAAACTTGGTGGCAGTGAGTGTTGAATCTGCAGAAGCAGTATTATATGCTGACAATTTATTGTTAGGTTCAGATACAAATAATGGAAGAGCAGCAGAATCACAATCAGTAACAGATTGTGTATAATAAGAACTAGAAGAGTCAAGATCAAGAACAAGTCTTGGTAACTTTGCACAATTTTGTTCTTCTAACTCATTTTGCTGTTCATTTCTCCATTGCTTCAGATTGAAGTCCATGTTGTTTTGGGGGGGGGGGGTTTAGAGTCACAGTAGAAAAGAAGAAACAGAAAGAAAAAAATATGGGATATTTTTTGGACCCTCTTGTTGTTGTTATTGGTTTGTTTTCTTGAAGTGTTTTGGATGTTTAAAGTTTGGTTCTTGATGGAAAAAAGAAGCTTTTGCAGTGAGTTATGTGGACCATTTTATTATCTATCTTTTGCATGAAGAGATCAGTGAGAGAGAGAGATAGAAAGAAAAAAAAGCTGCAAAGTTACAGTCTTTGGTTGAGGGCACTCAAAGGAGTTAGAACTAAGTCACTAACTAGTTAAGTGACGAAAAAGGGAAAGAAAAAGAAAAGAAATGAACTTTAGTTTAAGCACATCTAAGGGTGTTTGAGAAAAAGGGAGTGAGACAAGACAGCTGAGAGAAAGAGAAAGAGAAAGAGAAAAGTACTTCATAATATTAATTTATACAAAAAAAAATTGGTTTTACGTCTAGTGTCCGATATTTATTTTGAAGTCATTCATTAATTTAGATTTACCTTCCATAAAGCATATCGAAGAAGAAAGTGCTCTATACCAGTTAGAAATTATTTTCATACCCAAGACTTCACCATAATCCTTGTGGTTATAACTTATAAGTAATACTTTAACAGTATACAAATTATGTAAACGAACTTTATATTATCGGATCACTTAAATGATAAATAAATTTATACTTTGTTAGAAAATATAAAAAACTTTTAATAGCATGAGATGAGAAAATATTGAATCTTTATCTTGTTTGGAATTATGGTGTAGTTATAATTATTGTTGTAGATCACTTAAATGATAAATAACTGCAATTAACTGTTTGAAGAAAGTATGATTACTAACTCGAAAAATAACGGGCGTTGCTTTTACAGGATGATACTTCCGTCGCTTCAGTTTATTTGATCACATTTTCTTTTTAATCTGTTTAAGAGAAAATGACCTCTTTCTAAATATGGAGATAATTAAACTTAAACTTCTTATTATATTCTCAATGACAAACCTTTATAGTCACACAAATGTTATAAAATTACAAATTTCAAAAGTTTTATTTTTTTTGTTTTTCCTAATGTTCGGTATCCGCTTTGTTGCCCAACTAAACTAATCTGTATTCACTTCGAAAAATCTAACTTTAAGAGAAAAATATTTCCTAACAGAGATGTTAAATTTCAAAAATCTTATAACTACACTATGATATGTTGAAAATCTTATATCACACTGAAATAAAGTAAGTAAAATATATTGACATGTAAATTATTTTTACTCTATCAATATTTACTCCTATTAGTTAAATTAAATTCTAGTATTAAAAAAATAGGGTGTAAGTTTCTGCAGACTGTGTCTGTCTGTATGTGTAAGCAGTGGGAAGGGAACCAAATGGAGAAAAAAAAGGAGATAAAGCTGCAATTAATGACTTATAAGTGAACTCAAAACAACTAAACTTTTTCTCTATTATTATGCAAGTCAAGAAACTGAATAATATCCCTGAGAATGTGATGCAAGGAGTTAAAAATAAATAAACAAGAAGCTGACAATTGAAAGTTTTATTTCAGCAAAAACTCAGAGTTTGTCTAATTTTCCTTTATAAGTTTGTAGGAGTAATCACATTGACTTGGATAAAATTTCATACTAAAAGTAGAAATAGAGAAAGAAAAGATTCACTAAGATAATGTTGAATATTGTAAAGCAGTACGAAAAGTAAATAGTAAATAAATATTACAAGTGTTCGAAAGGATAAGCAAATAGGCCAATGTTCAGAAATGCCGCAAGTTTGTTGAGTCTTGAATCTTGATAACCTGAAATCAAGAAACACTAAATCTGGATGGTTACAACTGCGTGCTGAGTCGAGTGATTGCACTCTATCCTTAAGACAAGATTGCCCAGTATATATGCTTTTACGTTAACGGGCAATAGTCTCCCAAAATAAAACAACACTTTAATCTGAACACTACAAAGCAAATAGGTTGAGTCTGACGAAGAAAACAAACACGAAACGCCTTGCTGAAGAAATGGAAAAAGAAGGAAGAGTTTCTGTTTTTCGTCCTAACGTTACAGCTCACGCTGAGGACTGTGTTTTACTCTTCTGTTTGTCTCTGTGTATATAATTCTGTCTCGTTTTTGTTGTGTATATGTTATGTGTTTTTCGTCTAACACCATTGAGCAAAACAGCTCCAATATATAGCATAAGGAAGGCTACTCAACTGCCCAAGACATGACTGTTAATGGCCATTAGGGAGGGTTGTTCATGGCAGATTTAAGGCCATTAGTGAGGCTGTTCATGGCCATTGAATGAGGGCTGATTATAGAGGAGTTAATTAATGCACACTAAAGCCCCAAAAATCAACTCCAATGGTAGGCAGAAAGACTTTCTGCCTTCCGTCGTTCCAAATTCAACTTTCCAAAAACTCTAGGGACCAAACTATAAATATTAAACAATTTGGGGTCCAAAGAGATAATATCAGAAAGACCCGCGACCCGCGACGGGACCGGCGCGCGGCGGCGGCGCGCGTATGGGCTTAGCTTTGAACCCAAGAACATCTAGGTCCTCCCTCCTTCAAACACACGGGTTACCCCTTGGGGTCCCAAACCCTTAGTCAATTAAGAGACTTATAAAGAGAGCAATTCTTTCTTTTTCCACCGATGTGGTAGATTTGTCCCACACCATATTTCCATGCCTCAAACACCTTACTTCGTGGACCAATATCTCTTTCATTTCTCAAAGAAATTTGACGATTCTTGGTCCTACGGTCATCTACTTACTTAGTAGATTATGCATGTGTGAAGAGACAAATCCTCCAACATGCGAAACACTAGTGTTTAATTCATTAAATATGGGTGGACGCACCTCCCCGCCAAAGGCAAATTTCCAACAGATAAAGGGATATAGAGCGAGGTTAATGAGTTCAACTGAACTTATAATTTTTTACTAGCAATATAGATATATAAGATTTCATTTAATTTGAACTTGTTAATTCTAAATTTTGAATTTACCTCTGGACGAGAGTGGTAGACCTTTGGCAAATTACAAGGGCAAATTTGGACTTTTCCCTTATATAAATAGTGGTTCATTATCACTAATAGCAATTTCGAGCAAAAGTTATAGCGATGAGTATATGAATATACGGCGGATGCAGGCTTACAGCATCGGGTTCATCTAAACTCAATACTTTCAACGCATATCATAATTCTTTGCATAAAAATATACTAAAATTATAATAATAGGAGGTTTGAATCATATTTTTATGTTTTTAATAGGTTCATCTGTACACTAAAAAGTTGAATCTATAAAATTTAAAACATGAATCTATTTATGTAAGATGAGTCAAACTTCCCAACCGAGAGCAAAGTTAGACCTTTCCCTAAAGTGCAATAATAAATCTAGATCCTTTTTCGTGTTTCCGAAACCAAATTGAAATATATCAAAATTGTCAAAGACTTTCAAAGGAAACAAAAAGAAAATGTTATACAGTGATTTCTACTTAGCTATAATCTTAACTTTCTTTAGAAGCTAGTGTAAAATTATTACTATTGTTGGTCAAAAGCTACAAGATTATGTTACAAGTAGAAGATGAAAAAAGTTTAATTACTGATGGGGTATTTTGGCTAAATGTGAAAGTCCTTTTGCTAACACATGATCTTTTCTCCTCCTTCCATGCACTTTCCAACTATTATAAATAAAAATTCTTCAGAAAGGAACAAGATTACAAGTTTTGCTTAATTATTAATTAAGTACAATTACCGAGATATTCCTTGTTAATATGTTTCTCTAGGTGTTATTTACCAAAGATTAGATGATTAGACCTAGGTAAAATAAAAAACATAGTAGTATTTAATTTATTCCGCCTCTAGGCCCTCCACATGCATGTCATGATAATGTCAAGTGCAACCATTTGACTCAAAACTAAAACTTTAATTTGTGGTCAAATATCATCTTTTTCTTTTTCTTTTTGATTACTTCGTGTGGTGATTATCAGAATCAGCGGGTGCGGTAGGATAAATATTATTAGCGTGTATAATGTAAAATATTTAATCATATTTAGTGTTGTATAATAATGATAAATATAAAATCCTTATTGTATTAGGATTACACATTGTATACACTATATATATATATTTGTATTAATATTAGCGTGTATAATGTAAAATATTTAACCATATTTAGTGTTATATAATTATGGTAAATATAGGATCTTTATTGTATTAGGATTCCACATTGTATACACTATATATATTTGTATTAATGAGAAAGGCTCCACAAGGAAAATTAATACAATCTTACACTTAAAACGCAATTTGAAAAAGACAAAAGCGTTTCAATGTGATAATGGTAGTGAGTTTAATAATTCCTCCTTTCATAACTTTTGTGCTGCTAACGGCATGATTTTTCGTTTCTCATGCCCTCATACCTCCCCTCAAAATGGAAAAGCCGAAAGAATTCTCCGAACCATTAATAATATGATTCGTACCCTCCTTTTTCATGAGTCTCCCCCCCCTACTTTTTGGATATAGGCATTAAAAATGGCAAAAAACCATTCTCAACATTTTACCTACCTGTGCGATTCAAAATAGGACACCCATCGAAATTCTCTACCGTCATGCTGCCTCCGCTCCGACAGCAGCCACCGCACCGACTACAACCATCGTCCGCCCGATCGACATCTCCGGCTGCTGCAACCTTCACCTTCCTCCACTATCCTTGCCATCCCTATGTGACACTGCCACTACCTGCAGTACCTCTGCCGTGCAACGGTCGCCGCCGATTTCTCTACCGGTCGCCCCATCTCCCCGTCTCCGGCAACCACAACCTCGACCCATTGTGCCGCCACATCTAGTCACCATTCTAGTTCGAGGTAAACCCCACAACACCCAATCACCGTCACACCACCACTCAACAAACCTAGTCCCCGATCGACTACAGCCCACCTAGTCACCGTCACAACACCACCCTACAACCCCAGTTCCCGGAACCCAGACCGACACAACACCACCATAAATGCAACCCATCTCCTCCCCACCCCACCGCCGACATCGTACCCCATAGCATCTCACCGAACCCCCGTCAACCTACCTAGAACGCCGCCGCCAACCCAACCATTGTCAGGCCCCGATTCAGTCATCCAAATCCCTCAACTCGTCGCCACACCCAGTCCCGACACCCCTCAGATTCCGTCGACCAATACCCAGAACCAGACATTGGCACCAAATACCATAAATGCCTCTGCCCCAACCCACCGTATGGAAACCCGTGCCCAACACAGTATTTTCAAACCCAAAGTCCACTTCAATTTGTCCACCCAAATCGTGTCACCAATTCCCAAAAACCCAAAATTAGCCAAACTAGACCCCAATTGAAATACAACCATGTGTGATGAGTTTAATGCTTTAACGAAATAGCACACTTGGGATTTGATTCCTAGACCGGAAGGGTTGAATGTGATTTGATGCATGTGGCTCTTTCGTCACAAATATAGAGACATTGGTGATCTAGAAAGGTACAAGGCACGACTTGTGGCTAGTGGAACTAACCAGCATGAGAGTATAGATTGTGGTGAGACATTCAGTCCGGTTGTTAAACCGGCCACAATTCGCACAGTTCTGAGTATTGCTATGGGTAAGCACTGGCCTATTCATCAACTTGATGTGAAAAATGCGCTTCTCCATAGGGATCTGAAAGAAACGGTTTATATGCATCAACCGCCTGATTTTGTCTATCCAGTCGCCCTTAGTATGTTTGTCGTCTCCGTAAGTCACTTTATGGTTTGAAATATGCCCCTAGAGCGTGGTATGATCGCTTTGCACAGTATATCATGCAGATTGGGTTTGTATGCAACACATGTGATAATTCTCTATTTATTTTTCACACAGGTAGTAGCATTGCATATTTATTATTGTATGTTGATGATATTGTGCTTACTGCCTCATCTGAGTTGTTGAAAAATGAGATTATTACATTGCTTAACACCGAATTTGCTATGACTGACTTGGAGAAGTTGAATTATTTCTTGGGGATATCAGTGACTAGATCTGCAGAATCTATGTTTTTGTGTCAGCGCAAGTATACATAGGAGATAGTATACATGGCTGAAATGGCGAACTGCAAGATAATGTCTACTCCGGTTGACTCTAAATCAAAGCTTAGTGTTGTTGATGGTAATCCAGTGACCGATCCCACCCTTTACAGGAGTCTTGCAGGTGCATTACAATATCTTACTTTCACCAGGCTTGATATTGCTTATGTTGTTCAGTAGGTGTGTTTATTTATGCATGTCCTCAGGGAGCCTCATTTTACTACTCTTAAACGTATCATTCGATATGTTAAGAGCACACTTGATTATGGATTGCATTTATACCCCTCAACACCGATTAGATTGTTATCATATACGGATGCTGATTGGGCAGGTTGTCCGAACAGGCGACGTTCCATCTCCGGCTATTGTGTGTTCTTAGGGGATAACCTCATTTCCTATTCTGCTAAGAGGCAAGCCACCTTATCCTGTTCGAGTGCAGAAGCAAAGTATAGAGTTGTTGCAAATGTTGCTGAAATCTGTTGGCTTCGAAACCTTTTTTGGAGCTTCAGTGTCCCTTGCGTAAGACGTCTTTGATTTATTGTGATAACATATCCGCCATTTATTTATCTCATAATCTGGTTCAACATCAGCGAACAAAGCACATTGAGATGGATATACACTTTGTTTGTGAGAAGGTTGCTATAGGTCATGTTAAGGTGTTGCATTGCCTTCCTCGTATCAGTATGCGGACATATTCACGAAAGGCCTTCCCAGACTGCTCTTTTTCGACTTCAGATTCAGTCTTAGTATCCGGCATCCTCCCACTCCGACTGAGGGGGTGTATTAGCGTGTATAATGTAAACTATTTAATCATATTTAGTGTTGTATAATTACGATAAATATAGGATCCTTATTGTATTATGATTCCACATTGTATACACTATATATATTTGTATTAATGAGAAAGGCTCCCCAAAGGAGATTAATACAATCTTATAAATATGATCCGTTCTTTCTTAATTAGAGATCTTGTGATGATCATCACAATCAGCGGGTGCGGTAGGATAAATATGATCCATTTTTTATTAATTAAAAATCTCAAATTCGAATTTTGAAAATATTTTTTTGTATAATCGGAAGGTTTTTAGTTCTACCCTATTAATCTAAATTCAATCTTTATGACACGACTAATCCAATTTAGCTCTTTATGAGCTTGTGTCGTATATATTCAAATTAGCTGAGTCATTAATTTTTAGATATCAGATGATTATTAAAAAAAATCATAAAAATGAATCACCACAGAAAGGTTTTGCAGTGAAATAGACGTGATTCATTTATCTTTAATGAAATGTTTTCAGTTTAATCCCTAAAAATTCACAAATTCTTAATTCAGAGGTTTCAGATTCGACATGATTAACCCAAATTCAATCTTTACGAGCATGCTAATACAATTTCACTCTTTATGGACGCTATAAGATGTGATATTTTGATCGCAAGAATAAATGATTATAAAAAACTTATGATAAAGAATCAATTACACATGACACGACAGTTGGCATGGTTTAAGTATGAGATCGAAGAAGGTAGTGATGCTTTGTATTAATTGTGGGTTATACCGGGGTGAGTCCGGGTACCAAGGCAAGGTAGAGTGGCAGCCGAACCAGATGACATCGAATGACGATCGAGCCAGTTCACACCGGAGGAAGACCCAAAGACACTCAGCTTGTAATCGAACCAGACATGGTGCCAACCATTACTCAGCCGTTACAACCGTTATTCTTCAGTGATAAGAGGCCATCAATGTTCATATAAACATTGATGACATTTAAGTGGAGAAGGAATTTAAGTATGTAACGTTTGTAATTCATAGCTATAAAAGAAGTCAACCTTCATGTTAGGAGGACATCCAATTCTCATTACTAATGTTTGTATGCTCAATTTTATTAAGAATATAACCACTAGCTCTCATTTTTGGCTCATAATCGGAGCAATTTAGTTGAGGACCGAACCAAATTTGCTAAGAAGATTCATTCAAGTTTACCGCACTTCCAGGCTACTTTTCTTACTTGTTTATTTCATTTTATTACTTACTATCAGTTAATTATCATCAACTATTACAAATTAATCCACGTATCCTTAAAATCACTTATAAATTTAATTGTACCTTTATAAACTGTTTGGCGCCATCATGGGGCTGTGGATAATAGTGGTGATTTGTTCAAACTCAAATTTCACTTGTTTCTTTCGAGATTTTATGATTTCGGGTTAAAATTAAGTGCTACAGAATGGCTAGTGACATTCAAGTTGAGGTTAGCAACCATGATGACAACAACAACGGGGACAATGGTGCTAACAACATCAATAACAATAACAACATTTCGCCCGTTAATCTAATGAACGGCGTTCTGCCCGTTGATCTGTTGAATTCCAACCCAAGGATCTAGAAGGTCACGTGGAAAGACATCAGACGATGATGATGATGGTGAAATAAATTTAGCTCGAATCTTTTACATACTGAAGGAGCAACATGAGGCTATAACTCAGTTGCAAAAAAAGATCAGCGGAGCAAGTGCTGCAGACAAAAATTGTCCTATTTGAGATCAAGAACGGGACCGACAAGATGATAGAGTCGAATGGGATAGCACTGGTTCGGGGGAAAATGAGTCTTCGGAGGTGTTCAAAATTCTTCAAGCTTTAACTAAGCGAATGGATGCTAACGAAAAGAAGGTTGAAACCTATAATTCACGAGTAGACCAGATTCCCAGAACGCCTCTGATCATGAAGGGAACAGACTCAAAGAGATACATCCAGTTGCCATTTCCACCGAGCGAAGCTCCGAGGTTGATATAAAAAGGTTAAAAATGCCAGATCTCCCGAAGTATGATGGAACTACGGATCCACAGAAGCATGTGACCTCATACACTTGTACGGTGAAAGGCAACGACATACATCCAGATAAGATAAAATCCATTTTGCTGAAGCAATTTAGCGAACATTGTCCAAAGGAGCAATGACTTGGTATTCTCAATTGTCCAAATATTCTATTAACTCATTTGAAATGCTTGCAGATGCTCTTATAAAGGCACATGTTGGAGCTCGGAAAGTTCAAGCAAGAAAAATGGATATATTTAAAATTACTCAGAAGGATACGGAATTGCTACGGGAGTTCGTGACCATATTCCAAAAGGAACATATATTTCTTCCCCGAGTACCGGATGAATGGGCAGTTGAAACTTTCAACAAGGGGATGAATCCTAGGAGCTCCAGTGCTTTGTTCAAATTAAAGGAGAACCTGTTGGAATTCCCGGCAGTGACATGGGTAGACGTTCATAATAGGTACGAGTTTAAAATTTGCGTGGAAGATGATCAGATGATTGTGTTGACGTCTTCTATGATCCGGAATAAAGATCAACAGAACTTTGATCGAAGGCATTACATGCACCGGTTCAAATCGTACCCGTCGGGATCACGAATTGACAGGGGGCAGGAGCATTTCCGAAGCGAATCGCCTGAAAATGATTTACATGAAGAACAATAATGTCTACGAACACTGGGGATTGTTGCATCAAAGTAGTACAGCAATAAGTACCGAAATCATTTGAAGATGGATCCGGAGCGGAGTTAAAGGAAGGCATTATGCCCGAAGACACCATGCCTGAATCTTCATTCTTCATACTCAAGAATAAATATCGGAGATATCCTGAACTGGCTCCGGAATAAAGAAAAAAAGACCGGGGACTGCCAGATCATCCCCGGGGAAAAAATAGAAGGAAATAAAATCAGGAACAAGCTAGACCCAATAGATGTCAGCTCGACCGCAATTAGGGTTGTGCATATTAACAGTTAAATCAATATCCTGAATCGATTATTGAGTTATTGGATTAATGGTTCGGGTTAATGGGTTATTAGTTTGGGTATCTGGTATCGGATAATGTCCTATCGTTATTAGGGTATCAGTTCGGGTATCGGTTTGACCACTTTTGTTAACGGGTGAACCGATAACCCGATAACTATTTATTTAAATACATTTATACCCTTTCATATATAAAGTCATTTGAAGTTCTTTTCACTGTTTTACTCTTCTTCCATTCCTCTTGTATCTATTAAAATTGGTCATGTTCTCCTCACTGGATTTCACAAATTGGTACCTTTAAGAGTTCTCTACTTCGATCGTATGCTTTAGATTTTTGCCTCAACTGGATGGACTATTGTGTTGTGTAATGTAACTCAATGTCTCTTGATTCATTTTTTGTCCAAGTTTATGTACGTCCTTCCTATTCAAATTGGAAAATTTTGTTCGAAACTAGTTTCAGTTTTAAAAATGGGTTCTTTGTTTTTGATTTTTTGGTGTGAAATCTTAACGGTTAAACCGATAATTGAATCGATAACGATCAACAACCGATTATCCAATAACCCAGTAATCGATATCTTTACGGTTCTTTAACAGTTAAACACTACAAACCGATAACCGATAAGTTTAATCGATAACTTTCAAATCAGAATCGAACCACCCGATACGTAGCCCTAGTCGCAATTATCTTACAATGTACTTTTGTTAATTTCCACTAAACTATCTTACATGCAAAAGCACTTGTGTATGTTTAAGGAGTGAATGAAGCAAAACTGACACCTTTTTAAACATCCTTGTATATGTCCGAATAAACTAAACCATTCTTAAATTTGCTCACACTTAAAAGCAAATAAGGATTGCAAATCATAATGGCTACGAATCCTAACACTTAAGGACTATAAATCCTAAGGACTACGAATCCTAATAATTATGCCAAGATGAAAAGGAGATGTTCTCTTCATAAGCAGAAGGAGTTTAGGCCTAAAACTTCACCCAATAATCGGATGATTCGTGATAAAATTAAAGGAGTTAAGTTCCAATAAAGCCACAGATAAAAAGGCTTCATATCGGAGAAATTATTCATGATTAAAAGTTTAAAACTAAATTAAAACTCTGTTTAAGTCTGATGGTTGCAGGCCAGATGCTTTGTTTTCCGATCGTAAAGTTAACCGGATGTATTTAATTCCCGAATTTTACCAAAATCAAAAGTAAAAAATTTCTAGTCATTAACATCCCGGGTCTCAAAGGCCGTGAGGTAATAAAAGTTTCGGGTGCACTAAAAACCCACGAAAAAATTCGGGTATAACTAAAAACTCAAGGGTCGAAACTCAAAATTTAAAAGTTTCGGATGAACACTAAAAATCCGAGATCAAGCTTTTTACGGAAGTGTTATTTTTTCAGCACCGACCGACTATTGACGAAAGAAAAATCAGTGGCAGAGATATCATCTGAACCCCCAAGGTTCTGCACTCTTTTTTCTTAGTCCGATTTTTAGCATGAAGATGTTTTTTTCGACAAGGTTTTTAGTGAGGCAGTAGTGAGGTGATTACATGACTTTATGGCAAAAAGGAATGAATAATTTTCACTTCCCATCACTTCGGTAAACTTTGATCCGAAAAGTGTGTGTGTGTGTGGGGGGGGGGGGGTATCTGTATACGGCGAAAACCGGCACGACACGTGACATGGTTTAAGTATGAGATCGAAGGGAGTAGCAATGTTTTGTATCGAATATGAGTTATACCGGGGTGAGTCCAGGTACTAAGGCAAGGTCGAGTGACACTCGAATCAGATGACATCGAATGACGATCGAGCCAGTTGACACCGGAGAAAGACCCGAAGACACTCAGCTTGTAATCAAACCAGACATGGTGCCAACCATTACTCAACTATTACTCAGCCGTTACAACCGTTATCTTCAGTTATTAAGAGACCATCAATGACCATAATTAGCATTGATGACATTTAAGTGGAGAATGAATTTAAGTCTGTAACGTTTGTAATTCATAGTTATAAAAAGAGTTCAACCTTCATGTTAGGAGGGCATCCAATTCTCATTACTTAGGCTTGTATGCTCAATTTTATTAAGAAAATAGTCACTAGCTCTCATTTTTGGCTTATAATCGGAGAAATTTAGCTAAGGATCGAATCAATTTTGCTAAGAAGATTCATTCAAGTTTGCCGCACTTTGAAGCTACTTTTCTTACTTGCATCTTTCATTTTATAACTTACTATCAGTAAATTATCATTAACTATTACAAATCAATCCACGTATCTTTAAAACCACTTACAAATTCAATTGTAACTTTTTTGGGGTAAACAGAAACAAAATTCAAATCCCTTACTTATTTCTTGTTTGGTTGACCACTCAACCTGACCAAATCAAATCAGGTTAGTTTCGGTGTCTTGCTTAACAACAAGTAATAAAACAAAGGATTATGTTATACTAAGAACAACAAAAATTTACATTATAAATGTATCTAAGTTTGTTGTAATACGTAATTTTGTCTTATTTCTTACGTTATAACTGATCGGTTTTTATAGACAATAACCTGTAACTATCTTTTCAATGATAGGATAGCCAACAAATATATATTTTTTATATATTAATTAAATAATTAAATTCACTAGCTAAATATATGTAAAAATAATGTATATTTTTACATATATTTAGCTAGTGAATTTAATTATTTTTGTCCGGCCAATCAAATGTGTAACTTGTCCAAAGATTTAATCTAGTCATAGGTTCCCCTACGGCTAAAAGCAAGTCACTTCCCGCTGTCTTGCATTCATAGTCTTTTAGGTTATGTAGTCATTGACCTTCCTTCATGGATATGTCGGGTAGAATGACTCCTTGTTCGGAACGAAATCAAGCCGATCGATACATATAATAGGTGAAGAAAAGATCCAATGGCTTAGATATTTATTTTTGTTAAAAAAATAACACGAGTGATCCATTTATTGATCTTCTAGTATATGCAGAAATGGCCAAAATGTGAATACCTCCGTCTTATGGCTTGTTTCCTTCCTAGTATAAATTGTTAAATTGTCGTACTAGTACTTGCGTAATTAATCTCTAAATCATACGACCCCTCAAATTAATTAAAACTCATTCAGAGAGATATTTCTCACTTGAAAGTTGAAGACAAATCTTTTCTTTTAATTTTACCATCAAAATAGCAATAAATGGAAGGATGTAAACATCCGAAGGAAGTTTCAGAAAGTGTCAGCATGGGAAAACAGGAAATTGCAGGCTTATATCATCCATTTAATGTTCTAGTAAAAACAAAAACAAAGTATTTATTACTAATATTTTATAAATTAACTCGTATAGCTCTAATTAACCAAGTGTTAATTAATAGTCCTATATTAAGTAAATACTCTCTCTGTCCAAAAAGAATGAGTTACTTTCCTTTTTAGTGTATCCAAAAAAGATATTTGACAACAATCTAACTTTAAAGTTTACTTTTTACGCAAAATGAGATGATTTATAGCCACACAAATATCTTTTGTTTATTTTAGACCTTAAAATCAAAAGTTTTCATTTATTTTTTGAAGTACGTGTCAAATAAAAGTATATCACATAAATTGAAACAGATTTGTATGGTTAATACTCCATTATATGGACCGAAAATTGTACATTCTTTCATAATAAATTAAAATATAGAGAATTAATAATCTTCTAAAGCATTCATTTCGTCAAAGAAGAATGAAACAAGCACGTTGACGTCCTACTAAGCTTACCGCCCCCTTCTCTTTGTGAAGGGGAAAGTCCCGAAGGTGAAACCCGCCACCTGTATCAGAGGCCCCTTGGCGAGGTGGGATGTAAATCGAGAGATATGCGCGAGTGTCAGCCTGCAAGGGAGAGGACCAAGGAGACACGAACCCAACAACAACCCTTGCAATATTTCAGCAAAGACTGTCACCACACGGATTCGAATCCGCGATGTCGGAGTGGTTGTACCCCAATCACCTTGTTACTTACCAACTCGCCTGTGCCCCTGGGGGCTAACCGCTCCCTTCTCTTCATTTGATATAAGACAGTCAAAGTACTTATCATTCTGTAATTAAATCTCAATCCAATAATGATATCTGAAACTACACTAATACCGTCAGCATATCAAGAAATTTAAATTTGATTTCACGTTGATTTGACTGTAAACCAATTCATTGGACTATTATGAAAAGATTTAATCAAATTTCAAGATAGCATGATTTAATTAAAAAAAATTACCTAGTTAAGTACGTTTAGCATATCTTTTCATAATAACAGAATCACTACAACTAACGTTATTAGATACATCATCGTAAAATTCAAACACTTGCAAGTTGCACCTTCTTATTCAACACTATATTTTTGAAGAGTTTAATTGTCAAAGAAAGATATTTGTTCGTATAAATATTTTTTTCTTCAAATATATCATATAAAATAATTAAGGAAAATGGTGGTTCACATGTCTGTAGATTACTCTAAATACGTTAACTGACACATGTCAGATATAAAAAAAAATTCACAGATTTGTGTCAGATATTTAACATCTTCTTATGTGGGTCCCTTGTTTTCATCCTTGACCTTTTGTTCTTTTTTTTTCTTTTTTTTTGTTTTATTATTTTTCTTTATTAGCTTCAATTATTATTGAAGTGGAGAAATGCAGGCACGCGATTAGTACCTTAAATTAATCACGTGACTTATGTTTTCCAAGGTCTTCCTTGTTTTCATACTACAACTAAAATTTGTGTGTTTTGCAATATATGTAAAGTTAAAACGATGATGGCGGAGAGCACCTTATCGGTTAGTTCCGTTCGATTTTAAATATGTAAAATTCAAAGTATTGATTCAATTATTCAAATTTATAAACATGTTAAATTGATACGGTGAAGGATGAAGTCCCATATGTGGAAAATATGAAAAAATTACAAAATATGAGTCAATCCATGTAGACTTTGAATTCAATAAAGGAGAATGTGAAATCAAACAAGATGTGCTATCAAACTTGGTGTGCTATCAAAATTAGGTAGCCTAATTTATATTCTTTTGAAGTCTATAAATAGGTCTTAGGTTTGCACTTCCAATTCATTCCATTCTAATTTATTCCAAAATCTCCCAAGAATCTCCTAGTATTCTTAAGAGAGAAAAACATAGGTTTCTCCTTAAATATTGGTTTAGAGAGATTGAGTGTTCTTCTAGTTACAATAGAGATAGGTAATTGTTGTTATCTCCTTGTACAATAGAGAGAAGTATTGTAATCTCGTTATCTTAGTAAAATCCTCCTACACTTGTCCCGTGGTTTTTTTCCTAATTTGTTTGGGATTTTCCACGTAAATCTTGTGTCTAAAGTTTATTTCCTTATTTTCTCAACTTTCACTTTAGTAGTGAGGTTGCTTTGACCCCGTAATTTTTCCTAACAGTGGTATCAGAGCAATGTTGTAAACGGTACTGTTAGCGGGCACTATTCATGTGTGAATAGTGGGAGCCGGTTCAAGTGACGAAGCGGAACGTTATTTACAATGGCGACAACAAAGTTCGATGTTGAGAAGTTCAACGGGAATAATTTCTCGTTATGAAGATGAAGATGAAAGTAATACTGAATTCAACGAAGGAGAATGTGCAAAATATGATGCAATCCTTTTAGACTTTGAATTCAACAAAGAAGGGTGTGAAGCTAAACAAGGTGTGCTATCAAACTTGGTGTGCTACCAAAATTAGGTAGCCTAACTTGTGTTCTTTTGAAGCCTATAAATAGGCCTTAGGTTTGCACTTCCAATTCATTCCATTCTAATTCATTTCAAAATCTCTCTAGAATCTCCTAGTATTCTTAAGAGAGAAAAACATAGGTTTCTCCTTAGATATTGGTTTAGAGAGGTTGAGTGTTCTCCTAGTTACAAGAGAGATAGGTAATTGTTGTTATCTCCTTGTACATTAGAGAGAAGTATTGTAATCCCGTTATCTTAGTGAAACCCCCCTACACTTGCCCTGTGTTTTTTTCTCTAATTTGTTTGGGGTTTTCCACGTAATCTTGTGTCTAAAGTTTATTTCCGCATTTTCTCAACTTTCACTTTAGTAGTGATGTTGCTTCGACCCCGTAATTTTTCCTAACAAATACAATAACAACAACAACATATCCAGTGAAATCTCACAATGTGGGAAAATATGCTAAACTGATAACTGAATGAATAAGGAATTAATTATCGATTTTTGATAAATCAATTAACCTTTGTTACCGATTGAATTATCACTTTGACCCGTAGTAAACTTATCTCGAAGTAAGTTAGTAATAATCACAATGATTTTTTCTTTTTAAATTTCTTATAATAATCTTTTTGGAAATGTTTACTAAACGCATTGATTGAAAAAAAAAAAAAAGAAGAAGTGGTGTGAGCTGATCAGACTTCAGAAGGAGAAACGCTCTTCTTCACAAATATGGATTAAAGATTTTTTTATTACCAATTAAATTTAACATATTTTATTGACCAAGTGTTAAACCGTTAAGGAAACTCAAAAAATCATTAACAGAACTAATAGGTCAATAACATAAAATACAGAACAATTAACTTGATAACCCTTGATTTTTATCAATAAATCAATAATATTTTCTTATTTTAATTTATCAGTTAAACCGTTGCACACACCTGTGTCCAATTGCTTGCTCCTGCGATCCCAAAATAAGTTATGTTGATGATTTAAACTTATTTTTAACATGTCATTACATTAAAAATGATTCTTGAGTCTGAAGATAGATGGTTGGAGTAAAGTGGGAGAAAAGGGGAAAATTGGAGAAACAAATATAGTAGTGGGTAAAAAGTTCATCTTCACTCAAAGTATATACATTACACATGCATGACATTTGTTTGTGCATATGCTTTTTCATTTAATCATGATTAATTAATAAGATAATTTGGGTCGATTAGAGAAACATTTATTTTGCTTTCAGGAGGCATTTTGCTTTGTTACCATATAAGATTTGCCAGCTGAATAAAAGAATTGTTTTTCGTGGCTTTCACAACAAATACAACATCATACTTATATACATAATACAACACAAGTTACCTGATCTAATTGGACACAATTTTATCTAATTCAAACATCTCTTTGAACGCATCGCAGTATTTATCTAAATACATCTGCTACTATAAATATATTTTCTAATAGTTAACTATTTAATAATCAAATAATTGTGACTGAAAATGAATTTCTTGAGGAATACAGACCTTTTTTTTTAAAAAAAAGAAGAAATCAGCTCAATTATTATTCAAATTGTTAACGAGTACATCATGAATCAAAGATGGGGGATGCGCAATCCACTCCATAGGATCAGACATAGAACATGCAACCCTTGGTAACATGTGGACACACTGATTCGTTGACCGTTTAACAAAGGACAAAGGTATAGATGTAAAGTCACACATGTGTGCTTTAAAATCTTGCACAATAATATCAAAATAAGAATTGCCGCTCTCAGATTTTTCCAATGCTTGCTTGGCCAAAAGACAATCCATCTCAACAACAATCAGGGATGTGCGGTAGTGATTCTTCAACCAGCTCAAAGCTTCACGAATTGTTAGAATTTCAGCTATTATCGCATCATATGAAACTTCCAGTGGTGAACTAAGTCATCTAACAAAGTTTCCATGAGTATCACGTATGTTAGTATCACGGATTAACATACCGGCCCCTGTCTTTCCAGAGTTAACATCACACGAAGCATCAATGTTACATTTCAGAATACCTGGATCAGGAGAAACCCATTTAACAATAAAATTTGGTTCAGACAAAGAATAAATATTATCATTAATACGTGCCGCAGTTCATTCTTGCCAGAAGCGGCTGGCTATGTGTATGACAGTGTCTGGCCGCATATTTTTACCTTCTAGATCAGGTTGTTGCGAGTATTCCATACCTCACAGAGGAGCATGATAGCCTCATGAAGTTGATTATGTACTAGAGTCGTAAACCAATCCATTAACGAGTTTTCCGCCGACCGCCAACCCAAGAAGACTTATGCTAGACCTGTTTTGTTGTATTACACTTTACTAGACAATGAAAAATAGTTTTGACTTCCTGAAGGCATACGGGACAAACATTATGCTCAAGGAGTTTTCGAGCAAGTAAGTTATCACATGTTGGTAATACTCATTTCAGTGCTCGCCAAACAAAATTCAAGACCTTTGGCGGCATTTTTAGCCTCCAAATTTTCTTCCAACTATTGTCATCCGAACTTGGAAAATTATTTTTTTGCAGCATCAAATACCCAATCTTAACATCATATCTTTCTTGTCTATCTAGTCTCCACATCGAACGAACATCTCGAAACGTAAATCCCAGGGAATGGCTGTAATACAATTTATCTCATATATAGTAAAGAGAGTTTTCAAAAGATGTAGCTTCCATGTTTTTGTATCATTATCTATCAAATCTGCCATGCAAAGATTCATGAACTCATCATCGGGAACACTTTGTATAAATATAAATTGGCTAGTTGGTAGCCATAGGTCATGATAAATCCGTGTATCAATCCCATTTCTAATTCTCTTTACACATTGCTTCTGAAAAAAAGATTTTACCGCACAGAGAGACCGCCGGATAAAACTAGGATTTGATCCCTCACCCGCATTGAGGAAGTCTGAGTTGCGAGAGTACTTAGCCCCAAGGACTCGACTTACAAGAGCAGATGGTCGTGTCATAATCATCCAGCCTGTTTTGTCTAGTAATGCCGTATTTATATGCTGAAGTCTCTGAAATCCCAAACCACCATAACTTTTGTGCTTACTAAGATGCTCCCATGAAATCCATTTAATTCCAGATCCCTCACTACCTCCATTGCGCCACCAAAATTCATTCATAGCCCGTTCAATAGTAATACATATGTTAATAGGCAATGCAAAGAGAGACATAAGATAGTTTGGAATTTCCTGTACAACTGTTTTCAATAAAATCTCTTTTTCCGCTCTTGATAGGATTGCTCATTTCCAACTCTGAAGCTTTGGGCGCAATTTATCCACTACAAAACTGAAAACCTCTTTCTTGCTACGACCCACAATAGTTGGCAACCCAAGATATTAATCAGGATGATCAACCATCGGTACATTTAGAATAGAAGTAATTGAGCCTTTTACGACACCATTAGTGTTTCCACTGAAAAAGATCTCCGATTTATGAAAATTCACTTGCTGGCCCGATGCTTACTGATAGATCATAAGACAATACTTAATAGTATTTGCTTCATTATCAACCACCTTAAAAAATGCATCATCTGCAAACAAAAGGTGAGAAGCGGAAGGGGGCATGCAGTTTAATATTTACACCATGAAAACTACCACGCCGTGTATGAAATATCAAAAGTGTTGAAAGACCCTCAGTCACAATAACAAATAAATAAGGCGATAAAGGATCACCTTGACGGAAGCCTCGCGATAGAATAATATTTTCAAACTTCCTGCCCGCATGAAATATTCAGTACAACACAGTGTTAATCATCCTCATGACTTTCAAGACCCACTCCACAGAAAAATCAAGCTTAAGCATGATGTTTTTCAAGTAATCTCACTCCACTCTATCACATGCTTTGCTCATGTCAGTTTTCAAAGACGGAAAACTTGTTTTTTCTTGTGTTTTTCGTTTCAAGTAATGATTTATCTCAAATAAAATCATGGCATTATCCATAATAAATCTACCTGGGATAAATGCGCTTTGAGCCTCAGAGATAATATCATTTAAAAAATGCTTCATTCGATTTGCCATCATTTTACAAATAATGCGATTAATAACATTACACAAGGATATAAGCCTAAGATCAGACACTGCCTGTAGCTGCTTCTTTTTCGGGATTAAGACGATCTTTGTGTTATTATGGCCAGATATGTTGCCATTATTATTAACACAATGTAGTATCGCGTCCGAAACATCCTTGCCCACCACCGACCAAAAAGTGCGATAGAAGCCTGAATTTAGTCTATCAGGCCCTGGAACTTTATTTGAGTGCATAGAGAAGACCGCATCCTTCACCTCATTAGCAGTAAAAATTCTATTTAGAGATAAACTATGGGCTGTCATTGATGTGCCTAAAAATTATGGCACATTTGATACAATTTTCATGAATTATTATTGTCCTTATTTCATTTGTAGTAGTTTTTCTTATGTTATTTTGGTTTTTATAGGATTTTTACGTTGGGACACCAAGAATGAGGAAATGTACTGAAACATAGTAAAAATGGAAGAAGTGCTGAGAAGGCCACTTCTGCGGACCACAAAATGGTAGCTATGCTGCAGAATAAAACAGTGAAAGAAGAATTTCGGAGCCCCGAAGTGCGACCTAAATTGTGGTCCGCACTTCCGTTCTGCGAACCGCAATCCAATATGCAAACCACTGCTTCAACTCGAGTTCAACTCAGATTGCGAAGATTCAAGACATTTTTGTGGAAAGTTTAGTTCGGCGGATCGCACTTCCAACCGCAGTTCAATACAGTCCAAGCAAGGAACCAGTATGCGAACCCTAGGTCCATTCTCGGTCCTGTTCTGCGGTCGCAGAGTGGTCAGGTGGTGTCATTTTTGTAATCTTATATAGTCCAAAAATTGAGTCCTTGTATATAGTACCTAGGGTTTTGTGATGGGACATATGATTTGATACCTAGATTTCAATATATCATAGTCAATTTTGAATATTCCTTGTCCCATTTTTCACTATTCATTTTTAGTTAATCATTTCAAGAAAAGATTCTTAATTCATTAGGTAAAGACACGTATTATTCATCATTAATCTTTGTAAACATCATTTTATATTTATTATGTCTTGTTATATTTATTATTGTATTGTGTATTTATTACTTGCAATGAGTGGCTAGATTTAGGTTTGGAGAATAAAATAATGAAATGTGGTAGTTGGAGTATTTGATAAATAATGAAAAAGGTGTATTCATGTGGGATTCAACTACCTCTCATAATTAATATTAAGGGGTTGGTTGCAAACATCTCTTTCTTGCCTATTGTCTCTAGTCAAACTTGAGAAAGGAGACTAGAGTCTAGGAAATGAGTATGTTGATTAGGACTTGGGCTTTAAACCTCATTTAATGATTCTCAACTTTAGCTAGAAGAGAATCAACTAAGAGTACATAATGAGTGTTCATAAATGTCACACTTTAGAGCTTGAGAAAGCCTAAAGTGAAATTAGGTGGGTCAATTGAGAAATCCCGACCTAGACACAAATTCCCATTACCCATACCACACTAATACACCTACTTAAGCCTAAACCCAACACCACTTCCATGAATTGAGTCACAACCCTAACATTCTAATTACTTGATAATTTAAACCTTATTTAAGTTGATAATTTGAAGTAGATAAAACAAACAAACAAACAACTTGGTTACCATAGAAGTAAAGTAATTAGTAAAGTTATAATACATGCACAAATAGACTAGTTTCTCATCGTATTCCTTGTGTGATTCGATCCCAACCTATGTTGGGTTACTATATTTGATAATGACCGTGTTATACCATTAAAGGTGTAATTTGGGCGAGATCAGTCATCACCTTACTCTCAACCAAGCCAAGAATTGTATCTATAGCCCCTTGTTCAGACATGAACAAAGCATCATAGAAACCCGTGATCACATCCTGTAAGTCATTATCCCATCCACGCCACTATCCCGAGCCATTTTTTAGTTGTGTGAATGTATTTTTCTTTCGCCTATTCGAGGCCATAACATGGAAAAATCTTGTGTTGGCATCACCTTCTTTCAACTAGTGTTGTTTAGCTCTCTGCTTCCAATAGATATTTTGTTGTTCAAGTGCCTGTAAGTACGCCTCTTTAGTTGAATTAAATAACTTCATATGATACGAGTTTGAGTTGTTTCTATATCTTGTCATCTGCGCCTTGACTTGCTTCAACTTGGCCTTAAATTATTACTTTTTGTTCTTTTCCCATTCAAGAAGATAAGCATCACAACTCTTTATCATCTCGTCTATAGGAAGGCATTTTCCATGTTCCCACGTGGTTTGGACCGCTTGCTTAATATCTATCTCTTTTATCTAGGAATTTTCAAACTGAAAGGGTTTTGCAGTGTAGCAAATAACATTCACACCCAAGGTTTAAAAGATACCTGCATGATCAGATGAGGCTGATTCAATATGAAACACTTCGGCATTTGGAAAATTATTTTTCCAATATCTTGTTGCTATAGCACCGTCGAGCCTCTCTTGGACCCAGTTTTTGGTGTTTCTACATCGTTCCAACGTAAAGCGGTTGCCATTGTAACCGAGATCAAAAAGCTCACAAAAATTTACTGCCTCTCTGAAACCAGTTATCCTCCATTCTGGCTGTTGTATTCGACCAAGTTTATACCCATATTCGAGTATATCATTAAAATCACCATCGATACACCATGAGAGATTGGATTTATCCTTCAGGGATTTCAATAGATTCCACGATGCACGTCTTTGATACGTTCTTGGATAACCATAAAACTTGTAAAAATGTAGGAGTACCAGGTACATTTACTTCTACGTCGATGAGCTGCACGTGATAACTTATAAGAGAGCATGAGTTCTTTTCTTTCTAGAGAAGCACTAGAGCCTACTAGATCCACAACAAATAATCCTTCATTATTTAATTGAGTCCGAATTTAATTTAAATTGATCCAGATATCTTCGTCTCTTGGAGGAAAATGATAATGGGTTGCTTTGAAGAGACCATGTACTTCAATTCCTGAATTATCCGTGGGTTCCCAAGCCCACGACAAATTCCAACATAGCAAACTCATTGGGACTGGGATCCAGAACCCGCCACTAACAAGTTTTTTGAATCCTCCACAACGATCAAGGCATCCAACTCATCAAGTTTTCTTTTTTTATCCAAAGGAATTAAGGCATTATTACCCAAATATACTATCATATTACCCAAATATACTATCATATGGTTGTTATCATCCTCATTAGCACCCTCTACCCAATCACCCTCTGCATTTCCTCTCCCACTTACCATCATCTGCTTCTCTCCCTTACCATTTTCGCTTCCCCCATTCTCCTTACGAGTACCATCTCTTCCCTGATTTTCTGAAGATTTTCCTCATCCAACCCCCTCATATCTCGCATTTTCTTTCCTAGTCCCTTATTTTCCTAAATTTCTATGATTTTCTGCCTCAATTTTCGGCATTGTATCAACAACATCAGGCGGAATTTTCACCTTACCATACACATCTTCCTTACTTGTCGCCCCATTCCTCTCCGCCCAATCCTAAGTTCGTATTCATCTGGATCCCCCCATACTCGATGATCGGCGTTCTGTCCGTAAAGAGATATCATATTGAAATTGTGATTTATCCACTCCCTGAGCCTGGAAAAGCTTGCGACATAATTTATCAGTGTGGCCTAGTACACCACAGTAAAAGCAGAAGGTTCTCAATCACTCATATTTAAATGTGACCTCGATGCATGCTCCTCCAGGTCATCGAATCTTCATGTTCTTCCTCAAAGGATTGCGCACATCAATGCCAATCCTAACTCACATAAACTCCCGCCAAATGGAGTCATAAGTTTTTGAATGAGTTGAGACAAAAACTCCAATGGCACTCCCAATGTCTCGAACAACTTTCTCATATCGTAGGCCACCAACTAAACCATGTATTTGCACCTAAATATTCAATTGTGTCAATTCAACCTATCTAGGGTTCTGTCCTGGCAACAGTGGCCTCATGACAATAGGGCTCTGCATAAAGTTCCAGGGAGCATCGACCAAGACTATCTCATAGTCCAACTTGTCAAAAACTGAAAGGCAAAAACATTATTCCCGAGTTCTTTCAAAATCATACCTTCCAATCAGCCGTATGGAATTTCCCATCGCGTCCTAAAATGATTGGAGCACAATATTTCTATCAGTAAGCACACGACTGATGATACAAAATTGTGGGTGATCTTCATATTTTTCATACGCGGCAACATCTTCGTCATCAACACAATTCAATTGGCACATCATTTATATTCAATCCCGCACATCTCTCTTCCAGGGGCGTAGTGTCAACATTGGGTCGAGAAGAAGAAGTCATTATCGTAGTTAACTCCATATGGAAAAGATAGAAAATAGGATTAAAATAAAGCAAAACTAGAGCTTGTAGTCAACAAGAGTTCTAGCTCTCACGTAGAGAGAGAATCCAAAAAGGAATAAGACAATTGATATATTATTTTATACTACCAACGAATACAGACTCTATTTCTCTGTGAAGGGGAAAGTCCCGAAGGCGAAACCCCCACCTGTACCAGAGCCTCTTGGCGAGGTCGGATGTAAATCGAGGGATATGCGCGAGTGGCAGCCCTGCAAGGGAGAGGACCAACGGGACACGAACCCAAAGAACAACCCTTGCAATATTTCAGCAAAGACTGTCACCACACGGATTCGAACCCGCGACGACAGAGTGGTTGTACCCCAATCTCCTTGCCACTTACCAATTCGCCTATGCCCCTGGGGGCAATACAGACTCTATTTCTTATCATCATAATGAAGAAAAAGGAATTAGGATGGAAAAAACAGAGGAGAAAAGAAAAAGAAAGAAGATGTTGGATTGACATACTGCATTGCAACCAAATTCACACTTCAACACCTCGCCCAGCCCATATATATTTTTGTAGAGCTTGAGCCCAGCTAAGACATTAGGACCATCTTCTATTTCTGGGCTTTTTGTTATGGATCATCAGGTGTTTGTCACATGAGAGTCTCATTTGCACTTTGTCCCTATTTTGTGCTGGTCTATAATTTTTGTCCCTCAAGCCAAAAAAAATAATTCACAAGGCATAACTTCATCTTTTCGCATCATAATATCACACAAGATATGACTATTTTTCCCTGCACTCTTAAACAACTTATGTCCCTATAGGCATAGACTCGATTTTGACGGATAAAAATTAAAGACCAGCCCATTTGAAGAAAAACTGTGCAATTAAATAGGATAACTTTGGTATGTTTGGAACTATGGGCTATTTGGTTCTGGCCCAGTTATAATGGAATACACCGAGCACTCCAAATATGACATACTGATGCATGGTCATATTGAAAATAATCTAGTAGTATCCTTTTCACTTATTCACTTCAAATAAATTTTGAAAAGGAAAAAAAACTCAATATGAATGTTGAATATAACCGAGGGAGTGAAATGAACCATCCATGCCATTGGGCAAGTTTTACGGCTTATTGAGGTTAATGTGTATAATTAAAGGAGGTGACAAATATTAATCACTTATCTACGTAACATGAGTTGATAAGCGCAAAAAAACAAAATTTGAGCCTAATAAAGGAGGTGACAAATATTAATCACGAACGTGCATGAACACATGATGCTTTGTGCACCAGACTCTATTTTTTAATATATGAAATTTAGTAATTCGACTAGTTTATATTCGCATTGCTTAGAATCTATTAAAGGAGCGAAGAGTTTCTGATCAGAAATTTATGCATTCTCACTCTCGAAATAAAAACAATTGATAATGTGCTTTAGAAACACTATTTAATAAATTAGAAAAAAATTCAGACGTCACATAACATCTAAGGACCTATTTTTTTTTTCCAACTAATACTATTGAATGGGGTCCAATTAGGATATTTGGTTAATACAAACAAAAAAAGAAAAAGGGTAATGGAGTTTCTGTACGAATAAAACATTGAGCAGAAATAGGTGAACTAAAGTATCAAAATTGTTGGATTATCCCACTAAATCTGGTAGTTTAATTATTCTGTTAATAGATGAACAAAAAGATATTAATTGTTTCCATAAAGTAACATTAAAGTCTTAATCGTTACCACCAAAGGATATGTTGCAGTGGATGAAGCTGCATTTTTCTTAATCAGAAGTCTCGGGTTCGAGCCCTAGGTATAAAAAAATTCTTGGTAGAGAGCACTTCCCTAGAAATGAGCCTTACGCGGCAGAAATTCGAATATAGTCGGGCTCAAGTATGGGCATCAGACACCGGATGAAAAATAAAATAAAAATCGTTATGCATAATTCCACATGAATACAGACAAATTAATACTCGTCATTTTTACTACACATCATTTTCAGATTTGGTCTCTGCTGAGTTGAGACTTATGACTTTATTAATTATGAAATCTTTTAAAAGGCAGTTTCAGGACTCGTCTCGGGGTTCGTTTCGGGACGGGGCACGTGTAAAATGTCCCGGGGCTCATGTGCAGGGCTTAGTTTTTGTGAGACTTACGCCCTAGGCGTCCAACTGTACGGTCTAAACACGTCTAACGCCCAACGCTCGGGGCTTGCCTAACAGTTCTTACACAAATTATATATTAAATTCCTTAATTAAAATCGTTGACCCTCATAATTCTTTAACAAATGAATGATATTTAAAAGTTTTTCATCTATAGAAATAAGAAGATGGATATAACTCAAATAACAAGTCGTAGTATTGCATAATTACTATTTGAGAACATTGTGAGGGTGAATATCACTTAATATTTCTTTTAAAAATACATAGCCGAATTGTACATTTTCACTTGTCATTGGTCTTTTGTCCTATGTATTAAAATTATCATATTTTATTATTTTGCTATTTGAAAATAACTTTATTTTTACTCATGAAGGAGTTACGTTTTAATTATAATACTGATAAAGTTTTCAGTCTAAAAAAACATAATACTGATAAAGTTTATTGATTATTTGCTTATAGGGAGATAAAATGAATAGTATGATAGTTGTTGACACCCAATTTTGTCCCGTCTTTTCCAATTTATTTGCAATTTTAAATATTTTTAACACCTCAAAACAATTTTAATCTATATACATACATGCGTGTATATATATATTATTATTCTCTTATTATTATTATTATTCGCATTTTTTACCATCATTTGCATTTTTATCACAATCATAAGTTTTATCCGAAAATTCTATGTTATTTTATTCTCGCAAAATTGCATCGCATTTCCATTTTTATTAAGCATTAAACATTTCGCAAATATTATATTTTTTATTATTATCACATCGTTATGTTATTTTAAATAATTCACATCTTTCACAAAAAAATATATTTTTTATATTAAACCCCCCTTTTATATTTTTAACCCATAACCCACTCATTTCTACCCAAACTAATTTCAACCAAAGCCCAAAACCGAAGCCCAACAACCATCTTTTATTTTCCCTAACCAAAACCCATTCCCCTTATTCCCTTTCCCTTTATTTCCCCAACTCCCACAGCCCACCACCGAAGCCCACCCGCCAGGCCCAACCGGCCATCAGCCGAACCCGGCCCAACATCATCACCCCATCCCTTTTATCCCCCAACCAAACATAACCCCAAAAATAAATAAAAAAAACCCTACGCCCCCAACCCCCTCAAATCGCGGCACCCCTACGCCCCTACCCCACATCGCCGCACCCCTACACCCCTACCTCACCACTGCCACCACCCTACCCTGACACCGCCGCCAGACACCACCAACCTACCCCATCATCTTTCACCGCAGAACTCGCCCCAAAAATCAGATTTTGTCCCCCCCCCCCCTCCTTTATTTTGAAATTTGAATTCGTTTTTAGGGGGGGTATGAGGGGGTTGAACGTTGAGTTTGAGACCTATAAAGCCCCCCCCTTTTGCATCTGTTTTGGGGGGGTTCGATTTTTCGGATAAAAAGGGTTCTTTTTTTGGGAGTTTTCTAATTCGATTTTTTGGGTTGAAAATTTAGATTCAAATCTCTGTTTCTTTTGATTTTATTAGTGTTGTTCTTCACTGAAAAAGAAAAAAATCCGAAACTCATAAGAACGTTTCTTTATTCTTGCATGTGTTCTTCAATCTAAAAATTCGAAATATAGTTTGAAATTATTGGTTTGTGGTGTTAGGGAAATCTGGAATTTCTGTTTGCTTCTGACCGTTTTCGGGTTCCGGGTCGGGTCACATTCCGGGTCGGGTCCGAGATCAGAAAACAGAACCCCAATATCAGAAAAATAAATCAGAATTTTTCATTCTTCAAGCGGATTCGACGATTCGAAACGACGCCTCGGTTCGCTACCCGAAAAAGGTTAGACCCGTTCCAATTCTTCTATATTCTTTTAAGCATATTTGATTATGTGGTTATGCTTGATTTAGTATGATATTTTAATAAGTAATGTGGTTTTTGATTAATCAATATGATAATGAATTTTTGCTTACATAATTGTATATATGTCGTTGGGATAATTTCTGATTTGGAGTTGATATGTGATAGATGATATTGCCTCGATGTTTTGGTTGACTAATTATTGTCATTAGCTTTAATAAGGTATCTTGGGTTCATTATTAAGTGCAATACGGATAATGTAAGATTAATACGTGTTTGGAAGAGCTATGACTTGATTAAATATTCTTAGGACACTTAGCGATTTGTTGATATTCAAAATTATTGTATGTTGTAGTCTGGTCGCTGCCTATTAAATCAAACAATGAGCATACTTTAATTGATTTAAATGGCGATATTTACATGCTATATTCTAGATTAATATGTGCAATTTTAAAAGGAGTATATTATCCATGTTTAATATAATAGTATGTGCGTTTGGTTTAAGTTTGTGAATGTCATCTTTCTTTAAGATTAAGATTAGTCCAACGGAATTTATTATGTATGTATACATAATTTATACATTGGTCTTCCTTGCCTCTTTTATTCTTGTTTAAAATTAGAGCCGGTTGTGTTAGCATATATTCTTTCTTCGGCTACTTTAATGTGCCAAATCTAAAAAATAATGTCTTTTAAGGATATGTAAAATATACGGCCATGAGTATTCATTCCTATGTACATTTAATGTTGTATATTTCATGTATATATATTAGGAATATTCATGTGTTTATATCTTTCGTTCCGTCTACTAATCCTTTTCTTTTTCTTTTTATTTACATGAAATGCATCGGGGTCTCATTATGAGACTCATCATGACTTTATCTAAATTTAAGACCCGCATCCACATTCCTTACAATCTTCGGCCTCGGGATTCCCAAACAAATAGGGCGAGATGACATCGTCATCCGCTTTAGTTCCCTTCCATTGTCATTCTTTATTTTCGTTATTTTTATCTGGGTCTGTAATAATTATTCAATGCTTGTGTGATTGTTAGGATATTTAGAATAATTAGGCCGATGAAATTGAATTCGAGGCCGTGCTTTTTTTGTAGTTTCTATGTTTTATTATTTTACTGTTTTAAACCAAATACCACACTGGCCGATGAAATTAAATTCGAGGCCGTGCTCTGTTTCTCTGTTTTTCAGTTTACTGTTTTAAGTATCCGTGCAATGGATATTTACTGTTTTTAAACTAAACGTCACGTGTTTTCGGAAATTACCTCTCTGTTTTTGCTTACTGCTACCGCTACCGCTACCGCTACCGCTACCGCTACCGCTACTGCTTTAAACATCCATGCAACGGATATTTAATGTTTTACTGTTTTAAACTAAACACCACGTCTTTTCGGAATTTGTCTCTCTGTTTTTCTGCTTTCTGATTACTGCCTCCTGCTTACTGTTTGTTGCCTTGTTTTAAAATTTTGCTGATTTGAGCACGATACTACACTGACCGATGAAAAATATCCGTCGATTTTGAGGCCTCCACAGTTGTAAAGACGGAAAATATAACTTCGGGGCTAGGATGAGGCTTAAACCTTTATTTCATCCGAGATCAACATGTTTAGTAGACTTATATATTCGCAGCCACGACGTGATTATAGTGATCTTTTCTTTTTCATCCGAGAGACCAATACGTTTAGTAGGCGAGGCAATCAAAATAACCACTTAGTCATATGTTTGCAGCCACGACGTGATTGGAATGGTCTTTTCAAAACTTAAGTCTGAGCCCTCCGTGACCAAAACGCTCACTGTTTTGGTTACGAATCCCAAGTTATTTGTTTTTTTTTAACTGTTTCTAACCGTTTGTTCTTGACAGCTTGCAAGGAACAAAGTCAATGAAGGCAGATATTTCTCGGAGTTTATTTATTTGTCCTTTTTAATCCAGCTTTATCTCGCTCAGTATTGTAATAATTATTTATTGCACTTATATAAATGATTGAAATGATTAGAATAGGCAAACTTAGGATTAATTCATAGGGTAACTTCAAACTTTGAAACCCTCCGCTAGTTATTTATTTTAGGCTCGTCACGCATATTCAAGATTTGAAAACAACTTTCGTCATCTTTTATTCGCTTTATTAAATCTTACAAACAAGTTTATCTTTTTGTCAATTTGCAATTTAATGATTTTCAAATTTTTACTTTTTTGTCATTATAAATATCAATTGCTAGAAATGTATATTTTTTAAACTTTACATGTATCTTTCTTTTATGTTATCTGAATGCATATTTGTATAAAAATGCATCATTTACTATATTTGCAAACATCTTTTTAAATCTAGTATATTTTTTAAAACATGCATTTTTTCTGGCAATAATTAACCTGAGTTTGATCGGATAATCGCAAGTTAGCGGATCTTAAAGGATGCCTAAAATCTCATTAGTGTCGCAGATCATTAAAATTGGAGTTACATTGCAGCATTTAGTTCAAAATTTAGGTGTCCTAATTCACCGTAAAAATAATTAGGTGGCGACTCCTCAACCCTTTTACTCAGGAATCACCGAATACGCCGTGCTTCGCTCCGACCTCTCATGGGTCGGGTAAAAATCCGGCGCGACAATAGTAATATTATTTTAAGAAATTGTGATATTTTTCATTGTTTGAAAGTTAATATGTTAGAGTTGATTTGCATTTCATAATAGCTTTTATTTCATGTGTATTATTTATACTTGTAAAATTATGTTATATAAAATTACAAGTTGTAAGTGGCCTATAATGGATTGTTTTGATTCATTTTTTTTGTGAGGATCAAGCACATAATATATATATATATATATACATTATGTAATTCTACCTATTTAAAAATATTTATTGTAATTATATTATTTTATGAAATATTAAAAATTAGATATCCGTGAGGCTTACGCCTCGCTAAGGCATATGTAAAACGTCCGCCTTACCCCGCCTTTTAAAACACTGATCTTGATAACTACTTTTGAAAAGGATATGTGAATATTGTTTGGTCAATTAATTCACTACAACCGCCATAACTTTCTACTAATTTTTTCCCGAAAAGACTAATCCAAATGCATAAATTCTCTTCGATTTTTTCTCTCCATAACTTTCCAAAATCAGTTGCTACTAATCAATTACTTTACCCAAACGGATGATTTACAAAAATAGTCTAGGAGGTTAGTGATCTTGAATTTTTTTACCTCGCTTACTTCATGAGTGAAATTTCAAGTGTAACTACTTTTGACCTTGAAGGTTTGTCATAGAGCGGAGGACAAAAATTTAAGACCATTCATTTTAAAGATCAATGGTGTAATTTCCTAACAACAAAAAGTCTTATCTTTGCCAACTAGCCTACATATGAAATTATGGAGTAAAATTCAGATATAACCACTTCTTAACCCCTTTTAAAAGAAAATAACTCTATAATGGAGTTTCAAATTTAAGAGATGAAACTTCAAGATTGACAATATTTATTTATGTGAAATTTGAAATTTAATGACAATGATTATTTTAAAAAGACATGATCGAAAGTTGTGAGCGAATGCTACTTTGACTAAAATGCACAAATAGCACTTTTCAATCCTTATAATTAAAAAATAATTATTGTTATAGAGTCACAAATTCAACCGGCAAAATATTATGATATTTTGAAATTTTATAATAGTGACTATTTAATTTTATTAGCAAAAACGGAAAATTAGGTTACCGCTATTTCTATGAAATTATGTCAAAACTTACAATTCAAATCCCAAAGCATGCTAAGGCTAATATTTACTTCAATTGAGGTCTTTATTGATTGGGAAAGACGCAAATAAAACAAAGGCCAAGACAAAGTCTTATGGCTTGTCAATTATATTATGCTAAAAATATTTCAACTGTCAATTGTGCTATCTGCTAATGTACTAAAGGAAATTAATTTTTGAATCACATTGATTATGTTTGTTTTCAAATTTGTCTTTTCTTTTTGAACTAATAATTGGAGTTAGGTCGAGAATCCAAGAAAAACAGTTGGTTAACTACCTTCAAGCGTGGACTAATTTTTATATGAGAAAATAAACATACTTAATTAAAATACTAAGTATCATATATTATATATTTTTGGCCTGGCATGACAGAGCAAATGATTGAAGATAAAGTTTTGAAATGAAATCCAAATCTTTGAAGAAATAATACAAATAAAACAAGACTTATCATTTCGGAAGAATCCTTAAATGAAGGTATAAATTATACATTATTTAAACTCACGAAGGAGTAATTAATGAAGTACTCAATATATCTTCATTTCTTTTTTCATATATTATAAAAGTTTAAATTCAGACCAATTCAAAGAAATCAGTCATGACATACTCATATATCTTCATTTCTTCTCTCCATATGTTCTATAATTGTAAATAAACCGACTCAGAAATTACTATCGTTATTTGATTCTTTCTTTCGCCGAGAGTCATCTTTACGGAATAAGTCATGAAGTACTTGTTGGGAGATTTTTCTCTTTATGGTACTTTATAAAGCAGTACGGGAAGTATTTAACTATTACAAGTATTCAAAAGGATAAACAAAGATTTCAATAATTCAACATGGAATCTGAAATTACAATCGTTACACAAGTAAAAACTGGAAATTCCAGTTTTGTAGAAAACGGAAAAATGTAAATTGTTTTTGCTGAGTCGAGTGTAGCACTCTGTCCTTAAGACAATATTGCCCCGTATGTATCCTTTATACGTCCTGGACAATTTGTCTCCCAAGATAAAACAGCAATGGAACCCATGAGCAAAGGAAACTCAAGAGCTACCGTGAAGAATATTGAGTAACGAAATGATGCTTGGAAGTTGTAGGAAGAAAACTATTTGGTTGTGTATTTTCGTGCACCGTTTGCTGCCTCTCTTTCTTTACCGTTAACTCTTGTACTCAACAATGGTGTAAGGGGGTGTTTATATAGGTGAGGGAGGGGCTGAAAAAGCTGCTGAAAACTCGCCTCCATAATAGCCATTATGGAGGTAGTAAAGTCACCAACATAAATGGGAGAAACACCAACTGTTTTGGCCATTATAGGAGGAGTAATTCAGCCAAAATAAATGGCTGAATTGAGTGCTTGGCATTTCGTTTTTGACCGTCGAAATTTTGATTTTCTGGAAACTTCGGGGACCAAACCGTACATCTTGAAACTTCGGGGACCAAACTCGCACATCCGAAAGAATTCTCGGTCCAAACTCGTATATCGAAACTTCGGGATCAAACCGTACTTCACGGCAAAGTTTTCTCGGCCCAAAAAGATAATATCGGAAGACCCACGACCCACGACCCGTGACCGTGAACCGAACCGGAACTCGGAACCGAACCGACCGGACGGGACGGGCGGCGGCGGCGCGCGCGTGTGGTCTTTCCTCGAACCGAAGCACATCTAGGTCCTCCCTCCTTTAAACATATGGGATACCCCTTGGGGTCCCAAACCCCAAACCAATTTCGAATCTTATATACACAACAATTCTTTCTTCCTCTACCGATGAGGGAGAATTACACACAATACCACACTTTCCATGCTTCAAACACCTTACTTCGTGAACCAATATCTCTTTCATTTCTCAATGAAATTTGACGATTCTTGGCCCTACGGTTATCTACGTACTTAGTAGATCATGCATTTGTGAAGAACCGGATTCTCCAATATACGTTACACTAGTGTTTAAGCCGTTAAAGTTGGTCGGTCGCAACTCCCGCCAAAGGCAAATTTCCAACAATCCCCTCTTGAAAGAGATTTTGGCGCACTCACATGGTGTCTTTTCATTTCCAAAGAATATTTCAAATGGACCGATGTTGCATAAGGAGAGGTAGCCTCGGCTTTGAACCTTCCATAGTTGAATACCATCGGACTTACTTACTTGCGCGGTGAACGTGATGTCTTGAACCGCCAGTGTTTAGTGTAAGCCAAGACAACGGTACCAACACAACAAATTCCCTTACTCTCTTCTTCGTAATGTTTTGTCCGTTTTGGCCATGGACAACGTCTTGGATTCTTAAGTGCGTTCAATTTGAGGCGGCCCGTCCTCGCACTTAAATAGGTGGTCTCCTACAAGGTATCCCGCTATAACCCACTTCACAAGTGTTAGGAACCATTAAAAGTTTCCCAAAGACCTAACCTCAACTGTTGAGGATCATTACGGAGTTTTGAAAACTTAACCTTTACCCATACTTGAGATAGCACTTAACGTCTATCGCGGGAACGGCTTTGGATTTGGTGTTTCTTTTCGAAATCACTATCCGAAGTGCTCATGCTTCCACCGAAGTGATCAACCGAACCTTTACAACTTAGTTTTCCCATTGAACCAAATTACCGGGATCTCCGGTTCGTAAGGTTGGGTTTCCACCGTATTGGTCCGTATATTTTGGGTTTTAAGCCCATTCCCCTAGACAGCAGCGAACGCTTGATCTCTCGGGTAGTCCCTTAGTTTGTAAACAAGGAAGTGACACCCGTGATGATCAATCGCCATACGGTCTTGCTCCGACGGATCCCGACGATATGTCCGAACGCCGTCATCCGTGTCCTTCCTGAAGCCGACCGGCTAGCCACAGTGTATAACTGCTGAAGGTACGGGTTTCTCCCAATAAGGGACGTCCTCTAAGGAGCCGTGAAGTTACTTAACTTCTTTCATGCTTTGTATAAAGCGATAAACTCCGATTCCATCATGAATCGGCCGATGCAAGTTTGCTTAGAGGATTTTATAAGAACCACCATATACATTTACTTGTGGCTTTGGTGTTCTTCAGATCTGATGTCCAGTTTGCATCACAGTGTTCTCTCGTAACCGCCGGACATCCGAATACTATAATCCGTAGATAAGCGAATAATTCAGATATCGTCATATCCGACTTAACGCCTTCTATTGATCATGTATTAAGATCATCAGTGAACCTTAGTTCAACTAATATGTTTGTAGGACGATACCAGGTCGGTTGTAGTGTGTACAATACATTGAACTACACGTGACCTGTGCATATCGCTCATTGTCTATGGGTGCACCATGATTCCAATCAGTTCTATGATTCATATCCATTGGTGGCTTCAACGAGACCGTCAACTATTGACCGATCCGTTAGATGTCTTAGAAATCTAATTCCTAAGAAGTCATCTCGTGATACACATATCTTTCATATCGAGACTTTGTTTCAATATGATTTTCACTCTCGACCGTTGGTTTTCCAACTGTTGGCTTTCTAACTTCAGAGCCAATGTTTCTGTGGTCAGATTCATTGTTTCTGTTTTATCTGAAACTTTCAAGACTAAAATGTAAACATTTCAGGGACCAAACTGAAAGCTCAGGAAGAAGCCCAACAGTTCAACAAACTAACTCTGATTCTCTTTTTCCAACTCTCCGGTTGGGAAGGCTAGTTCAACATCCATGCCACGCAAGACTACAATGGCACTGGATGTTAAGCTACTCACAGGGGAGCACATTTTACAACCCAAAGGTTCTTTTCCCCGGAAGAAGATTAACCATTACACAAGTATGGTTCTATATATGGAATCTATTTCTACCTTTAGCTTCTTTCCAAAGCAGCGTTTTTGGAGATAACAATTATTTGTTAATTGTTCATGGTTCGTTCTCAACCATACAAGCTAGAAGGAGTGGAACAAGTCTTTGTCCCCTCTTTGCTCCGTCTTGGTTCAACATCTAGAATCCCTGAGTTCTGCAGATCTGGATTATTAAGTTTCGGATAGCCAGCAACTTTTGAGTCCTGAAGATACGGAACGTCTAGTTCCGGACAGTCAGGCCCTCGCAGGTTCTTGTTAACCTTGAGCAATTACTCCTTTTTCCTTTTTCAAGGAAAGTTATCTCCAAAGAATTCAGCATTCTTTGATGCCAAGAGGCGATCAACACTACCGTTATTTGCAGATCCAGTGGATATGCAATCTACAGTCTTAGGTCGAACTTGACCTGTGTCGGTAGTCCATCCTTTACCAAGCTACCCCACATAATTTGGGCGTACGACTTTGCGCTTGGCTAACACCGTTGGACTGAAGTGGGAAATGAGCAGTCGTTTAATGAATGATGCTTCACATTCTCCCCCTCTATCACTACGAATTTCTCAATCCGTAGGCTTAGTTGAACTTCTGCTTTGTAGCGCTTATCCGCTTCAACAACTTCATCTTTGCTTTTTAACAAACAAAGGATTCCATACGTTGTACCATCATCAATGAAGATTACAACGTACTTGTCTTCCCCCTCTATTTTGTATAAACTTCAAATCACCCAAGTAGGTGTGACTAAGTTCTAGAGGAGCGGTGCTTCTTTCGCTATTCCCTTGACGGAATTTGGAAAGGTGATTTTGCCTCTTCGTCTACCTCACATTCATTTTGAGGGTTTATGTCGACGGTAGGCAACAATCTCAACATCGTTAGCTTTTGAATGACTTGCTATTTAACGTGTCTTAATCTATGATGGCATAGATGCACGGATTACAAATATATCATTCATTTGGCTACAGACATACTGTACCATTCTTACTTATTACAGACATGTTGGACTAATCTCAAACCAGCTTGACCAACAGCGTCCCTTAACCAAGTTTGGAATATGTATCACCTCATCTTAGAGTGATCACAATCCATGAAGTCCTATTGAGGACAACCTCTCCAACCCCTTCTACTTTAGAGGTGGCGTTGCTTCACATGAACAACCTCTTGCCCGTGGTTAGGGCGTAACCGGATCATATGTGATCTAGATACTCTGCCTACTCCGTTGCTTTGGCAGACTGAGTGTCCAATTTCTTTACTGCCTTTCTTTAGGCCTTCAGATCATTCAGGACCTGGAAACTTTGGCCCACCTTACTAGGTGTCAATTACTTTTCCTATGAAATGAATTTTGGCCCCACTCCAGTCGCCCGGAGGCTTTATATGACTGAGTGTCCAATATCATCATATCAAAGAAATTTTGGCCCACTCCAGTCGCCCGGAGGCTTTGTATGACTGAGTGTCCAATATCCTCCTATCAAAGGAATTTTGGCCCACTCCAGTCGCCCGGAGGCTTTATGTGACTGAGTGTCCAATATCATCCTATGAAGGATCTTCGGCCAAATAGTATGACAGGCTCAACGTCTTTAGCTTTTAGACTCCTTCCGTTAAGATTGGTGCCCAGATAATTCTTGGCACTTACTTAAGAGTGGTAAGAGTTTTCGTACAGTTAGTGGATCTTTCTCCATTGTATGTGCGACATACTTTACACACTTTTAATTATTACACTTAAAAGAACGGATCTTTTTAAGTCGTTTACCAAATCCAATCTTTAAACGGAAAAGAAGATGAGATTAAACTTCTGATTTGTTAAAGCATAAGGAATATAAATTATTTTCATATTCCTCCTTACTTTAATCCATTTTTAATCAGACATAATTTAATCTTTATTCTTGACAAGTAAGAAAAACTACTTATCCCAATTTCGGATTCTGGCTCACTTTAGTCACTTCATCAGACTGAGTGTTCATTTCCTTCTCACCATCATTCGGATCCTTTGTCTGGGACAGATATAGGCCTTCTGCTACAAGATAGAATAACATCTTCGCCTTTCTCCTCTTGTCCCGGTTGACATCCTCGGGCTCTCGAGAGCGCTTGTTTCCACCAGGTCTTGGTAGCGGTGACACCATGAACACGTTCATCATCATCACTCTCTTCTACCAGAAAACCATTTCCATATCCAGATTTGGTCACACAATTTTTGACCGACATCTTTCGAATACTAATAGTAATACAATACAAATATTGTCTTAAGTTGTTGGGAGATTTTTCTCTTTATGGTACTTTATAAAGCAGTACGGGAAGTATTTAACTATTACAAGTATTCAAAAGGATAAACAAAGATTTCAATAATTCAACATGGAATCTGAAATTACAATCGTTACACAAGTAAAAACTGGAAATTCCAGTTTTGTAGAAAACGGAAAAATGTAAATTGTTTTTGCTGAGTCGAGTGTAGCACTCTGTCCTTAAGACAATATTGCCCCGTATGTATCCTTTATACGTCCTGGACAATTTGTCTCCCAAGATAAAACAGCAATGGAACCCATGAGCAAAGGAAACTCAAGAGCTACCGTGAAGAATATTGAGTAACGAAATGATGCTTGGAAGTTGTAGGAAGAAAACTATTTGGTTGTGTATTTTCGTGCACTGTTTTGCTGCCTCTCTTTACTGTTAACTCTTGTACTCAACAATGGTGTAAGGGGGTGTTTATATAGGTGAGGGAGGGGCTGAAAAACTGCCTGAAAACTGCCTCCATAATAGCCATTATGGAGGTAGTAAAGTCACCAACATAAATGGGAGAAACACCAACTGTTTTGGCCATTATAGGAGGAGTAATTCAGCCAAAATAAATGGCTGAATTGAGTGCTTGGCATTTCTGTTTTTGACCGTCGAAATTTTGATTTTCTGGAAACTTCAGGGACCAAACTGTACATCTTGAAACTTCGGGGACCAAACCGCACATCGAAAGAATTCGGTCCAAACTGTATATCGAAACTTCGGGATCAAACGTACTTCGGCAAAGTTTTCGGCCCAAAAAGATAATATCGAGAAGACCCACGACCCCCACATGCCCCCGCGCCCCGGCCCACGCCCACGACCCGTGAACCCGTGACCCGTGAACCCGGAACTCGGAACCGGACGGGACGGGCGGGCGGCGGCGGCGCGCGTGTGGTCTTTCCTCGAACCGAAGCACATCTAGGTCCTCCCTCCTTTAAACATATGGGATACCCCTTGGGGTCCCAAACCCCATACCAATTTCGAATCTTATATACACAACAGTTCTTTCTTCCTCTACCGATGAGGGAGAATTACACACAATACCACACTTTCCATGCTTCAAACACCTTACTTCGTGAACCAATATCTCTTTCATTTCTCAATGAAATTTGACGATTCTTGGCCCTACGGTTATCTACGTACTTAGTAGATCATGCATGTGTGAAGAACCGGATTCTCCAACATACGTTACACTAGTGTTTAAGCCGTTAAAGTTGGTCGGTCGCAACTCCCGCCAAAGGCAAATTTCCAACAATCCCCTCTTGAAAGAGATTTTGGCGCACTCACATGGTGTCTTTTCATTTCCAGCAATATTTCAGCGGACCGATGTTGCATAAGGAGAGGTAGCCTCGGCTTTGAACCTTCCATAGTTGAATACCATCGGACTTACTTACGCGCGTGAACGTGATGTCTTGAACCGTCGGTGTTTAGTGTAAGCCAAGACAACGGTACCAACACAACAAATTCCCTTACTCTCTTCTTCGTAATGTTTTGTCCGTTTTGGCCATGGACAACGTCTTGGATTCTTAAGTGCGTTCAATTTGAGGCGGCCGTCCTCGCACTTAAATAGGTGGTCTCCTACAAGGTATCCCGCTATACCCCACTTCACAAGTGTTAGGAACCATTAAAAGTTTCCCAAAGACCTAACCTCAACCGTTGAGGATCATTACGAGTTTTGAAAACTTAACCTTTACCCATACTGCAGATAGCACTTAACGTCTATCGCGGGAACGGCTTTGGATTTGGTGTTTCTTTTCGAAATCACTATCCGAAGTGCTCATGCTTCCACCGAAGCGATCAACCGAACCTTTACAACTTAGTTTTCCCATTGAACCAAATTACGGGATCTCCGGTTCGTAAGGTTGGGTTTCCACCGTATTGGTCCGTATATTTTGGGTTTTAAGCCCATTCCCTAGACAGCGAACGCTTGATCTCCGGGTAGTCCCTTAGTTTGTAAACAAGGAAGTGACACCCGTGATCAACTCGCCATACGGTCTTATGTCTCCGACGATCCCGACGGATATGTCCGTACGCCGTCATCCGTGTCCTTCCCGAAGCCGACCGGCTAGCCACGATGTATAACTGCCGAAGGTACGGGTTTCTCCCAATAAGGGACGTCCTCTAAGGAGCCGTGAAGTTACTTAACTTCTTTCATGCTTTGTATAAAGCGATAAACTCCGATTCCATCATGAATCGGCGATGCAAGTTTGCTTAGAGGATTTTATAAGAACCACCATATACATTTACTTGTGGCTTTGGTGTTCTTCGGATCCGATGTCCGGTTTGCATCACGGTGTTCTCTCGGAACCGCCGGACATCCGAATACTATAATCCGTAGATAAGCGAATAATTCGGATATCGTCATATCCGACTTAACGCCTTCTATTGATCATGTATTAAGATCATCAGTGAACCTTAGTTCAACTAATATGTTTGTAGGACGATACCAGGTCGGTTGTAGTGTGTACAATACATTGAACTACACGTGACCTGTGCATATCGCTCATTGTCTATGGGTGCACCATGATTCCAATCGCTCTATGATTCATATCCATTGGTGGCTTCAACGAGACCGTCAACTATTGACCGATCCGTTAGATGTCTTAGAAATCTAATTCCTAAGAAGTCATCTGTGATACACATATCTTTCATATCGAGACTTTGTTTCAATATGATTTTCACTCTCAGACCGTTGGTTTTCCAACTGTTGGCTTTCTAACTTCAGAAGACCCACAGCCCGTGGCCCGTGGCCCGTGATAATATCAGAAGACCCACAGCCTGTGGCCCGGGGCCCGTGACCCGAGAACCCGAGAACCCGAGAACCCGAGAACCCGGAACCGGAACCGGACGGGACGGGACGGGCGGGCGGCGCGCGTGTGGTCTTTCCTCTAACCGAAGCACATCTAGGTCCTCCCTCCTTTAAACATATGGGATACCCCTTGGGGTCCCAAACCCCAAACCAATTTCGAATCTTATATACACAACAATTCTTTCTTCCTCTACCGATGAGGGAGAATTACACACAATACCACACTTTCCATGCTTCAAACACCTTACTTCGTGAACCAATATCTCTTTCATTTCTCAATGAAATTTGACGATTCTTGGCCCTACGGTTATCTACGTACTTAGTAGATCATGCATGTGTGAAGAACCGGATTCTCCAACATACGTTACACTAGTGTTTAAGCCGTTAAAGTTGGTCGGTCGCAACTCCCGCCAAAGGCAAATTTCCAACAGTACTCATATATCCAAATCTCTTCCCCATAATTTTAAAATTTTAAATTCACATCTACTCATAAAAATAATATCGGTTATTTAGTCCTTCGTTTCGCCAACAAGAAGTCATGAAGTACTATATTTCTCATTTATTTGCCATATGTGTTCTAAATTTTAAATTCAGACGGACTCAGAGAATTTTTGTCTATTGTTTAGTCTTTTGTTTCGCCAACAAAATGACATCCTTATGAAAGTTCATGAAATGTTAAAATATCTTTATTTCTTTTATATATTCTACTTCCATGTTTCAATTTATGTGATATCATTTCTTTTTTAGTCTGTCTAAAAAAGAATATCATTTTTTTATAATTGGAAAAAAATTAACTTTAAAGTTTTTCTTTTCACCTTAATGAAATGATTAGTCACACAATTGTCTAAGTTTTGTTTTAGACCACACATTTTAAAAGTCAATATTTCTTTTTAAATTTTGTGTTAAGTCAAATAGTGCCACATAAATTGAGACGGAGAAAGTAATTTTTTAAATTTGGACTGATTTAGAGAATTAAGAAATTAGTCACGCGTAGTCAACATACATCTTCATTTCTTTTCCATATGTTCTAAAATTTAAAATTCAGAGAGTCAAAGAGTTACAGTCATTATTTAGTCATTTGTATAACTAATACTAATAAATTATCCTTGATGAATTTTGTTATTCTCATTTTAAGATTTAGGATTTTTAAATATTTATATCTGAAATACCTTTTTTTGGTTGAATTTTCTTGTTTCCTATGAAGTAAATTTTCAAAATATGATCAAATTTTATATATTTGCACGACTAAGTAAATTGATCAGCACGCGAAATGATTGCTATTAATACGTGTGTTGATCACCCACCGTTAATGGCCCCACAAAAGAGATTCCTAGGGCTAGGATCATCACGATCTTTCAATCCCAACCGTTGGATCAAAAGGGAATTTTATTGAAATTTTGTATCTTGAAAATGTCAACCGGTCAAGTGGGGAAAAAGGGTCCCCATTATAAAGGAAAAAAAGATTAAGCACTATCAACTTTATGAATATTTGGAAAAGGCAAGTGAAGTTATCAATGAATGTTGCCTTCGGGATAGGCGAGTTGGTAAGTGGCAATGTGATTGGGTACAATTACTCCGACGTCGCGGATTTGAATTCGTGTGGTGACAGTCTTTGCTGAAATATTGCAAGGGCAGTTGCTGAGTTCGTATCCCGTTGGTCCTCTCCCTTCTGTTGTCACTCGCGCATATCCCTCGATTTACATCCCACCTGGCCAAGGGGCCTCTGGTACTGGTGGGAGTTTCGCCTTCGAGACTTTCCCCTTCACAAAGTTATCAATGAATGTTTGCGTAACAGGGGATGCTAGAGCTTTGATTGCTGATTGTTATTTGAGGTATTTCACCCATAATTTCCTCAATCATCCATCTCGGTGGCAAATAATTGGTGCTGGAGATTGTGAAGTTCGTCTCAATTGTTTGAATCCGTAACCCAATTGAGTTTTAATTAGAAGGTGGAGATTTAGTGAGAGGAGGAAGAAATTAGGTTGAAATTGCAAGAATCCTTGTGATTATTATGGCCGTGACGAAGAATTCACTTGGTACCTTTGAGAGACATGGTGGATATGGTGAAGAAAGTGGTAAGAGGGATGATGAATGAGAAAATAAAAAATAATAAAATTAATCTCTTTCACGGTTCACAAAAATATGTAGTGCACGCACATTCACACATCAGCAAAAGGTGTTTAATAACATATTTTAACTCAAGTTCAGGTGTTCAATTGGAAAGCCCGGTAATTGAGATGTTTAAGTGAAATTTTTTATTGATCACGAGATGTATTCAGCTAAAAATAAATGTAAGACTAATCAACCATGATGATTGTGGTAAGGTGATAAATACTCTTTTATCTTAATTTGGGTCTCAAGTTTATATTTTGAATATGAACTATGAAATCACTTTTATTAGGGAACATTTTACCTCTAATGCAGGACTTTTCGATATAAATTCAAATTTAAATAGGTCTTAATATGGGTATCGAATACCGGGTGAAAAAAATGTTAGACTAAAGTTGATTAAGTTATGGTTTTTTCTGTACATAATTAAGATATATTGATTATATACTGAAGCTCTTTTAGTAAAAAGAAGTTAGTTTTCTCAAGTTTTTATGCTTCATGAGTTACTCTAAATCTGGAATTTCGAAAAACAGAACAAAACGAGATAATTAAATTTTGACAGTGAATTTAGTCCTATGTTAAGTATAGATTTTCTTAATTCATGAGTTTTCTGTGTTGATTTAATGAACTAATGGATTTTGACTTTCTATGGTAAACTGGAATGACTTCTTGACCCTTTAATTTATTTATTTATGAAGCCGTAGAGCAAGTCTAATCTGTACATGCAATAATGAAGAGACTAACGTCAATAGCTGAAGGGTAAAGAAGGGGAACTCAAAATTCAACTCGAGTTCTTCAACGTGAGTTCGAACGGAGCAATTTGCTCTCTTCTGAGGTAGGACCTTGTAGGTGATATAAGTTGTTCTGTTCTTAAGCCCTGGTCATGCAAGCACATCTCGTGATTTACTACTACTATCTCCAGAAATAATTCAACGTAAGCCGGGAGGCTGGATATCAAAATAATAATAATGAAGAGACTAACAATTTACATTTTAATAAAATATTGTAATCACCCATAAATAGTAGAAAAAAATCATCAAAATAAAGTAATGCCGAGATGATTAAGATATTTCTATTCTTTCACTAAAAGTTTTCGATTCGAATCCTGGGAAAGAAAAATCTTTCGATAGGATGAAAATCTTGCTTTCTTAGTGAACCTATATATCTAATGTGAATTCGTATCAGTCGGATCAGTAAGTTTCACATACCAAATACTTACAACAACAACGACAAAACCTACACATCAATGCTAAACAAATTGGGGATCATGAATCAACGTTATATATCAGCCTAGTGTAACGCGCCACCTTTAACCGATCAAGCTCACACAAGAGGAATTAGATCAATCGAAATACCTAAAGAAGAAAAATCCACTTGGAGTTTTATGCATGAAGTAACTTAAAACAATTAAGCAATGGCACCTTACCTAAAGTCTTGAGTAGCCAAGTGAACAATGTCAGGCTGTCCATCTTTTTAATTGGCATGCAACAACATCACTTACGTTACAATTTGCCTCAGCAAAAGAAGGAAAAATAAATTAATAAAAACCTTATTGTATAAGTTCACGTAATGTAAATTATATTACGTATGTATTAACATTATGTTCTGGTAAAGGTAGTTAATAAAAAATGATAGATTATGAAAGTAAATTAGGAACACCAAAGGCATGTGGAAGAAGTGTAAGAGTTAGTTGGAGTTGGGTAGTAACAGCTATCAAAAGAATATAACTTTTCCCACGTGTTATCTTCAAAGGGTTACATTGTAGTAGCAATATTTTAGACAAAAGGACTTGATTGTTTCTTGAAATCTCGAGCATTTGAATTACTACGATTCGATTTAAGGTTGAAGAAATCGTAAATAATGGATATTGAGCCTAATTTAACCCCAAAAACTAGCTTATAGGGTGAAGATTGTCCAAGTCCATATAAGGAGTTCATGTTTTCATTACATATCCGATGTGAGACTCTAACACTCCCCCGCACGCCCAGACCTCGTTAACTGGAGAGTGGACAATATAATTTGAGGGCTCAACATCGGTGAACAAAGAATTGGAATGAGTCTGACTCTGATACCATGTAAAGAGCGGATGTTGAGCCTAACTCAACCCCAAAAACTAGCTTGTAGGATGCAGATTGTCCAAGTTCATATAAGGAATCCATGTTCCATTGTATATTCGATGTGAGACTCTTAACATAAATTAATGTAAATTTGGGTTTGCGCTAAAATTTGTGGTAATTTGGCGCTATAATGCTAGAAGTTTTGATGCTAGGGCTAAGTTGGCGCGATAGCATAACGAATTCTGAATCCAATGTGCCAAAAAAAGAAAAACTAGGAGTACTGATATACTCGCTAAGTTGGTACAATAGCACAAGAATTAAGACCATGTTAAGTTCGCCAATCCATATGTAATGGCACGACTGAGATTTTAGATGTTTTTCAAATTAATTTTGAGGTCCATCCATCCATCCAGTGGATTTCGAAAACACTTGATATATATATATATATATAAAAGGAGTTGTAATTGGGAATTTCTTGTGTTCTTCTCTTTCATAATGAAAAATTATCTCTGCTTTGACCTAAAAATGTGAGCTTGATCAACGTCATTAAATTCTTGTATTATTTTTTCTTTTCTATTTACTTTGTTTCTGATATTATGTTAGTTAACCTAAGATCTTCTTTAACAAAAAGTAGAGAAGTTAGTTAAGTAGAGAAGTCGAGATGTTTCCATATATACTATTTGCAGATTAATCTTTTGCTATAACATCATATAGTAGTTGGTTAAATGTGAAAAATAGACACAAATTTAAAGAAAAAAATTCAAAGACCTAAGAGACATGATCACCAAAACAAGATCTCTGTCTTCAAATGGGGATAAAATAGCGGAAAAGGGTCATGTTTGCCCCGTTAATATTCAACATATGTTATATTCACAATTCCTTATACTTTTTTGACATATTAGTTCTTATCATCCTATTTTTGACTTATATTTACCCCTGAATAATTAATTTCCCTTGTCTCCACCTTATTATCCTACGTGACGCCCACGTGAATAAATTTTTTCTCCCAATTTAATTCTCTCAAATTAAACCAGACCCACACCCAAATAACCGACCGGTTGTCATCGTATAGTAGTTAGTTAAATTTGAAAAATAGACACAAATTTAAAGAAAAAATTCAAAGCATTGAGGGACATGATCACCAAAACAAGATCTTTGTCTTCAAATGGGGATAAAAATAGTTATGTTGCAATCCTTGAAAAGATTCATTACTAGTATTAGCAGTGAGTGGAGACAAGCTTTGAAATCTCTTGTTAGCAGTACAATTCTCTTGTAGTACTAGTTTTAATGTAATATCTAATATTAGATAAATAGTATATATAATACTTTTTAAAAAGTGAGTAAAGACAAGCTTTCAAATTCCTTAAAGACAATAAAATCAGCCAAGTTATGAAATTCTTATCCAATGCCACTTTTATGAATGGTTGCCTTGTTGGTGTTGGGACATTTCCCTGTTGTTTTTTTGCTTTTATGGTAGATCCACATCTTTACTTAGCCATCAATGGAAATGTTTGTAATAAATAAGATCACTTCATTCTTCATTATAAATATTGTGTTCTAGTCATGTAAATAAAGAAATATTCGGTAGATAATGCTTTCCTTTTATGGACCCTAACGACACATATTTAGATTAGTCGGATCAATTGGTTCTAGTGTTAGATACCTAATAGTTTCAGCCACCAATGAATGTAATGGATAGCTAAGATCATTTTATCTTTAATTAGATGTTTTGGGTTCGAGCTTTATGAATAAAAAAGCCTTAATACGAAACACTTTCTCTTCATGAATCTTATATAACACGAATTTGAATTAATTAATCGGTTCAATAGTTCTTATGTTGGATATAGATGGTTAACTAGGAAATAAAAATACATCTTTACGTAGTAGCCAGTGATGAATGTGATGAAATAGATGAGATCTCTATATCTTTAAATAGGTGTCTTGGCTTCGAATCCTGTAAATTGAGGAATTAGAAATTCTTTCCCTTCATGAATTCTATACAATGTGAGTCTAGATTAATCGGTTGAGTCAATTCTGATGTCAACTACCAGATAGTTAATTTAGCATTTTTACTTAGCCATTGATAAATATGATACAATAGATGAGAACCATCCATTCTTGAATAGAAGTTTTGGGTTCGAGGCCGTGTAAATATATATCCTTCACGGGAAACATTTTCTTTCATGAATCTATATAACGCTACAGGACTAGTTGCTTCGATTCCACTCATGTCAGCTTAGTTAATTTTAACCGGATCCGATACTAGCATATAGTTTATCAGGAAAAGAAACAAATCTTTACTTGCTAAATCACCCACAGTATTTTTACTATTTACACTTTTCACCCACTCTTGTATAGGCCCCACACTCAAAACATTTTTTTAAAAATGATTAGATGTGCTGTTAATATTATAGTACTTCCACTGTCTCAATTTACGGGGTATTATTTATAGTACTTCCACTGTCTCAATTTACGGGGTATTATTTTTTTTAATATGTTTTTAAAAGAATATTAATTATTTATATTTAAAAATAAATTAACTTTATGAGATAATTTAATATCACATATTTATATAAAAATTATTTTAAGTCACATATTTTAAATTTTTTCTTTAACGATGTGCCTTGTTAAATGAGACGGAGGGAGTAATAACTAATAACTTTAAACAATAAGCCCTGTCTGGCTGTCCATAACCCCTGCCCTCTCTGTTATATTGTACCATAATAATCGCCTCCAACAGCTTGAACCAAAAAAAAAAACAAGAGTAAGGTCCATTCCAATTCCAATTCCAATTCCATTTCCATTTCCATCATACCAAAAGCAAAAGTTAAAGCCAAAAAAATAAAGATTAAAGAGAACAATAATAATTCAAAGAACAAGTGTTTCTTTGTTCTTTGTTTTTTGTTAGTGAAAAAAATATTAACTTCAAAAATGCAGAATCAACAACTACAAACACTGATGCAAGGTGGACAACAAATGTCAGGGAGTTTAGGTTTCAATGGGAATAATATAAGTAAAGAAGATGAAGAAATGTCAAAATCAGCATTATCAAGTTTTAGAGCTAAAGAAGAAGAGATTGAGAAAAAGAAACTTGAAGTTAAGGAAAAAGTTCAAGCTCAGTTAGATCGTATTGAAGAAGAAACTAGACGTTTGGCTATTATTCGTGAGGTTTGTTTACTATTATTTTTTTTCTTCATATTTTCTTGAAATTTACTGTTAAAATTGGGATTTTGGTGGGTTTTTTGTGCTTATTTGAAGATTAAAGATTGGTGTGTTAGTATTTTTTTAGTATGGGGTTTTGGTTTTAGTTAGTGTTATGAGGTTTGTCTACTGTTTTTTTTTTTTGTAAAAAAGATTACAGCTTTATTTCCGTTCTTGAATTTTGATCTGAAAATATGCCCTTACAGTTTTTTTTTTTTAATTTTTTTTTTGTAGATTAAAGATTTTTGTGTTCTTTTTAAAAAAAAAAACAATTTAGTATGGGTTTTGATTTTCTCTTCATTCTTGAAATTTGAGCTGGAAATTTACTCTTAAATTTGGTATTTTTTGTGGGGTTTCTGCATACTTGAAGATTAGTTGTTTTTTTTGAATGGGGGTTTGGTTTTTTTTTTAGCCCAAGAACTTGAAATAGCTAAAGACTTGTTGTGCAGTTTTATCTCCATTCTTGAATTTTGAGCTGGAAATATGTCCTTAAAGTTGGATTATTTTTGTTGGGTTTGATTTTTTTCTTCATTCTTGAATTTACAAGTGAAAATTTGCTCTTAAAGTTGGATTTTTGTTTGTGGGGTTTGATTTTTCTTCATTCTTGAATTTTTAAGGAAAAAATTGCTCTTAAAGTTTGGTTTTTGGTGTGGGGTTTCTGCATACTTGAAGATTAAAGACGTGTTTTCTATTATTAGTATGTAGGCGTTTGACGATGCATTTTCATATCATGATTTCATAATTTGATTTCAAATCACCGTTTGGTTATGCAATTTGGACAAAACTTCAACTTCATATCATGATTTGAAATCCCAAATCATCCAAAAAGGTGTGATTTGGGATTCCAAATCATGATTTCAAATCTTTTTTAATGTAAAACTTGACTCATAAGTTTATATTTTGTAAAAAAAGTTCATAAGTTGGTAGATATATTTACTAATCATGTTTACCAACCATTTTATCAAATATTAAAAGATCTGCAAATTGGTAGTCCATACCATATGAGAGGACTATATTAAAGAATAGTTGAACAACAACTCAAGTTCAATTTTCCTTTTTATTGAACTAAAGTTGATGTTGTATTTTTTAGAAAGCCTTTCTACAACAACATACCCAGTGAAATCTCATAACGTGGGGTTTGGAGAGTGTATTGTGTACACAGACCTTACCTCTACCTTGACTGTTTTCGAGAGACCCTCGGCTCAAGACAAAACACAAGCATAAGCTATTAGAAAGCCTTTCTAGTAGCTTATTAATTTTGTTATTGTCTATGATTTGCTCATTTGTTAAGATTGTATGAGAATTGAGAAATATTTGATGGTTTTCACAACTTGTGGGCTCTTATGTCTATGAGAAAAAATACAACTTAAGAAACCCAAATTACATGTCCAAAATGCTTACTGAAAGTCTTATGCCTTAGGGTGAAAGACTCCAATCCACTCGATACAATATTGAGAACACAAAAAATCCTTACAAGAAAAAGGATACTTTACATCGTAAAATGAACCAACAAAAAAAAAATTCTTACTTGATAAAGGCGGGACTAATCTCTTTCAAACATCACCAAAAGGATGTGGTGCAGTGTATGAGGCTGCTCCTCCTTTAACTAGAGGTCTCGGGTTCGAACCATGAGTATGTAAAAATCCTTGGTAGGAGCGCTTCCCCAGAAATGGGCTCTACGCGGCGCAAATCCGAATATAGTCGGACTCCAATGCGGGTACGGACACCGGGTGAGAAACCAAAAAAAAAAATACTTGTCCAAACAAAACTTCAACTTCAACTTCAAATAGTCATATTCAAATCATTCATATCATGATTTCAAATCATGTCCAAACGGCTCCTTATTATGGGGGTATGTTTACTCTTTTTTTTTTTTTTTTAAAGAAAGCTTACAACTTTCTCTTCATTCTTGAATTTTGAGCTGGAAATGAGCCCTTAAAGTTGGATTTTTCATGGGGTTTTCTGCATATTTGTTGATTAAAGACTTGTGTGTTCTTTATTTAAGTATGGGGTTTGATTTTTTCTTCATTCTTGAATTTATAAGTGAAATACTCTTTAACAGTTGGGATTTTTTGTGGGGTTTTGTGCATACTTGAAGATTAAAGATTGGTGTGTTCTTTTTTGAAGTATGGGGTTTGATTTTCTCTTTATTCTTGAATTTGTAAGTGAAAATTTTCCCTTAAAGTTGGAATTTTTGTGGGGTTTTCTGAATACTTTTGAAGATTAAAGATTGGCGTGATGGGTTTTTCGGTATGTTTTTTTTGATTTTTTAGCTCAAGAAGTTGAAATAGCTTTAGACTTCTTTTTTTAAATCTGATAAATATGTTTGCTAGTAGCAAATATTGGTACAAAATATGTATAAATTTTGGAAATTTCAACTGTTGACAGGGTAATAACTTCAGATCAAGATATGGCCGTTTATATTGGTACATAATGTTATAAATTTTGAAATTTCAAATGTTGAGAAGGGTAATTAGCTTCACATTAAGTTTCTTCATACATCATACTAAGTTCAACTTAAATTATCAGGAACTAGAAGCATTATCAGATCCAATGAAGAAAGAAGTTTCAACGGTCCGAAAGAGGATTGATATTGTCAACAAGGAGTTAAAACCCCTGGGACAGATATGCCAGAAGAAGGTATAAACCATATTTGCCACTACATTCTTCAATTTACTCTCACCAATTTTGTGTTCCCATCACCCATACGACCTACTTTTTGTCCCTTTTTATTTTTTTTCGTGTTTTCAACTGTCATCTTTTTGGCAGGGGGTTCAGGCAGACACCAGTGGCTCCTTTATTGTTCAACTGAATCTATATTTGCCTCTACATTCTTGAATTTACACTCACCAATTCTGTTTGCAATAGCCTATATGATGTCTTTTTCTTACAATGGGTTAGACCTGTTTGTTCGCACCTCGACTAGTACTTGCTACATCCAATTACTAGCTTAGGTATCGGGTGACTTTTCCAACCAAGGGTTAGGCGGATGGGAAGAATTCACTTAGCGTTTTCCGTCTGCATGGCCCATAGGACATATCTTTGTCCTTTTGTCGTGTTTTAAACTCTTTAATTATTCTTTTTATAGAATCTTTTTCTTTTTCATGGGGGTCACGTTGGTGGGGTAATAATTCTTGTAGATGGTATATCAATCTACGTTGCTCGTACCCTCAAAATATTCTGCCGCACTCATATCAGATCCTCAAAAATTGTATAGCTTTTGGAGGATCTGACACACACTTGGTGATATTTTTGAAGAGTCCGAGCAACATAGATATCAATATAATGAATCAAATACTTATAATACTTCATCTGGATTTGGTTAATGGCTGAGATGAGATTTACTTACTGATATAAACTTCTTAATGAGTTATTTGATTATGGTCATTTTAATCTGTAATTACAGGAGAGAGAATACAAAGAAGCTCTTGAGCTCTTCAATGAAAAACACAAGGAAAAAGTAAATCTTATATCAAGATTGATGGAGGTGAATATGATTTTACTAAATTTATTGGTTTAGAATAATTCAAGTCGTGGAAACAGCCTCTTGCAGAAATGTGAGGTAAGGTTGCGTACAATAAGACCCTTGTGGTCCGACTCTTCCCCGGACCTCGCGCATAGCGGGAGCTTAGTGCACCGGGTTGCCCTTTTTAGAATAATACATTTTCTTGTCTGTAATTTAGAACTCTTTTCAATGTGTCTGATCGTTATGTTTCATCGTATGTATAGCTGGTGGGCGAAAGCGAGAAAATGAGGATGAAGAAGTTGGAGGAGCTGAACAAGAGTATAGAAACTATTCAGTGAAAAAACTACCTTAAATAAAGCTCAGTGAAGACATTAGGCTTGTGTGATATATTTAAGATAATCGAAATTTCTATTTATATATGGTTGTTTTCGCATTTGGTGGGTGTAATTCTTTCTTTTTTCCCCTTGTTTTTGTTGTTCTATGTTCATTTTTAGCATTTTGAAGGAGGATGATCTAATTTTAGGTGTCAAAGGGAAATACCCTTGTAAACATGTTTGTAACTAAAACATGTCTCTCAAGCTGTGGATTCTTTTTCTATTATTGTTCTCTTTTCATATCTCTCGTCTTTCAATGTATCGAGCAGCTGTGCGAAAGCCGTTGCGTCTTGGCGCATCTCTTTTCTTGTTTGTTAGTGCCCCTTGTACAATAGCTCACTCTCTGAGAGTGATCGGGAAGTATTCTCTCTGTCCCTCCGTAGTTTGGTAAAATTGTATTCCGTGAAGAAAAGTTAACTTTCTTATCAAATTGTCTTGCATTTATGTGATTTAGTTTGACTCGGTATGAAGTTCAAGAATGATAGGAAGTTCTGATTCTTCCTTGTTGGCTTTACTTAAGTGTGTTTTTATCTTCTTTTTTTTTTTGTATTTTGTGGACTTGATGAAAATTATGTTTGTTTTACTTAGTTTTGACTGGAGTTTATGAAATTGTGGATTTCCGATGATCTATTAATGTAGAAATGTTAAACTAAGATTGGACTTTTACTCTTATAGTTTTACATTGTGGTTGGTATTAGAGATGAATTCAAGATTTTTAAGTCAATGAATGTAATGTGTGTTAGTGTCAATCTAGTATCATCAATGATGAAATGAATTGAGCACAATAATATAATGGTAACTCAAAATAACTTAAAATCAACAACAATGAATTCAGCAAATTAAAAACACATACTAACTTGGTGTCGATAGAGGCCTGCTTGATGCAGTGTCCTAAGACAAAAATTCGCCCCCACTTGTCTGCGAGTTTACGGACGTCTGTCTAGAGGATACAACTATCTAAGTGAGAGTTCTAGCACAAGAACTTCACTTCTGGCGAATTTACTATATGTGTTCTTTAAAAACTTGTTTTGAAGAAGAAGAAGTAGAAGCCACAATCTTAAATCATTAATTGTGAAAAACTGATTGATTGTAGTTTGTTCTTTCTTGTTGTATATATTTCTTCCAACGAAGTGATCAACATTCTTTATATGGTACTGCATATGAACAGTTACAACCATTCATACCAAAGGTTGTAATTGTTCTGAAAAATTGCAACATTTGATTCAAATTTTCTATCCGTTGATCACTTTATTTCTTCTTAATTCCATATAAGTTCCAACAATACCCCATATTTATTCAAACATCAACAATGTGTACCTCTATATACATACATACATATTTTGATGGAAACATAGCCTCTCCTTTGGGGTAGAATTTTAATACATATTCTTATTCAAGTCTTATTGACCTCACCATTTATGAACACCAATTCCTCTAGACTAGCAAGAATTTATTCCATTATGGTTTATTTTTAAGTATATTTTTGTGGTTATAAAAGCATATTATTAAAGATAAAATAAGATATTCTTCATAAAAGAATTTTATGAAAGTTACCTCTCTTGATGCGTGACAGCTATGTAGTAAGAAATTCCAAGTTGAATTGTTTTTATATATAAAAAGGTGCAATTAGTGTCATATAAAGTAAAACAAATATAGTACATAATTTTAGACATTCGAGATTATGAGTAAGAATGTGAGGCTATCATGCAAATTTTCTGTGTTCTAATTTTATCAGATGTTATGAAGTAACTATCATGCATATATACTATTTGTCTAGTTTTCGCTATATATTCTGGGGCGCCGTATTTTTTGTGTGGATGAGCAAGAGAGTATTGTAAACACAAACTCCCTATTTTGATTATAGTGAAATCTGCAGTGTTAAAGTAGACGTAGCTCTCGCATTGAAAGTGAATCACTATAAATCTGTGTGTTATTTGTTCTTCATTTATTTACTATTTTCTGATTAGGTCGGATTTTGGACTCAAATCCTAACACTTCTCTAACTTATGGTGCTTTTTTCTTATTTTTCTTCTGGTGTTATGTATTGATTTTGGGTATGATTATTCTGAGTTCGTAATGAATCTCAAATTTGGGTATAAAACAGTTTCTATCAAAAAGAATTCTATTGCTAGAATTTGAATCCGAAATTTATGATTAAGTACGAATGAATACTTATTAGTCCGCCAAGTTTTTGATGGTCTCCTAGTGGCTTAAAGCCATTGATTAGGCCATTGTACTTCTCTAACGTAAACTTGGCTTTCAAGTATGTCGAAAACTGATTAATTGGCACAAAAAATATCAAATGAACCAAAGTTAGTATTCCCTCTGTCTCATATTACTTGATCATTTTTCATTTTACACGCTTCTAAAAAATCATAAATAAGAAAGATATTTTTACTATATTATTCTTATCTCTCTTTAATTAATTGCATTTTAATCAATTAGTTACTTTGAAAAACAATTAATGTCAAGAGCAAAGTAAGAATTTTTTTATTTATTTTATTTAGTTTTATTTTTAAAAAATGGTCAAGTAATTTGAGATGAATATTTTTAATATTATGGCCAAATAATATAAGACCCGAGGGAATAGTATATGAGAAGTCTCTAGGAGAACAAAGTTTATTAGATTTCATTGGGAATTAAAGCTATGACAAAAAAGCCTAAACTTTATCTACAAAAGCTAACCACTTTACCTACAAAAGAAGCTAAATTGATTACTTGCAGTATATCTTCATTAGGGATTTTAACCATATCTTTTAAAAATTTGACTAACTTTATTCTTTCTGACGTGTTTGAATAAGCTTAGCCAATTTTATATAGTAACAAAAAAGCATCTATGTTATGAGTTGTTTTAATTTAGGGACAAGGGTTAAATATATGCTTTTACTTTTTTTTATTAATTAACTTTATCCTCTGTTAGTAATTGTGAATAAAAATATATCTGTCGTTATCAAATTTTACACATATATTTTCTATTTGTCTGGAAACACCAAATCTTCCTAAATCATCCAATTTATAAAAAATTACTCACTCCCTTTATTGACCCGCTCGCTGTTTTTTTATTGCAGTTAGCGCGCTTGACTAATAAGATAGAAAGGGCCTTTCTCGCTTGTTTGAAGCCATATAAGGCTTTCTTCAATCGGCAAACGAGGGGGAAGTCTGGCACACCAACCCTTGTTGAGATAGGGACTCCAGCGCAACGGTAAGAAAAAGTCACTCAGTGAATTGGTGGATCACACACTTGGAGACAGGGACAGGGGCATGCATGACTCTTTAGAAAGTATACAAGTGTTGAAAGAGTGAAGTCTGGGGACAACAGTAAACGTGGGGAATGACACCTCCGCCCTACTAAAGAAGTTCGCAAGCAAGGGACATGCCGAACACCTACCTTTCCAACTAAGTCCAAGGCGAGGACCCTTTAATTGACGTTGCGTTCCTTCGTCAGCAAGCGGTGGCCAACAAGGCCCCTTTCCAACTAGTCAAGTGGTTGAACGCCCCTCTCCAACTAGTCAAGTGGCTGAACGCCCTGTTGCTGAAAGATAGAGATCAAGCTTTCTAAATGAGATTGAGTTCCACGAATATGCAGGCTAGAAAGATGCTATTTGCTGCTATGCACTAGTGTGCCACAGAAGTCATGGGTGATCATTGGTCCGATGCTTCGGGCGAAACCAATTCCCAGGGTGTGACGGGCGGTGTGTACAGGGCCCGGGTACATATTCACCGCGGCATGCTGATCCCCCTCTCCAACTAGTCAAGTAGATGAAGGCCCCTTTCCCTAAATATCTTGGGAAGCGAAGAGGACACTGAACGGTAAATAATTTGAGATAACTATTTTTAGTAACCACAATAAATAATTTGAGACGATGGAGTAGTTAAAGATCATTTTTGGCTTTGCGTTTGCTTTTCGGTGTAATTTTAAAATTTTAAACAAACACGTTGTTAGTTTTTTATAATTTTGATTTGTCAAACATAACCAGAGGGCAGATTCAATGTTACGACACCGAGTTCATTTAAATCAAATACTATTAAAGTGGATTATAAATTTAGGTATATAAATTAACTAAAATATAATAAATTTAAAATTTAAAACTTTTAAAGATCGAATTCATAAAATTTAAATTTTACATGTAGCAACAACATATTTTAATATTTAAAAATTTTAAAATGGAGTTAATGAGAGAAAATTAGCAACGAAGAATACAATAGTTTAGCACTGCGCAGAAGAAGGCTTAATCGAATATGAATTATTAGTGCAAAATCTGATACTATGTAGGGCTGTGTTTACAACTACTTAAAATAAGGAATCTGAGCCGTTACATTTATTAGAGGGACACATGTCATAAATCAAGAGGGGGACTCGGGGAAATGGAGGGGAAGGGCACCGGAGAGGAGCCGCTTCCCACATTGGGGGCAAATTTCTCCCTAACAAAGGTAATTTTTTACCTAGAAAAACTTAAACCTAAAACCTCAAATTAAGAATATAGTGACGTAGGAGAACTTATCACTCTACCACAATCCTTATTTATCCGGACAATACTTTATTATTAATATAACTTGAGAGTAAGAAGAAGGAAGAAGAAAGAAGAAAAAGAAAAAGAAAAAGAGGAGGGAAGTTTTTTTTTCTTTTTAGAAAAAGCAGGGAACATAACCGTTGGAGGAGACAAAAAGGATACCAAATAGAACATGGTGCCAACTGCCAAGTATAGTGTTTGGGGATTTGAATAGAATAGTACTGACCCGTGAATAAAGGCATAAGAAAACAGCCAAAATATTTCTTTTCTCCTATGCTCCAACGGTACTATAATAACAAGCGTTCCAACTTCCAAAGTTATGCAAAATGTATCAATTCTATTCTTTATAATAAGGCTGAATACACGGTAACTTCTTAAATTTATCGGTAAATTTCATTTAGTAGGCGTATGGTCATAGATTTCAAATAATTTTTACTTTATTTGAAATTTATGAAGTTGAAGATAAAGTTATATTTAATTATATTTTTTGTAAAAAATATTTGAAATACGTTCATGCTTGATTGTATTTATATAGGAAAATTTAAAAAATTTACAATTTGTTCACTTTGACATTTCAAAAAATAGCCCATAATTTACATTGCAAAGCTTTGGCCCGGAAACACTTTTTATATAGTATTATACAATTATATACAAAAGACAAGTACATTATGTATATAGGTGTTTGAAGGTTTATACATATCTATACACCTATATACATAAACACTCATATACATTCATATACACACATATACAATATTATACACTATTATACACCCACTGCCCTTGCCCCTTCTGATTTCTCCATCGCCAACCTCAACCACCTCCGCGCGACCCCACTGCCGTCACCTGCATTCCACCACCGACTACTCCACCTCCAACTTGATGAGTTTTTCAATAGATCTTGATCTATTCTAGACTAGGTAATTTCTGATCAGACCTGAGCCACCACAGCGTAGGAGGCGGCCAGATCTGAGCCACCGTTGTCGGAGAAAAGAGAGGAAGCGCGACAGAGAGAGAGGAGGCGTGGTAGAGAGAGAGAGCGACAGAGGAGGAGTGGGTGCATAGAGAGAAGGCCGACGAACTCTCTCTCTGTCTTTTTCGGTGGTGCCGATCGACGGCGGAGGCGTTGGAATGCGATTATTAGGGTCCAGCGATGAAGAAAGGGGAGGGGGGAGGAATGAGTGAGTGTAGAGAGAGAGGGGAAGGAGGAGGATGGAGTTGGTCATTTTTTGTAAGATTTAAAAAGGTGGGTTAATTTTGATAGTATTAGTACCCTAATTAAAATAGGGTGTAATTATTCCTTATATATAACCTTCAAAAGTGAAAAGTGAGTTGGAAAACATGTTATAAGTTGTTTTACAAATTTAAAATACAACTTCAAATTGGATTTAGAATTTCATGGTATTTCATGGTCAAACAGCCATTTTCAAATAAAATGAAAAGATATTTCAAAAAAGTAAATAATTTATATGGCCAAACGGGTCATTCAATACTCAAGCTATGACTCGTTCCGATTAATCACATGAACACATGATAAATTACTTATATTAGATATTTATGGTTCAAATTTTTATAATTTTTTTGCCCGTGTTCTCAATCGGTCATGCTTAGATAATGGTAACACTTTATCATGAGTTCAACTGCTAAATTGAAACAGACCGTAATACAAGTATATGAATGAAATTTACTTTACAAATTTAAAAAGTTATCGATGTATTCCGCCATATAGTAAACTATTCTTATAATGGAAAACAATCAATCATGATACTATCGAGAGTGATATACTAATTACCACTTAATGGTTGTAGTTTCTAGAACTTTCAGTTTTTCACAGTGACCTTAACTAAAAATGATTGTTTTTTATCTTCCAGAATTTGGTTGGTTAGCACAATTCTGCAGACCTAAGAAGCTAATTAATGGAGAATAGAGAGAGAATTCTTATTAACATCAATATTAATGAATTCATACAACTCAATCGAATCGTGTATATGTAAGCTAAGAGTTTACAATGAGCTAATCCTTCTATTAACTGCTAACCGCCTTTATTTAACAACCTCTAACTCCAACTAACTCTTATAACGGAAAAGACTAATATGCCCATAATAGAAACTGATATACCTTTATACACATATGGTATATGAAGAAAGATTCTAAGCATAATGGTAGAAGTAGCCAACAAGCAAGTAACTATGATTCTTTTTTTCTTTCTTTTAGATCTATTCATATTATTTAGGTTTTACTCACTTTTCTTTTTTGAACTTTTAAGTTTAAATTTAATATAAATGCGAAATTAAAATTCCCTATTATTGTTCTTTTATTTGTTGATCGTTCATCATGTTTTGAAGGTAATCAACTCATGTTTGCTATAGAAGATTAACTATAATTAACTTGTAAATAACCTTATAATGTAAGGATTTCGTACAATGACATATATAAAAGTTAAACTCTCAAACTATTGTAAGGATGTAGTGTATTATTGTATTCATTATTGATTTATGTTAATGTAATTTAACTTGTTATAAAGAATTACTTAACCTTTATATATTTCAAATATATAGTGTCGCACTTAATAATGCACCAAATTGTACCTGTACATCTTAATTACTCCTAACAAACATTTCATCTAGTGAGCAAAACATATTATACTTTTTAACTTTTAAAAATTAGAATTTTTATCAAGAATGGCAGGATCATCATGCAAGTGTGCTCTTCACTTTAAGGTCATTCATTTAAGTTCTCCATGTGTCTTCAAAGCTATTGAGTAGGCTATTGTACAATATAGTTGTAGCATATTCTAAGGTACTTGGCTTTCAAGTTCAAATTATCTCAAACGGCGTCTGGTACTCGCTTTGGGGCTCACCTTGTTTTCGATATTCGCTTTGAAATCCGACTAATTCAGATTCGTGTCAGAAAATTTTACTTTAGGATGTGTAACTAAAGATGATTGCATTCTTAGATTCAAACCCGAGATTTTTGATTGAGGATGGATGAATACTTACTATTGCACCATAATCTTTAATGTAAAAGCAAAGCCCTAACTTTAGCTATAAAAGCTAATATGAAATCGTCCTTTACTTGAGTGCTAGTAAGAAATTCAAACCATTTAATACTTCTTCTTTCTCTCTTATGCCTTCAGCATTTGGTGTTTGAAATTTACCGTCTGATTAATCCAAACTCGCTCCATAAAAAGTTCAATATCGGAGGTTTTAACGCTCCTTATAACAAAAATAATTTTAAAAAATACTTTATTTACCGAATTCAAACACGAAATATATGATTAAACGAAAAAGAACCTTTATCATTCCACTACTCAAAAAGGTCACTTAGTTACTTCCCAATTCCAATAATGTAAAGCCAAAATTGGGTTTTATACTCTCTTGAGCCCATTTTACATTTTGGATCCTAGTCTATACCTATTTGGGCTATTAGTCAATCCAGCATCTTGAATCTACTGTATGTATTTTACATTGGGCTTTTATCTTACGTAGTTTTCCAAGCATTATGTCTTAGATTGTTGGGTGAAGTGCACAAATAACTGATTTGAGGCCCGCTATTTAAGGCATAGTCTAAGAAGTTCAGTAATTTTTGTAAGTTCAGCCATTTCAAAATTAACTTCATCAGAAGTTATGGAACTGAACTCCAAAGAGAGTCCACTAAAAGGTAGAGTAGACAAGCCTTTTTTTGAAGTTTGCCAACACTAGGTATAAAATGAATGATTTGACAAAAAATGATTTCAAAAACAACAATATACCAGTATAATCCCACAAGTGGAATAGGAGGAAGGTGGGCGTCAGTATCATTTTTGTGTAATAAAATGCTTTAGACAACCCAATTATAATATTGTTGTTAAGTTATAAATCTCCCTAGACCCATATTGTGTGATTTCACTGGATATGTTGTTGTTGTTAAGTTATAAATCTAGTTCATATTTGGGCCCATTCATATTTGGACGGTCTTCTTCCGTAGTACTATGAGATATCACTCCTTTTGGGCTAGTCTGCTTCCCCTATGGGCCCAAATTGATCAAACTAAGTTACAAACTAAAACCATTTTCAATTTTGGATCAGTGATTCCATAGATTTGGGCTCACTCAGGCCTTTTACCATATTGATTGGGGAAATAATAATGGAATCCAATATTATGAAATGTTTTTCCAAGATGTGGATAACTCCACCAACAAAGGGACCAACTTAACTGATTTTTGATGGGTCATAAACAAATGCGAATTCCGGATTTAAACTAAATTTCTTTCTTATTAGCACTGAACTCACTCTTTTTTGAAAGTGTGTAGATTTAGATCTAATATTTATCAAAATTTTAATAGACTTTTGTATATAAAACTAAGCTTTGCATTGAAACGTTGAATTTGGATGAATTCGAAGTTGAATTAGGGGTGTAAAATGGGCGGATAAAAAATTACTTTGGCTGAAATGGATTGAGTTAAAAAGTGAGTCACAACTCAACCCTCAAATTTTTACTAAGTTTTAATTTTTTAAGTAATTGATAAAACTACCTTTTCTTTAGTATAATTATATATAACAAATCAAACAAAAAAATGTCTTTTTGAAAATATTTTGATAAGATTTTTCATGAATCAATTTGGACTACATTTAAGCCCAATTTTTAGATGAGCTGAAATTGATTAGGCTAAAATAGGTTAAGCTAATATGACCCGTTCAAACATGGAGGGGTAGTGTGCAGTGGCAAAGTCAAAAATCTCATTAAGGATGTATTATTCAACGAATGGTGTTTAACTGATTACCCTTTCCTTTAGGTAGGTATGCCACTAATTGTGGGATCATATTTTCATAAATTAATTTTACCTTTACGTTGAATTTTGAAATGCATCTGCCCCTCAGCAGTTGGTAGTAAAAATACCCTATCACTCATCTATAGACTATACATATGTAAGAACATTTGGATCCTGCTAGCTCTCCCCAGAGTGACCAGTAAGTGCAGTACATGAATTGCAGAGAGACTATATTGATGAGAAGCAACTGACAGCTTATCTATGTAGTGGCAGAATAAAGCTTGCTTTGTCCCCAGGAGCACGGGGGAATTGGTAAGTGGCAAGGTGATTGGGTTACAATTACTTCGACGTTGCGGGTTCGAATTCGTGTGGTGACAGTCTTTACTGAAATATTGCAAGGGTTGTTGCTGGGTTCGTGTCCCGTTGGTCCTCTCCCTTGCAGGGCTGCAACTCGCGCATATCCTTCGATTTACATACCACCTGGCCAAGAGGCCTCTGGTACAGGTGGGGGTTTTCGCTTTCGGGACTTTCCCTTCACAAAGAATAAAGCTTGCTTTAATGGTGGATAGAAAGAAAACAAAAGGACGTACACAGTGCATGCACGTACTCATTATAAAGCTGCAAGTCAAAGACTACTCTGTGGCTATATATGATTTTCTGTTAATTACTTGGTTTCTGTCAAAGTAAAAGTTCATTAGTATTACAAATTCTACGTTACAAAAAGAATGAAGGCACTTTATAATAGGGATTACAATCCTGCACCCGACCTAGAGTTGTGATGAAATAGATAGAATGAGCATTGTTTGCTAATTCCATAAACAAATAATCATTCATTCTTTGAGACAAGTAGGGGTCATTTGGTAGGTTATATTAGATAAAATAATAGATATAATCTAAAGAATGGATTTTGAGTCTAACTTAACCCCAAAAGCTAGCTTGTAGGGTGAGAATTGTCCAAGTCCATATAATGAGTTCATGTTCCCATTCCATTTTCGATGTGAAACTCTTAACAAATAATGTATTAGTTTTGGTATTACTAATCCCTTGCTTGATACCCTTTTCCAACCTATGTCACCCTCCATAAAAAAATACCCTCACTATCCTGTACCTTAAAAAAATAAAAAATAAAATATATATATATATATATATATATATACACACGAGATTCATTTCATGTAGTCGCGAGGTGGGTAGATATAGCTAGAGAAGAAGAGAATGTCGACAATATCCTAAATTAAGATATCTATGTTGAGTGGGCAGCAACTTTTGATGATCATGTAATGTATATGAAGTTTGGAAGTTTTCCTAAGCAGACAACCAAATCATGTAATTTTGTCTTGTATTTGACTTGAAAATTTCGGAGTATTTGGCCTTATCTAATTATTTCACCATTATTTTGTGCAATACCATATATAGCCCAACATTAGAGGAAGAAAAATAAATAAAAAAAGACCATAGCTCCTTCCTAATTCATTATAATATTAGCACATAATGTTAATAGTTTTGCAAGAGTACAGTAGATGGAAAATATTTTAGGTAACATTTGTGCAAGAGTTTGGAGTTTTTGTTTCTTTTTGTGTTGCAAAAAAGATTTTTTGGTGAAAACTTCATTTTTACAAGAAATTCTTGAGTAATTATATGAATTATCTTCCCCCAACTATATATTTTTTTTTCAAAATGAGAAATAAAACAGGGATTTTCAATTCAAAATAGTATGTCCAATATAAGTAGAATTATCCGCATCGGGTCTTTACATAAAGTCAATACATATATGACATGTGTTTGTCAATAAACCTTTAATATTTAACCATAGTTAATTAACCTCATTAAACACTTAACAATAGTAGTAATTTTACACGATTGCAATCATTCTGCGAGTCATTTTATAACTTAGACAATGATATCTCCCTTATTCTTGAATTCCAGTATGGAACCTTTCCCAAGTTGTTGGGATGGGATTGATAAGGTTCCTCCATCGGCCCTAATCAGGATTTGATTTCTAAAAATAACTAAAAAGAATTTTGGAATGGAACATTTTCCTCTTTAGTGAGCATTAGGTGATACAAATTTGAATTAATTGTGGCTACAAAATGAATATCCAAACAGCAAACGCTATACAAAATAAGAAAATGAAATATTTCCTCTCTCTAAACATTTCGAGGTTAATTAAGAAGACTCGCACATCAATCTTTTCAAGAATCCAATATATGTGTGAAGTAGAGAGAAGTATATTTGTTGGAAATCTTACGGAAAATACTTGATCATAAAACTTGTAGGAAACTCTTCAAAGCTTGAAGCGTGTCCAAGGACACTGTCCAAGCGTATGCATTACAACTTCAATATCTGTTGGAGTCGGTGTGTGGCCCACTGCCTGAAATGCCTGCGGAGGCCGAGGCCCAAGCACACCGGTCTGCTGCCCCGGCCCAGAAAACTGCCTATTTGCCAAGACTGTACCCGAGAAACTGGGCCTGGGCTGTTGTGGAAACTGGGCCCAGTTTTTCGAGTAAGGGTTCGAAAAATAACCACTGTATGGCCAAGATGGACTGGCCCAGTTCCAGTGCATAGGGGCCCACTTCTGGGCCCTATTTTGCTGCTGCTGTCCACTGCCCCGAGAGCCACCGCCGTCGCCACCACTGTTCCGATTGCCACCATTGTTGCCACCTCGATTCTTGCCATTATTTTTACGATTTTGACCTTTATTGCCGTCAATGTTGTTGCGATTTTGGCCCGAAGTGGTAACAAAACATGAGAATTATCAGACGAAGTCATTATTGCCACGGAACTGGCGCTGGTAGCTGCCTTTTTTGCCAATCCGACTTCTTCTAAGGTGAGCATCGAGCGGGCCTGATAAAAAGGGGGAAGCGGATTACTTTGACGGAGGAGAGTCCCCACATCATTATAGGCCTCAGATAGGCCTGCAACCATTTGAAGAACAAGACGATTATTAGTAACGGACGCTCCAACGTTACGGAGTTGGTCCGCCAACTCCTTGAGCCGTTTACAATAAGCTGAAACTGTCGGGAAATCCTCCATACGAACTTGGAAAAATTCCTGCTCAAGGGTGACAACGCGGGAATGTTGGTTATCTTGGAATATATCACACAATCTATTCCATGTAGCCATAGCCGTAGTGTCTGGCTCAATAATCGTCTGTAGAAGGTCGGTGGAAATAGTAGAATAAATCCACTGAAGGACGGTAGTATCAAGAGTAATCCATAACTGAGGATCCTCCGCCGGCGTAGGAGTAACGGGAGGAATTATGTGATGGAGAACTTGATGTGAGATGGCATGAATTTTGAACAACTCCGCCCACGTCGTATATTGGACGTTTTCCAACTCAAGAATAATAGGGATGTTGTTCTTGATGTTGGAAACAGTAAGGGCAGGATGAAACACGTTCTTAGACATAACGAAAGAACGAAGGGATTGGGAAGAGAGGATGTAAATTTTGTCACGAAATCCGAGAAGGAGGGCACGGATTCCGATGCAGTTTCGGCCGAGTAAGGGGCACGAAAACCGAGAGCAAAGTTGGAGAAGAGCGGAAGTAATTTAGACCTAGACTTCTGATACCATGAAAGAAATAATCCGTTGATTATTTTCATTAATGAAAGAGTATATATACAATTTACAATTTTCATAATAGGAAAATCATATCCCTATTCTACTCCCAAAACCATATTCTAGTAGTACAAGAATCCTATAATTATGGTAAGTGTACAATACTAATTAATACAATTATTTACACTACAAATCAGCCACAAAACCGTGATATACACTAATTATGGTAAGTGTATATCATGGGTACAATATAGCTACAAAACCGTGATATACACTACTTATGGTAAGTGTATATTACATGTATATTTAACAGTATATATATGGTCAAGTGATTCGGGGTTTAATACTCTTATCCATGTTTAGTTGTTAACATTTGGCTTATATGTAAGGGAAAAAGGAGAATCATATTTTTGCATTTGGCTCGAGAATTAAAACGTAAATACTTGAACAAGTGAATAAACTAATCATCGATTTATTTTTATTATTGTTCGTTTAATAAGGAATCTGCCCAAACGGGAAAATATATGGTTTGGTTGGTGCAAATGATTCCGTTTAGAGTTCTGTGTTTAAAGAATTAAAAAGAATTGGCACTAACATTCTTAAATACCACTAAGTAGAGCCGATACATTTTACATATTAATTAATAATTAGCATTACTTATACTTTATTTCTTCTTTTTCTTAATGGGCATATTCGAGTTGAAATTTGTACTAGTTAATTAGTCAATTCATATAACATTATAAGCCCATTAAGTTACTAAATCCAACCAATTAGGACCCACCAATAAATTAACAATTACTATGATTTAATAATTAACAATCTCGTTCCAGTCCTTGAAAATCTATTACCTCCGCAATCATTTGATGCACTAGTTACAAAAAAATAGGCCTTTAACTACACTACCAAAATTTCTTTTTGTTGCAATTTTACGGGCATTTATAGTGACTTTAGTCGCTACAAATGAATATTATCTTATTAGTTATAAATTGTATTCACGAAATACAACTTATAACATGACCTGAAATATGGCTTTTGCTGGCGACTCATTTAGTCGCCTAAAAAGGTTAGGGTTTTAGGTTAATGACAATTATAAGGGCATTTATAGTGACTTTCTTCGCCACAAAAGACTGATTTCTATTAGCGAATATTCTCAGAATATTCGCCGTATATTTTGTAATTATGATAAATGTATATTTAAGGTAACTTAGGATTCTAATTGTATTAGGAATCAACCTTTGTAAGGTAAGTTAGGATTCGTACCATATTAGGAATCAACCTTGTACAGCTATATATATTGTGAATAATGAAAGAAATTCCTAAGGGAAATTATTCTATCTTTCATGGTATCAAGAGCCTAAAACCTAAATCCTCATTTCCGGCCGAAATCAGAATTTTTTTCTGCTTTCACAGAAGAAAAAAAAATCGGTTTCTTCCTCCATATTTCGGCCAAACCGAAAATTCCCTTCCTCGACAGTAGCGGCAACTATGTCTTCCCCCAAAATTCCGCTTCATCCACCGGCACACTTGAAAACCCCTCTCAACGTTCGGTATCTTCTTTTCATCCAAAGATTCGCCGTTAACAACATCAAGAATTTTATCCCTATAATTCTTGACCAAGAAGACCGTCAATATTCCATGTGGATGGAACTATTCTACATTCATGCATGTGCATACAACGTGCTCGATCACATTGACGAATCTGTTCCTCGTCCCACCGATGTTACACACTCAATCTGGCGTCGTCTTGACGCCATCGTTAAACAATGGATCTACGGCACCATCTCCAAAGATCGTTATGCACTATCATGAAAACAGTGCTACGGCACATGAACTTTGGGTCCGGCTAGAAGAAATCTTTCGGGACAAAAAAATACTCGGGCTGTGTATTTGGAAGAGCAATTCAACAATACCCGCCTCGAGAATTTTAACAACATGTCCGAATATTGTAAGCAACTGAAACTCATAACCGATCAACTATCCAACGTCGGGACTTCTGTTTCAGAAATCAAGATGGTGCATCAACTTGTTGCGGGTTTACCGAAAGGTGAATATGACACACTCGCAACAATGATTCAACAAGCAGACCCTCTCCTAAGTTTCAACAAGGCACGTTCACAATTATTGTTGGAAGAAACTAGACGTGCTAAACAAGAGGAACATAACCAAAAGGCGTTAGCCGTTGACGGGATGGCAACACTGCGGCCGGCGGCAACCGGCGGTTCCGGCGGCGGCGGCAGTAGCAACGAGCGGCGGAGGTCGTGGCGGCGAGAGGTCGGAACAACAAAGGCAAGGGCCGCGAGAAAGGGCCAACGCAACCGGTGGGCGGACAACAGCCAACCATCGGACAACGACGCGATGGTCCAACCCGGCGGCGACGGTGGCCCAACCAGCGAATCGGGCCTCGCTTTGCATGCACATGTACCCGACCGTAGGGGCCCCGGCCCAGCAGCGCCTTGGTCGACTAGCTGTTGGGCCCTACCCCGCCACCAGCGAGCGGGCCACTAGCGCAAGCAACATGTCCACCGATTGCGATCCGGCGGCGGCGAAGCAACAACAACAAACAGCCCGGCCATTGCGATCCAAAGAAGCGGCAGCACTGCAGCAGCCAACACCGGCCCCCGACGATTTGGGCCGAGCATACACCACCGTGAACCTTCAACGCCCGACGACAATTGATACATGGACACGGAGCCACATCTCACCTCACCCGATCGTCAGGTAACCTATCTCAACTACGTCGGCTAAAGTGTCCTCAATTTATTACTGTCGGCAATGGTAATCGCATTCCAATTGAAGGTTACGGTAACATACACACCAAACATCCACACCCACCTTTCTCCCTAAACCACGTCCTATACACACCTAACATCATTAAAAACTTAATCTCTGTTAGAAAATTCACTAGCAATAATTCTGTGTCTGTCGAATTTGACCATTTTGGTTTTTCTGTGAAGGAACTCAATACGGGGAAAATTCTTACACGCTGCAATAGTGTGGGAGACCTCTACCCATTCACTCAATCTTCCGTTGTCAGACCGCAAGCACCTCTATCCCTTGCGGCGATCTCTCCCTCAACTTGGCACAACCGAATCGGACACCCCGGAGACCTAGTTTTTACTTTTCTTAGGACTTCTAAGCGTATTCAATGTAATAATGGGAAAATTGCCCAACACTGTTTTTCTTGTCCACTAGGAAAACATACTCGTCTTCCCTTTATGTCATCAAACAGTGTTACTTTTTCTCCCTTTGATATTGTTCATGTTGATTTGTGGACATCTCCGATTGCTAGCTCTTTGGGTCATAAATTCTATCTTGTATTCTTGGATGATTTTTCACATTTTGTTTGGATTTACCCACTGAAATTCAAATCTGAAGTTTTTGCAAAATTTCTCGAGTTTCAAAAATTCATTAAGACACAATTTGAAAAACCTATTAAATCATTCCAATGTGATAATGGACGTGAATTTAATAACTCGGCATTTCACAATTTCTGTTCTAAACAAGGCATGGTTTTCCATTTTTCTTGTCCCTATACTTCTTCCCAAAACGGAAAGGCTGAAAGAATTATACCTACCATCAATAACATGGTCCGCACACTTCTGTTTCATGCCTGCCTACCACCGCCTTTTTGGGTCTATGCTTTGTCAAAATGGTAGAATCCCTTCTAAATATTTTACCAACTAGCACACTCCAAAACAAAACCCCTACAGAAATCTTATACCATAGGCAGCCATCATATGATCACCTACGCATTTTTGGATGCTTATGCTACCCCAACATAGCCTCCACTGCACCCCACAAACTTGCCCCTCGCACTCTTCCATGTGTCTTCCTTGGTATATCTCCTAATCATCGGGGCTACTTGTGCTATGACATTGCTACTCGCAAAATCATCGTCTCCCGTCACGTTACCTTTAACGAGACAACCTTTCCTTTTTCAAATCTCCGAAAATTTCAGACCACCGATTACATCTTTCTCGATGAACCGAGTTTGTCTCCGGTCATCCAAAATGCAGTACTACCCGGCGAGCCTCATCGTTCGACGCCACTGCTTGCCTCCAGACAGTGTCATCGACCCTCCCGCAAAGCAATGCGCCACCCGATCCGGCTCCCCCACACCACCCATGCCGCACCCTGTCGAGTCTAATGCACCACCCACACTGCCTCCAGTCCAGCAAATCCAACAACCTGTCGAGTCTCACGCTTCGCAAGCAACACTGCTTCGCCAACTAATCCCGCAGGCCACCGCCTACCGATCCCAAAGAACCGTCCCGACCTCCCACCGCTCGCCCCTTCACCGCATGGAGACTCGTGCACAACACGGGATCTTCAAACCCAAGGTTCACTTCAATCTCTCCACACAAACCTTATCACCCATTCCAAAGAATCCAAAACTAGCTAAACCGGACCCCAATTGGAATGCGGCCATGTGCGAGGAGTTTAACGCTTTAACCAAGCGCGAACACTTGGGATTTGGTACCTAGACCACCAGTGGTGTGAATGTTATCCGGTGTATGTGGCTATTTCGTCACAAGTTCGAGACAGTGGTGACTTAGAGAGGTATAAGGGAAGACTAGTTGCAAATGGCACTAATCGGCGGGAGGGTATTGATTGTGGTGAGACATTCGATCCGGTTGTTAAACCGCCACTATTCGGATCGTTCTCGGTATTGCTATGGGCTTACATTGGCCGATTCATCGACTTGATGTCAAGAATGCGTTTCTTCATGGGGATTTGAAAGAGATCGTGTACATGCATCGTCGACCTCTGGTTTTGTTCATCCGGCGACTCCACGGTTGTGTGTCATCTCGGGAAGTCATTGTATGGATTGAAACAGGCCCCCGCGCTTGGTATGATCGGTTCGCCGTGTATCTTCTCGCAAATTGGTTTTGTATGTAGCATGTGTGATACCTCTCTCTTCACTTTTCACCGAGGTAGCAAAGATCGCATATTTTCTATTATATGTCGACGATATTGTTCTTACTTGCCTCATCGACGGGTTGAAGAATGAAATCATTGCTCTACTCAAAACCGAATTTGCTATGACCGACTTGGGGAAGCTAAGTTATTTTTTGGGTATATCGGTGACTAGATCTCGCCGCCAATATGTTCCCGTGTCGGCGAAAGTATGCGAAGAGATAGTGTACAGGGCCAAGATGGCAAATTGTAAAATTATGCCAATTCCGGTGGACTCAAAATCCAAGCTTAGTGCCAATGACGGTGCGTCAGTTTCTGATCCCACTCTATATCGGAGTCTAGCGGGTGCTCTTCGATCTTACATTCACTAGGCCTCGATATTGCATATGCCGTTCAGCAGCTGTGTCTGTTCATGCACGACCCCCGAGAGTCCCATTTTGCCGCCCTCAAACGTATTATCAGATATGTTAAGGGCACACTTGACTTTGGCTTTATCTTTCAATTTCCTGTATGTTATAAATCACATTTCTGAATACTACTTATAATTATTGGTCTATAGACTAATGCAACAATGATCTATGACTATGGTTGCATTTTGGTTAGTAGGGCCAAATCGTTAATTATAGATTAGTTGTCTTGGTTTGGTAGAACATGTATTGTTGATGTGATTACTTTTATTCCGTAAATCTTAATGCATTTAAACTATAATAACTTTAGCATATTTAGTACTAATATATCTCTATTTTATTCACCTTCTACAAGTTAATCACTATTAGATTGGGCGTCTTCTTCAACAACCAACACGAATATTTCATAACAGGGAGCATTACATATTTAATATGTTATCAAAATCAAGTACTTACTAACAAGAAGCACTAAATCCATACGATCGAAAATATTCCGAATTATTGTTGTATATATAAAGATTAAGTGTTAAGTTGGATTAGATAAACATATGGATCGACGTTTTCAAACAATTAGAGCTATTATGGCATATATTATGTATAATTTCGCTACAATTAATCATTTTAAATTGGAACTAAGAGAATACTCCTTATGAAAAAATCAAGAATTGGTGGGTCAAGCGTTTACTCATTTCAAAGTCAAATCGTAGATTTCGTAACACACTATATATGAAACTATTACTACTCTAATTAAGGAGGTAGAAACAGTTTTTAAGTTCCAATTTTTTTTTAAATATTTTTAAATCTTTAATTATGGAAAATAATAATTTGTAGTAGTAGTACTTTCAATCAAGTTTTTAAATATGTCAATTTTATTCACAAATAATAGTAAGATCAATAGCTAAATAAGGACCAAAAATTTTCAAAAAAATGACTCTTGTACTTTGAAATTTTCTATAAAAGGAGAAAGTACTACCTTTTTGTTGATTTAAATTAAAGCAAGTCCACTAAAAAATAAAAATCTGAAGTTGACCGGACAATTTGCTTTTTGCGCATGCACGAGTGGCCCTTTCTTTTCTTGCTTACTACTAGTAAAAAACATTGTAACAAGGTTATCACTGTCTTTTCAGAATGATTCAATTTTTGTTAAATAAATTCGATTTACTATGATCTTGAAATATTATAGTCTTAATCTCAATAACAGAAAATGAGGTTCGATATTTAAAACACAGAGAGTAATTAATCTAATTCACATATATACAATATATTGACAATGTATTTTTTATGCAAAACATATATGACGCTCATGATGGAGAGCGGGTTGACAAGGGTGGATCAAAAAGATGGTATGACATGATTCTAAGTTGATAAGCTTCAGAAACATGTCTTTAGGCGAATCTTATATCGAAAAATAAGAAAAAAGGGAAAAGTTTTATAAAGTATTAACACAAATTCACATGGTATGTATGAGCGTTGGGATCGATAATAATGTAGCCTGAATTTCCTATCTTATTTGGATTCTACCATAATTGTGTTTAATTTCAAAAAGAATTTTTTGGTGAAAATGACTCTACCATATTTATCATTTTCTTGTAGGAAAAGTTTTTGACTTCTATAAATAAGATCTTTTATTCTCAGACACAACACAAATCATCTACTATGTAGTCGTTTAGAGAGTTTCGTTTAGGGAGAGATTTTTTTCTCTCAATAGTCTTTTTATGATTTTATATTAACTTTTCATATGTAGATTGATCAAATCATATTAGAATATTATGCCTTTTTAGTATATTTTCGTTGTTGTTGAATTTATCATCGTTCTAGATTTGCAATTATTAGCTTCCGCATGACGCTCTGATTATTCAACCCCAACAAGTGGTATCAGAGTCAATGGTTCAACCAACGGTTCAAAGGGTTGAAGACATGCTCAAGGCGGCCGATTCAAATCAAGTTGTAACCTATATCACGATAATGGAGATTTTGTCAAGGTACTACATGTGGAGATAATTTTTCAACAATATATTCAATATCATGCTGCTACATATTTAAAAATAAAGCAAAATATTTTAAAACCATTTTTAACCCATAAAATTTTAAACCTTATTTTAAACTATGGCAAGCAGCATTGATGAAGATTATATGAAGATGGAGAATCAAGATTATTGTGCCATAAAATTCAGGCCAAGGGGAGATTTGTTAGAGTTTGCCCTGAATTTTCTACCTTATTTGAATTCTACCATAATTATATTTTATTTCAAAAATGATTTCTTAGTGGAAAAATGTTTCTTTGTAGAAAATGACTCTACCATATCCTTTTCTTGTAGGAGAAGTTTTGAACTTCTATAAATATAAGACATTTTATTCTCAAACACAACACAATAACATCCACAATGTAGTCATTTAGATAGTTTTGTTTAGGGGAGATTTTTTTCTCTCATTAGTTTTTTATGATTTTATATTAGTTTTTCATATGTAGATCAATTAATCAAATCATATTAGAATATTATTCCTTTTTAGTATATTTTCGTTGTTGTCGAATTTATCATCGTTCGAGGTTTGTAATTATTAGCTTCCGCATGACGCCCTGAAAATTTGATCCCAATTTTTAACTAGTGTTGGATTTTGCATCTGTTACTGCTACAATTTTCTAGAATAAGTAGTTGTTTAGTTATATGAGGAGTCAAAAAGTTGATTTAGCATAATATTCAGTTTTCTAAGTTTAGTAAGAGTCTTACACTTTAGCTGTAAGAGGAGTCTACTACTTTATTTTTGTGCCTATATATAGGCTTATGATTAATAAAATTTAAATGAGACAGTTTATCACACCCAAACCTTGGGGGGTGTAGCCGGCACCTGGCACCAGAAGGCCCGAGCGAACCAACTATAGTATCTGGAAGCTTAAACATGCAACTGGAGCCCATAAGGCCTCTAAATCATCATAACAGGATAAAAAGGTACCACATGCACTCAGAAAAGGCCCAACGACAGTATATATACATAACCAAGGCCAGCGAGTCTATACAAAAAATATAGACAACTGACAGGAAGGCCGACAAGACGAATACACACTGATACTAGTCTGCAAGCCTCTACGAGTACTATAATACAATAGCTGGTCGGGACAGGGCCCCACCATAACCAAATAACAAAACATATGTACATATATACCTAGTGACTCCAGACAGCAACTCCGGAGAAGTGGAGTACAACTATCAACAGCTGAGAGCAGGCACCCTACTAAAGAGGTACGTTTGCCAGTTTATCTGCACCTGCAGACATGAACACAGCGCCCCAGAAATGGAGACGTCAGTATGAAAGAATGTACTGAATATGTAGGGCATAACCTAAGTAAGTAAAACATCAATAAGGGAAAGAGTATAAGAGATACCACATGAAACTCACAAATGACCAAATGCATCAAACTATGTAAATGTGTACAAAAATCGCGTATATAACGGCATAGGCCATTGGGGGAAATATCATAAATGTCATGTATGTATAAGCTGCACACATAGTGACATAGGCCTATGGGGGAAATATCAGCAATGTCATGTATATATAAACTACATATATAACGCTATAATCCTCTAGGGCGATATCATCAATGTCCTGTATATATAAGCTGTGAATATAACATCATAGGCCTCTGAGGGCAATATAAATGCATAGTGTATACATATGAAGACCAACTGGTGGACATATCATGCTTACAAATCCCTTTCGGAGTGACGTAAGGTCGTTACACCTCTAATAAATATTACGGGACTAACATCATTATCGTTATATGACTCTACAGGACTCTCGAATCATAAATAAACTTTTTGGAAGCAATATTATCTGACCATGCATCAACATGGATACTTCTCATTACTAAGAGTGGAATCGTTATGAAGTAGTGTTACGTTTACGTTTCGTTTAAATAGATCATGCCAAGAAAAAGAAGAAAGAAAACCCTACATACCTTGTCGTCGAAGCTATTTAAGTTCCACTGGTCCTCGAAAGCTCTATGAATGGTTATCTACATTATACGAAAGGTTTGTATCAATGTCGAATCTATAACTTAAAGGAAAGTTTACTTAGATATTTTATCGAATAACTTGTGAGCAATACATAAGGTCATTTCTAGTTCAAATTCAACATGTTTCAACCCCACAACCTTCATCCTTATTCCTACTCGTTCCTACCTTGATATTCATACTTTTACGACTCTATTTCGTAGCTTAAATCGCATAAAAACAGCCCATACAACATAAGTTGGTTCCGAAGTTCATGAACACAAAATTCCTTAAGTGTTTTTCATTAATCTTAACTCAAACTCTTGCACAAGCCTAAGAGTAAGCTAAAGAATATGAGAAGCTAGTGGTGTTCACGGGATTCTTTATGTAGAATTTACGTAGTCTACCTTGGATTTTTGTTTAGAACACCTAAGGAGTCTTAAAAAATATTTTTACAGAGGGTTAGGGCATGGAAGAGGAGAGAAATAGAGGTTTTGGTCGAGCAACAGGTATTTATACATGAAGATAAAAGCTACTGTCAAAATTGACGGTACAAATGTACAGTCCGTACATTTGGACCGTAAATCCCAAAACTGAAAATTGAAATTGCAGGAAATTTTACGGTGAAGGGTCCAAATAGTACGGTCCGTACATTTGGATCGTATTTTCTGGAAATTTGTGAATTCCGACGAAACATATTTTATTCGATCCTTTGAACTTCTATAATCTTGATGCTTCTATAAACACGTTTTAGACCCTCATTACCTTCCGAAAGGTCCCATAGGTTCTCAGAATACCGGTGTCAATTGACGGCACGACTAGACATGAAACTACGAAGCGTAACTCAGTTTTCATTTATATTTTCTACCTTATTATTGGCACTCTCCAAAAAATCATAACAATGGTATCATCGCCTTCATTGATCTTAATGCGTCTGTGCATTCATTTATGAACTTTTGATTACTTTTAACCCATACATATTTTCAATCGATTTTAACCAGTGTTGATTTTTAACGCTCAAGGCTATTTTCAACCAATCTTAACCCGTGCTTATTTTTAACGCTCAGGGCTATTTTCAACCAATACCAATTTTCAATCCATACTACTTTTTAACCCCTATTTTTTCAACCATGGCAAGTAATGGTCTCTCTTTGATTGCTCCACAAGCCACCGGTGAAAATTATCAAATTTGGACGGTGAATATGAAATCTTATCTTGAAGTATATAATTTGTGGGAAGTTGTAGTGGAAGAAAAATCCATACAAGCTCTCCCTGAAAATTCTACCCCTGACGAAATCAAAACTCATGTAGAAGAGAAAATAAAATAATGCAAAGTCAAAATTGTAATTCAAAATTCAATTGCATATTTTATCTTCTCTAAAATCATTGCATGTAAGACAGTAAAAGAAGCTTGAGAAAAACTAAAAAATGAGTATCAAGGAAGTGAACGAGACAGACAAAATCAGATCTTGAATTTGAAAAGGGATTTTGAATCTCTTAGAATGCGAGAGAGTGAGACCATCAGTAACTATTCAGATAGGATCTCTTTGATTGTCAACAGAATCAGGTTACTTGACGAGGATTTTACAGATAATAAAATAGTTGAAAAAATTCTTGTGACTTCAGAGAGATTTGAGTCCAAAATCTCCACTCTAGAAGAGTCTTATGATCTCTCTTGCAGAATTAATAAGTGTTCTTCAAGCACAAGAGCAAAGAAGAGCTTTCAGAAAGGATAAAGTTATTGAAGGTATTTTTTATACAAAACACCAAAACAGAAAAATCGATTATCCTTCCTGCAAATACTTCAAAAAGAAAACACACTTAGAAAAAAATTGTTGGTGGAGATCTGACGCAATATGTGAAAATTGCAAACAAACAGGTCATGTTACAAAAGCGTGCAACTTCAAAGAAACTCAAAAAGTTCACAAGTCCTACTAGTTGAAGAAGAATGTGGAGACGACCTACTTTTTATACTGCAGCAACAGAAGTAAGGAGGAGTGTTGGATTTTACATCTGTTACTGGTATATTTTTCTAGAATTAGTAGTTGTTTAGCTGTAGGAGGGGTCTACTACTTTATTTTTGTACATATATAAAAGCTTATGGTTAATAAAATTTAGATAAGACAATTTTCATTCATATTTGCTACCTTATTATCTGCATATTTCTCCAAAAAATCATAACAATTTGTTGGGTCAAAGCGAACTTTACGTGGCACGTCTTGGTTCATGCACAACAAAAACGTAAATATGTCGTTTTATTGTGCATAAAACAATGCAAACGCTGTGTCGTGAAGCATGATACAAATCTATTTACTGATAGTATATATAAGTTAATTTCACTGATAAAAGATATTTTTTTTTCTGCAACTAATTAATTTGTCGACCTTGTAATATTTTTTTTCTTAAAAACCTTTATGACAAGAAATTTGTAATTGATGTGTGTGTGATGGAGAAAGCTCATCTTAGTATTGAGTCCACACACAGAGACATTCTTCTAAGTTCTATTTAACCCCACATGAGAAAGAGCAAAACAAAACAATATATATACTGAGACAAAACAAATATGACATTTTATTATTGTTTGCTTGCAAGAGACGTGTACGATTGCAAAATCGGGAACATTACAAGAGTAGTGTAGATTTTCTTTAGCGTAATGTCAACTTTTTGTGCACCTTTTGGTATCAAAAAAGTGTTCAAGGAATGTGACTAAATTTGAGGGAAATGTTAATTTGACAATGATTGGCAAAATTATACGACTAGTGATGTGTTGGGACGATGAATGATATTCTTCCACTATTCATCAGAGGTTTTTGAGGGTTTGAGATTTGAAAATAAAAAAATTTAGTAGAGAGTAGAGATGGTAAAGAATTTGAAATTTATGGGTTAAAGATGTCATTGAATCCACTGATTATTTCATTTACTAGATTCAAAATTTAATATTTAATAAATTTTATAGCATATTTATAGAATTTGAGTAAAATCTATTGAATTTGACTGGATCAAGAACATTATAAGAGTAGATTTTCTATAGCTTTTGTGAATTTGTGCACCTTTCGGTATCAAAAAGTGTTCAAGGAATGAGACCTAAATTGGGGAAGTGAATTCGAAAGTAATTGAGAAAGTTATACCAATAATTATGAGGTGAGATAGATAAGATTTCTCAAGTATTCAAAGGAGGTTCTGGATTTGAGCTTTGAAAATGAAGAATTCTATGGTAAGGAGCCGATGTGGCTTATCAATGATTTGAATTTTATGAGTTTGGAATGTCACTTAATCCACTAATCATTTGAGTTACTCAGTTAGAAATTTGATATTTGTACATATTTAGTAGATTTCCCAACATATATATAGGGTTTCATGAGTCTAATAAAAGGATTAACCTTGGACATAACAAAATCCCAAATGATAGATTGCTCAATATCATAGAAAGAGACACATAATCCCATCCCAGCTGATAACTCCCGCATGCCCAAGTTGGACATCTAGAGCAGTCTAATATCAAATAAATCATGGATTGTGATGGGTCCGACTCTAATATCATGATAATAGAATTGATCCTAATCTAACTCAATTTCAGAAGATAACTCATGAAGTGAGGATTGACGAATACCTTAAAGCAAAAACCACATAACCCTATTCTCATCACCAATGTGGGACTCAACAGAGACAAATCTAATGGGCTCGGACCCTGATAAGAAAACTTCTCCCTTTTGGAACCTACACCAGGTGAATCAAAATTAATCGAACCAATAAATTCTCAAATATCAGATTTTCCTTCTTGACTTTAGGTCTCTAATGAAAAAGACTCATTTGTCTCAATTCTAATCCCCTCAAGTTTTTTTGGCATGAAGGTGCTATTGCGGCAGTGGTACACTTAACCTTTCTGCTGTAACTTTCTTTTTTTCTCAATTTTGTCTTTAATGTTGTCTCATGTGTAATTAAATTTTTTCCTTCTATTTTTTTGTATTTTCTCCATTAATTAGATGCCTTATTTTATTTGGTCTTTTCCTCATTTTTAGCCCCTATTTATCACGTTGTCATTATGCCCTTTGTTTTTGTTTTTTATGTAATATTGTGTGTACAGTAGTACTGTACGTGTTCATAAGTTGCTGCCAAGGTCAGAATTAATTGCCCAGCCCTTTTGTTTTTTGGTGGAAAATCTGAGTTAAAAGAAAAACAAATATTTTACACTTACATCTCATTTTCAATTAAAACATGGAGTATATTTAATCATAAAATTTTCCATAAAATTAGTCTAAAAGAAAGTGGAAGAAATTTTATTTAGAAAGGGAATATTAAGATACGTGGACATGGTTCGTCCATAAATAACGTTGGGAAATAATTCAGTCAATACAAATAACAAGAGTTAAAGAAAATGCACCGAGTAAGTTGTATTGATATATAACAAAATGTCATTTTTAGTGATATTTGTCTTATCATGAAAATAAAAAGGGAGGAAAGCAATGTGATATATAAAATCGAACTACAAATTTACATAATACGTACTCATCAAAGGATAATCTTTGGATATGTTGGGCCAAACGAAAAATACGTAATTTGAGGTATTTATGAACTACGACAAATATGTTAAGAGAGTCGGACTCCCTATATCACGATGGTGGCAGGGACGGTAAGAAATATGTTCTTGATTATTTCATTCCAAAGATGTAGTAAATATACTCATGATACAAGCATCATCTTAGGCTAGAATTAAGGTAGTAAATAACTAAATATATACGTACCATATACAAAATATACTGAAAAATTATGTAAAAATCACAATTAATCTATCAACTATTATATTCTATCACACCTCTGCAGTCGAAGCGGGAGGTCGACGTATGCTGAGACTGTCCCAAAAATCATCAAATAGAACCAGCGGAAGATCTTTTGTAAAAATATCGGTGATTTCATAGCATGACATGATATGTAAGACACGTACTTGTCCACGAGCAACCTTTTCGCGAACAAAGTGAATATTCATCTCAATATGTGTTAGTGCGTTGATGTTGAACCGGATTCCTTGAGAGATAAATCACACTAACATTATCACGATAAACCAATGTCGCCTTCAGAACAGGACAATTGAGCTCCAGGAGAAGGTTTCATAGCTAACAAGATTCAGAAACCACATTGGCAACTCCCCAGTATTCGGCTTCGGCACTGGACCTAGACAAGATAGCTTGCCGTTTGGAGGACCAAGATATCAAATTGTCACCAAGAAAGACAAAATAACCAGACGCTCCACGTCTGGTATCCGGACATCCACCCCAATCTGCATCTGTGTAAGAAATGAGAGGTTGTCGAAGACGGATATAGATGCAAGCCATAGTCGAGAGTTCCTAAATATAGCGGACAATGCATTTGAGAGCATGCATGTGATCCTCCACCGGGTTATATATGAATAGGCAAACCTATTGCACATCATAAGATATGTCGGGCCTTGTGAAAATAAGATATTGTAGGGCTCCTGCAAGGCTGTGGTAATGTGATGGATCAGCATATGACATGCTGGATGTAGCACTCAACTTTGGTTTAGTATCAACCGGAGTGGAGGACAACTTACAAGAAGACATGCCAGCTCGTTCAATGATCTCTTCTGCATACTTCTTTTGAGACAAAAATAAACCACATGCATGACGTGTTACAGCTATCCCCAAGAAATAACTCAATGGCCCTAGATCTTTCATAGTAAATGATGAGCAAAGAAGAGACATGATAGACTTGTGAAGAGCATCAGATGAAGCAGTTAATATAATATCATCCACATACAGAATGATGTAAGCTATATCATTAACATGACGATATATGAATAGAGAATGATCAGACATGCTGTTAGAAAACCTAATAGTAGAAACATAATCAGCAAACCTCTTGTACCAGGCCTGAGGAGCTTGTTTGAGCCCATACAAGGATTTCTTCAGTAAGCATACATCATTAGGATAAGTGGGATCTCTGTAACCCATGGGCTGATAGATGTACACCGTTTCGTTGAGTTCTCCATGCAGGAATGCATTCTTCACATCAAGCTGATGCTGAGGCCATGCCTTAGAAAGAGCCAAACTTAGTACCGTGCGGATAGTTGTTGGTTTGATCACCGGACTGAAAATCTCATCGCAGTCCACACCAACCTGTTGAGTCTTTCCATCACCTACAAGACGGGCTTTATGAATCTCAATTATACCATCAGATTTTTCTTTATGACTAAAAATCCACATAGACGAATCACATTAATATCAGGAGGACGAGGCACCAAATTCCAAGTCCTATTATTAATAAGAGTATTATATTCATCATCCATAGCTATTTTCCAATTGAGGTCATTAAGGGCAGACATAGAATTGCGAGGTAAAGGTGATTTGGTAGCATGGATGTGAAGACTGTATTTTTTGTTTGATTTGAAAATCTCATGTTGACTAGGAGTGACTGGCCGTTGGGCCAAAATTGGAGTTGGTTGGATATGTGAAGTGGTATTGGGCTGACGTGTGATGAGTCCGGAGGCCGAGTGAGAGATGAATGGACTCTCCGAGAGTGGGCTTGCAGTTGGTGGGCTGCCACGGCCCGAGATTGGGCCGCTACCCAGTGGGCTGCAGGCGGTGGGCCTATCAGTAGTAGACTGCCAGCGAGTGGCGCTGTTGGGCTGGCAATCACTGGTCTCGGGTAAGAAGGCCCAGTTGGTTGGGTTTGGAGAGGATTTATTTGGGCCGAGCTGCTGGAATTATTCAAACCGGTTAAAACTGTACGCAAGCCGGGGTGAGATGTTGGGCCTGTTTGTGAGGCCCACTGGTGGACAAAATACGGGGGCATGCTATCATCAAGAAATTCGTAGGTAGGAGGCACAGAATAATGCATTTTGGCAAAGGGAAAATTTGATTAATCAAAAACTACGTGGTGACTCACGATGATTTTATTAGAGGATAAGTCGTAACATTTGTAACCACGATGGTTTGACGGATATCCTAAAAATATACACGGAGTAGAATGGGATTGAAATTTATTGATGGTAGTAGAAGGAAACAGAGGATAGCATAAGCATCCGAATATCCTTAGATGAGAGTAAAATAGGTCCCTTAAGTATAAAATTTTGAGAGGGGATTAATAAGCTAATTGTTTTCTTGGAAGTATGTTGAGATAGATTGCCATTTGCCAAGATGATGGTGGTAGAGAGGAATGGGCAAGTAAGCTTCTAACAATGTTATTAATGATTCGGATATTTCTTTCCGCTTTTCCATTTTGAGACGAGGTATGTGGACAAGAGAGACGAAAAGATAAACCATTAGCTTTGCAAAACTCCCAAAATGGTCCATTATCAATTTCTCTACCATTATCACATTGAATATTTTTAATGTCTCGTTCAAATTGAGTGCGGATGAATGCTCTAAAGAGGGAAACGTGGAAAAAACTTGTGACTTTTTAGACAACGGAAATGTCCACAAAAAAATTAGAGTAATCATCCAACAAAAGAAGATAATATCGATGGACCGAAGAGCTCAAAATGGGAGATGTCCAAATATCACAATGGATAATATCAAAAGGGATAACAGTGCATGAATTAGAAGCAACAAAACGTAATTTAACATATTTTCCAAGAGGACATGAGCGACAAACATGAGAATTACGAGTTCTAGTACACTCAATAAATTTATTTTATTTAATGGAGGCAAAATCAGGTGCTCCTGGATGACCAAAACATTCATGCCATAAAGAAGGTGCTAAAGCTACAAAAGTGGATGGTAATGCAGCTCGATGTGTGGTAGTGGTGATTGGATATAACTCACCCCGACTATCATATCTCATTAGTTGCATCCCCATATGAAAATACTTCACGGAAAATCCAAAAGGATCAAATTCAACAGAAATCGAATTGTTAGAGGTAAATTTTCTAACTGAAATCAAGTTTTTAATCAATTGAGGAGCATGTAGGACATTCTTTAAGGATAACGGTAGATTCGGGGGAGGGGGGGTACAAGTTTGTATTACCACAACCACGAATTAGAATTGAATGACCATTTTCGAAAATTATACCACGATTATTGCTCAAATTAAAATAGGATGAAAGATTACCTTGTGAGAACGTCATATGAGACGTTGCTCCGGTGTCTATGTACCAGTTTGCGTCAGGCGGATTGAGCCCAAAAGTGTGCATCGCGACTTGATGTCGGTTGGTGTAGCTACTTCCGAATGGGCCTGTTGCCACTAGTTCGATTGTGGGTGTTGCCCAAGCACGCTGGGCTGCGGGCCACTGGGTTGTTGCTGGCCAGTGTGCCTTGGACTGGGCCTGGCCCAAGTTTCCGAAGGAAAAGGGTAGTGCGGTACAACCCAAGGTCACTGTCAGGCCCAATGCGACAGTCCATTCCCCCACTGGGCTCGTGGCTGCCATGCCTGACCTGACTTCTACAACTGGTTGCCACCCCTGCCGCCACCTCCGCCACTCCGGTGGCCCACCCTTGACACCACCGCGGCCAATGCCACGTTATTACCGCCATTATTGCCATTTCGTCCCTTTGATCACGTTTGGTGGCAAAATTTTAAATTGTGAAGAGTTATCATCAGACGGAGCGGCAACCATGACAGAATTCGACACGATGGTTGTCTTTTTGGAAAAAACCCTCTTCTTCTAATATGAATATAGAACGAGCTTAGTAAAATGTCGGAAGATGATTGCTTTGGCGGATGAGTGTACCAATGCCACTATACGCGTCAGTGAGGCCGGGAACCATTTCTAAAACGAGCCGATTATTAGTTACCGGTACCCCGACGTTCTTGAGTTGGTCCGATAAAACCTTGAGTCGTTGACAATATACGAATGCATTGGGAAAATTTGTCATGTCATTGGTGGAGAATTCTTGCTCAAGTATTACGGCGCGGGAATTTTTATTATCTTGAAATACGTCACGTAATCGATCCCAAGCCTCCATTGCCGTGGAGTCGGGTTCAATAATCGTATGCAACAAATCACTCAAAATTGTGGCAAAAATCCACTGGAGAATTGTTGCATCGAGGGTCAACCATAATTTCTTTTCATCATCGGTTTTCGGCACCTTCTCATTGCCTTTTTCCGGCGGAATTATGTGATGGATAACCCGGTGTGATCTACAATGAATTTTGAAGAGCTCCGCTCTTGTCGCATAATGGACGTTTTTCATCTCAAGAGTGATGGAGATATGGGACTTAATGTTTAAAATAGCTAGGGCTGGATGAAAATTTGATTTTGTGTCAGACATGGCTGACGGGACAAAGAAGAGGAAGGATTTTTTAGGATTTTGTGGATATTTTCCTAGGCTCTGATATCATGTAAGAAAAATCTTCCTTGATTATTTCATTCCAAAGAGGTAGTAAATATACCCATGATACAAGCATCATCGTAGGCTAGAATTAAGGTAGTAAATAACTAAATATATACATCTACCAAATACAAAATATATTGAAAGATTATGTACAAATCACAATTATTCTATCAACTATTATATTCTATCAGGGACGGATTTATAGTGTTGGCCATAGGTTCATGCGAATCCAATCATTTTTGTTCAAACCTTATCTATGAATATTTGATTGAAAACTTAGTTATTATTGTATGCTTATTAACTTGCAGTCGTCTTAATTAAGAATTCATAAATTTCAATTTGAATCCGTCTCTTGGTGGAGCAAATTTCGCAGAAAATGTGTGATGTCTCCATGGTAGAGGATGGGTCAAGGAGAAAGGATTAATGTCATGCTCCTATGTTGCCAAACCTTCCGACGAAGAAGGGGTACATACGATACCTTAAGCAAATTCACATTTGACAGACAAAAGTAGAGTGACAGATAAGACTGAGCAGAAGTTCATATTGGTACGTGCAATAATCTACAAGACTCAGATATGCAATAGCCCAAGAGACAAATTCATAAAATCCTTTAAATGATAACAAACAATATAGTCAATTCTGAAATTGTTTTAACAAGAAAATACAATATAATATAGTAAGATATAACTAAAATGATATATTGTGAAATTATGGAAACAGCTATCCAAACATACAATGTAATTTCATTGTTCACTTCCCTTTTCCTTAAGGAATCATTGTCTTGGCCCTTTGGGACTGACTAATGACAAAGCTTAATCCACTTGGCCTGGCTAAAAAGTATTAACTCAATACAATTAGTTATTTCTGTCACTACAAGAAAGTACAAAAATGATAACAACTCTTTGGCAACAAAAATAATATTGTTGGCAAAATTCAATATTTGGCAACAACTTAGTTTTATTGTTGGCATATATGATGAAAATTTTAAAAATGAACTCTTTTTTTGTTGCCAAACAATTTAATTTTGTTGCCATAGTATTTATTATTGCTGCAAAAAGTACTTTTGATAACAACAAAAAAGTTGTTGCACGTCGTTGCAATAACAACCGATAGGAAAAGTTTATGCAACAACGAAAAAATGTTGTTGCTAAAAGTACTTTTTGCAACAACAGTCAATACTATGGCAACAAAAAAAAATTATTGGCAAATGTCTTCTATCTTATAGTGTGTCATAATGCAATTCTAGGAGATTAAAGTATAACAAAATTAGGGTAGAATGGTAAAATTTATCCGGACCGAGTGTTTATAGATAATCAATGGATGCATACTATGTGGATGAATATACAATAACATCATTTTACCATGGTTTTTTAATGTATATATTCACTCTACTAAATTATTTAACTATAGTAAGTTATACTATCAGTTTGCTGAAAATATCCGATGCAGGTAAGTATTTGGGTACCAGATAAAACCATAGACTAATTAAGTAGATTTAACTAAGCTAAACTTTGTCACAATTATGCGCATGTATGGTATAATGAATATGACCAAAGTCCTACAAGTAGAAGCTAATTAAGATTTAATTAATGGAGTAAAAGACAAAGAAGAGCAGCATGGGGAAAATAGTTTGGGGCAAAGCGATATAAGCACAGTCCAAGTCATTGACATGCAGGCATTTTGTTGCCTTCTTAAGGTTGATGAGAATTCTAATAAATTTTACAACTTGTTTATTTTGATAATTTTGTCTCATTTGATCGAATGCTATAATATAATATTTAGGTCACCATAAAATATTATGACGGGATGGATACGATTCCCTCATCCTTAATCATAGTTATAGAATTCGAGCCCGGAGAATAGAAAAATATTAAAGAGTATTTTTCTTTTTAATAGGTTTTATATGACAGGAATTCGAATTGATCGAAACTCCAAAACAAATATTAGATATTGATCAGTGAGAAATTAACCAAATGTATATATACACACTATATTTAGTCACGTGATGAGTAGGAATCGGCACTTGTTAATCAAATTGGCAACAAAATACTCTATATATTCTTCGTCTTTGATTAAGAAAGTGAATTTTGAAAATACTAAAAAGATATATCAGAAATCTTGATCATAGAGTATTCATCTCAAATTTTGTTGGGAGATTTTGCTCTATGGTACTTTATAATGCAGTACGGGAATTATACCTTGGTATCCATCTCATTAATGACATGAAGATGGTTCGTGACGCATGGAATCATAGCGATTTCATGTGCAAGAACTATATACTGAACTGCTTAGCAGACCCTCTCTACACGGTCTATTGCACCGTTGGCACTGCCAAAGAGCGTGGGAAAAGCGCAAAAGAAGTACAACGCACAAGATGCGGGTACTAAGAAGTTCATCGTTGGGAAATTTCTAAAATTCCAAATGGTGGACGAGTAAGACGATGATGTCCCAAGTCCGGGAATTCCAAATGATTTTACATCACCTGGATTTGGAAGGACCGAAACCAAATGAGCGATTTTTGGTTGCATCGGCGATTGAAAAGTTACCTCCTTCATGGAATGAGTTTATGAGTTACTTGAAACTCAAGACAAAGGAGATGACCTTTGAAGAGCTTGTTATCAAGCGCAAATCCGGGAAGATAATAAGAAGACCTTGCCAAAGGGTAGACAACATCTTTGAGGCAAAGGCGAATGGGCCGAGGCCAAAGGGAACTCAAGCAAGAAGCGGAAGTTCCGGAAAAGACGACAAAGCCCCCGCAGAAGAGAGATGTTCGGAGGTAATTGTCATCACCGTGGGAAACCTGGTCATAGGATCAAGGAATGCCGCAAGCTCAAGACTGAGCAACAACAGAAATCCAAGTCAAAAGGCAAGGCTCAAGAAAACGTCGTCAAGGACACGCTCCTGGATGACATTATCGAGGAATTCTCTGCAGTGGTGCTAGAAGCCAACTTGGTGGAGAATCCGATGCAGTGGTGGGTGGACACAGGTGCAACAAGATACATCTGTTCCAACAAAGATGCCTTCTCCACGTACACTCCGGTCTCGACAAGAAGTCGTTCATAGGCAACAACGCTTCCTCGGACGTGCTAGGGGTTGGAAAGGTGGTCCTGAAGATGACTTCCGGCAAGGAACTCACTCTGAAGGAAGTGATGCACGTCCCAGATATTAGAAGAAATCTAGTTTCTGGACCTTTATTGGTTAATGCTGGTTTTAGGCTAGTGTTTGAATCAAATAAATTTGTACTCACTAAAAATGGCACATTTGTGGGGAGGGGCTTCGTCTGTGAAGGCCTCTTCAAAGTGAATGCCATGTCGTATTGCGTCAAGGAAATAAAGTTGAGTCTTCTTCTTATTTGCTTGAGTCTTCTAATTTATGGCATCATAGATTAGGACACGTAAACTACAAGTCTATTCAAAGGTGGTAAAGATGGAGTTGTTGCCTTCTATCGACATAAACCCTCAACATAAGTGTGAGGTGTGCGTAGAGGCAAAACTCACCAAGCTTCCTTTTCGATCCGTCGAAAGGAATACCGCTCCTCTAGAACTTATTCACACGATATATGTGATTTGAAGTTTGCACAAACTAGAGGGGGAACAAGTACTTTGTGACATTTATAGATGATAGCACAAGGTATTGTTACCTTTACTTGTTGAAAAGTAAGGATGAAGCCTTTGAAGCGTTCCGACGTTACAAAGCGAAGTTGAGAATCAACTTAGCCTACGGATTAAATCCATTCGTAGCGATAGAGGGGAGAATATGTAGCGCCTTTTGAGGAATATTGTGCCCAAGAAGGCATTATTCATCAAACGACGGCTCCATACTCACCTCAATCAAACGGTGTGGCGGAACGTAAGAACCGCACATTAAAGGAAATGATGAATGCCTTGCTTATCAATTCCGGACTTCCCCAAAACATGTGGGGAGAAGCCGTCCTTACCGCTAATACGATTACGAACGAGAGTCCCACATAAGGGTAAGGACAAAACTCCATATGAATCATGGAAAGGAAAGAAACCCACCTACAAGTATTTTAAGGTGTGGGGTTGTCCGGCAAAGGTTGAAGTACCTAAGCCAAAGCGAGGTCAAGATTGGGCCTAAGACTGTAGATTGCATATTCATCGGATATGCAAATAACAGTAGTGCTTATCGCTTCTTAGTGCATAAGTCAGATATTCCAGATATCCACCATGGTACAATAATGGAATCAAGGAATGCTCTATTCTTTGAAAGTACATTTCCTAGAAAGGAGAAAGACATAACCTCTCGCAAGCGAAGTTATGCACAAAGCTCTCAAGAACCGGGAGTCCTTGACGCCCGATCTAAATGGTTCGAATCTAGCGAATCTCGAGGTGGTGAACATCCGGAATCTAGTGTTCCGGATTCTCGAACTTGGAGACTCCGGAGAGATGGATCTAAGGCGAAGTAAAAGGGCCGGAAGGATAAATCCTTCGGTCCTTACTTTGTAGCTTATATGGTTAATGATGAACCAAGGACAATTGCTCGGGCGTTGCCAACTCCGGAAGCACCGCTGGAAAGAAGTCTGTTGAGAGTGAAATAAGCTCCATTCGCATAACCATACTTGGGAGTTGGTTGATCTTCCTCCGGGAAATAAACCGTTGGGTTGTAAATGGATACTCAAACGGAAATACAAGGCGGATGGGTCTATAGACAAGTACAAGGCCGGGTTGGTAGTCAAGGGCTATCGACGGACGAAGGCTTTGATTACTTTGACACATACTCTCCGGTATCCGGATGACATCCATACGGGTATTTATTGCGATCGCGGCTTTGCGTGACCTTGAGATACACCGGATGGATGTTAAGACAGCCTTCCTAAACGGTGATTTGGAAGAAGAAATTTATATGGACCAACCCGAGGGGTACGTGGTTCAAGGGCAAGAGAAGAAAGTCTGTCGACTTATCAAATCTCTGTACGGGCTGAAACAAGCCCCGAAACAATGGCACGAAAAATTTGATAGTACTCTACTATCGAAGGGGTTCGCCATTAATGAGTGTGATAAATGTGTTTACACGAAATATAACTCTGACTCATTTGTTATGATATGCCTGTATGTAGACGACATGTTGATCACAGGAAGCAGTCCTAGGGTAATCCTAGAGACTAAGAACATGTTGAAACAATGCTTCGACATGAAAGATATAGGTATCGCGAGATGTCATCCTAGGGATTAAAATCACTAAGACGTCGACGGATGGTCTTATCTCGGTCTCACTACATCGAGGATGTTTTGAGAAAGTTCAAGATGTTAGACAGGTTCTCCGATAGCGTCACCAATGGATACAAATCAAAAGCTTGATAAAAATCTTGGTGCACCCGTATACCGGGAGCGATATGCACAAGTGATCGGTAGTTTGATGTATATCACAAACCGCACCCGACCGATATTGCTTATGTAGTCAATAAGTTGGCTAGGTTCACCCGTAATCCAAGTGATAATCACCGGAAGGCGTTGAATCGGGTATTACAATACCGAAATACACGTTAAATTTCGGGTTGCACTATTCGAGATATCCAAAATTTGTACTAGAGGGGTACAAAGTGATGCAAACCGGATATCCGATATAGAGAACACCAAGTCCACCAAAGGTGGGTATATATTTACAATTGGTGGTGGGGGCGTGTCTTGGAAATCCTCTAAGAAAACTTGCATCGCCCGATCCACGATGGAATCGGAGTTTATCGCTTTAGACAAAGCGGGAGAAGAAGAAGCGAGTGGCTTCATGACTTCTTAGAGGATGTTCCGTGTTGGAACAAACCCGTACCTTCGGTAATGATCCACTTTGCGACGGTCGGTCGGCTCTAGGAAGGGCATGGAATGCTATGTACAACGGCAAGTCTCGTCATATTCGACGGAGGCATAAGACCGTTAGGCAACTGATCACCACGGGTATAATATCCATTGATTACATTAAGTCAAAGGATAATATAGCAGACCCATTGACAAAGGGCTTACCCAAAGATCAGATGGCTTGCCTGTCTAGGGGAATAGGCTTAAAACCCAAAACATAAGGACCAATACAGTGGTAACCCAACCTTACGAACTGGAGATCCCAGTAATTTGGTTCAATGGGAAAACGAAGTTGTAAAGGTTCGATTGATCGCTTCAGTGGAAGTATGAGCACTTCGGATAGTGATTTCTGAAAAGAAACTCTAAATCCAAAGCCGTTCCCGCGATAGACGTTAAGTGCTATCTGCAGTATGGGTAAAGGTTAAGTTTTCAAAACTTGTAATGATCCTCAAGAGTTGAGGTTAGGTTCTTGGGAAACTTTTAATGGTTCCTAACACTTGTGAAGTGGGGTATAGCAGGATACCTTGTAGGAGACCACCTATTTAAGTGCGAGGACAGGCCGCCTCAAAATGAACGCACTTAAGAATCCAAGACGTTGTCCATGGCCAAAACGGACAAAACATTACGAAGAAGAGAGTAAGGGAATTTGTTGTGTTGGTATCATTGTCTTGGCTTACACTAAACACTGACGGTTCAAGACATCACGTTCACCGCGCAGTAAGTAAGTCCGATGGTATTCAACTATGGAAGGTTCAAAGTGAGGCTACCTCTCCTTATGCAACATCGGTCCGCCGAAATATTGCTTTGGAAATGAAAAGACACCATGTGAGTGCGCCAAAATCTCTTTCAAGAGGGGATTGTTGGAAATTAGCCTTTGGCGGGAGTTGCGACCGACCAACTTTAACGGCTTAAACACTAGTGTTACGTATGTTGGAGAATCCGGTTCTTCACACATGCATGATGTACTAAGTACGTAGATAACCGTAGGGCCAAGAATCGTCAAATTTCATTGAGAAATGAAAGAGATATTGGTTCACGAAGTAAGGTGTTTGAAGCATGGAAAAGTGTGGTGTATGATCAATTCTCCCTCATCGGTAGAGGAAGAAAGAATTGTTGTGTATATAATACTCGAAATTGGTTTGGGGTTTGGGACCCCAAGGGGTATCCCATGTGTTTAAAGGAGGGAAGACCTAGATGTGCTTCGGTTCAAGGAAAGACCACACGCGCGCCGCCGCCGCCCGCCCGTCCGGTCCGGTTCCGAGTTCCGTGTTCCGGGTTCACGGGTCGCGGGCTGTGGGCCTTCTGATATTATCTTTTTGGGCCAGAAAACTTTGCCGTGTACGCTTTGATCCCGAAGTTTCGGATGTGCGGTTTGGACCGAATTCTTTCGGATGTACTTGTTCGGTCCCCGAAGTTTCAAGATGTACGCTTTGGTCCCCGAAGTTTCAAGATGTACGCTTTGGTCCCCGAAATTTTTCGAAAGGCGAAATTTGACGGTCCGGAACGAAACGTCCGGCACTCAATTCGGCCATTTATTTTGGCTGAATTACACCTTCTATAATGGCCAATCCGTTGGCAATTTTCTCCATTTATGTGGTGGCTTTACTACCTCCATAATGGTCATTATCCGGCCAATAATGGCTATTATGGAGGCGATCAAACAGATCCCTCTTCCTCCTATATAAACACCCCTTACACCATTATTGAGGCACACTTGATATACACGAAATTACACATAGCAGAAAGTTTCTTCCTAAATCTTCCAAGCATCATTTCGTTTTTCAATATTATTCACGGTAGCTTTTGAGTTTCCTTTGCTCAATAGTTCCATTGCTGTTTTATCTTGGGAGACGAATTGTCCAGGACGTATAAAGGATACATACGGGGCAATATTGTCTTAAGGACGAGTGCCACACTCGACTCGGCAAAAAAAACCGCTTTCCGAGTTTTCTTGTTCAACAAAATAGTAATTTCGCTTTTGTTGTTATATTGTAATTTTCAGTTTTATAGTTGAATTGTAATTTCAATTCTTACATACGCAGTTACTTGTAATTTCCGTTCCTGCAATCATTGTAAACACCAACAACTTAGATTGTTGGAAATTTGCCTTTGGCGGGAGTTGCGACCGACCAACTTTAACGGCTTAAACACTAGTGTAACGTATGTTGGAGAATCCGGTTCTTCACACATGCATGATCTACTAAGTACGTAGATAACCGTAGGGCCAAGAATCGTCAAATTTCATTGAGAAATGAAAGAGATATTGGTTCACGAAGTAAGGTGTTTGAAGCATGGAAAGTGTGGTGTTGTGTGTAATTCTCCCTCATCGGTAGAGGAAGAAAGAATTGTTGTGTATATAAGATTCGAAATTGGTTTGGGGTTTGGGACCCCAAGGGGTATCCCATGTGTTTAAAGGAGGGAGGACCTAGATGTGCTTTGGTTCGAGGAAAGACCACACGCGCGCCGCCGCCGCCCGCCCGTCCCGTCCGGTCCGGTTCCGGTTCGGGTCACGGGTTCTCGGGTCGTGGGTCGTGGGCCGTGGGCTGTGGGTCTTCTGATATTATCTTTTTGGGCCAGAAAACTTTGCCAGAAGTACAGTTTGGACCAGAATTCTTTCAGATGTACAGTTTGGTCCCCGAAGTTTTAAGATGTACGATTTGGTCCCCGAAGTTTCCGGATGTACGCTTTGGTCCCCGAAGTTTCCGAACATCGAATTTCGACGGTCAAAAACAAAATGCCAAGCACTCAATTCACCATTTATTTTGGCTGAATTACTCCTCCTATAATGGCCAAATCCGTTGGTCTTTCTCCCATTTATGTTGGTGACTTTACTACCTCCATAATGACCATTATTTGGCTATTATGGAGGCAGTTTTCAGCGATGTCGCCCCCCTCCCTCACCTATTTAAACACCCCCTTACACCATTGTTGATGCACCAAGAATGACAAAAGAGATGCAGCAAAACAGTGCACGAAAATACACAACCAAAATAGTTTTCTTCCTACAACTTTCAAGCATCATTTCGGTATTCAATATTCTTCACGGTAGCTCTTGAGTTTCCTTTGCTCAAGGGTTCCATTGTTGTTTTATCTTGGGAGACAAATTGTCCAGGACGTATAAAGGATACATACGGGGCAATATTGTCTTAAGGACAGAGTGCTACACTCGACTCAGCAAAAAGCAGTTTCCATTTTTCCGTCTTCTACAAAAACTGGAATTTCCGGTTTATTGTGTAACCATTGTAATTTTCGGATATCTAGTTGAATTATTGAATCTTTGTTTATCCTTTCGAATACTTGTAATAGTAATATAATTCCCGTACTGCATTATAAAGTACCATAGAGCAAAATCTCCCAACAAATTTTGGAATCTATCTTTGACCAAGAAAATTAGCATCAAAATTTTCTGTTTAAAAATAGTGTGTGTACTTTCTATGAAGGAGAGGCCAACATTGGATTCTTTTCTTTAAGTACAACGAGAATCTAGATTTTCATAAACCATATGAATGGCTAGCTTGCTACTTGTAGTAACATATTTGGACAATTTTGACCAAATCGCAATTATAATTATTTTTTAAAATCCTTAAACATAAATAATTAACTCTCTGTTTTTTTTTCCTACTGAGAAACATTTTAAAATGGATGGTAGAAAAACAGCATAGGATAGCCCTTTAATGTGTGATTTATTAGTAAAATATTTGAAGAAACACATTTATGTGCGCTGTCATATCGTTGATCCAATTACTCAAAATTTGTAATGTGTAGAGCCATTCAAAGGGAGAAACGTTTCCTTCAAAAAAAAAAAAATCATTCTCAAATCCAAAACCGATACCTCTTATTAAGGATCATCAATTTCACCACACTCCTAATTGATAAGTACCATGGATTCAATATCAAATTATAAATAGGTTGAAAATCGGAAAATTGAAAACATATAGAGAAGAAAGTATTTTAAGAAAAAACATAATTTTCAAAATCCTACATTTCCAAATTCTAATATTTCAAAGTAGCCATCGTGACTCACTCTAATTATTCCTACGCATTGTGGCGTGGTGGATATGATCGTTTTACCCTTAATTCGAGATTTTAAATTCAAATTCTAAATATAAAAAAAGTTTTTGGTAGGTATAGTTTTTTTTTAATAGACTTTATGCAACACAAATCTAGATTAATAAGACTCAACATGTATAGCGGACATCCAACGAGAAACAAAAAAAACTCCCTCTAGCTGATAAAGTTTATACTGAAATTCTGAAATATATATACTACATGCCACTAAAATACATAGACTAAAAGATAAATAGATGTTTTCACAGGGGGTAATGAATAAAAAATTGAAAGGACATTTAGACCTTTTTTATCTGCAAATTCAGTTTGTTTCATTTTCATGTCTTTCCAATTTGATTGAAAAGCAAGGGCTCAACTCCAAAAAGGAGACAGTCCTTTTTTTTTTCCACAACTTAAGATGGTTTTGTTTTAAAATATGGTGATTTTTTGTGTGTGTATGTGCGTGTGTTCCTGAAAATGTTTTTTGAAGGAAAAGATGTACTTTTAATCTTTCAGCTATTGAAGTATTTTGGTTTTGATCTATATAATATTTTGTTAAGCACATTTAATCATTAATTAACTAAAATGTGTGTTTGGTCCCTTTATATTAGAATTATATGATATTTAGATTATTTTTAGGACTATATTACCCTCAAATATAGAATAACATTGCGAAATTAACATAATAAAATTAACAATTATTGGACTTAGAAGAAAACTCACTCTTTTTCTCCGTTTGTTGTGTGTATGTAACAAATCAGTGCAAGAGTTTGATATTTATTTATTTTGTGCATAAACGTGCACACAATATGTGGAGCGTAATATACATATAGTAAAATACGCCGTGACTTGAGGGATGGAGTAGCATATATGAACGCTAAGTTATAAAGGCACAAAGTTGTATCTTCTTATATACACCCACACTCTTTTGCGACTAAATTTCGACCTCTCCATATTCCTTTTATTACAGAGTATATTAAGAGTTTAAGCCTATGTTCCCATGTCATAAAATATATTTATATAATCAGATTATTTATAGGGCAGAATCAAGATTTTTATTGACGAAATTGAAAATATAAAATAGTAAATATATAAAGAGGTCAAGGAAATTTAACATTACAATATGTGCACAAAAAATAAGGGGTAACATCTTTGGTCCCTCAATTATCTTATTTCTAAATTCTAATTTTGGTCTTTGTTATATATGACTTAGTACATTTGATATTCAATTAATTTTTTTTGGTAACAAATTTCTTTATTACCAAGTGAATAATTACAGCTCAAGAGAAAAACAAAACTGTTTGCTATTAACTGGACATGCCCAATTAGTGCATTCTTCTACTCGACTCGACATGTGAAACATACAACCAAGGCAAACTAATCAGGGGAAAAAATCAGTTTCTCAAGCCCAACAACATACCCAGTGAAATCCCACAACGTGGGTCTGAGGAGGGTAAAAGTGTACGTAGACCTTACCTCTATCTTGGTAGGTAGAGCGGCTATTTCCGAGAGACCCTCGATTCAAGACAGAGCATAATCACAAGCAAAGCAACAACAAAAACAAAGTAAGAGCAAAGCAAGAGAGACGGTCAGAAAATATTTAAAGCAGTATGGAAATGCTGATATTAAAAGCGAATAGATCATGATAGCGCATTCGAAAAGTAAGCAGTAACTAGCGTAGGTAAATAAGCTAGACAAAGTAGTACACAAAGTAAGACACATAGCATCAGAACATTTTCGCAAGCCCCTTGACTAATTTTCTATGCATACTAGCTCTCACATATACCTCCTGAACAATCCACTTCACAATTGCCTCACTGCTCATTCTTTTCTGCTGAAACACAATTTGATTTCTCTCCATCCAAACTTGATAGATTGTTGCTGCCAGTGCCATCCTGTAGATTGTGGGTTACAACAATTGCAGGAAACAGAAAGTAAGTAAATATTACAAATTGCTAGAAAGGATAAACTAAAAATTACAACAAACTGGAATCAAGAACGATACAAACTCTTTGTGATTTGCTGAGTCGAGTGATGACACTCTGTCTTTAAGACAAGATTGCCCCGTATATATCCTTTTACGGTGTCGGGCAATAGTCTCCCAAGATACAACAACAACTTAACAAATGAGCAAAGGAAACTCAACTGTTACTCTTGACGAACTTTGAATACAGAGAACTTGCTAGAGAGGAAGAAGAAGATTTCAGAAAAATATCTTAAGTGTGTTGAACAATTGAGCCAAAGGCCTCAATTTATAGTGTAAGGAGATGACCCCTCAACTAGCCAACTAATGGCCTTTAATAGCCATGTAATGACACTAATTGAGGAGTTACATTCATCCAAATAATGGTTGAATTCATGTGCCAAATAATGGAGATTTGATTCTCCAAAACCAGCCCAAAAGTCAGAACTTTCCATCTTTCCGTCGCATCATTCTGCCTCCGAAGCGCTGCGGCTCTACGAATTAGTGCCGCGGTGCCTTGGCTCCAGTGGCTGAACTCCCAATTAGTGTCGCGGCTCTGCCTGGGAGGTGCCATGACGCTCCGACGCCTCGGCTCCGACGGGGTTGCGCAGTGGCCCTTCACGGCTCCGCGGTGATTTCCGACTCGTTTCATCTTACACTTCGCACACTTCTTCCTTAGTTTACCAACATGGAATACTTGTCATTTGGCCAATAACTGTCCATCATTCTATGTCTCAAACGTTTCACTTACGTACCAATATCTCTTTCACGAAAGAAATTTGCGATACTAAGCACTACGTATGCACGTGTGTGGAAACGATGTTTCCAATGTGCGGGACCTAAATTGTTCGAGTCATAAATAATGGGATAAACTTAATTCCACATTAGTAAATTTCCAACAATTCCCTCTTGAAAGAGATTTTGGCGCACTCACATGGTGCCTTTTCCAGCAATCTTTCAGTGGACCGATGTTGCATATGGATAGGTAGCTTCCGCTTTGAACCTTCCATAGTTGAATACCATCGGACTTACTTACTACGCGGTGAACGTGATGTCTTGAACAATCAGTGTTTAGTGTAAGCCAAGTCAACGGTACCAACACAACAGCTTCCCTTACTCTATTCTTTGTAATGTTTTGTCTGTTGTGGCCGTGGACACTTCTTGGATTCTTAAGTGCATTCATTTGAGGCGGTCTGTCCTCGCACTTAAATAGGTGGTCTCCTACAAGGTATCCTTCTATACCCACTTTACAAGTGTTAGGAACCATTAAAAATTTCACCAAACCTAACCTCAATCGTTGAGGATCATTAAAGGTTTTGGAAACTTATCATTTACCCACACCGCATATAGAACTTAATGTCTATCGCGGGAACGACTTTGGATTGACGTTTCTTTACAGAAATCACTATCCGAAGTGCTCATGCTTCCACCGAAGCGCTCAACTGAACCTTTACATCTTAGTTTTCCCATTGAACCTAATTCCTGGGATCTCCAGTCAGTAAGGTTGGGTTATCACCGTATTGGTCCTTATAGCTTGGGTTTTAAGCCCATTCCCCTAGACAAGAAGAATATCTGATCTTTGGGTAAGCCATTTGTCAGCAGGTCTGCTATGTTATCCTTTGATTTTATGTAATTAATGGATATTATACCCGTGGTGATCAGCTGCCTAACGGTCTTATATCTTCGTCGAATATGACGAGACTTGCCGTTGTACATAGAACTCCCGTGCCCTTCCTAGAGCCGACTGACTGTCACAATAGATCATTACAGAAGGTACGGATTTGTCCCAACAAGGGACATCCTCTAAGAAGTCATGAAGCCACTCAGCTTCTTCTCCTACTTTGTCTAAAGCGATAAACTCCTATTCCATCGTGGATCGGGCGATGCAAGTTTGCTTAGAGGATTTTCAAGACACAGTCCCACCACCAATTGTAAATATATACCCACTAGTGGACTTGGTGCTCTCTATATCAGATATCCAGTTTGTATCACTGTACCCCTCTAGTACAACTGGATATCTCAAATAATGCAACTCGTAAGTTAGCGTGTATTTCAGGTATCGTTGTACCCGATTCAACGTCTTCCAATGATCATTACTCGAATTATAGGTAAACCTAGCCAACTCTTGACTGCATAAGCAATATCAGGTCGGGTACAGTTTGTTATGTGTACTCCCAATCACTTGTGCATATTTCTCCTGGCATACGGGTGCATCACAATTTTTATCAAGCTTTTGATTTCTATCCAGTGGTGACTTCATAGGCGAACTGTCAAATATCTCAAACCTTCTCAACACATCCTCGATATAGTGAGACTGAGATAAGACCAGTCCGTCAGACGTCTTAGAGATCTTTATCCCTAAGATGACATCTGTGATACCCATATCCTTCATGTCGAAGTATTGTTTCAACATGTTCTTAGTCTTTAGGATCAAGCTAGGACTGCTCCCTGTGATTAACATGTCATCTATGTACAGACATATCATGACGAACGAGTCAGAGTTACATTTCGTGTAGACACATTTATCACACTTATTAATGGAGAAACCCTTCGATAGTAGAGTACTATCAATTTTTTTGTGCCATTGCTTTGGGGCATGTTTCAGCCCGTACATAGATTTGACAAGTCGACATACTTTCTTCTTTTGCCCTGGAACCACATACCCCTCAGGTTGTTCCATATAGATTTCTTCTTCCAAATCACCATTTAGAAAGGCTATCTTGACATCCATTTGATGTATCTCAAGGTCACGCAACGCTGCGATCGCAATGAATACTCGTATGAATGTCATCCTAGACACCGGGGATTACATGTCAAATAGTCAAGGCCTTCATTCTGCCGATAGCCCTTGACTACCAACTTGGCCTTGTACTTATCTATAGACCCATCTGCTTTATACTTCCGTTTGAGTGTCCATTTACAACCCAACGGTTTATTTCCTGAAGGAAGTTCAACCAACTCCCAAGTATGGTTATGCAGGATGAAGTCTATTTCACTCTCAATAGCTTCTTTCTAGAGCGGTGCCTCTGGAGTTGACAATGCTTCAGCAATTGTCCTTGGTTCATCATCAACCATATAAGCTACAAATTCAGGACCGAAGTATGTATCATTCCTGGCCCTTTTACTTCGCCTCGGTTCCATCTCTGGAGTCTCCAAGTTCTGAGAATCTGGAACACTAGATTTCAGATATTCAGATACTTCGAAGTCCACTAGATCTGAACCATCTAGATCCGGGCAATCAACGACTCCTGGTTCCTGAGAGCTTTGTTCATAACTTCGTTTTCGAGAGGTTATGTCTTTTTCCTTTCTAGGAAAAGTATCCTCGAAGAATTGAACATTCCTTGATTCCATGATTGTACCCCCGTGGATATCTAGAATATCTGACTTATGCACTAAGAAGCGATAAGCACTACTGTTATTTGCATATCCGATGAAAATGCAATATACAGTCTTAGGCCCAATCTTAACCTTCTTTAGCTTGGGCACTTCAACATTTGCCAAACAACCCCACACCTTTAAATATTTATAGGTGGGTTTCCTTCCCTTCCATGATTCATATGGAGTTTTGTCCATACCCTTATGTGGGACTCTATTAAGAATAGTATTAGCGGTAAGGACGGCTTCTCCCCATATATTTTGGGGAAGATCGGAATTGATGAGCAAAACATTCATCATTTTCTTCAATGTGCAGTTCTTGCATTCAGCAACACCGTTCGACTGAGGTGAGTATGGAGTCGTCGTTTGATGAACAATACCCGATTCGACACAGTATTCCTCAAATGGTGCTACATATTTTCCCCCTCTATCGCTACGAATGGATTTAATCTGCATGCTTAGTTGGTTTCTAACTTCTGCTTTGTAGAGTCGGAACGCTTTAAAAGCTTCATCTTTACTTTTCAACAAGTAAAGATAACAATACATTGTGCTATCATCAATGAATGTCACAAAGTACTTGTTCCCCCTAGTTCATGCAAACTTCAAATCACATATATCTGTGTGAATAAGTTCTAAATGAGCGGTATTCCTTTCGACGGATAAAAAATGAAGCTTTGTGAGTTTTGCCTGTACGCACACCTCACACTTATGTTGAGGGTTTACGTCGATAGACGGCAACAACTCCAACTTAACCAACCTTTGGATGGACTTATAGTTAACATGTCCTAATCTATGATGCCATAAATTAGAGGACTCAAGCAAGTAAGAAGAAGCTTCAATATTATTGCTTGCACGTATTATAGACATGGCGTTAACTTTAAAGAGGCCTTCACAGACGAAGACTCTTCCCACAAAAGTTCCATTCTTGGTGATTACATATTTATTGGACTCAAATACTAGCCTAAAACCAGCATTAACCAATAAATGACCTGAAATTAAATTCCTCCTAATCTCAGGGACATGCATCACCTCCTTCAGAGTGAGCTCATTTTCAGAAGTCATCTTCAGGACTACCTTTCCTACCCCCAGCACATCAGAGGAAGCGTTGTTACCCATGAACAACTTCTTGTTTGTAAATGGTGTATATATGGAGAAGGCATCTCTATTGGAACAAATGTGTCTGGTAGCACCCGTGTCCATCCACAATTGCATGAGATTCTCAACAAGGTTTGCTTCAAGCACCACTGCAGAGAACTCCTCAATCATATCGTCAAGAAGCGTGTCTTTGACGACGTTAGCATGTGCCTTGCCTTTGGCCTTGACCTTCTCTTATTGCTCAGTCTTGAGCTTGCGGCAATCCTTGATCATGTGACCAGGTTTCCCACAGTAGTGACAGTTCCCCTTGAACTTCTCCGCCGCCTGGGTCTTGCCGTCTTTCTGGAACTTGCGCTTCTTGGTTGGGTTCCCTTTGGCCTCAGCCAGATTTGCCTCAGCGGGTTGTTTTCCCCTAGGCAAGGCCTTCTTATTATCTTCCTGAATATGAAGTTTGATAATACGTTCCTCAAAGGTCATTTCATTTGTCTTGAGTTTTAAGTAACTCATTCCACGAGAGAGGTAACTTCTCAATCAGTGATGCAACCAAAAACTGTTCAGTTTGTTTCATACCTTCCAAATCCAGGTGATGTAGAATCATTTGGAATTTCTGGACTTGGGACATCACAGTTTTGCTATCCATCATTTGAAATTTCAGGAATTTCCCAACGATGAATTTTTTAGTACCAGCATCTTGTGTGTTGTACTTCTTCTGCAGCTTTTCCCACAACTCTTTGGCGGTTCCTACGACGCAATACACCGTGTAGAGTGGGTCTGACAGACAGTTCAGAATATAGTTCTTACACATGAAGTCACTATGACTCCAAGCATCAAGAACCATCTTCATGGCATTGACGACATGGATACCTTGGCCCTCTCCAGCCGTTTCATTAGGCTGAGGGTCCACTTCATCTCCAGCTTGTGGAGGATCTTCTATTAGGAAACGAGTCATTCCCATAACAGTCAGATAAAACAATATCTTCTGTTGTCATCTCTTAAAGTTGGAGTCCATAAAATTCTCTGGGCGTTCATTATGGAAACCGGAGAGTGGAGGAACATTAACGTTCCCTTGAGCAACTGGAAAGGCATTGGGTGTGCCTTGAGCAGTGGGGAAGGCAGATTAATTGCCTTGAGTAGCAGCAGCAGCAGAATCAGAAGCGAGTTGTTCTCTTCCAGTCATCTTTCTAAGCACTTACAACAATCTTGTCTTAAAATTGTGGGTTACAACAATTGCAGGAAACGGGAAGTAAGTAAATATTACAAATTGCTAGAAAGGATAAACTAAAAATTACAACAAACTGGAATCAAGAACGATACAAACTCCTTGTGATTTGCTGAGTCGAGCGATGACACTCTATCTTTAAGACAAGATTGCCCCGTATATATCCTTTTACGGTGTCGGGCAATAGCCTCCCAAGATACAACAACAACTTAACAAATGAGCAAAGGAAATTCAAGTGTTACTCTTGAAGAACTTTGAATATAGAAAACTTGCTAGAGAGGAAGAAGAAGATTTCAGAAAAATATCTTAAGTGTGTTGAACAATTGAGCCAAATGCCTCAATTTATAGTGTAAGGAGATGACCCCTCAACTAGCCAACTAATGGCCTTCAATAGCCATGTAATGACACTTATTGAGGGGTTACATTCAGTCAAATAATGGCTGAATTCATGTGACAAATAATGGAGATTCAATGCTTCAAAACCAGCCCAAAAGTCAGAACTTTCCATCTTTCCGTCGCAACATTCTGCCTCCGAAGCGCCGCGGCTTTGCGAATTAGCGCCGCGGCGCCTCGATTCCAGTGGCTGAACTCCCAATTAGCGCCGCGACTCTGCCTAAATTTTATACAATACAAATTTAGATTAATCAGATCCAAATATGTATATCGGACACTGAACTACAAAAATAAACTCACTCTAGTTAACCAATGGATATCACGAGTGTGGCCAAACAAATCTATCATGACAATTGACAAGATACAAAAGTTAGAACCCAAAGCTGATAAAGTATTATCACTGAAATTCAGAAATATCTATACATGCCACTAAAATACATAGACTAAAAGATAAATATATATAGATGTATTCACCAGGGGTGATGAATGCAAAAAAGAAAGGACATTTAGACCTTTTCATCTGCAAATTCAGTTTGTTTCATTTTCATGTCTTTCCAATTCCTTTTTGTTTTTGGTCTTTCCAATTTGATTGAAAAGCAAAGGCTAAACTCCAAAAAAGAGTTCCCCCCCCCCCCACCCCACCCCACATTCACAAATTAAGATGGTTTTGTTTTAAGATATGGTGAATTTTTTATTTGTGTTCCTGGAAAATTTGAAAAAGTTTATTGAAGGAAAAATTATATTTTTGGTCTCTTCTTAGTTATTGATGTATGTTGGTTTTTGGTCTATATAATATTTAGTTAAGCACATTTAATTTTTAGTTAACTAAAATGTTTGTTTTGGTCCCTTTATATTTGAACTATATGATATTTAAATTATTTTTAGAATTTATTACTACAAAATATGTTACAAATGTAACATAATACATTGATAATTATAGGGTTTAGCTCTTAATATAGTAGGTTAAATTTGTGAGGATTCACAGATAGAGAAAACACAAATGCACATAAATGAAGATTATATTTCTTTAATCAGGAATTACAAGGACAAAATCAGAATTTATCAATTTTTCGGAGATTACAATTAAAGATTTCTTGTCCACTTTTCATGTGGCTCTTCTAAAAAGAAGAAGAAAGCTCAAACCTTTGTGCACTCACACAATAAGCAACTCACTATAAGAAATATATGAAGGTTTTTTACGATAGTAGTTCATCTGGGGGTATGCTAACTTTCCCTTTTCGGAAATTTGTTTTTAAGCAAACGTCACCAGAGAAAATTTATTGATATTGGTGCTTCAACACCCATTGATTTTGGTCAAAATGTTTTATTGATGTATTTATTTGTGCATAAACATGAACAAAATGTGGGGATAGGGGGTTTATGGGGTGGGGGGCAAAAATGATCGTTATAGCCGTTGTAAAATGGTCAAAATCAAAATTTGGTCATTGTTGCAACGGTTATTTTTTCAAAGGGGGAGGGGGCGGGGCGGGGCGGGATCGGGACGGGCAGGACGATCCCATGCCCCGTCCCGAGTTCAAACCCCAACACCAACAAAAAGGATTTTTTTAGGGGGATCGGGGCGGGGCGGGTAGCGAGACGGGTCGGGATAGGTATCAGGTCGGGTCGGGCCGGCCCGGCCCACTGGACTCTATTAATTAGTAAACCTCATATCGAAAAGGGAGAAAATAGTGAATTTCTATACAAGACATAGCATAAGTTATACACACGTCTGGACTAGAGATGGCAATGGATCCTGGACCCGGTCCGGATCCGGTGGATCAAGATCCATTTTATAGGATATGGATCTTTAAAATTTGGATCCGACGAATCCGGATCAAATATGGATCTGGATCTTGTATTTGAGATCCGTATCCGATCCAGATCCGACCCGTAGATTCATTTTTTATTAAATATATTCATAATCTAGAATGTAATTTTATAAGTATTTTCTTTAAAAATTTCATAATTTCTGTATTTTATCCCTTCAATTCACAAATTTCAATTTCTTGCTAGACCAATTTCGGATATGGAAATTTGACTCCGAGCTGAATGATCATAATCATCGGATACCAAGAATTTCGCCATCCTCGGAGACTATTAATTCCTCAAAAGGAAGTAACGACGAACATGTGACATCATATTCCATCAAGAGAAAAGATGCAGAACACAAAGAAGATAAAGATGAAGAAAAGCATTATATAGGAGTTAGAAAGAGACCATGGGGAAATTATGCATCAGAAATAAGGGATTCAACAAGAAGTGGAGTTAGGGTATGGCTAGGAACATTCGATACTGCTGAAGAAGCTGCTTTAGCTTATGATCAAGCTGCATTTTCAATGCGTGGTCCTTTAGCACTTCTCAATTTTTCTATGGAAAAAGTCCAAGAATCACTAGAAAATATTAAATTTTTTAGCCAAGATGGATTGTCTCCGGCATCTGCTTTAAAGGAAACACATAAAATGAGAATGAAAAATGTGAAGAGAAGGAGAAATAGGAAAAAGAAAACAGTTCTGGTTTTTGAAGACTTAGGTGATGACTTGTTAAAAGAACTTTTAATAAATTCATTTGAAAATAATGTTTCTACTTATGAGTAGTAGTAAGTTTGCTTTCTCTGTTTTATTTTCTTCCATTTTTTGTGGTGTAGAACAAGTGTTGTAAATTATATATATATTAACCATAAAATTCACAATAGCCTGCATGCCTTCTTTTGTAGATATTATATCTAAATTTGAATGAGTGGAGTATCTTTTTTCACTGTAGTTTATCTTTTGTGCCCATAATTCTCGATTATCTTTTGTGCCTATAATCAATTAAGGATTAGTCCTTTATTTTGTGCCCATAATTTCTATTTTCTTAGAATGTAATTTTTTTTATAAGTATTTCCTTTATTTTGTGCCCATAATTTTCAATCAGATTGAATTTCATTTTGCCAAAAAAGTTTCCAACATGTGGAAATATTATTCAAGGCAAAAAAATTTACATGTGGATCCAGACCCGATCCGTGGACCCGGTGGATCCGGATTTGGATATGATTTTTATGGACCCGATGGATCTGGATCTGGGTATAAAAATGGATCTGGATCTAGTAGGATCCGGTCCAGATCCGATCCGTTGCCATCCCTAGTCTGGACTTAAATTTAATTCGAAATAACTATGATCTAAAATTTTATTTTGAATATTTATAGTACTCCCTCTGTTCCAATATATATGATGGTTTGACCAGTTTTGGAAGTCAAACAGCTCTTTCTTTTACACAATTTCAAACATAGATTCTTCGAGTATTTTATAATAAAATTTATATATTTGTAAACTACATAATATGTACTATAAATCTGCATAACTAATAATTCACAATATATAAAAAGAGTTAGAGAAAATCGTAATCAAAGAAAAAGTTGTTTAACTTCCCATACTGATCAACCCTCATATAAATTGGGATGGAGAGTAGAAGGTAATCACAAAATCTTGATAGCCCCTTTAGCATTCGAATGTTTTATTGAAGCTTAAATATGCAATATGTAATGCAAGAATATTTACAACTTCTTAGAAAAATCCCTCGACCAGATGCTTAGAAGCTAGAATCGAACAAGTATCAATAACCTGTTTTATCAAAAACAAGGGAATCATTTGGTGAGTTATATCAACAGAAGTAAAAAATATATTTATTCGGGAAGAACATATTTTTCTAGTTCGATACTGAAAGATAGAATAATTTCCCTTGGGGATTCCTTTCATTATTCACAATATATATAGCTGTACAAAGGTTGATTCCTAATATGGTACGAATCCTAACTTACCTTACAAAGGTTGATTCCTAATACAATTAGAATCCTAAGTTACCTTAAATATACATCTATCATAATTACAAAATATACAGAGAATATTCGGAGAATATTCGCTAATACTCCCCCTCAGACGGAGCGGGAGGAGGCCGAACGCTAAGGCCGGATCGGAAGTCGGTGAAGAGCTGTCGCGGTAGTCCCTTTGTGAAGATGTCTGCATACTGATAAGAGGAAGGCACGTGTAAAATTTTGACCGACCACGGGCAACCTTCTCTCGCACAAAGTGGATATCCATCTCAATATGCTTAGTCCGTGATGTTGGACCGGATTATGAGACATATAGATGGAAGATATGTTGTCACAATAGACTATAGACGCCTTGCGGAGTGGACACTTTGGAGCTCTAAAAGAAGATTTCGGAGCCAACGATCTCAAAGCAACTACATTAGCAACACCGCGATATTCGCGCTTCAAAGACTCTCGAACGGGATAGTGTGGCACGCTCTTGGCGGACCATGAGATAAGATTATCCCCAAGAAATACACGGTACACGAGGTGGAGCGACGTGTGTCCGGGCATCCCGCCCAATCTGCATCCGTGTAGGCAAGTAACTTGGTTGGGGCGAGAGGGGTATAAGTGTAATCCAAAGTCTAGTGTGCCCTTAACGTATCCGATAATACGTTTGAGGGCGGCAAAATGGGACTCTCGGGGTCGTGCATGAACAGACACACCTGCCGAACGGCATATGTAATATCGGGCCTAGTGAATGTAAGATACGAAGAGCACCTGCTAGACTCCGATATAGAGTGGGATCGAAACGGCGCACCGTCATTGGCACTAAGCTTGGATTTGGAGTCCACCGGAGTTGGCATAATTTTACAATTTGCCATCTTGGCCCCGTACACTATCTCTTCTGCATACTTACGCCGACATAAGAACATAGTGGTGCAGATCTGGTTACCGATATACCCAAAAAATAACTTAGCTTGCCCAAGTCGGTCATAGCAAATTCGGTTTTGAGTAGAGCAATGATTTCATTCTTCAAACCGTCGAGATGAGGCGGTAAGAACAATGTCATCGACATATAATAGCAAATATGCGAGTCTTGCTACCTCGGTGAAAAGTGAAGAGAGAGTTATCACACTGCTACATACAAAACCAATCTGCAAAAAGATACCAGGCAAAACGATCATACCAAGCGCGGGGTGCCTGTTTCGGTCCATACAATGACTTTCTCGAGACGACACACAAAATCGCGGAGTCTTAGGATGAACAAAGCCGGAGGGTGATGCATGTACACGATCTCTTTCAAATCCCCATGAAGGAATGCATTCTTGACATCAAGTGATGAATTGGCCAATGCATGCCCTTAGCAATACTGAGAACAGTCCGAATAGTGGCCGGTTTAACAACCGGACTGAATGTCTCACCACAATCAATACCCTCCTGCTGATTAGTCCCATTGGCGACTAGTCTTGCCTTATACCTCTCTAAGTCACCACTGTCTCTGAACTTGTGCCGAAATAGCCACATACACCGGATAATATTCACACCTTCGGTCTAGGTACCAAATCCCAAGTGTTACGCTTGGTTAAAGCGTTAAATTCCTCGCACATGGCCGCATTCCAATTTGGGTCCAGTTTTGCTAGTTTTGGATTTTGTGGAATGGGTGATAAGGTTTGTGTGGAGAGATTGAAGTGAACCTTGGGTTTGAAGATCCCGTGTTGTGCACGAGTCTCCATACGATGAGACGGCAGTGGTGGTGGATCGGGGCTGGGAGGTTCTTTGTCCACCGGTTCGGACCGGTGGGCGACGGTCACCCGGGCCCGGTTTCGGTGACTCGACCGGGGGTTGTAGGGGTGAGCGAGGAGTCTGTTGGGGTGGTTCCGGACGATGGCGAGACCGTCGAACACGGTGGGTGCTTGTTGATATAGATTTTGGATGATCGGGGACGGACTTGGTTCATCGAGAAAGATGTAATCGGTGGTCCGAAATTTCCGGAGATTTGAAAAAGGAAAGGTTGTCTCATCAAAGGTGACGTGACGGGAGACGATGATTTTGCAAGTAGCAATGTCATAGCACAAGTAGCCCCGATGATTAGGAGATAGACCAAGGAAGACACATGGCGAGTGCGAGGTGCAAGTTTGTGAGGTGCGAAAGTGGAGGCCATGTTGGGGTAGCATAAGCATCCAAAAATACGTAGGTGATCATATGATGGTAGCCTACGGTATAAGATTTCGGTAGGGGTCTTGTTTTGGAGTGTGCTAGTTGGTAAAATATTAAGAAGGGATTCTACCATTTTGACAGCATAGACCCAAAAAGGCGGTGGTAGGCGGGCATGAAACGAAGTGTGCGAACCATGTTATTGATGGTACGTATAATTCTTTCAACCTTTTTCCGTTTTGGGAAGAAGTATAGGGACAAGAAAAACGGAAAACCATACCTTGTTTAGAACGAAATTGTGAAATGTCGAGTTATTAAATTCACGTCCATTATCACATTGGAATGATTTGATAGATTTTTCAAATTGTGTTTTAATGAAGTTGTGAAACTCGAGGAATTTTGTAAAAACTTCAGATTTGAATTTCAGTGGGTAAATCCAGACAAAATGTGAAAAATCATCCAAGAATACTAGATAGAATTTATGACCGAAAGAGCTAACAATCGGAGATGTCCACAAATCGCATGAACAATATCAAAGGGAGAAAAAGTAACACTGTTTGATGACATAAATGGAAGACGAGTATGTTTGCCTAGTGGACAAGAAAAACAAGTGTTGGGCAATTTTTCCATTATTACATTTAATACGCTTAGAAGTCCTAAGAAAAGTAAAAACTGGGTCTCCGGGGTGTCCGAGTCTGTTGTGCCAAGTGGAGGGAGAGATTGACGCAAGGGATAGAGGTGCTTGCGGCCTGACAGCGGAAGATTGAGTGAATGGGTAGAGGTCTCCCACACTATTGTGGCGTCTGTAGAATTTTCCCCGTATTGAGTTCTAGGATTCGTACCATATTAGGAATCCTAAGTTACCTTAAATATACATCTATCATAATTACAAAATATACAGAGAATATTCGGAGAATATTCGCTAATAGATACCACCCAGAATTCTTGATTATTGCACAGGAACAGGTGCATTTTTTTGAAGTATTTTTCCTTTTCACTAATATTTTTTATTGGAGCTTCCCTTATTTATTTTATCAAACATAATGATGTGAATCAAACTTTAGTAAGTATATGTATGTATTTGAAGTTTCTGATAAAATTGTATTTTGAGGAATGTAGACCAAAAATGAAATAAAAATAGAATAGCACTCGCCATTTGTCCTAAGACTGGCAAGTTGTTTCCAAAATATGAAGGACAAATGACAAATCTCAGGCTGTAAATATATGTGGGAGGAATTTGTCCACAGATACCATTGAAAAAGAAAATAAAATAAACACAATAGGATAAAAAGAGTAAGGAAAACAAAATATATGACTGAACATTAGGTGTGCATCTTTGCTAAAACACACAATTTTGTCCTTCAATGATATATTTGTCTTTTAATGAGAACAGGTCAAAAAATATCTTGATTTGGTAATTTCTTGATTTTCTTCCATACTATGCTACAAAGCTAAAGACATTTTCTTACTGTTGGCTATACCTTTTTCTCTTTTGGTTTATTGGTGTTTCTATCCCAATATTTTTAATGTAGAATATAATTTTTTATATTAAAACTCACAAAGATAGTTACAAATATTTGAGCTGAACTCAGTTTTATATGTGGAATAAGTTAAGAACCTTAAAACTCGAGCTTACTAAGTTAAAATTCTGAATCCAATTTCTCACATTACCCCATGCTCTTGAAAGCAACAAAAAATTATTACTAGCACATATATAGCAATTCTTGTTTGCAAGACCAAGCTTCAAACCAATACATGAGTGAACAACTTGAATAATTAAAAAAGATTAGTATAAAATACTGATAATTATAAGAGTAATGGAAAAGTTGCTTATCCACTTGGCCTAAGATCCCAGTTGTTAGTAGATCATGTCTCTCTAAAACACAATTATGTTTGCAAGCTAGAGATTAAAGTATTAGGATTTAGGGTAAAATTATAAAGTAAATGGATTTAATTAAGCATAATTTTTGTCACGATTATATACATGCACGGTTTAATTTGACCAAAGCCCGACAAATAGAAGCTAATAAACATTAAATTATTAATGAGGAAAATGACAAAGAAGAGCAACATGGGAGAAATAGATTAGGGACAAAGGGCTAATTAGCACAGTCCAAAGTCATCGACATGTGGGTAATTTGTTGCCTTCTAATATTATATTTTGCAGATTCCTTATTGTTTTGTTGGGTAACTTTGTCTCTCTTTATACGTTAAAAGAATAATAAGAAATAGCGACAGATAAGTTTCGTTAGTAATTTGATTTAGCAATGAATTCTGACAATGTATTATGTTAGTTATAGATTATTTAGCGATGAATAAGTAAAAACTCTCTAGCCAATTCTTGTTTGTTAGCAGTGAGAATTTAATTGGGTAAACTACTTTATATTAAGATTTTTTTTCATTAATAAAACTCGAACTCGAGATCTCGAATAGAAAAATTTCTTAACTCTTTTATCTTCATTCAAAACTATTTCTATTTTTCTATTACTACTATAAAATATATTTGAAAATGAAGGGGAAGAAAACAGCATCGGATACCTCTTACATGTTTGGTTTTGTGTGTTGTACTTAAGCCTTCGCATCTTCTTTTTTTATATGACATGACAATAATTTGAATTTTCTGTCTTCTGCTTTTATTTTTATTTTCTTTTTTCTTTTTTTTATATTCAATTTTCCGGCTTACACCAGACTATTCCTGGAGATAGTAGTTTTGGTCCCTCAGCACTACTATCAGTAAATCGCGGGATGTGCCTGAATGATCAAGGTTTGAGAACAGAGCAACTGATATCACCTACAAGATCCTACCCCAGAAGAGAGGAAATTGTTCTCATCGGCGTTCGAATTCACGCTCCAGGCCTCATTGTAACGTGTAACCCTTCTTTTTGCCATAAAAAAGGATAGTAGCTATTAGCCAAAGATTTCATTTGTTAAAATCAAACACCACCTAGTTGATAAAATTAGGTTGATATAAACATAACATTAGTATCATTATTGAACAAATCATTAAATTATAAACATTAGTATCATTATTGAACAAATCATTAAATTGTCTTGTCATCACTTATAAAACCTTGAGAATCTAAGGAGTATCTAAGTATACATTGTCGTTTGTTTTTTTCTTCCTAAGTATGTGTATGGCCTAGTTCCTTAGGTTCATTTTAAATGTCTTTTTAGCTAAACAAATTTCGTCCAAAAACTATCATATTAGGAGATTAAAAAGATATTAATTTTTTCTCTGAAATTATAGGATTATTGACAAGAAAAAATTGAATGATTGAAAATTGTAGGAATTTATGCATAAAGTTCAGACGCATTCCTGCGCATAACGGGAGTCTAGTGCACCGATCTGATCTTTTTATGGATAAAGTTCAGGCGCATCCCATAGAGTGACTCGTCATCTGAAAAGGCCTATCCCGTGGCAGTATGTTGCATGAGCCTCCAAGGTCTATGGTGTGTCAATCAGTTTATATTTTTTTTTATCTTCAAACAATATTCAATCAAGTTCTAAACTTACTATTGTATAAGAAGATGGATTGCATGTCTATCATCTTTCAAGAGGATTGATTGGTATGCACGAGGTTTATTTTGTCAAAAAAAATTGAAATAACATGTTTTCTACTACCAAAGATGAAAATATTAAAATAAACAGAATTCCAAACAAGCATAAAAACGATGAAAACCTTTAACTGGTTACCCGATATTGCAAAGTTTCTAAAAGTAATTATACCTTAAATGACGTTGTGCAAATAGACTACCTCATAAAATTAATTAATACACCTTTAAACGACATTTAAAATACTCCCTCCGTTCACTTTTACTTGTTTACTATATTAAAATTTTTATTGTTTATTTGTCCACTTTAGCATATCAAGAAAGACAAACTTTTTTTTTATTGTTTTACCCTTAACATTAATTACTCATTTCAAAATCATTTTAAGTCTATTGAGACTATACACTGATTAATATGGATATTATGGTAAAATATATATTTCATTTATTAATTCTTAATGAGTGTACAAAGACAAAAGTTGACAAGTCAAAGAAAAAAAATGTTTTTTTGAAAAAAAAATAGAAAGAAAAAAACATTTCTGTATGTTTATTTTTTAAAATCTTGAATAATTCCATTTTATACGATCCTTGTGAGGACAGATTCAAAATACAATACTCCTGTTTTTTTTAAAAAAAAATTAATTACATAGAGGTAGGAGAAGGGGAAATGGAGAGGGGATTATAATGTGAAAATTCGAATTCACACTAACAAAGTAAAAATTCAGGAATCAACTGCGCTACTAGTTCTTGTTTGTTTATATTGAAAATAATGTTCTCAATAGCGAAATTGGAATAGTACATTTACAGCAAGAGGCAATAATTTGGAGCACAAAACGAATAAATATGAAAAGGTTTTCTCGATCCTTTAAATTAAACTAAGCATGCATAAGTACTTCAAATTTTGAGAAACCTTTAATGTCAAAAGTAGTGCCTTTTTATATTTCAAAATTTTCAAGCAGTGTACTTTATAAATATTTCTCAATTGCTTAAGAAATACTAAATGGTTTACTAAGGACGTTGTGCGTAAAAGCACACTGCTTAAAGACAAAATAAATTATTATGTGATACTACATCATAAATTAATATAATGTATCCTTATAAATCAACATTGGATCTCAATTCAAGACATTAAGAGTTATGTAGCACTACACATATTAAATAAATTCCTAAAAATGGCAATAATTTTGTAATTAAAATTTAGTGGAAATTTCTTGTCCTATATTCTCATGAACTTAAAAAAACACTTTTAACTTCATTGACTAATAACAAGATATAAAATTTCATTGATTAAATAACAAAATAAGGTCGAAAATCCGAAAAATGAAAACATAAAAATAAAGGACGAGAAGAGTATCTTTCCGATTCCCAAAAATCTCAGATTTTATCGGTTCTGAATTCCAAATAGAACAACAATTGGGGTTGTGATAAAATTTATGTACATATAAAATGAATTCTAATACAAATATAGTATCTAGGTCGAAGCTACATAATTTTTCATACCCCCCCCCCCCAAGAAAAGAAAAAAGATGAAAGCTGATAGCTGAAATCCAGAAAATATATAGGCATGCCACTAAAATACAGGGACTAAAAGATAAATGTTTCCATAATGGTGAAAAATAGAAAGAATATTCTTAGATCCCTTTTGACCTGCAAATTAATTACTTTATTTTTTTCATTCTTATTCTTATGTCTATATATTTTGAATGAAAAGCAATGTGTCAATTCAAAAAATAGAACGGAGACTGTCCTTTTTTCTTTTCACAAACATTCTCAAACTTAAAAAGACTTGAAAGAACGAAAAAGTCAAATTGTTTGAATTAATAGTTGAAACTAATAAGGGAGTGGTAATTACATGTCTAAAGAATATTTAATTAAACAATGATCTTCAAGTCTTAAAGTAATGTTGATTTAAAATTAGTGGGATTATTGACATTTACCAAACACGTACTTTCTTTTTCTTATTCATCAAAGTCAAACACAGTTCTACTACTAGTATAACTATATGTCATGTGTTTTTGAAAATAACCCACTCAAATAGATACTCACAATAAGCATTTTTCATTCTCCTCCTTTTTTGGGTGTGGTTTTTATTTTCAGTAGCCTGATTAAATCTGAATTGGCGTTAGAAAGTCCTACATTGGAGGATAAAAATGCTCTCTAACGAAAGCGATTTTGTAATCTTTCATTCTCTTCTTTGAATAGATTGATTAGTAATATCTAACGGCACAACAAACCACAAATACAACTTTCTCGATCGGAAATTTCAGAAATCAAATAATTTATCTTAATTTCTGATTTTCTAAAACTGTTGAAATATTTTTATTATGAGATTGTGATTTGTTGGATTTTTTTGTAAAAAAATATATTTAAAAAACATGTTCAAATTCACAAAGAAAAAACTTGAATTTTCAATAGTTGTGTCAATTTCAAATTTTGTAGGGTTTTCATCATTAAAATAAAATACTAGTGCATTAGAATGGTGGGACAGGTATCTTCCTCTCTTTTCAAGTCAAATCAAGAAGATCTCATTTCCGTAATGTTTCAATAAATTATTCATTACATAATAGAAATAAAATAAGAAAATCTTTGTGGGTCTTTTTCCAAATCAAATTAAATTCAAGATTGAAAAGTTATTTTTTATGGAAATGTACTAACTACTAACTGTCCGTATGTATACTTTCACGTAAGTAATCATTAGTAATATCTAACTGCACAACAAACCACAAATACAACTTTCTTGATCAGGAATTTCAGAAATCAAATAATTTTATCTCAATTTCTGATTTTCTAAAACTGTTGAAATATTTTTATTTTGAGATTGTGATTTGTTGGATTTTTTGTAAAAAATATTTAAAAAACATGTTCAAATTCACAAAGAAAAAAAAACTTAATTTTCAATAAAATAAGAAAATCTTTGTGGGTCTTTTTCCAAATCAAATTAAATTCAGGACTGAAAGGTTATTTTTTACGGAAATAGAAGAGTAAAACTTCAGTCCAAAACGTGAGCAGAAACGTTGGGACAAAAACAGAAAACTCTTCCTTCCTTTTCTATTCTTCAGCAAGTCGTTTCGTATTTGTTTTCTTCGTCAGAATCAACCTATTTGCTTTGTAGTGTTGATTAGTTGTTGTTTTTATCTTGGGAGACTATTGCCCGTTAACGTAAAAGCATATATACGGGGCAATCTTGTCTTAAAAACAGAGAGTCATCTCTCGACTCAGTCACAGTTGTAACAATCCAGATTTAGTGTTTCTCGCTTCTCATGTTATTAAGATTCAAGACTCAACAAGCTTGCGGCAGTTCTGAATTGCTTATTTATTTATCTTTTCGAACACTTATAATATTTATTTACTTCCCGTACTACTTTACATATCCAACAGTTTTGTGTATAGAGTTTTATGGGGAAAACAGATTTTGTTTGTTTGGGTGAGATACGTGAAGGGATTAATTTGCGTAGATTAGGTTTTGGGTGAGTTTTAAAAGGAGGGAGGAGACTTGAGGGAGAGGGAGTTTAGGGAATTATCTTTAATTTGTTTGGTGTGTGTGTTAAATTTTTTAGGTTTTCTTTTCTTTTTTTTTTAGTTATTTGTTTCTTCCTTTTTTATTTCTTTAAAAGATAAAATATAATATAATGATAAAAATATTTAATTAACTATTTTTAAACTAATAAAATATAGAAAAGTTAAATAGCTAGTCCAAATAAAATATAACTAAGAAAAACTACTAAAACTCCCTAGCTTATTTATTAAGACTTAAATAATTAGCTCTCTCTCCGTCACAATTTAAATGTCTTACTTTTCTTTTTGGTTTATCCCAAAAAAAATACATCTTTCTATATTTAGTAAGTTTTTCAATTTCAAAGCAAGTTTAAAACCACTAGATTTAAATGATCTCACTCATCTTTAATTTAAGATCACAATATTCAAAAGTCTTCCTTTATTTTTTAAACTACGTGTCAAGTCAAACTAAGACACTTAAATTGGGACGGAGGAAATAGAAGAAAACATATTTTTATATATAAATTTTCTTCTTTTTGAAAAACAAGACATATTCTAAAAATGTGACTCTATTTTTGTAGTTTTCGATTTCTAAAATAAAACTTACTAAAAATGACATAAAAATCAAAATATCTAATCTAGACCTAAAAGAAATATTTAAACGCTAGAAAGGTGTAAAAACTTAAGTTCGGTCAAAATTTAGGTGTTCATAGCCTGTATAATAATGCATAGAGAATCAGTGAATGAGACTATACATTTGAGATGAATAGTTAAAGAGTGAATGGAAATAAGATTGTATTTGAAAGATGACACGTAAATCACTTTGTGCAAAGTAATCTTAGGTGCAAGAGTCACACTACCAATCTCTATCACTTTAACTCTATATCCATTAGGTAAGGTAATTAATAAAGGATAAATGGAGGGTCTGATATGGTGCAAAAAGGATTTGTTAAATGTCATATGATTTGATGCTCCATAATCTAAGATCTTGATGTCAGCCCTTGAATCAAAACAATTGTAAGACAACCAACTAAAATTCACAGAAAGAACAAATGCAGAACAAGCAAATTTACCTGCAAAGTTTTCTATTCCATTTGGCTCATTTGCACTGATTGAGCATTCTCCCCCATTCCCAGGTTGAAAGTGTTGCAGCAAGTTAAGAAGCTGACCATATAGCTCTTTCAAGATACTAATATTTGGGTTGTCATCCTGGATCTCTAGTGTTTCATTTTCCTTTCTTATCATCATATCAGCAAGAGGTCCATGGAAATTTGCAACAAGTCTCTTGTCCTTGTTGTTGCCATTGATTATTGTTCTGAAGAAAGTTGTTGTGAGCATAGGAGTTTTGGGAATTGTTGAGAGCATAAGAATTTTGAGAGTTGTTGTTTGATCGATAGTCATGCAGTTTGAAGCATTTATCTTTGGTATGACCTGGTCGTTTGCAGTGTTCACAAAATGGCCTAGGTCTGCTCGAAGAATAACTGTTTGAGGAATAATTTGTTCTGAAATTATTGCTTCCTGAGGTACTAGGAGAGTAGTTGTTTCTAAAGTTATTATTTTCTATGTTGACATTCAATGAAATTGATTCCATCACAATGTGATTATTTGGTCTAATTTCTCTCTGCCTTTCTCTTGAATCAGCAATGCAAAAGCTTGTGGCATTGAGGCCAAGGGGTTCATCATGAGGATATATTCGCAAACAGTTATATATATCTCGTTCAGTACCATGAGAAACTAAATCAATTTCCTATCTTGCTCAGCTTTCTATAGGGTTTTCTTTTGCACCACAAGTGCAATTGCAACTACAGTGAGTTTTAGTAGTTAATGTATTCAAGTCCTCCCATAATTTCTTCATCCTGATATAATATCCATTGACATTAAGTGTGCCCTGAAATAAGTCACTCTTTTCTTTTTGTATTTTATGTAGGTTTGTGCCATTAGTTTGATCGTAGCGACCCTCTAACTCTTTTCACAATTCAACAACATTATCGTCATATTCTACACTATCAACTATGTTTTTGTCAAGAGAGTTTATAATCCAGGAAGTTACCATACCGTCACACCTCTCCCATTGTTTGAACATAGGTACTCCTGGATCTGGTCGCTTGCATTCACCTGTGATAAACCCTAGATTGTTTTTTACGGAGAGAGATCGAAGAACACTCTTTCTCCATGATCGATATCTAACATCACTGAAATGAATCGGAGTCAACATTTCTCCAGATTTATCCGATGAATTCATGAATAAAAGACTAGTGAAATCAACTCCAGACTCATCATTTTTGTCAGTAGAATCCATTGATGCAATGTTAGTTGTTGATTTTGAGACTCAATCGAAACTAGAGTAAGAAAATTGCAGAGAAATAGCAAATTTCGATTTCAGAATCGAAAGGAAACAATTTGAAATTGCAGAGAGATCGTGATTTGCGTTTTGGAATTGAAAGAAAATAATTTGACAGATACGATTTAAACAAAGGAATTTTGATTGCGGAAGGTTTCGATGGGGATCGAGCAGTATATTCCGCTCTGATACCATGTAAAATATAGTAGAGTTGGATGAGTTGAGCTCAGATTGAGCAACAATGGTGGTTCATTCACTGTGGGATTGAAATGAGGAGAAGATGAGAGAAGATATTTTGGTGAAATTCTCAACTGATTTCATTACTTCACAGAACCTATATATGTCCAAAATGAGAATGAAATAACCAACTCAGTATTGCCAACTAAGCAACTTGACGGCTAAGCTATAGCTAACTATACAATTAACTAACTAACTAACTCTTACAATTAACTAACTAATACAAGATAGAAAATAAATATAAAATATAAATACATCTCAATAATTACTCATAATTGGGTGACCTTTTATGTTACTACATCTGAAATAATATAAAGATGGGTGAGTGCTCAAGTGTTGCTCCCAAACACACATACAAGTTATGCGGTCGTACAAGTAATATAGTGATTTTGGAAATTGGATGTTGAACCCACAGGGACTTGTGATTAACTATTTACTAAATCAAACTATCTTAATTATCTTGACAAGAGATTTGATACGAAGGTTTTAATTATAAACTACCAAAATAAAAAGAAAACAAACAATGAACTTCAACCAAGAGAGAGCAGATTTTTATATTATCAATGAGATGAATGTTCCAGGGTTGCGGTTGATTCACCAATCCTATTGAGTTCTGGAACTATTTCTCCTTAATTCAGATTATCGACGGTTGCTAAGTAACCGAATTATTAACTCTCATAGTATTCTTCCGAACTACTACTCATCTATTCAAAACAGTTCGCCGCCTATATTCCTATGGAATTTATCTATTAAGAACGCAATTCGTTTACGATATTTAATTGAACACGGAACCTAGGTATATTCCTATCCTAGCCACAAATTTTAGCCCAACTGTAGGGCATCAGATCACGCTCTTTTTTACCCTTCTCTAATCTAACAACATATTTTTCAAGTATGTATATTAGATAGTCGATAGAACTTAATTGTTGGCCAAACAATCAAGCAATTATATACAAAATTAAAGAACACAATCAAAATCAATAACTCGTATTAAGATAAGAAATAATCGTCAAACGTCAATATTTATAGTTTACCACAACCCTAGAACGAGAAATTTAGCTCCACAGAGACATGAAGCAAAACAACGAATCATCCAAAGAAAATACAAAAAACTAGTAGTAATGAGAAGAAGAGGTAGAACCAAATAACTCCGACCTCCACGGAGGCTCCTAGCTCTCCCTCAGTTAAAAGTTGTGTAAAAATCGAGCATAGGGTCTTTTTATAATGTTGAGAAATAACCCTAAGGCCCATAAAACGGGTCTAAAAATTAGCACAAGTGCACGTATGGTCACTCTACCTCGTTGAGCGAGGTCCAAATCACAATTGCACCTCGCATAGTCTTGTGCTCAGCAAGGTGGATTGTCCCTTTTTACTTAGACAAATTTCTTGACTTCACTTACGGCCATCATACCTTGCTGAGCGAGGGTCATAGCATGACTGTGTATTTCTTTGGACTGAGCTCAGAATGGTCTATGGTCCATTTTGCACTTAGCTGATTTTTTGAAAGTTTTCCATACTTGTTCCTCTTCACGGCTAACACATGTCACTTTCAACTTCATTTAATCACCACATTTTCCTCGTAAAGTACCTAATTTCCACAAACACTCATGTATTAGTTCGTAATGCAAGATTTGATTAGTTATGTGTATTTAGCTTAATTCGTCCTCTAAATAAGGTAAAATTAGAGCAAAATTTGACGGTTCTGCGTATAAATATGTCTAACATCACCACCCCACACTTACATCTTTGTTCATCCTCGAACAAACACCAAACACACCCAACTTCACTTACAAATGCTAACTTTACCAAATTGAACAGGTCTACATAAAATTGGGTCACTAAAATAGTTTAAACATTTACAAGCAAAAATCTCAAGCACAACACCAATTGCATACATGCCAACAACTTCATCAAAACATCCTAATCTATAAAACTGACTTGCTCATATGAATATAGGAAAAAACGGTCTTGCCGCCTAGTAAAGGAATAAAACATGTCACCAAACTCTTATCAATTATGTGCCCTCACTTCAAAGAGAGTTGCCCAAAAGAATTTTTTCACTCACACAACAAGGGCAATAAATGGAAAGAATTCTGCTCTCTCACAAGAAAAATTCACATGTGCATACGACGTACCATAAGCTTGTCCTTAGTGTCATATTCTATTAACAAAAGCATATTAAGTACATGATCTAATAGGACTTTTAATGGTTGTAATGTCGGCTAAGGGACGAGTAGGAATTATTTGGGTAAATAGTGACTAACCTCCCTAAGCACTTTAAGACATCCATTCTATCATTCTTATGCGCTTCTCATTGTTTCGTCAATATTTCAACCATTCTTTTTCACTCTACCGTATGTCTTCCTTTATCATTAAGAACTCTCTTTATTTTTTGTACGTCACTAGTAAGGAGTAATTTTTCTGTTGTTCTTCTTTTTCAAGTAGATCAATTTTTTTTATTTTTTTTCGCTTCCTACTAACAACATACACTGATTATATTCAACAAGTGCACCCTTAACCTTATTTTTTTCTAGTTTCCACCTTAACTTCCCTTTATATCTATTTTCCACTTACTTTTAAGCGCGCAATTTTAAAGTGCTTTAGGAGTTCGGGAACAAATATTTCAGGCTAAACCAAGAAAAAAGATGGCTAAAGATGCGGCTATCAAAGAAAACAGGCTAAATGCTCAAAAGGGATTAACAAAGAATATCACATATGGGTAGGCAAATAAATGATCGAAATTCACGTCTAACAAAGAAATGTCTATATCATCTCCTAACTTAACATGCCTAGTTTCACTTTGTAGACATACGGGACAAGTTCTAGATATCAATTTGATACATGAAATATATACACAAACACTCACCACACATGACACACTCATGGTTCAAGATGGATCAACATTGACCCTCTACTTAGCAAACAATGATACGAATTCAATGCAAACATTTTTAAGTCAATAGTTTTCATCCAAGAGTCAAGTAGAAGTGCTTAGGCGTTTCGACACAAGTTATTATTTTTAAGCATCATTTTACTTTCAAGAATTTGAAATCTGCTCATGTTGTTATTTTTAAGCATCATTTTACTTTCAAGAATTTGAAATATGCTCATGTTGTCAATAGTGTACCTAATCCCGAGCACCTAACATTCAATTGGTTTTACGGGCTCTCATCTCCTACCTTCTTCCTTTTTTACTACTCCTAAACAAAATTAATCCTGAAAAATAAAACATTATCTAGTTCAAAGGTCCCCCTCGAAAAAGAACCGAGGTCATAAGAAAATTCAAGGGGGCGGGTGATGTATGCTACTAATGAGGGACTTAAGAAGCTACTAAATAAAATAAAAGAAACAAAAAACTTTTTGAAATTTATTTTATGGTTTTTTTAAAGACTCAAAAACTACTAAAAAAATCATACGGCATATTTGTCATCACCCTTAACCTCAATATTTTATAATACACATAAATGTATCTACAAGTAAAATAAAATAAAGCAATGTAAGAAATAAAATAAAATAAAGCAATGTAAGAAATACTCCCTGAGGCCTTCTAGGGCCTAGCTCGCAGCATAATCCTCAACATCAAGGATCGGGACAACCCCACACTTAAGGTCAAATATGCTCCTCAATCTTCAATTTCGGGTACTCATACTTCCCCTAATCTGTAAAATAAAAAAACAACAAAATGTGATACTATAAAAATAAAAATATGCGACTATTAAACATTGGGTTGCCTCCCAATAAGCGTTTGATTTAATGTCGCAGCACGACGCCATCACCTTCACCACTTTTCCTTCCACTTTGAGGATATAAATTGTGCCCCCAATTTTACATCAAATTTTCTATCACACTTCCAGGGTGGTGGTATAAAAATATAGGAACCAAGCAATATATATCGCATCTTGCACCTTTTGGCCCTTAAGTGAGGAATGTCGTTTTGTCTTTTCGGCATGGAAAATTTTAGGATGTATGGGTATGTTCCTCATCAATACACTTCTCCACTTGCGTGGATGGCTTGATTTTTATATCGTCAACCAAACATAATGTAGAAAAGTATTTAGAATGAGGTCCAACACGGCCCAAATCTAAAACCGCATTATTTTTGACACCTTCACTTTTGTACACCTCCTCAACGTCAACATCACCAATAAAGTTTTGGTCAAATGGTTGGTGTTCCTTTTTCTGCTAAAAAATTAGCCAATGTCCACAATAATTGGTGGTTGGGCATCAGACACCTCAAACTTTTTATTTAATTGAGCCTGCAGGTCATGGATATCCGAGCCAAATTGATATATCTCTTGTCTTAGCTCAGCCCCGTCTTCTATCAATTGTATCGCCATGTTCGTAAGACCATCACAAAGAAACCCATGAAATTTTGTTTGTTGAGCTTGTTCCTCAAGCCAAGATTGGCTCACTATCTCTGTTTCTTTAAAGTTATTTCCCTGCAGGAACTCACTATTTTCTTCTGTTTGAGGTTCATCTTGGGTATTGGCTAAGGCTGTGATTTGCAGATCATTACAAGCTTTAGTCTTATCCTGAATCTCTACGAGTTTGACACGAATGCTTTCTATGGCTTTACCTTGTTCCACACTCTACTCTCTTATTATTGTGCTCATATCAAGCATCTGTTTTACAAAATCTCTTAATCGAGCAAGATTTTCTGCATCCTCCACTTTATTACTCCCGTCAACATCACAAACAATAGGAGAATCATAATAAGGGTTTAGGGTAGGGGAATAAGAATTAGGACAACCATTCCAATGTCCATCTTGGTCACCACATATACTACAAACATTCCACGCAAAGGATTGGGGAGGTGCACACAACCCGTTCTCGGAAATATTATCACATTGTTGTCATAAGTGGGGTCCTCCACATATCACACAAGGATCACCAAAATAAGAACAACCAACATTCGACCAATTTTCGTTCTAAGATATCATGTCAAGAAGAATGCTCAAAATATTAAATAAAAATAAATAAAATACAATTTTTTAATAGACAACAAAATGAGTCTAATCTAGATAAATAGTTAATTTCTAAGTCCCCGGCAACGGCGTCGAAAACTTGTTGCTCTCAAATGCACACGCAAGTATATGTGGTCGTACAAGTAATATGGTAATTTTAGAAATCGAATGTCGAACCCACACAGACTTGTGATTAACTTTTTACTAAATTAAACTATCTTAATTATCTAGATAAGAGATGAGATACGAAGGTTTTAATTATAAACTACTAAAATAAAAAGGAAACAAATAATGAACTTCAACCAAGAAAGAGCGAATTTTATATTATCAATAAGATGAATGTTCCAGGGTTGCAATTGATTCACCAATCCTATTGAGTTCTTGAACTATTTCTCCTTAATTCATATTATCGACGATTGTTAATTAACCGGATTATTAACTCTCGTAGTATTCTCCCGAGCTACTATTCGCATATTCAAAACAGTTCGCCGCCTATATTACTATGGAATTGACCTGTTAAAAACGCAATTCGTTTACGATATTTAATAGAACATGACACCTAGGTATATTCCTATTCTAGCCACAAATCATATCTCAACTGTAGGGATAATCAAATCACACTCTCTTTGATCCTTCTCTAATCTAACAACATCTTTCCCAAGTATGTATATTAGATAGTCGATACAACTTAACTGCTGGCCAAACAATCAAGCAATTATGCACAAAATTTTAAAAACAATCAAAATCAATAACTCGTATTAAGATAAGAAATAGTCGTCAAACGTCAATATTCATGGTTTACCACAACCCTAGAACAAGAAGTTTAGCTCCACATAGACATAGAGGAAAAAATAACGAATCATCCAAAGAAAATACAAAAACTAGCAGTAAGGAGAAGAAAATATAGAACCAAATAACTTCGGCCTCTACGGCGGCTCCTAACTCTCCCTCGATCAAAAGTTGTGTAAAATCGTGCAAAGGGTCTTTTTATGTTGGGAAATAACCCTCCAAGGCCCATAAAAAATGAGTCTAATAATTGGCACAAGTGCATGTTTGGTCACCCTACCTCGCTGAGCGAGGTCCAAAGCACAACTGCACATCGCTTTGGCTTGTGCTCAGCAAGGTGGGTTGTCCGTTTTTTACTTAGACAAATTTCTTGACTTCACTTTTGTCCCTCCTACCTTGTTGAGCGAGGGTCATAGCATGACTGGTCTTGCTTTGGACTAAGCTCAGCATGGTCTATGGTCCATTTTGCGCTTAGCTGATTTTCTGAAAGTTTTCCACAATTATTCCTCTTCACGGCTAACACATGTCACTTCTTCATTTTCCGTCCGAAACACCCACGTATTAGTTCGTAATGCAAGATTAATAATTAGTTAGGTGTATTTAGCTTAATTCATCTTCTAAACAAGATAAAATATAAGCAAAATACGACGGTTAGACATATAAATACGCCTAACATCACAAGCATCATTAATCTCTGACTAGAACTATTTATTCCGTCTTGCATGTACGTATATGAAAAAAAAATCAATTCAAAATTTTATCAACCTAACGAGTGATGATGATGTGTGTTCAACCATCCTTGAAGTTGGAATTTTTACGGTTCTCAATAAACTATTTATATTTCATTTCTTAACCTAAATTCATGATTTGAATCAAAAATATTAATTTCTACGGAATCTGGATTTTTAACTATATATTCACCCTGATTCCTAGTCAGAATTTGTGAGCCGCTACGACGGTTACACTTAATGAAGGGTAAACAAAGGAGGATCACATTAGATTTTACAGAAATAATGAATACTTCAATTATGATTAGAGATATAGTACGCCCATAATTACAACTTGAGGAGTTATCAACTTGTTCTAAATTGAGCTCTTTTATTGCACTTTTGTACTGCTTAATTAATACTATCTCAGGATAAAAAGAACTGTCCACCTAGTCATTTTCATACCCCTTAAAAAATATTAACTCCTAGGTAAAAATAGATAATTTAACTAAAATGTCCCTAATTAAATTGGTATTGGAATTTGATCATCTAACAATTAACAAGGATAAATCTGAAAAAGTAAGGTTAATTTTTTCTTAATTTGGTAAGTGAACACTCTTTTTTACTCAAAAAATAAAGACTAAATGAACAATCTTTTTTATCCGGAGAGAGTAATACCGTTGTATGAGGAGTACTTGTGTATACGAGAATAATTTTCCTCAATGATGGCTCTTTGTGGAGAGTGGAGGAACTATGAATTGATGATAAATGCATTTAGTAAGAAGTGGTTATTTGTGAATTAATTGCTAATCATGAAATCCGAAACTCTACGACCGTAACAATTTTTTCATTTACTAAGCTAAAAAAGTGGTTATTTGTGAATTTAAATTACCCAAATTTTCTTTTACCTTCATTGCAAACTCAAATAATTGCTAATCATCAAGTAATATCAATAATCACTAGCAGTGAAAATGCGACTAGCATAGTCATAGCTGTAGTTAGATTGGTACAAGCAGCGATTTGCGCAATTAGAATAGCAATATAGGGGGCGTTTTAACTAGCTTGGTACACTGACAAATTGTTTAGTTCACAGCTTTTTCTGTAGTGAAGGGCTGGCTAAACTACAGCACAGCCAAGGACCCTTTATGTCAAATTGGCTTAGAGGATAGTGTTATTTTTTCTAACCATTTGACGTTAGAAATTTACTAATCCAACTAATTTAAATTCACATTCCGTAGTGGTTAGAAACCGTTTAATAGGAGTTTTTTTTTCTCTCTGAAGGATTGAATTCACATATTATCTAGTGGTTAGAAAATAGTATTATTTTTTTGTTTAACCATTTGATCGATGATTGAAATTTACTGATTCAACTAATTTGGATTCGTATCGTTTAGGAATTTAAAATGTGAAAGTGCTCACTAACATGAATTTCTGATTAAAGACTAAAAATTCCCGACATTTCACCACACATCTCTTAGTGATATATAAAATAGTGTTACGATCAACATTTAGGTATACCGTTTCCTCTCGAATTTTATAATATAATTAGAGTTGAATGCTTTTTAGAAGTATATATCAATCTTAGTTTTGTCTCTATAAACAAATACACAGACTAAAATTAGTTAGTGTCGTAGAGTTACTGAAATTAATTTTGAATACACAAACTAAAGTTAAATATGAGAGAAGTTCGGGCAAAATGGTTGGACTTTAGTCATGTTATCTGAAATTCAGTTTTATATGATTGAAGTTTAATTATTTTTGCCTCACTTTAGCCATTTTTGCTTGAATTTCAGCCATATGTGCATGAATTTCAAAAATAAATAGGTGAAGACCGTGAAGTTAAGAAAATATAATTGAACTTCAACCACATATGAGATGTTTGAGTAAAAAATGACTGAAATCAAATAAAATTATTAAACTTTAGTCGTATAAAACTTCATACATTGTGTCTGAATACCGTATATCTTTAAGGAAAATTTCCAATAACCATGGTAACTCTATACATAAACAAAACAATAGATATAAGAGATTAACTAATATACACCGTTAGTGAAATTTTTTTTTACACAAGCAGGTAATTTTAAGGACAAATAGCCAGCTACCACATTATTTCTTATTTTTATTTTCTTAAAATAATTTACTTGATTACATTTTTCTCTCTCCGCCCCTTAATGTTCGGATATACGATTTCCCTAATATTCCCGTTTCATCTGAGTCTCAAAAATATAATTATTGTACCCATTCCATCTCTGTCCCAAAAGATTCTGACATTTATTCTATAAAGAATTGAAGTCTTAACAAAAAAAGTTACTAAGTATATTATAGAATGGTGAGAGAGATTACTTTAAGAATTTATTCTGCTTATTTATTAAAAAAGTTTTTTGGGTGTGTTATGATCATTCAACCAATTGTATTTCGTTGATTGCTTCGAAGGTTTCAATGGTGTTTAACACGAATATAGTAGAAATTGACGATCAATAGGTTTTAAAGAACATGCTAGTGTAAAAAAAAGTTTTCACCGACGCTGAATATTAGTTAAATTTATAAAGAAATGAATTTTAGACCTAACTCAACCTCAAAAGCTAGCTTAGGAGGGGAGGATTGTCCAAGTCCATATAAGGAGTCCAAATTCTCATTTCATTTCCGATGTGGGACTCTTAACACTCCCTCACACGCTCAGACCCCGTTAACTGGAGAGTGTATGATATAATTTGGGGACCCAACATCGGTGAACAAAGAATTGGAATGAGTCTGGCTCTGATACTATATAAAAAATGGATCTTTGACCTAACTCAACCCAAAAACTAGCTTATGGGGGGAGGATTGTCCAAGTCCATATAAAGAGTCCAAATTCTCATTTCATTTCGATGTGAGACTCTTAACAAAACTCTATATATAATGCTGGTAACGAAAGAAAATGTGTCAAAATTACATGGTAAGGTGTAGTTGGTCCACAAATGCCCCCTTAGCACTTTTCTCATGTATTCTGCCAGCTCTTCTACCTTCCCTTTTCTTACAAAACGAAAACTTTCAATTAAGGATGGAAGGATCATAATAATCAAAGTAAGACGATAAGTTAAGATTGAAGAAATTTCAATTATTCTATCATAATCCCATTTCCTCCTAATTGTTGTGTAATGTGGGTGAATTTAAGATTTAATCTTTATGAGTTTTGAATTATAAGATGATAAACCTCAACGGCTAATAATTGAATTATTTATTTATTTTTTTCACGTGTTCAAATGAATTTTCATTAATACATACATATAAAATAATTTGACTCAAAATTATCAAGTTTTGTCAAACTTGTATACTAAAGGCTACTTGCTCCCCTGTATGTAGATATAACCTTCACATTACACAGATTGTGTTGAGATGATTCGGATCCCTCCAATTTTAATCAGAATTCTCGGGTTTGAGCCTTTGGGAATGAAAAAAATCATGGTGGGAGTAGTGCCCTCAAAAATGAATCCTGTAACACGTGATTCAAATTTAGTCAGGACCCAATATAAATACCGAACACAAATGAAAAAAACCAAAAATAATATAACCTTCACTTTTACCTCATCCATTACTACCCACCCAAACTATAGATTACAACATTTATGTATGTAAAGTTCCAAAGAAAGACAAAAAACTTCACACCTCCAAAACATTTGTTGTGGCATAGGCAAGTGGCACCATCCTTGTTGATTTACTTTTAGCCACCTTCTATTCATCAGTTAAGATAAATAAAAATCATCTAAGACAAAAGCTTATTACTACAAACTCCACAGTCCTACCCATCTACTGTTTCCACCTCAGTTACCATATTATATACGGAGTATACCTTTTTCACATTACCAAAAAATTTCATGTTTTTTATGTGCAATTATTTATTTATCATCCACCAATTTACCCCGCCCCCAAAAAAAAAATTGATCACGTAAATTCACTAATTTTTGTTCTTATATATATATTGAAAAAAATTATCCCTTCCTCCTAATATATTTGTTATATTTTTCTTTTTGAAAGTTAAATTATATGAATTTTAATCAATATTTTTTTGTTATATTGGTGTGAGAAAAATTATAACTTAAACTACTTTCCGTATAATTTTTAAATAATAAATTAATCTAATCTATTTAATTTTAAAAATTCATTAAATTGACTCTTGAGAAGAAAAATATGATAAACTACATATATTGAGATGGAGATAATATTAAATATCGACAAAATTTGACGGTTCACTCTATTATTATTATTATAGTACTAACTTGAGTCATTCTACAAGCCCAACAACAAAAAATAACATACTTGATGTAATTTCACAAGTAAAATATGAGAAAAATAAGATTATGCAAACTTTACTTTTACTTTTGTGGAATAAAAAGATTATTTCTATCGTATCTTCTGCTCAAAATAAATATAAATTAAAATATGATTAAAAAAAAAATTATGACATCAAAATAATAATATAAATATCATTATGAATTCATAAACTTTAAATTCTACTCACCGTAAGTCTCTCTTTTTCTCGAGTCTCTACCTATATATGTACACAACTTCCCACTTCCACTTCTTCCTAGTTTTCAAAACCCAAATATAATACACTCCCCCCCCCCCCCAACACTCTTCCAAAGTTGAAATCTCTTCAACAAACTCAAAAACACCATTTCAAAAATCTACAACTTGTACTTAAGGAATTGGCATTAACTTTCTCTCTTCTGCCATGGCACAACAGAAGCATTTACATGAGCTTCTTAAAGAAGATCAAGAACCATTTCAACTTAAACATTACATTGCTGATAGACGTTGTGAACTTCAAAAAATCAATAAAGACATTCCTTCCAAATATTCATTACAACAAGTAATGAAAACACGTAACACTACATTACTATGCAAACATGCTTGTTTCTTCTCGTTTCAAGATTCACCTGATGTGAGAAAATCACCTCTCAACTTCCTTCGTTCTCCTTCCCCGAGTCGAGCAGCGAAGAGCCCGGCTAGAAAAATATTTCGGGCCGGGCTTCACGTGCCTGCTACGACTTCCTCCCTGCTGCTCGAAGCAGCAATGAGAATTCAGAAGAATCAGCAAAATCGACTCAAGCCCAAAATCCAAACAAGCTTTGGGCTATTTGGGTCGATTTTAAAGAAAATTAAGGAGCGACACAAGAGTAAGTCACACCATGGAATCAATAACGGGCCCGGGCCACGGGAAATTCCCCGTGTTGAATTAAGAAGTGGGTCTTGTTCTTGTTCGGGTTGGTCTGAAAGTAATGAAGAAAAATCAATGGATTTTGAGACCTCAAGTAGTGAAAGTGTTAATGGTGATTATGGTTTGTGTGAGAGCAAATATTGTTCGAGTCCTTTAAGTCCATTTAGATTTTCTTTACAAAAATGTCCGTCGTCGACAGGTTGCCGGACGCCGGATTTTTCATCACCGGCTCGTCACAAAAATGAGGTTTGTCATTTTGTCTCTCTGCTTTGTCACTATAATATTATCAAAAATATAATACATATAAATTTCCAACATATATTAAAAATAAATACAATCTGTATTTTTATAAAGAGCATCTGAGGACTCGGATTAAAGCTCATGATATAAAGTCGATTTTGATAGGGAGCCTTTTTTATTCTAATATGAGAGATTTCAGCGTCAATAATTGAGTCTCAATACGAGTATCGGACATAAGTGAAAGATCGAAAAAAATAAAAGAGTTTAATTTTCATATGCTAAATTGATAATCCAGAGATTTTGCTATCATATTACAAGTATGCACCTATTATGACTTATAATTTGCTATAACAGGTTAAATTATATTAAAAACATAACTACGATATATGTAAGTTTATTACTTTCTTTGATTTTAAATAGAATTTTTTTACCATTTGGCCTTGTTAATTTTACTTTATTAGGCGTAAATGCATATGATTATAAAGAGTTTAGTAGCTAATTACATAATTTGTTATCTTGAAGAATTTTTACTAAAATGTAATTATAGTTAACTGACATATCATGGATATGATTAGTAACCTGTTATAACAGGTTAAATTGTACCATTAAATTTTTTAATTGTACATAGTAAGTTATAAATTTCTTCTAAATAAATCATAATTCTTAGGAGTACCATTTAATGTTTTTAACTACAAATATTACTTCTACTATTTATTTTTTTACTTTAATTTGTCAAAAATTATGTTTTAAGAAAATGAGTCAACTCGTAACTCAGATAACTAAGTTTGCCCATTGTACCTTTTCTCATAGGGTGAAATTTGTCATTTTCTCATATGGCCCGGAGATTTCTTATTTGTTTGATAATTGTACCTTTTTGACTCACGCTTCGGCCAATAAAATCTTTTTTTAATGGACCTTGTCTATGAAAATTAAAAACAGACACCATTTTCATAAAAGGACAAAACCAAAAATATTATTTTTGTCATTTGGATCCAATTGATAATATCCTAATGATCTATACAGTATACACCACCCTTTTTTTATACAAAAATTTTAAAAAAAAAAAGCTTTAAAATTTATGGTCTAATAAAATTACAAACACTTATGTGCTGATAATTTTTTCTTTAAGAATGAAATTAAAAGGTTATTAAATAAAGAAGTACCCCCTCCGTCCCAATTTAAGTGTTTTACTCTTTTTTTTTGGTCTGTCCCAAAAAAAATGTATATTTCTATATTTAGTAAGTTTTCTAATTCCAAGGCAAGATTAAGACTACAAAATTTAAAATAACTCACACATCTTTAATTTAAAACCACAAAATTTTAAAGTTTTCCTTTATTTCTTAAACTTCGTGTCGAGCTAAATTAAGATACGAACGAAGGGAGTATAATATTATTTTTACAACAAACTAAAAAGAAATGTAACATCAATTATAATTGACAAATTCTAAAGTGTATAATAAACCTCAGCAGTCAACTTCATATAATTCATGGGCCTAATGATTGTAACATACCAACAAGTATGTAAAACACTATGCATCTATTTGTACTTGATAACTGAATTTCTTGTGTTTAGGACAATGAAAACTATGAAGCAACAAGTTTGGAAAATATCGAACAAGAAGAAGATGAGAAAGAACAATGCAGCCCGGTCTCCGTCTTGGATCCTCCATTTGATGATGATGGACATGAAGGTGGATGCGAGTATGAGGAAGACGATGATTGTGGTATCGAATGCAACTATGCACTCGTACAGAGTATGTAAATCATTTTCTCGAACTTATTTTGAATACTAATGTGGGATAAATGATTAATATGTGATAAACAAATACGAACATGGTCAGTGAAGATTCATATAGCCTACCCAACTTGGTTGGGATTGAGGCACATTATTATTACGATATTACTATATATTAAGTAGTATCAATACATGCCATATAGGTTCTAATAATACACAGTTCCTAATATATGTAATATATTGAATGCAATAATTTTAGTAGTTAGTAATATATTATTGGTTGTGAAGTCATATTCAATAGTTATGGAAATGCTGAGTTCTCAAAGGACATGTTTTGTTGGATATATAATACTATAATTGTAAAGTCATAACCAATTTGATAATGCTGATTTTGATATATGTTGAATTATTTCATGTGGGATCCATAAGAAGTTTCAATCTTGATAAAAAGATTTGTATGCGTGTGTGTTGTACATTATATGACATTACTTTGGTTTGATGGTAAGTCTTGTACATCATTTCTGTTAATGTGATCTCATCTTGTCCTTACACAATTGCTGCACTGACCATGTAAATTCACAATCAAGTTGTTATATTGTAATTACAAGTAAATCTCTATGAAAAACACTATTTGGCAACATAGTAAAATGATAACTAACGTAATATAAACCTGTGCTGCTCGGATTCCTTAAAAATGCCGATGTATATATGTCAGATCCTCCAAATAAAGCATTTTTGGAGGATTTGACATGGGTACGTCAATATTTTTGAGAAGTCCGAGCAATATATCTATAAGATTTTACACTGATCGTGTATATAATTTAAATCTTTTATTAATTGCATGATGACCCACATTAGTACAGGTGGGGTTTTAAACTTTAATTGATATGCTTGTCCTCTCTTGAATTTATTGAACTTTGAGAAGAAACTATCAAAACTTCTTGAATTTCAAAAACATTTGCTAATTTTGGGTTCTGCTTTATTCAGTGTTTTTTTCAGACTGCTATGATTCAGGGACCTGATTAAATGATAAGGGTACATTTAGTAGGGTCTTTCAAGTTGTTTTCTAGCATTCCCTCATTACCATTTGTTCATAGTGGAAAATCACATTAATAGGTATAATGTATAAGATCCCTTTTCTGGTATTGTTTGGACAGTAACAATAAATACAGCCAAAAGGGACAGAGATGTCTCACAAAGGAGTAAAAGTTGTTATTTTCATTTTCACCTATGTTGTTCAGACTCTCCAAAAATGTTACCGCACATGCACCCGAGTCGTATCTATGAACTATTTTTGGAGGATGTGACATGCACCCGTCGACATTTTTGAAGAATACGAGCAACACAAATTTTTACAATGTATTGTTGCAATTGGATTTTTTCTCGAAAATACTCTGATATTGTTGAAGATGAGTGAAACTTATGTTGATTGTCCTGCATTGCTAACAGGAGCACAGCAGCAGCTTCTATATAAGCTTCGTAGGTTCGAGAAACTAGCAGAGTTGGATCCTATTGAGCTCGAGAAACTGATGCTCGAAGAAGAAGGCAATGATGATCTCGAAGAGCACGAGGAATGTCAGCACGACGACTATGATGATGATGATTCTGTGTTATCATACAGAGACAGGGATTTCGATACGTTTGCAAGTGAAGTGACAATACATTTCGACATGAAAAGGCTAGTCTCGGACCTGATATCCGAGGAGAAGATTGAAACTAACAGCTTGAACAATAGGGAGGAAGAAGTAGTCTTTGGAAGAGTATGTAAGAGGTTAGATTCATGGCAACATGTGAGATCAGACACCATTGATATGATGGTCGAATCGGATTTGAAAACTGAGTTTGATGACTGGAAAAAATTTCAAGAACAAAGGGAAGAAACTGCAATGGAAGTTGAGGTTTTAATCTTTAGGTTATTAGTAGAAGAATTAGCAGAGGAGCTAGTCCATTTTCAATGAAGTTTTGGCATGGTATCAAAATCTTGATAGGGGGTGCTTCTCCTTAAGTGCGCCTTACACGGTGGGAATCCGGATTAGTCGAGGCCACCAATGGCGATTCCGAATCTCGGGCGAGACACCATAAAAGAAAACATAGAAATCCCCCTGTACTTTATATCTACTTGTTTAAATCTTTAATTGGAGACTTAGGCTATAGTTTGTAGTGCAACCCAAAGAGTTTTTTGGGGTGTTAGAAAATAGTATTAGTAGTACTTAGTAGCAGAATTACTTATTATGTACATGTAAGGGGGAAGGTACATTCTATCTTACCTCATGAGACTAAAGAGTATAGCCCTCAATTTTCTTACTAGAGGAAATCATCTTTATATCAAGTCTTTGCTTTTTCTTTTTTACATGAATCACTATTTCATTATGATAGCTCCATTGGAACAGATAGGAACACACTACTTCCTTGATTTGATTCTTTGTTGAATTGATAGACATCACTTTGTTATATTCAATTCAATCTAGAGGTATTGTCCAAACGTCGGTGAACAGAGTTATGCAAAACGTATACTAGCAAGAGGCAACAAGTAACTGGCAGATTAATTGATGTGTAATTGAGTTATGCCAAATTTATATTAGTGAGAGGTGCAACTATTTGGCCACTCAAGTTGATCAATAAGTAATCAATGAAATAGTCGCGGTGCACTCAGGTTGATTAACAAGTAATTACTGAAATAGTCGAGGTGCACAAAATTGTTCAACAAGTAATTAACGAAATAATCGAAGTGCATTCAAGCTGGTCTACCGTAATAACAAAAGAAAAGGAGACTTGAGATCATATAATTTAATCTTTTAAGAGAAAATCATGTCACTTTCACATGACACCATATATTGACCTTTGTGAACTTTCCCCATAAAGAGTGCTGGCTGATGTCAAATTGATACCATTTCAAATAAACTTGGAACTTAAAAGAAAATTCTTCAAGAATAAAATGAGTCAATTCTTTGATAAGATTTTAAGTAAAGAATAAGATTCTAGTACTATTGCACAAGACATATCAACTAAAGTAGATACACCTTTACCTTCAAAAGAAAAACACTATAGAGAGGCATCTTTTATACCTTTTTAACCTTATCCAATACCCTTTATATAAATGCTTTCTAGCTACCATTAAAGCAAACAACCAATGCCAACCAAAAATATTCTCACAATTATGAGTTAGCTTACTTTACATAATTAAATTCACTAAAGTATTTCATAGTGAATAATAGTATATAGTTATGAATTACAAGAAATCCTAGAAGTGATAATGGGACCTAATCCAACTAATGACTCATAATTGTTATAGCAAAAGTTGGAGAGGAAATATTACTACATTTGTTTTTGCAGTATTATGGATTATGGGATGAGGTGTCACCTTTAAAAAGAGTCTATCATTACCCTTTGTAACTAAAGAATAAAAAAAGGTGTACATCAACAACTTAAGATATAAGAATATATGTTGCTTGTTGTTTGCACCTTTTCAATTTTGTTTTCTACCTTTGTTATTTTATTTAATTTTGTGCAAAAGAGAATACTATTTTATAAAGCAGAGAGGAATGTATAAGTTCAGAGTAAATGATCATTTGTGCTTTATGGTACGGATAATGATGGTGTTATATTTAGTACTTAATCACACCCAATCTATCAAGAATCAATAATGTACTTTTTATACCACGTCAAAAAAACTCTACTTTATTTTGGAGTATACTTGAGTTATATGTTTCTACATCATAGATTACAGTATTACACCACACACTTATATTTATTTATTATTTAACACGATATATCTCATACTTAAGGGTGTGATATAGCAATCAATGAAGTAAGACTAGAATTATGAAAAACTAGATTTCAAATTCCAGTTAGAAAAACTCTTAAGGAGGTACCAGATACCTGAAAATAGTCTAATGTGTGCTCAAATTGGTACAGACTATCAATTGACCTTTATTTATAGGCACGAGAGGGGACCTGTGTCACAGGTTCATTGCTGACCCTATAACCTGCACGGCACCTTATAGTTAAAAGGTCATAACTTTTTGTATAGAGTTTTGATATATTGACGCTAATTAAAAAAAGAGCAAAGTTTTGTCTCTAGACAAACATATCTAGGGCAGATCTCAACATATCCAAACAATTTAGATGGGTAAAATGAGTAGGAAATTTTCTTGCATGATTGAGTTGTGGCCAAGCAAAATCAATTTTGTTGAAAATTTTACCAATAAGTAAATCATGTTAAAAGTTTTATCGAATATTACTGAATTGATAGATGTTAGACATGTTTTTATATATACAATTTATTTATATTTTCACTTTATAAAATTATTTAATCATGATATTTATGAATTGATTTAATGTATAAATCCAATGGGAATAAGTATGTCTTAGTAATCCATAGTACAGACAAAGAAACTTTGACAATAAATAATGATATCACTAAAGGATGTGGTGCAGCGGATGGAAATCAGAGCTCTCGGGTTCGAGCCCTGAATATGAAAAAATCTATGGTAGGGAAGCACTCCTCCCCCCCCCCCTCCGAATGAGACTCTACGTGATGTAAATTCGAATATAATCAGGCTCTAATGCGGATAACAGACACATGGTGGGAAATCCAAAAAAAAAAAAGACAATAAATTATGACTAACATGCTTCAACAACCGGCAGATTAGAAAGTTCAACTAATTCTCTCCTACATTAGAAAATATTCTAATTATGTAGGCGTTATTAGATTAATTACTATATATCCCACTTCATCATGATCTATTATTTTTGGTCATTTTTTTAATTTAGCCTTTACTGTAATTAGGAAATGGGGCCAACCCAAGAAACACAGATGTTGATACATGATTAGATATATCTTGTTCTTTTATATTATTTGAAAAATACGTGGTAATAATGAGTGAATTAGTAATGAGAAAATATAGATATATGGATAATGGGATAATAATGGAGGAGCAACTGGTTACCACTACATGTTGTTTTCATTAAAGCATCCAAAATGACTAGAATTAGAACAAAGTGGATGAAATCAAATATATAACTTGCATCCTTTCGAGTACTATATATCGTAAAATAATATTACAAGCACATAAGTTAAAGTTTAAATGAAATTAAACTCTTGTCACATGATAACTTTTCTTGGTCACAACTAGATAGATTACCCCGGCCCCTTTAATCCATCCTAAAAGTACTACATAATTTACTATGGCCCTATTTATTTACGTTTATTAAAAACAATCTTATCTAATAGATTCATAATTTAAAATTAAATTAGAAATGTCGCTATTAAGCTTATTTTTAATATTAATAACTGATTTTAATAAAAGATTTACTTATTAGCACTCTTACACGAAACACAATAGTAACTTATTTTTAGCTTTTGCATATCCAAACACTCAACATCTTATTTATAGAATCAACTCCATCACTTAAAAAGTATTTTTAATATTCAGTACTTAAAAATTGCTTAAATTTAGCTAATTTAAACGAGCTCTAGGAAAAGAAAAAACGGTTAGACTCTCCAAATCATAAAGAGAAGAGTGGTGCGGCTAAAAATATTTACGTGCGCCTAGACATACCCCTTTGTAGCCAAGACAAGTGTAAAAGTGATCATTAAACACAAATTATACAGTGATTATAGTTGTTAAATTTTGGAAAAACGTAAAGTTGATGGTTTCTTTTTTAAAATGGGACACTTTACCCGGAAAAATAAATCTCCCTCATGGTTCCAATTATGACTTAGGTTAATGTGATAAATTATCAGCTAACCTTGATGACTAGCAAGTAGCTACGGAAGTCATACAAGGCTAATTAAAATTGTAATTGATTAATAATTGGTGAGGAATTAAAAAATATAACTTGTACTAAGGTCTTATCCCATTATTAGTAGCCGGCCGACTATTTCAGGAAAAAATCAAGATCGGATATAGCTGGTTTTCCGCGAAATCTATTTCAGTAGAGCGTATGATGTTGATGGTCCGAGGTGGAAAGGCGTAGTTATTAAGACGACGAGTTATAAAAATAGGGTGATTTGGTTGTTTTTAAAAACATTTTTGGACAATGAAAAAAAAGAAAGACTTTATTTGAGTGTTTCATTATATATTAATTGGACCCCGTGCCTTGAAACTAAATAATTTTTTAAGTGCACTGTGTAGATTTTTTGAGTTAGTTTCGTTGAATTATTGATTTTAATATCAATTGCTAAGTGAAAACAATCAAAAAATACTCTTATTAATTAGTGTGAGATTGTTCGCTTTAAATTAAGTGCACAATTATCCAAACATCACACACCAATAAAAACTAATGGATATTGATAAATTGTGGCCATAAGATTTCTCTATATACTTTTATCATGATTATTATCGGGTGAAGGAGGGAGATCATGACAAAAATGTCCATCATGAAGATAAGTATATACCTCATGAACTTGTGAAATAGCAGAGGATAATAGTTTACATGTGTATGGTTAAGGAGAAATATTCCAGCAAACTTCACTTATGCCCCTATTTTGTGCAAGTCTTTATTTTTTTCTCCTCATAACAAACAATTTTTTCATAGGGCATAATATTTATATTTTCACATCATAATATATAACTAGGAAGACGTTTTAAATACCACACATGGATTACTGGGCATGCGAGTTTTCTTATATTCAATTGACCAATCCTGAGAAGTATTTTTTTTGGTCTCTCCATGTAACTTGATAAATCATAAGAGAAGAAGAAATCTAGAAAGGCGGAGTTATTAAGACGGCGAGTTATAAAAGTAGGGTGGCAGGGTTGACCAACACTATCTCGACCTTGAACTACCAGAGTGTTATAAATATTCGGCATCTTGCTCGGGGGAAAGGCTACATCTAGTACCGGACCGATGATTTGGACGACACGCCCCAGGTTTTTTTTTCAAGCGTGGAAACCCCAGAACCAAAAGTAGTAGGATTGATTCTCCTAATAATAAAATAAATAAATATGTCGAAAAGTTTTTTCAAAAATTATCGAATTCAAAATAAATGTCCGCTAGCATGTCGATCGGTTAATTCAATAAAATGGGAATTAGCACTGGATTTCGTTGGCACCATGCAATTGAACCAATTCAATTGTTTACTTATTCAATGAGACTAAGTGAATTTGTCCCCGCCACCAGTCGTACTCTGACCAGGCCAGTGGGAGAGCCGTGTTATGGGTGACCTTATTGCACGGTTCAGAGAGCACTTGTGTATGTGATGCAAGTGAACATCTAAGAAAAAGTTGTCGTAAAGTTTCGATTCTTTGTTCCGTCGTTGACCCTATCTATGTTTCTATGATGGCCCAAGAACACGATGAAAGCTTCTACAAATCCAGCTTGAGGCTCTGCGTGCTAACTCCCTGTGGCGACTCCATCAACGAAATCTTTCCTGCTGGGTCTTAGGTGAAGTATCCCCGAGAAATCTCGTAATCAAAAGGAAGAAGGTGTCTTCGGACTCTTCCTGTGGTAGATGAAAATGGGAATAAGCTTCCCTCCTGTCGATCTTTGTCAAACTGCTCAAAATTCCAAGACTTGCTTTCAAATTCAATCTTTAACCCCTTCTGACAAGTTATGCCTCATATGATCTTTGCCCTTAAAGAACTTATGCACTGCTAGACATAAGTTCGATTGCTAATGGGCAAAAATTAAAGGTCAACTCATTTGAAGGGGAAATCGTGCAATTTCTTCGCAACCGGTTGGTTCACCATGATCCAACATTACATCACATATTATTGGAAATATCTATAGGGTCGGGTCCATCCATAAGGGTGTTAATTATTGGGTCGGATCATTAGTTTGTCCTCCTCCTAAACCCTAGCCTATAATGTATAAATACATCATTATAGGTGTTGAAAGAACATGATTTTCCATATTAATATGACGGGTAGGAGTTACAATAGAGAAGAACACTTTGCATCTCCTAAAGGATATCTTCAGCAAAAAAAATCCGTAAGTCTCCTAAACTAAAATTTGATGATAGAAAAACTACATATACTCTAGGCCTGAATGAATCCCGTGCCCAACTATTGATTCCTTTCGGATTATGTTATTTAATAAAAGTTTTCTTATTATTTCAAATAGCATGAGTACATCATAAATTAAGATATGGTTAATGAACAGCAATCTTGTGGTGTACTTGAGACTTGGACATTTACCTCAGTAGACAACCTTAATTATGAAGCAATAAAGCATGTGTCTCCCTTCCCCACACAATTATCTGATATGTTTGAATTGAAAGAGTTTAAGATTAATGTCTGGTCATATTTTTGCCTCATCTCACAGTGGGGACGCCACTCCATTTACACACACACACACTTGTGTAACGGTAAAATCCTGTCCGTTTTTAACGTAATGAAGGAAATTGGATCAGATCATAGTGGGTTAATTCAAATTCATATTAAAAAGATAAATAAATATATATAATTAGCAATATATTAAATTATAATTAAACAAGAAGGAGAATAGACACGAGAGTTGAGAGTCTGTGGAACTCCTCGCTTATTCTCTGATATAAAAAAAAACTTCATCGTTGTTCTTCTCTTATTCAAAGTTTCTTGTGAAGAATCTTCTCTGAAAAGTGACGAACAATTTGTAACAAGGTATGATTTTAGATTGTTATACGGTGTAATTTATTTTTGTATGTGATTACACTATCTGACTCGTGAAACGAACTAAATGATTTTTCTATAAACTATGTGCTTATTTAATTCTTCACACACACTCATATATATATATGAGTCAAGTATATAATGCTTTATTTTTTTTAGTTATGTTGTGGTTAAAGGTATATATATATAAATATGAGTCAAGTATATAATGCTTTATTCTTTTTAGTTATGTTTGTGGTTAAAGGGAAAATTAACATAAATTATATAGCTTCCATTTATGGCATCGCCATTTCCAATTATGGTTTATGATACTATTGTGGTCTAAGCTTAAGTGGTTTTTAGTAAGGTAAAATCTAACTACTCTTGCTACTTATAGTGTGTCAAGTTGTGTTGAGGTTGCCTATGTTTGAGACAGTTTGACAAGTGAAATTTATGGACCTAATCTCTTCTATTTTTCAAAATTCTAAATTCACAAATTCCTCTTGTCAAATATAGGGAACTTATATCAACTGTGTGAGATACAGAAGAATAGTGAAATTGTGGTCCTTGTGTTGTGCATTGTCACACAGAACAAATTTAACTTTATGCAGTTAATTTTATTTTGTTTTATTTTTTTGATAATCCAGGTTTTCCAGGCTTGCGCCTGACTAGTTCACTGGTATTATCCAGACGTCCTGGAGGTAATAGTACCGGTTCTTCAACACTATTACCAGGTAAATCGCAGGATGTGCTCCGATGGCCAGTTTTTCTGAGAGCGTACAACTGATCAATGAGACAAGGTCAAATTCCCCAACATGCAGAGTTTCTTCGTGCTTGCGGGGAATCGAACCCACGCTGTCCCATGCCAGAACGCCTTATAGCGCCCAGGCTTTGCCACTGCACTATGCCCCGAAGTGAAAGTAACTTTGATGTGAAAAAGGATATTTTTTTGGGTAAATATTAAATGAAATAAACTAAGTTCTGTTTTTAATTCAAACAATATTTTTTGCAAATGAAGATGAATTTATATAGTGACGGACTGACGGTAGGTATAGTGTCATATATATATATATATTATATTTCTGGTGGCAGAACAAAGTACAGCAGTACATGTTTGCAATTAAACAGCTGTCAAATTCAATGCCCTCTCTGGCTATGCTTTTTTTGCTTGCTTTGGTTTTTGTTAAATTAATGTGATAGATAGATAGCTTACAAAAGCATATTTGTCTCGAGAGATATAACAAGAAGGAATTTATGTTTCTCACCATTCACTTATTATGAAATAATTCCTGTTACAAACTAAACCCCTCTTTTCACCTTTCTCTTATATGAGGTTCTGTTTATCAATGACAAGAGTTGATTTTGATGGTTAATAAAGTAAATAAATAAAATAAATTAACTTTGTCTGTGGATTTGATCCAACAGAAGATGCAGTACAAAATTGAATGAATTAGACATAGAGCAAAAGTACGTGAACCAAGTCTACAAACATGTTTCATATCAAATACAGATGTGAGATAGACTTGATTGGAACATAAGCTTGAACGGGTCCAAGAACGTATTCCTGCTCAAAGTCCTACCACGAGTAGGATTTGTGGTTTATGGTAAGGACATGGTGTAAAAGACTTCAGGATTTTTTACCATATTTATCAAGATATTTCAAAATCCTACAAGGAACTGAAGTCGCGTTGAAGAGCGAAAATCTCAAGTCAACTCAAATCCTAACTCTCTTATTGGGCCTATAACATAGGGATTGAATTCAGGCGACTTGGTGCAACCAAAAACTATAAATATTCAGTTCCAGCCATCAAGAAGTTTTACGCAATCACATAGAGAGAAAACAGAATTCGAGCAGATACGTCAATATCACATTGAGTGTTCTGATTTCTGAAGTGCGACCTAATACTAAGAAGAAGATTGAAGAAACCTGTTTCATAGAGTTTATGTGTTACAATTCTTAAGTCTAGATTCTTGTATTAGGATTGATTATCGAGTTGTATCTTTATCATCTTTCTTATAAGCAATTGTGTTAGGTATATATGTATTGTCAAATTCAGGGGAACTTAGTATTGTAGAAGTCAACATCTCTTGATACTAAATATTCAACATTCTCTAAGTCATACAATCTCCAACCTTTTTTTCCGTATGAGTATCCCAAGAAACGCACCTACAACTCTGACTCTCAAACGTGTCTCTCGTTCTTCCCTTTATGTGTACATAGCATAGTGACCCTATCACCCTTAAATGATCATACCGAGGCGTTTCCCCATATAAAATTTCATAAGGGGTTTTCTCATTCAACACTGAAGATGGCTTTCTATTGATCAAATACCCCGCAGTTAAAAGTTAAAACACATTCTCTCCAAAATTTGATCGGAATATGACCCTGAAATCTCATTGCTCACGCCACATTAAGAATGTGATGGTGTTTTCTTTTGACTCTTCTATTCTGTTGCGGTGTCCCTATGCAAGATGTTTGAAAAAGAATTTCATGTCCGAAGAAGTAAGTCATCATACATGTGAACTCACTTCTGTTATCACTTCTAACAATCTTCACTTTCTTACCAAACTGTTTATCCACCAAGGCAAAGAAATTCTTCAAGATTTGAGACACTTATTTCTTATCAACTAAGAGAAAGATCTACACAACTCGTGAACGATCATCCACAATAGTAAAAAAATATGAAGCACTACAAGAGAAATGGGTTCTATATGGTCCCCATAATTCACAATGAATCATCTCAAATGTAACTGAAGCAATATTATCACTTGAAGGAAAACACTTCTCATTTGCTTTTTCCGTTGGCATACATCACATTCTCTATCTGATCTATCACGATTCTCCTTTAAGTATAATATCGTAATAGACTTCGTTACTTGTGCTGAAGGATGACCCAACCGTTTGTATCAACGATGAAACCAATCAACTGCCTCTGCCTTCATAGCCCATATCAACGGCACATTCCGGAAATAGTAAAGTCCACCTCAATACTCACCCTTTTCAACCAGATTTCTCGTGGTGGAATTCTGTATAACACACATCATTCTATTAAATGTCACATCACAATCTAAATAATTAACTAGTTGTGATACAAAAATCATATTACATGTCAATCCGGAAAATAAAGGGCATTCTTCAACCATATCCTATCATTAAGTCTAGTTGTTCCTTCTTTTGTAGCCACCAAACTGCTTTCATCTGGAAGACCAACCGAATACTTAGGTATGTCTCACATATTGCTCAGTTCTTCCGGATTACCTGTCATATAGTTGGTAGCTTCGAAGTCTATGACCCATGATGAGTTTTCGATCTTACTATTCATCTTCTCATTCGAATTTATTCTCTGAGAATTTAACATGTGAATCACAGTTTTCCGAATCTCATCTCTCAAATTGTGAAAACATGTGTCGTCTGTGTTCACCGTTCTTGTTTTCGTCTGAGTACCTTCTTTGGCAACTACTGCGTTAGCCCAGTAGTTGTCTTTACCACGACTGGATCCTAGTCCACACATCTACTGTTGTTGTTGTCCTCGTCCTCTTCCTTATATTTTTTCGCCTTCTTTTTTATTTCCCAGCCACCAATCCGGATAACCAATGAGTCGAAAACATCCGTCCACAACTAGTCCGGATCTTTTGCAATAGGTGTAGAATGCAACATCATTTTTCCCTTTACCTCGGTCATGGTAAGGGTTTCTCCTTGTTCGAAAAAAGTCATAGTTTCACTCCAATCCTTTGTTTTTTGTGCGATTTCTCTCACACGCTCTTCTTGCACCAACTTCGAGTAGACCTTCTTCAATATTGGCAACGATTCCTGGGCCAGTATGTTCGGTTTCACCATTCCATATGTTCCCTCATCCAATCCGATGAGGAAAAGATGCATTTTTTCTTCTTCTCTTTTGGCTTTTAGGATTGTTCCTAGATTGCAAGTGCACTTTCTACATGTATAAGTTGAGATCTGTTCGTAATTCGCCAATTCCTCTCACAGCTTAGTGAGTTTTCCATAGTAATCCACTATGATCCTTCCTTTTGCTTGCACTCCTTTAGTTCTGCCTTTAGTTGTTGCATCCGGGGGCCGTTAATAAAGGCGAACCTCTCTCGAATGCTCGTCCGTAATTTCTGCACTTCCTCTTTATGTGTAATCGTTGAGCGAAGCGTCAGTTCTGTGGTGTTGCGAATCCACGGCACCAATAGTGAGTTTATAGTCCACCAATCTTCTAAGTCCGGTGACTCTTCGTCCGGGTTTTTTATTGTACCGTCGATGAAGCCGAACTTCTTTCTTGCTCTTAGAGTTGTCCTCATGGATCTAGCCCATTCTTCATAATTTTCGTCCTTCAATTGGACTTGTGTCACCACAATTCCAGGGTTATCATTCAACGTAATGTCGTAGGGTTGTCCTTCAATTTTCTTATTGTACCGTCGACGAATGGCCGAACTTATTTTTTGCTCTTAGGGCTGTCCTCACGGATCTAGCCCATTATTCATAATTTTCGCCCTTTAATTGGACTTGTGTCACCACAATTTTAGGGTTATCATTCGACGTAATGTCGTAGGAAGAGATTGTTTTTCTTTGGATTTTATTTTCTTCACTAGCGATTCATTTGTTGTTATCGCCGGTTTCTTTCGCGTCACCTGCCATTATTCTAGGATTTTGGTGTTCTTTCTAACGTGACTCTGATACCATGTTAAAATTGAGACAGAGACGAGAATTTAGAGAGACACGAATAATTGGAGAATTATTTATACATTGTATTCATCATAATGACATCCTTATATAGTTCTCCTAGTCTTATAAGGAAACTCTTTAGCATAATTACAATTATACTATAAATAGATTAAACTATTATAATTAGACTAGAATAGGGTCTTCAATACTAGCTCAAATGTGAAAAGTGAGAAAATGTCAGCGGCTGGAGCTTCATTGTCGGAAACAATGGAGGAGCAGCGGGGAAGATGATAAAGAGATGAGAGGGGCCTTTTTTATTATTATTTTCATATTTTTGGTGTTTTTTCCTTTGTTAACATGGCTTATTTCTATTGGTCTATTTTTTCATGTCACCGCAAGTGAAGTTCACGCACTAAACATGATCTAAAATTGTCAATTTTGTGTTCAAATGGTATAGTTTGGCTTGTGTTAGAGGGTTCAAGTGGAATACACAAGCAAGTTAAAGATCTGTAGATGACTTCAGTCTATTGAAAATTAGAAATTAAATATAATCTAAGACTTAAACATTCTGAATCCGCCTCTAATATAATAATTGCCTCTTCCTTCACGCGTTATACTAATTATTATATTAGTACAGTGCTTGGGTTTGAAAATGTTTTTTTCGTGAGGGCGTAGATCCAAACAAAAATATTCTAGATATATATATTTATGTGAAAGGTTGAAGTAGCTCACATCGATGGACATTCGATGTCATTGATATTGTTAATTAGTTGTAAAAGTTTGGTTTCTTTAAGGAAAAAAAGACAGTACAAGAAAGTATGCTTTAGCATTTGGCTCAAGATACATCCTAATTAAATGTGGACCAGGTAATCATCATTTGTTGAAGGATTAAGCCGTCCAAAAAGGGAAATTAATTATAGCTAGCTCGGTTGGTGAAAACTAGATTTTTCTTAATGCGATCTTCTTATCGGAAATTATAAAGTTTTCTATGAATTTATATATAGGTTTAATACACAAATTAACATATTTACTTTGTTTAGAAAATCGACCCTTAAGCGTACTAATCAATTAAAACAAGCAAAATATTTTATTATAAGTTAAAATAAAACATGTTTGCCAGCTAATTAAGTTACAGATAAACAATTCAAATCTCTTTATCTTTAACCATCAAAGTAAGACATGTGGAATGGTTGAAATCTCTTTATCTTTAACCAAATTAGGTCTTGTGTGGGAGTTCTAGCCTTCTAGGATCGAAAAATAATTGACAATGCTCTTCTTTCTTTAGAAGTTCGATACAACACGAATTCGAATTAATCAAACAAAAATTACTCCGTACTACAGTACATATTCAAATCTAAAACAGACACATAAGTCAGTGAAATTATAGAAATGTGATTGGTTCATTTCATTTGGTCGTGAGGTGTGGGCTCTTAGTTAGAGAAGAAAGAAGACAATGTCGACAAGATCATAATCAAAGATATTGTACGTAGATTATATTGTCTTTATGGTGTATATAGAAAAAACTTGGATGTTTTCCTAGGTTGACAACCTGAATTATAACCCAATCATGAATATATGTCACACCCATTTTATCTTATGTTTAACTTATTAAAAGAGCCCAGAATGGGTGGCCATACTGCGTTATCGCACAGTTAATTTAAAGAAATTTGTACATTCAATGTATTTTAATTAGTTATAACAACTTATTTGTATCACTTTTCAAGTAATCAAATTTGGATCACAATAGATTATTACATTTTGTTGTAAATTATTTTAACATGAGAATGTAAAGAAAATTGTAATGTGACGCTTATAACGGAGAGCAGGTCGACAAGGGTGGATCACAGAGAAGGACTAATACACTACGGGCTCGTTTAGTTTGGGAATAAGTTATCTCGGGATTAATTATTTCGGAATTGTAATTCCATCCTCAATATGGAATAAAAAAAGGCAGCTCTGTGCACTAAGCTCCCACTATGCGCAGGGTCCGGGGAAGGGCCGGTCCCATTTAGCACTAAGCTCAATGGGGAATTATTTATTCCAAAATTTTATCTCAACCAAACATGGGATACAATCATTCCAAAATTAATCTCAAAATTAATTAATTATCTATTATCCCTCGTACGAAACGAATCATGCGTATTTATTTCACGATCTATTCCATATACAAATAATATATGCAATCCCGCATAACTAATTAATACTGCCCAAAGGGAAAATGAACTCTCAGAGTTATTTTGTGAATTATTTAGTATCAGATCTAAACGTATCCAGAACATACTGTTGGAAATATCATGCCAAGCAAATATTACATTAGTTATGCTATGGTTATTTTTTCGTATACGATCAATCAAGCACCGTAGTATTATTATTATTATTATTATTATTATTATTATTATTATTATTATTATTATTATTATTATTATTAAAAAAAAAAATTCTACAGAAGAATATTTTTACTATACTATACCATAACCAGACGACACCTAATTTAATATGAAACATATGAACGGGGACGCCACTCCGTTCATACTGTGTAACGGTAATATTTGTCCTTGTTAATTTAATAAATAAATAATATTCTGAAATTTATTAGTACCTGGGGTCAGTGAATTAAACTATATGTCTTACATAAATTATCCAACGTTATAATTTTATTTGAAACTAGTCAACTTGACCGCGCTTCGCGCACTCATTAAAAATCACATCAAATTTATAAATTATATTACTTTTTTCTAATATTCGAACATTAAATATCTTTTTAGTCTTCAACCAATCTCATCAAGTTTTACATTTTTCTTTAACTTTCATTACCTGACCAAATTGAAGCAAGCAATGACTATAGAGATTGCAAGTAAAGTTTTTGAAGCTAATGGCACTAAAATATTCAAGGGCCTAAGTATCTCACATAATAGATCACCATCAAAGAATGTGGTGCAGCGGATAGGCCGCTCCTCCCCTAACTATAGGTCTCGATTTCGAGTTCTGAGTTTGAAAATATCCTTAGTTGATAGTTCTTCCCCCGAATGGGCCCTACACGGCGCAAATCTAAATTAATCGAGTTTCAATGTAGATACCAGAGACCGAATAGAAAAACATAAAAAAAATTCACATAGTAGACTATATGTCGAAAGTTATAGAATCAATGCTCTCGTATACAACTTGATCAAATTGATAGAAAAGAAATCCTGCTAGAGAACATAAAATATACAAAACACATAATATATACCATTTACATATTTCCATAATAGAAAAATCTTATTCCTATTCTAATCCCAAAACTCTATTCTAGTAATACAAGAATCCTATAATTATGGTAAGTATACAATACAAATTATTACAATTATATTACACTAATTAATAAGGCCAAACCCGTGACATACACTTATTTATGGAAATGTATATCACGGGAATATATGTATATTTAACAATTATAATTTGGAAAAGTTTTCATCAATTTTAAATAAATATCGATAACTGTTGAAAACATTAGTTTGCGTAGTAAAATAAAAGATAAAAATAGAAAAAGAAACAATATGGTACCAAGGAGTAATTATTTAACGCAAATAGATGCAACCCAATTAACATATTCTACTCTTAATTATCAAACATTATATATTCCACCTCTCGCCATTTAATAATCGTATTTATATAATTTGGAGCGTTCAAAAATTATATCTATTTTTCTTTTTACATAGTTCCTCAACTCTCTAGATAATTACTATTTAAAAAGTAAGATCTGACTTTTTGCCGTGCACATATTTGCACCTGCTATGTGAAGCCTCTAAAATAAAATTATACTTGTGGGAAAAAATATCGATATTTTAAAAAAAGAAAACTAAATTATATACAGTAAAATCTCAAAAAATAAATGTTCGATAGATGAATAACCTCGATTAAAAGAAATTCTTCCGGTCCCGACTTGGGCCAGTGTACTAAATGAATACTTTTGCTAAATACATAAGATAATATTTTTTTTTTAAAATCTTAAAGACCGAACAATAATATAAATGAATAATTGATAAAATGTAAAATAAAATGTTAATTGAAAATAACACATAATATTCTTATTTTTATTGATATTACTATGACAACTTTTCAAATTCAACTCTTTTGAAAATATTCATCTAAAGTTTTTTATTTTTCTTTGGTCTTGTGTTTAACTTAATCTCATCCTTAATTTTATGCAAAGCAAGCACTGCTTTGATGCATCTTTTTCTTGTTGTAAAAAATAGTTATTTAAGGCTTGCATTGCATCTTTTGTTGATATTATTGGCAAATTCTGACTATCATCTGGATCTTGATCATTATCAGCAAATGTTTCCATTACTCCTTGAATAATTTCTTCATCAGTGCATCATTTTCACTAAGATAGTTTTAAAGATCTTCCACATCCATTGCTTTTCTATAACCTAAACCATTTATAACTTCATGTAATCCCTAGATGCCTTCATCTTCACCAAGTGGTTGTTTAGTATTCATATCTTCATCTGACCGAATTTTGCAATGTCGAAAATAATTTGCAATAGTTTGTTTTCACATCAATATTCCAAGCCGCACTAATAAAATTGATAGCATTCAGCACACTAATTTTGTTTGGACTTGTCTCTCTTGACTCGTAGAGTTGCAAGATGCTTGAATAAAGACGACGTCGATAATGAATTTTCAATGCCCGAATAATTTCAGCATCACATGGTTGAATCTTTGAGGTTGTATTTGGAGGCAAGAAAAATAGTTCAACATTTCTCAAGCCTTCAATAACCTTAGGATGGGAAGGGCAATTGTCCACTATCAAAAGAACTTTTCGGCCATCCATTCATTTATCAAACCAGCAGACAAATTCTTGAAAGAGTAATCCAGTCACTTTCTTGTTAGCTCGATAATGACAATTAAGGTTATTCAAATTCACATTTTTAAAACATCTAGGATTAGCATACTTACCAATTATCCAAAGTGGCACTTTGTCAGAACCGTCGTCATTGCAACAAACAGCAACTGTACTCCTTTTTTTGTCCTCTGTTCGTCCTTCCAATTGCTTTGTTGCAAGTGAATGATCTGCTTTCAAACGATAAAATAAATCAGTTTCATCCATATTGTAGATATTCTTTCATTGAAACTGATCTAATTTAGCCCGTATACTTGGTAAATCCCTCAACATTCTCCATAGCAACTAAACCACTTTCATCAAACCTTCGATAAGATTTAATTTCATGTCTCGCCTTAAACAGTTCTAATCAGCCACTTGAGAAATTAAATCCTTGATCAGAACTTCCAAAACTTTTTTGCTTGGGCTTGGATCATTTCTCCACTAATATTAAATTTCTCTTGATATTAGAGAAATCATTCATACATCATTTTTTCTAACGCTGGCTATTTTGAGGTTGGATCCTCCCATACAAATTCCATTATAGTTGGGCAGGATAATCCGGTGCCGCGCATTCTGTCTCATTCTCATTTTATTTGGAATCATGAGTTACCAGCTCTTGAGGATCTGTGCCTCTTGACATTTTTATTATTTATCTTCATTGATAAATACTCCGCTGATCTTTTAAGAGTATTTGATATTGTTGATTGGCTGATAGAGATGTTGAACTTTTGCTTCATCCATAACTGTAAATCTTTTTGACTTAAAGTGAGCTGCTCATTTTTATGCTCACATAATGCTATTCTTATTTCATCAGTCAAGATGGATTTTTTCACTCCTTTCAAATTTGAAGCCATGAAGGTGAAATAAAAGAAAAATTTAGTGATTTGAGAATGAAAAGAATACTAACGTATTTATAGAGTTTGTGTTCATGCATAACATTTAATAAATTTTAGTTACAATGTACTTTGTTTTATCAATATACAATTCATGCGTTTCGTTTTTTTAAATTGTTTCTTACAAAGTACTTAGTTTAAATTTTAGTTTCTCAATTAATAATAAGTAAATATTAATATAAAGTTCATGCATGTATTACGTATTTACTAGCTTTTATGTTAGATAGTTTAACTTAATTTCATCTTTTAGTTTCTCAATAATTATAATTAATAATTATTTAAAGAAAATTCATGCATACGTGATAGTTCATGTTCATCCTTTACTAAATTTGTTACAATGTACTTAGTTTAATTTTTTTAGTTTTTAATACATATATTTAAAATTACATGCATGAACCTTAATTAAAATAACAATGAAAATGTATAACAAAATGCATGTCACACAAAAAATATAAAAGTATTATGTAAATGAATAAATTATTCATTTATCGATAAATAAATAACCTCGGTAAATGAATATTTTTTGCCGGTCCCAATGTTATTCATTTATCAAGATCTTACTTATACAATTCAAGTTAAGTTTTATCATTTGATTATTTATGAGACTAACTGTTAGGAGTCTCACATCGGAGCCAGGCTCATTCCAATTCTTTGTTCGTCGATGTTGGGTCTTCAAATTATATTGTCCACGCTCCAGTTAACGAGGTCTGGGCTTGCGGGGCAGTGTTAAGAGCTCCACATAGGAAATGGAATGGGAACATGAACTCCTTATATGGACTTGGACAATCATCACCTTACAAGCTAACTTTTGGGGTTGAGTTAGGCACAAAATTCATTCTTTACATGGTATCAAAGCTAGCTTATATGGTGAGGATTGTCTAAATCCATATAAGGAATCCATGTTTCTATTCCATTTCCGATGTGAGACTCTTAACACTAACATTTCATCTAAGAAAGATATAATTTTTAAAATGTTTGTTTTTACTTACCCTTTTGAATTGAACCAAGTTTAAATACAATAAAATTTCAGCTATTACCTTAATACTCTTCCCAAAATAAAATTTAAAACCTCAATTGTAAAAGAGGAATAATAAACGACATGTTCAATAACTGGCATAGAGTAAGTACTTCAATTAGTACAAGTATAATAGGAAAAACAACACGTTCGTGTCTAGATATTAGAGAACTTCAAAATCTAATTAAAACAATCAAAATTTAACTGAATGGGAATGTAATTGGACTTTTTCTTTTCTTCGATATATCATCATTTTTCAACTTTTACTACTACTACAATAACTAAAAGAGATAAAAGAAGAAAATAAATATCCTGATAAAATTTGATGCTAAAATCTTTACATAAATAACACAAATCTTCGTGCTATTTACAAAGGGAAAAATTAATTCATAATACTCCATCTGTTTCAATTTATATGAACTCTTTACTATTTGAGGAGTATACGAGGTGGTTCTTTGACCACATTTTTCTTATATTTTTTCTAAATTATTTGAGTTATAAATTATCATGACTTATAGTACTTTTAATGTAGTTTCTAAGTATATATGAATTTTATTTTTACAAACTTGAAAAATCTATGTCAAAATTTAAGGTCAAAGTTATAAAGCTTGACCCTCGTACTTCGAAAAGGTTTACATAAATTGAAACGGAGGGAGTAATAAATTTTGAAGATAAACAAATGACAATACATATATCATAATTAAATAAAATGTACAACTCAATTTAACATGCTTTCTAGGCATACATATACTTTTCTGAAGAATACACGTTTAAGAAAGATCACAAGCAGACTCTATGAAGGAACTTAAGCAAATTCAAGAAAACTGATCAGAAATTAATTTCAATTGGAGCACCCATAATATTGAACAAATAAAAACAAAACAAAAACAATGAAAATTTCGCTACTTTACGATTGTTGAAACACCAATCAAATTGTCACCTGTTTAGCGTACTCGTTATATCTCGCTCACTCATAAAATCGTTTGTCCTTGTTCAGGCGTTGCTTGTGCAAATTGGAGCTATTACCAAAGTAGTCATTTTCCAGATCATGAGATACAATTGACTCCATATGTTATCATCCTCCCAGTAAACCCAAACTAAAGCATTCCCTAATTTATAGGAATATAGGTGAGGCCGTGAGTATAGAGAATTAGCAGAAGAAAAGTAAAGTTGGAGAGACCTTTTGTTAGCCCAAGATCGTTAACTATAGATCGGAAGATTCAACTAAAGAAGAGAAAGCTATGGAAGGAGAACTTAATTATAGAAGAAGGATTCTTGATTGTCTTTGAAGTGGATTTTATTGGGTTGTATTGACTTACAATTGGGTTTGTATTTGCTTGGTTATAAATGTTCAAGGCCACCCTTATTTATACTTGTCTAGGAATGATTCTAGATACATCTACAAAAGTCTAGTTACCCTTATCTTCTAACACTACTCTAGAACATCTAGCTATTATTCTAGGATCTACATAATTCTATCCTCTACAAATATCCAAGTGTCTAGAATTTGTAGACATTTCCTAAGTATAAATATCAAAGATATCACAATATAACTTTCTACAAACTCATCTAAATATCTACGATATTTATCCTTTCAAAAAAACTAACTTTAATTTCTCACACTCCCCCTTAAAGTAATATTTTGGAAGCTATCCCGAACTTGTCGCGGAAGAACTCAGACGAAGCTTTTGGGAGTGCCTTGGTGAAGATCTTAATAGTATTTTCCTAACTTCTCCTGCTTCTTCATATGATGAAGATTTTCCGTCTTCGATCTATCATGCAAAGAAACATGAATATGTATTGACAAGATTTTCATCTCTATAAGAATTGGCTTGACAATAGTTCTTTTGGGTCTTTGTGAACCACATGAATTATCTTCGTGTTGACTTTCATATTTTTGAGTTTTTCAGGCTCCCCATGTCGCTTAGCTCCTCGACAATTATATTAACTGGAGCCACACCTGTGATGGGAAAGTTTGAAACTTCAAGGTTCAATATTTTAGAACTCTCTCCTTCCTAAGCAACTCCATAATACAAGAAAAAATTGTTAGTATTAACCTCATTTTATGAGTCGGTGAGAATCTGACCATCAATTTCCTGCGAAGCCTCAGCACTACTGTAGGATTCACCACTATGTTCTGTTTCCAACTCCTCAATAAACTGTTTGGCAGTTTCAGAGCTTCCAAAACACATAACGTCTGCCTTTCCATCTGAAATTGAGCCTTCAAGGTCAGCTTCTTCATCTTTTTTATCTTTAGCTTCTCCACTTGCTTTCGGCATTTGCTTTGAGCTAGTGATTGACCTTGTTATAACAGATGATTGACTAGAGACTTCAGCTTTCATTGCATCTCCCTCAATGTTTTCTCCAAAATGGTCACCATTGACATATGGAGTTTCAGACCCCGTCTGCTCAGATTCTACTTTAACATCCTTCACATCCAAACTTTTATCAATTTCAAGTTTCGCTTCTTTGATTTTCTCGATAACAGCTACCACATCACTAGTCTGAACGTTTTCAGAATCTTATTGCTTTTTGTTGATGATAACAATGTCTTCCTTCACGTGATGGATTATAGTATTTGTTGTCACAATGACTTCGTGGCCATTATTTTCATGAAGGGTGGAAAATCTGTACTGTTCTCCAGTAAGAAGGTGCCCATATCCTGAATTAACAATCCAGTCTCTTTCAAAATTGATGGAAGTCATGACATCTATCTGTCGTGTCTCGGCTGTAAAGCAATTTCCCCAATGTTCTTCTTCAGAAGCTTTCTCAGTTTGAGCCATATTGCTTTCTTTGGTTCGACAATATCTTCTTATGTGTCTTAGTTTACCACACCGGTAACATTTGAGAGCCTTCTTATAGTTATTAGTAGACTCTCCATTCTTTTCCGGCGAGCTTGAACCACTTTGAAATCGAGAGTCTGGCCTATCTCCGGTTGTTTTCCCTTTGAAATTCCTCTTGTCGGCTACAAGAGCATTTTCTTCCTTTCTTTAACTAGATACACTAGCCATGTGTTTGGCTAGTAGCTCTTGTGATGATAACAAATTCTCAAACTCCTCCGAGGATGGTTATTGAGCCCATCCTTGAATTGATGTAACAAAAGGAATATATTCTTTCTTCAACTCATGAATAACAATTCTTCTTATTCGTGCTTCAGAGATAGCCTCGTTCGAATTTAATAAAGATATCTCAGCACATAAGTTTTTAATCTTCAAAAAATATTCCGTAATAGAACGATTACCTTGAGTGGTGTTAGCCAATTCATTCTCCAATATCTGTAGCCGGCTTCATCCTTCTTGTTGAACAACCCATCAAGGGTCCTCCATATATCATGAGTCGATTTGCACCTTATAATATGGTCAAACATATTGTGAGAAATGATCCTCTTTAGAATGAATTTCGCCTTTGCATTAATCTGCTTCCACTTCTTGTATGCACTGCTATTTTCCGATATGTCAGCAAGAGGACTTGTGCTACTCCCATTAACAACATCCCACAAATCCAACAAGGTATGACTCCATACATGTCTTCCATACCTTGTAATTAGACTGGTTCAACACTTCCATCTCCAGTCCATTAACACGACTGCTCAAATCCATTTAGAAAATCAGTTGAATCTACCACTACCACGACCTTGAAAAAATAATCAAGAAGTCAACCTATGACTATGACTCTGATACCATGTAGAGAATTAGAAGAAGAAAAGTAAAGTTGGAGAGACCTTTTGCTAGCCCAAGATCGTTAACTATAGATCGAAAGATTCAACTAAAGAAGAGGAAGGATGGAAGGAGAACTTAATTATGGAAGAAGGATTCTTGAATGTCTTTGAAGTGGGTTTTTATTGGATTGTATTGACTTACATTTGGGGTTTGTATTTGCTTGGTTATAAATGTTCAAGGCCACCACTATTTATACTTGTCTAGGGATGATTCTAGATACATCTACAAAAATCTAGTTACCCTTATTTCTAACACTACCCTAGAACATCTAGATATTATTCTAGGATCTAAATAATTCTATTCTCTACAAATATCTAAGTGTCTAGAATTTTTAGACATTTTCTAAGTATAAATATCAAAGATATCACAATATAACTTTCTAGAAATGTTTCTAAATATCTATGATATTTATCCTTTCAAAAAATTAACTTTAATTTTGCACAGTGACTGGACATTAAAAATTAAGAAACAAATGCAGCTCATTGCATCACTCATAAAAAAAGAAGAAGAAAGTTACCAAAATCTCAACAGCCTTTGATTCATACTTTCTGCTCCAACGTCCTCATAAGTTGTGGATTGGTTTGTCATAATATATGGTTTGGTTTGTCTGTGATTATAGGATAGAGATTCTTAGTGAAGGCTAGTTCAAGTCCTTTTAGAAAGACAATGAGTTCAAAATGCAGAGGCGATATTAATTGTATAGTATCAGCATATCCTTGTTTCCAGTTCTCATTGGAGTCCCTAATGACTCCTCCAATCCCAACAACTTGTTTATGGTGATTGAAAGCCTCATCAAAGTTTAGTTTAAAGGATAATGAGGCATTTGTTAGGTGATAAAATTTCACTGTATATATAGAGCAATGTTATATTTGTGTTGATGAAATCAGCACGATTGTTGAACAGATTGTGATTCCTATTGAGCCAAATATGCCATAATGCATAAGAAATTACAGAGGAGATTGGTAATTTGGAGTTATGGATTACTCTTATGAGGTTGTTGGAGTGACACTGAGTTTTCAGCCAAGCATATGCATTAGGGGGGTCAGGAATAGGTATGTTTAGGAGATTCCAAAGAGATGTTGATTTAGGACATACAAATAATATATGATAGAGGGTTTCAGGTTGGGGGCATTGCTTACAATTTTGTGAGGGAGTAATGTTTCTATGGAAGATGAGAGAGGCAGTGGGTAATTTATTAAGGGATATAAGCCAGAGAAAGAATTTGAGCTTGTTCATGCATTGAATTTTCCAAATCCATTGAGAGTCTGTGGTTATTACTGTATCAATGGGTTGATAAAGTGTTGTGTGCTAAACATTCCATTAGAAGAGGACAATCAATGACATTATTTGAAAAGGGGATGTATGTATATGCTGTCATACTCTCTATGTGGCTTGGCAATTCAAAGGGTAGGTCATGTAGGTTCCATCTTCCATTCTCTACTACATAGTTTGTAGTAAGCTTGTTATAATATTTTGGCAAAGGCTCATACACAAGTTCACGCAGGGTGTGATTTGGTGATAACTATTTGTCATGCCATAGATTAATATTTGCACCATTATCAATATTCCAAATTATGCCTTTATTGAAAGCTTTATTGCATGTTGAGATGGAATTCCAGATGTAGGATTCTTGGTTGTCTCATGAAGGTTAGTCCATCTATTTTTGTACTTGCTTCTGAGGACCCATAGGTTCCAGGGTATTTGTGAAATCTCCAGATCATGCTTTAATTTTGTAGTAACAAGATGGATTTTCCTCTTTTCAGAGGTTGATTCCCGGAGAAAGCTTCTTTGGATTTTATCTATACGGGCAGTGATAGAGTTGGGGAGAATGTTGAGCTGCATGGGATGGACAGGAATTGCTGAAATGGTAGATTCGATGACTGTTGTCCTACCAGCTAAGGATAACATATTAGATTTCCATCCCTTGAGTCTAGTGTTAATTCTATCTATGATGAATTGGTAATCTCCCTTTTTTGGATGGAGTTTGGCCCTAAGCTCTTGCTGAATGTCTTGGTCAGTGTTCTTGGAGAAGAGAATTTTAGATTTAATGAGGGGTCCAGACTTGCTCATTTTAATTGGTGACCATAACCTAATATCTACTTGGTGGTTTATATATCTTGTGAGAGATTGCATGAATATAATGAAAAGGTTGGGGGGACACTACAGGGGTCTTCTTGCCTGATTCCTCTAAAAGGTCTAATTCTATTAATGATGATCTTGGTAATAGTTTTGTAGATAGTGTTGCACAGACTTATTGGTCTGTATCGAGTTATAGAAGAAGGATTCTTTACTTTGGGTATTAGAGTGACATAGATAGTGTTTATTTCAGGAGGAATTTTAAGAGTGTCAAAAGCTTTCATACAAGTAGAGGTGATTGCATTGTCAGTGTGATTCCAATATTTTTAAAAGAAAAAGGGGTGCAATCCATCAGGCCCGGAGCTTTGAGAGGTTTGAAAGAGGAGACAACTTTTTGATTTCCTTAATTGTCAGGGGTTGTTGAAGAGTTTGGTGGTCCTCACTGTTAAGAATATGCCAAGAGTTTGGGTTTGGTTAAGGAATTATGGGGCTAGATTCAAGATCAGTTAGGTAAATTTGATGAAAATGGCTTAAGATGATGTTATTAATAACTTTGATATCATGGATTCAATTCTATTTTTCCTATGTCTTTGTATGGTAGATAAGTGGAAGAATTTAGTATGCTAACTCTTGATTTTAGTTTCCAAAACTCTTCTTCTTGTTTTGATACCTCATTATAGTCATTTATAAGGTATTCTTCCATAGTGAAGTGATGGTCTTTTTTAAGGAAAATGTTCATTTGTTGTAATCCTTCAATCCTAGCCAAGAGTCTTTTTCTTCTGAAAAATATTTCCAAAGGTGGATTTGATCCAATTGATGATGTGCTTAGTGAAATTTTCTAAGGCATCATTATAGACTATATTTATGAAATCAGGATGTCTGAGCCACATAGTTTTTAGTTTGAAAGAATGAATTGGTTTAGTGACTTAGTCATAGGTTTATTTAGGTTTAGTAGGATTGTACAGTGGTCTGAGTGGGTAAGTGGTAGGTGTTTTACATACGCGTCAGGGTAAAGTTGTAGCCAGGCCGAGTTGGAGTAGAATTTGTCTAATCTTGGCCTGTCACTGCAATTGGATTAATGGACATCTCCCGTGCTTCCACATAAGCACCACTCCTCCAGAGGCACCATTTGCCCCAATATCAAACCAATCTGTGAACCCCACTGCATCTAACAGAGATGAATGATTGCTCATCTTAGTTTCTGATCTGTCAAGCATATAATATTTGGGTAATTCCACCTTACTATTGCTTTAAAGATCCTTATGAATTCTGGGTTATTACAACCCCTATAATTTCATAAAAGAACTCTTATTGAAACTTGGCATAGATGGTGGAGCTCCCTCCTGGGGCTAATGACATCTCTAGATGCCTCAGTAGTGGGTGGGATGGATCCTTCTTCATTGGCAAGTCCTTCTCTATCAATATTGGCAATATCAGCACTGCACATTTGTGTAGCTGGGTACAACCTAAAGTTGTAAGCAACTCTCAATGTTTCTGCAGGAATCGATATAAGAAATCGTCTTTCCTCTCTTTCGTGGAGAGTTAGCTATAGTGAGATGGTCAGTGTGATGTTCTGGAGAGTTTACTCTAGTATGTTTGGAGCCAGTAATTCTCCCCCTTCCCTCTCTATAGGGAACAATGGCTCTGGTGGCTCCTGTATTATCTCTTCCACCTATTCCACAATTACTTCTTCTACTGCATGCTCCAGCACTTGTTCCTCCAGCTGCTCCTCTTGCATGTCTAAGTCTAGGTTCTTCGGGAGCTTCGATAGTGTTTCCACCAATGAAGGCGATGAGTTCTGAAGTGGGTGTGTATTCTAGTGGGTTCCCTCCTGCTCCTTTTGTGGTAGTGTCGATGTAGGTGGTGCAGGGTTGAAGGTGCTCAACTGGTGAATGATCTCGAGTGCCTCAATCTCTTGGACTTGGAGGATTTGGACTGCATGTTCTACCTGCATCTGAGAGTGTAGTCCCTGCACTATCAGGTGGCTTAGGATGTGGGTGTTCTCGAGCATCATTGTGGCATGATGTTGTAGTAGCTCTAGGTTCCAGACCGCGGTGGTGGTATTTGGTTATTGGAGCTTGTCGATTCTTGATATTGAGCTATTTGATAATCCTCGTATGCATGGGAAAACTGGATTGGTGAGTAGTAGCACGTTTAGTGGCTTGGATGTAGTAGATTTGAGTTGGGGAGTGAATTTGTACATCAGTTATCCAAGGTAGGTGTTCTGTCTGGTAATCTGCCTGTCGGTATCTAGAGGTTGCTCTGTTCCGGTGGTGATATTGGTGGTGTGTGGGGTAGTGGCGAGGCATTTCTTTGTTTTGAAGGTTGTAGGTGAGTAGTGATTGTGGTTGACAGAGATGGAGTAACTTCTGGTTTTGTAGTTGTTGGAATGGGAAGACGATCGAAGATGGTGTGATAATGGCATTGTTGGGGTGACTGATGGGTTCTCATACTTCTTTTTTCCACTCTTTCCTATTCCTCTGCGTCCATGTCTTGTCTCTCTGAGATTTCTGACCTTCCAGCTCCTTCTGCCATCTTCTTGTTGTGTATAAGCACTATAAGATATTGGCTGACACTTTTCTCACAAAATCAACAATCACAAGATGTGATTTACTCGTACCCTATGTATAAATCAAGATGATGAATTTAAAGATTTTGTCTTACATATAATTACAGCTTAACAATAGTTAAACTAATATATTTTAATTTTAATTTCATTACTTTAAATTACTTATTTTAGGATAAACATTTGATAAGGAAAAAATATTTACGTCATCTTTATTGCAACTTAAATTTTCGAGATGAAGTTCAGTATTTCTTGACACGTTTTTATGTTAGTATAAAATATAATAGTCCCAGACGTAGGATTTCATATACGGGTTGGACAAAATATAAAATTGATATGTGTCAAGACATTTACCAAATATATAAAAAAAATAGTAATTTTTAAAGTTGATGTCCTAAAATCCAAAATCAGCTTCTTATACCTAAACACAGGAGGCCCTGCAATTAGTTGAACAAATGAGAGGTTGTTGACGAAGGGTCACAAGTTATGCTTGTGATTATCCGAAAGTTGCGCAAGACCCCTTCAATCTCTCCCTCGTGTTAGCTTGCATATACTATCATGCCTGACCTGCTTTCTAGGTAGAATATTTATGGCAAGCGCTACCCTAACCTAGCTAGCGCTACTTCTTGCTAATGTCGTCTAAATTTCCCTCCAAGCTCTACATCTATATGGCAAGCCCACATCACCTTTGTCTCCCATTGTAGTCGCCTTCTTCATATGACAAAGTCATAAAATTCAAATTTTAAATCCATATATATATATATATAGTTAAACTATGTTTTTGTTTAAAACAAAATGCTTTATGTCTTTTACTTTAATTCTGAACTCAATCACTAATACTTAGGTTTATGTCTAGTTTTGGCGAGCGTACATCGCCGAGAGTATATTTGCACATATCAAACGGGCTGATCTTTAATTTTCCCTCTTCAAATGAGTTGTTTTTAATTTTTTCCCTTCAAAACTGAACTTATGTGTAACGCGGCATAAGTTCTTTAAGTGCCCAATATAATTTGTGCGATATTATGATGTGAAAATATAAACTTGTACCATGAAAAAAGTTATTAGTCTTGAAAGGTAAAAACTAAAGAACAACAGAAAATAGGGACAAAGTGCAAATGACCCAATGAAAATTCTTGATTGGAAATCATTACTAAGCCTCGAAAGAAAAGGCCATAGGCCCAATGGCCCATACCCAAAGCCCATGAAAGTTTTTTCTGGAATATCGTTGAATGCGATCTTTTATGACATGCCAAATTTTGACAGACCAGCCTATCCAAATTTTAATATTAACTAAAAATTCCAACTATGTTTTTACATTTTGGCTGGATAAAAAATAAAAGCAAAATATTAAACAGGAAAAGTAGCAAGTGAACAAAGTACTAAGTTGTTTTATGCTATGGAAGCTAGTAATCCAACAAAATTGTAATTTTATTTCTTCAATACAAAATACTGAAAATTAATTGGACTATCATCAGTGAAGTTACTCCTCATTTTGCCTTTTGAAAATTAAGACGAAAGGTCACGTCCTTTTAGAATAAGAAAGAGTACATGTCTTTGCTCCTCTCCTCATCGATGAAATATCTATTAAAAATGACTTTAATCAGAAAAATAAATATGTCTATGCATTTTATGTACATTCACAAGACATTGTCATGACTCATTGAGACAATATATATGACCTAGTCCGACTTTGTGAAACGACATCAAAGATGTAGTATAAGTCGGAGTTGAAAGGCAAAAAATTGAAACACAACTACTTTTAATGTTATTTTACTTGCTCCGTAAATTTAAAGTGGGGCACTAGCCCCTCTTTGTGGACCCAAAACTTGTTTTCTAAGCCAATTCTGGTTGAAGATATCCTCACGTGGGGAGTAATTCGATGAGAATTGACATATTTGTGTTAGAATATAATGCAGGTATCTTAAGATAACCTCAGTAAAGACTTTCTGAATGAAGAAAATGAAATATTTTAGCCGCTTATAATTTGAATAGAAGAAAATGTCTTTTTCATATCTCATGCGAAAGAGTAGCCTAACTATATATCTTTTAACTAAAATGAACACAACTTATCAAAACGGGGCTAAAACACTTATAAACCGAAAGTGAGAAGCAAATCACTTTTGACAAACGAAAAAGAGGATAGAAGGAAATTTTGTTGAAGAGACAGATAGTGCCCACGTATTCTATTGCAGAACCAAATATTGCATCTTGAACTTTTTAAGGGGACCATCACACAATTTTGTCGAACTTTTTACTCATTGAAAGACATATATATCAATAAAGGACAAAACTTTTGTTTTATGGAGTAGCAAAGATGGACTTTTTTGGGTGAAATATTTTTCTTTTACTCTTTGTTTTTTTTCTTTGCATAAGTTGATTGATTCCAAAATGCGTGTGGTTGAATTCTATCTTGAAACAAACATTTCTGGCAAACGAAATGTTGTTCATTGAATCGAGGTATATAAGTATCTTCCAATACTTTATATGAAATGAGTAAAGACTCGGGTAATATGAGCAAATCTAATTAATAAATTCAGCACTCAAATTCAATAGCTTTCGTTCGAACCATGTATACAAGACGGATGCACATTGAACCATGCTTCATAAAAACTGTATGATCGAACCTCACTCTGGACATTTTGAAAATAAAACAATATAGTAGCAATAGAAAAACCAATCCTTTCATTTAGATTTTAGTACCTTTATATCAAAGGACATCGGACGTGTCATAAGTGACGGAGCAAGGAATTCTAATAAGAGAAAGCTTCATTCACTTAATTAAAGGGAATTTAACAAATTATATTTGTGTATATAAGAAATAACCTTCACCTATATGGACAATATAATTTATTTATATGTGCGCAACATAATCGTTGGGCCCTGTTGCTTCTTTCTTGAATGTCATACGTAAAGATAAAACCATGATTTGAAATTAATGAATTTTGAACTTGACACCAACTCTAAGTTTGTTTAGTTATTACGTTTATGATAAATATTACTAATACATATTATAATCTAAGTAGACATTTGACCATGCATTTTCAAATCATGATTTCATATCACTGTTTGTTTTTGCAATTTGGACATAATTTCAACTTCAACTTCAGGTCATGATTTGAAATCTCAAATCATTAAAAAATGGGTGATTTGGAATTCCAAATCACGATTTCAACTTTTTTTAAATATAAAACTTAACTCACAAGTTTATATTTTGTAAAAAAAAAAAGATTCATAAGTTAGTAGATATGTATCAATTGATCGACTTTATATTGTATTATAAAACTTTTTGCGGGAATACCAAATGAGTGATGAAATATTCACAGAATATGAACATGTGGAAGATTATATTAAAGAATAGTTACACTACTATTCATGTTCAATTTCATTTTTATTGAACTAAAGTTCAATCAATTGATGTTGTATTTTTTTGAAAGATCTTCCAACTGCGTATTGAACTAAAGTTCGATCATTACAGAATATGAAGTTTTCTGTAGATTCTAATTGTGACAAGGAAAACTAAATGTTCCCATGATGCTAATGCCATAGGAAATTATAGGAAGTTTACTTTGAGCTTTAGTAGTGATGAAAGATAGGCCGTGAACTTAAGCTTCCAAAATGAGCCGCGAGGTGATTTGCGGAGTGCCAAAAATGGGTTTGTTGTTATTGTTGTTGTGTTAGCTCATATGGTAGTGGTTGTTAATTTACAAATTTTCATACTATTAATTCATTTAGGAATCATGTATATGATTCCTCTGTATTGAGTAAGTTTTTAATCTAGATTATAACATAAATAACATGCTAAGATTATTTAAATTATGCTGATTTCTTTTAGCGTGAGACACTTTGATACTTCACAATTTAATTTTCACATTGTCCGTGTTGTTTTCTGCTCCAGATTGCATAAGCAGAAGAGTGAAGGAGGTCAAACAGACTAATTTGGACAAGTGAGAAGTTAAAAATTATTGAACAAGAAGTTAGAAATAAAAAGGCAAATTAAACTTTTACACTTTGCCTTAGTTGGCATATGAATCTTGGTTGATTGGTGCTGAGGAAGTGGTGGGACTTTCTCATACTTAATAAGTAGTTAATATGAACATAGGGTGTTTGTATTAACAGTCGGCTCGTGAATGTAGTCGTCAAAAGTGTTATTTCTTAACTATTAATTGGAGTACAAAATGTCCATAGGCAGAAGTAAAGGAAAGCACTACATGATCTGTGAAGCTGATGATAGAACTGAAGTGGAAAAACTTGTTTCTTCCCATCCAAAAGAGATTGGGAAAGGCTAGGTCAAGTTTGTTTTTTCATGTGTATGGTTGAACTACTTAAGGCATTTTATCTTCATTTCAGAGAGCTGAAGTCTTAGGAGTGGCAGAATTTCCTGTGCTTACAAGTACTTTTAGGTTTCTACTGTAGGTAAAAGCATTATCATCTCCAGAGGTGGACTTCTAGCACTTCTTAATTCAAACATTTTCCCAAATTTCACACTACTTGATGTATAAAAGCCGAAAATAAACATGTCCCTTCTTGGATCTTCACGTCCAATCTTTAACTCCACTCCATATTCCATTCCATAATAGGCATGTCACCCTAGGACGGTCGACAATTTTTGGCACTCCGAGAAAATCACCTCGCGGCTCATTTTGGAAGCTTAAGTTCACGGCCTTTCTTGCATCACTACTGAAGCTCAAAGTAAACTTCCTATAATTTCTTATGGCATTAGCATCATGGGAACATTTAGTTTTCCTTGTCACAATTAGAATCTACAGAAAACTTCAGTCTCTTTTGCTACAGTTTTATCAAAGTACCTTGTACCAGTGTTATCGAATCTAAGGGCATTAGATTAGCATAAAACCACTAAAAATATATGTTACTTCATGGAGCTTATAATTATTTATTCACAACTCCTCAATCTACTTAATATCACCAGCAGATTGTAGCTGGAGTTGACTCGGGTAGGTTTCCAGGATATAACAACTGAACGAACTGAACTTAGAGGTTCTGTGGCAGTTGAATTAACTACATAATTTTAAGTTTTCTTGACATCGAGCGCAGCAGTAAACACAGCACAAAGTGCTGACAGGGCACCTTCTGTGCTTGGTAACTGACTTTATTCCTTAAAGTACTTGCTTGAGTAAAGTAAACTAAGATAAAGCATATATGCATTCTGCACTCCTAATAGCCCAGTACTTAAAGAATAAAATGCAGGCTGCTTTTCACTTATGTCCATAAATATGGAATTACATGTTACACAACACAACACGTGAAAAACGTAATTACTTTATTATTGTAAAACACCAAGACTTGAACACTATAACTTGACCACAATATACACCAAGTTCTTACTCTTTTATTTTTACCAACACTTACACTCACACTTTAGACTCACTTAGACACTTTTTGGATGCACACTTGGGACTAAAGTACTCACTTCTTACTTGAGTACAACTTACTTGCTCTCACTTCTTGAGAACTTATTACTCACTTAATTACAACTCAAATAGACCACCTCTATTTATAAGTGGAGATGGAAGAATCTAGTTAGGATACTTAATTACTACTCTATTCTAGAATATTCCTCACTATCTTTTTCTAGAATCTCTTCTATTTATTTCTAGAGTTATTCTTCCTAGACTCCACTCTAGAACTTTCATCCTAAAACTCTTCTTTCAACTCTCTAGAACTACTTGAACATTCTAGATTAATTATCCATTGTCTTGGATATTAAGTTGATGATGACTTTTAACGTTACAACACTTCAACTTTATTTCTCTATTACGAATTGGTGCTATATACATGTTGTGCTTTCATGAAACTGAAGATCTGCTATTTATTTCATCCAGATAAAAAGCTTTGCAATATATGATCCAAAGAACATTGTTTATGTGAAGAACAAAAGCTATTGTGTGAGGGTACAATCCGTTTAGAAGGTATGCTTGAAACTGATCAGAGCAATTACTATCTTAGCATCTGAGATTTAGATAACCTATGTAAGCTGACAGTATTCTCTCACACTAATTGAATCATCTATCATTGTATAAACTTTGAGGTCGAGTTCTTACTGAAGACAACCGAACAACTGATAATACATACACCTTTGGACAAGATGACTGATGAATTTATGCGGACAGAAACTGGAATGAAGCTTCTCTTGCAGAAATTCAGGCAACAACATGATTACTTCCTGGAATGAAGCTTCTCTTGCAGAAATTCAGGCAACAACATGACTACTTCCTGGAATGAAGCTTCTCTTGCAGAAATTCAGGAAACAACATGACTACTTCCTGGAATGAAGCTTCTCTTGCAGAAATTCAGGAAACAACATGATTACAGCTTATGCGAAGCTCTCTTCTCCCATATACTCTCCTGTTTTAAGATATGTAACTACCATAACCTGCTTCCTTTCCTACTTTCTCATAGTTTTTTGTTTAAGAGCTGGGCATTGCCTTTGGTGCCTCATTAACAATTGCTTAGAGATTATAGCTCATTACACTTTCCTATGAGCCTCATATTACATACATTCTCCATTTTCTATGCAAGATTATCTACTGTGCTTGTATCTTAATATATCAAATTAAATTTGTAATAGCCACGTTGGGCGCTCCTCCATCTAGTAATCACATAAATGTAGATAGTACCAAATTCCAATGTCTCATGGAAAAAATCCAACATCCACAAGTTGAGGTTCTATTAACTTTAGTACAATTTGGAAAACTTGGAAAAACATTATACCCAACTAGGTGTAAATGCTTTCATAATGTTAGTATATCTTCAACAACAACAATATATATATATATACCCAGTGTAATCCCATGGGTGGGGTTTGAGAAGGATAAGGTATACGCAAACCTTATCCCTACCTCGTGAAGATAGAGAGACTATTTTAAATAGACCCTTTCGTATATATCTTGACATGCTTTAATCTTCTTTTGCATTTCCATATTTAAGCAAATGTAACCAAAACTAACAATTCTAGCTTTTACAATATTGGGCCCGTGCTGAGCGCACAAAGCTTCAAATAATACCAAGGCCATAAAGCTTCAAATAATTTTGCAAGGCCGAATTAAGGAGGGTTAGTATAACTCAAAACGGAGTAAAGGGTCTGGAGAATAGCCAATGCCAAAAGCACTAGAGCAGCAAATGCTGACACAAAAGACCATGGAGAGCTAAAATAAGTGTACTTGAAACTTGCCCAATGAACATGCCAACTCTTCTTATAGTAATCATTCACCTTATTGAACAATCCCAACAAGTAGCACTTGTCGATATCAAACATGACCTCTTTCCCTAAATTGTTGATGAATATAGCAACCTCAGCATCTGTCCCAAAATAATTCTCAATTATGTTGCAATCACTCAAGTACTCAACATCCTTGTGTGTGTTCACCAAACAATCTAGCAATGTTGCATAGGTTGTCATGTGCTTTGAACAATCTACATGACATTGCTCATACGCCACACAATTTATCAAGAATGCGCTCATGAAATCATCTATGGTAATTGTTGGCATCTCAATGAAACCATTGTTGAATTTTATATCCAAAAATGTCTCTTCTTGCCTAGGCCTTAGCTTAATCCCGGCGCGACGAAGCTTGGAGATGCATTGCTTGACATGTGTAGGCATAATTATCCTTCTAGTTTTTGGCTCTTCAATATCTTGGAAAATGTAACTTGATCTAAGAAAATCAAGTAAATGTTTCCCTTCAAGATTCCCAAATTTTTCAAAAACTTCCTTAGTCCTTGGTAGTTTAAAGTTAAAGAAAGTTAAGACTAATTTGGCTAAGGAAGGGGTTGTTGATGGTTCATCATAGCCATTGGTGAATTCAAACAAAGATTGAAGTATGAAAAATGGGATTTGATTCTCAAGTCTAATTAAATCCCTTAATAAAAAAGGGTAAATCCAAGCCATAGAGAAAAGTGGATCCTCTTTCTCAATTGGAATGACCCCTCCAATTTTTCTAAAGAGTTCAATAATGAAACAACCATCAAGAACCAACATTTCAACAAACTCATCTCTATTAAGAAGTATGGATTCAGAGTAACATGCCCTGGCTCTCATTTCTAGTGGTTGAATATTCTTCAAATAGTCCTCTAATTTAAAACCTTTTTCCTCTGTTCTCTTAAGCAAATTGCCCAATATTCGCCACTTGTGCTCTTCGATCATCTTGACGTTGTCTTTTCCGTTGTGGTACGGGCCAATTGACACTATTTGAGGCTCGTAGGTTCGACCATTGACATTAATGAAACTTTGAGGTACTCGAAAAATGCAACAAGAACTCCGACCAGCCGATTCGCTTAGGAGTCTAGGTGGTTGGGAGATTTTTTGTTGCATCAATTGTAGTTGGTTCTTGTTTACTTCCCAATTGATTGTGATAACATGTTGATCTTCAATGGAATTCATGTTATTCAATTTGAATTTTGAGGGGAGAGATAGAGTGATATTTCTTTTTGAGGACATAATTTTTTAGCGACTAGATATTTTATATGGAAGACCACTAGGTGCATTATAAGCACAATTTGTGGGGGCTACATTTCAGTGGGTATCCATAATAATTGAGGTTGGAGAGATATTTATTACTTGTGGCTAGACCTGTCCAACGGGTCGGGACCTGCCCGGTCCGAAAAATTCAGAGTCAGGGTCGGCTTATAGCTGATCCGCGAGTCATCCAATTCAAAAAAATGGGGAGCCGATCTTATGTAGGGTCGGCAAGGGTCAGAATATTTTATCCTTCAGACCCAGTCCGACTCGACCGATCCCGGCCTGCATATTTTTTTAATATAATTTATATTATTTTTCCTTCATTAATATTTATTTTGTACTTATATATATTTTTGTCATTAATATTTAAGTGATATGATGCATGTTTTTATAATATATGTATTGCTCTAATCTACATTGAGCTCGACATAAAATAAGATAAAAATGATAGTTGATTATTAATTATATGTTTATATTATTAGTCGCTCTGTTAATATCATGGAAGCATAATGTAGGAAGAGAAAATAGTTGTAAATTGATGAAACTTTAAATGGTCATAACTTTGCGTTTAACGCCTTTTTTTTTATTTTGCGTAATTTTTCGAGACGGGACCGGCCAAACCACCTTATGTGCAGCCAATTTTTAGAAAAACGTCTGTTTTCTCAATCAATTTGTGTTTCCCCCAAATCGATTTCTAATTTTCCTCTTTCTTTAGTAAACATCTCACGATACACAATAGATTTTAACGTCAAAATTTTATGATAGTGTATGTGTTAATATCACAGAAGCATAATGTAGGGAGAAAAAATAGTTGTAAATTGATGAAAATGTAAATGGTCATAACTTTGCGTTTTACCCGATTTTTATTTTATTTTGCATAATTTTTTGAGACGGGGCTGGCCAAACCACCTTATGTGCAGCCAATTTTTAGAAAAACGTCCGTTTTCTCAATCAGTTTGTGTTTCCCCCAAATCGATTTCTAATTTTCCTCTTTCTTTAGTAAACATCTCACGATACACAATAGATTTTAACGTCAAAATTTCTTGATAGTGTAGGTGTGAATGTCAATTTCAGTTTTAAAAATTCAATTTTAAAAAAAAAATCATCGACTCGACCCAACCCGCCAAATCTCGTCTCCCTTCCGGCGGGACAGGGCCAACCCGTGACCCGTAGGGTCAGGGCCAGGGTCGGAATTTTTTTTTAAAATAGGGTCAGGGTCGGGCAAGCAGAAAAAAGAAGTCACCCGACCCAGCCATGACCCAGTCCGACCCGAGCTTTGGACATATCTACTTGTGGATGTGGGTAACAGTCCTTAACTGAGCTTTGGTTCTTTCTAGGAGTTATGATACAACTATTTCCGGAACGCGCTCCAATCTAGTATAGTACTTACTTCTGAGTTATTTGTCAATTAAAGAGCAATTGACCGACGTGTTTACAAAGGTTTTAGGTAAATCACAATATGAATATCCGATCGGGAAATTGGGCATTCGAGATCCCCATGCTCCATTTGGTAATCAAACTTATATATATATAACCAATCAACTGCCTCTTCCTTCAGAGCTCGTATTTGCTGCACATTCCGAAAATAGTAAAGTCCACCTCGTCGCTCACTCATTCCAAGACGCTTCCTCGTGGTGGGGTCCTATATAGCACATATAATTTTGTTAAAATTTACATCACAATTTAAATGATCAATAAGTTGCGATACAAAAATTAAATTTCAAGTTAAGTTTGTAACATAACCTTTAATCAAATCCTATTATTTAGTCTGGTTGTTCCTTCTTTCGTGGCCACCAAACTACTTCCATCTGAAAGACCAACCAGACACTCAGGAATATCTCGTTGATGGTTCAGTTTCTCCGAATTACCTATCAAGTGATTGGTAGCTCCGGAGTCAATAATCCAAAATGAGTTTTTGGTCTCACCATCCATCTTGCCATTCAGATTTATTCCTTGAATTCAACACAGATCGCCTCGCTCAGATTGTGAAGTCCTATCCTGCCTATGTTCATCCGGTCTATCTCCGTCTGTGTATCCTCGATAATAACAATGTTAGTCTGATAGTTGCCTCTTCAGTGACCGAATCTCGGGCCTTCCCTCTGTTGTTGTTGTTGTTGTCCTCGTTCTCTTCATCTGGATTTTTCATCTCCTTTCTTATTTTTCGGCCACCATTTTGGATACCCAATAAGCTGAAAACATCCTTCCACAATGTGTCCGTATCTCGTACAATGTGTGCAGAATGCTTCATCATTCTTCCCTGCACTTTGATCACGATATGAATTTCTTCCTTGCACTGCAAAGCCCGTGGTTTCAATCAGTTCCTCCTTTTTTCGTGTGAGTCCTCTCATATGCTCTTCCTGCACTAGCTTTGAATATGCTTAATTATGATGACAACAGTTCCTGGGTCAGTATGTTCGATCTCACCATTCCATACATTGCCTCATCTAATCCCATGAGGAAAAGATTCACTTTTGTTTTCTTCTCTTTTGGTTTTCAAGATCATCCCCCAGATTGCACGTGCACTTTTCCGCACTTGTAAGTCAAAATTTGTTCGTAGTTTGTCAATTCTTCCCATAGCTTGGTTAATTTTCCATAGTAATCTACTATGGTCCTACCCTTCTGCTTGCACTCCACAAGTTCTTCTTTTAGTTGTTGCATCCGAGGTCCGTTGATAATAGCGAACCGCTCCAGGATGCTCGTCCATAATTTTTCTGCTTCCTCTTTATGCGAGATCGTTGAGCGAATAGTTGGTTCGATGGTGTTACGAATCCACGACACCAACAAAGAGTTTATAGTCCACCAGTCTTCTAAGTCCGGTGATTCTTCATCCAGATTCTTGATCGTACCATCAACGAAGCCGGATTTCTTCCTTGCTCTTAGGGTCGTCATCATGGATCTAGCCCATTCTTCGTAATTCTCTCCCTTCAACTAGATTTGTGTCACCATAATTTCGGAATTATCGTTTAACGTAATGTCATACGGGGATATTATTTTTCTTTGAATTTTATTTTCTTCACTGGCGATTCTTTTGTTTTTATCGTCGGTTTCTCTGTCATCCGCCATTATTTAGAATTTTTGTGTTCTTTCAATGTAGCTCTAATACCATATTAAAATTAAGAGTGGAGGACATTTTAGAGAAAAGAAAAATATTGAGAAATTTTTTTCTTGCTTTCATTTATAATTATGACCTCTTTATATAGAGATAAAGGTTCTAAAGAATCGAACCGAATTATTTAATCCTGATAAATTTGGTTTTTTTACAGACCCAATTTTTAAAACTTTTTTAACCAAATTTAAACCGAACCGAACCGCCTCGGTTCGGTTTTTTCGGTTGTCCGATTTTTATGCCCACCCCTAGAACAAAGTGTTGAGAGCACGTGGTTCATTTGATCCGGTTGAAAGCTTTTTTTTTTTTTTTTTTTTTTTTTTTTTTTTTGATAATCCAGGTCTCGGGGTGGCCTTAGTACCCCCATATCGCTAGTACCTCGCACAAGCACCGGTACTAGGCTCCCGGAGGTGATGGGACCGGTCCTTCAAAGACCCCACCACCAGGTAAATCGCGGGATATGCACACATGGTCAGTGTCTGCTTGCGTCCAACGGATCAATGCTACAAGGTTGACCCCCCACAAGCCCCATCCCTAAAGCTTGGCGGAGACCGAACCCACACTGCAACATGCCCGCGCGCTTTTAGCGCCTGCGCTTTACCACATGTATGTGCCCGGAGGACGATATCCTTAGGGGGGAATCGAACTTGCGACCCTAAGGCCGCAAACTTGACTCCCTGCCAGCAAGCTGACTCCTTTGGATCGGTTGAAAGCTTTTTTGTGTATGTGTGAATGTGATTATCAAAAGAGAAAAAGTGAAATAATGATTAATGGAAAATTTAATAGCTGAAGAGAAAGCCTTTCAAGTTCAGGCACGTAGCTGATGAAAGATGACATAAGCAAAGGAGAATATAGTTAAAACACTTTAGATTTATACAGCAGCTACAATATGATTTTTCCCATCTTATCATATTTCCTCAATTTACTTGAAATGACTAAATTGCCCTCTAAATCCAAGCAGGCATGTTGACATGCTGCCTGCTAACTCCCTCTTATTAGATAGTAGTAGGGGTGAACGTATATCGGTTCGGTTTTGTATCAAAAAATTTGAACCGAATAAAATTTAATTTTAAAAAAAAATAAATCAAACCTTTTTATAAAAAAAATCGATATATTGGTTTTTTCAATTCAAATATAAAGTCCAAAAAAAATTAAAGTCCAAAAATATAAAGTCAGCATTACATATATTCTTAAAACATGTAAAAATTCCAAATTAAAGTTTACATCCCCACAAAATAAAAATTCAAACACTGAAATAAAATTAACGGGTCGGGTCGGGAATTTTTTTTAAAATTGAATTTTCAACACTGAAATTGACATTCACACCTATATTACTACTGAATTTCGACGTTGAAATGTATTGTATATCGTGAGATCTTTACTAAAGAAAAGGAAAAATTAGAAACGGATTTGGGGAAAACACAAATTGATTGGAAAAACGGACGTTTTCCTAAAAATTGGGGGCACGTCGGCCGCGTCTCAAAAAAATACGCAAAACAAAAAAAATTGGGTAAACGGACATTCAAGCGCAGAGTTATGACCATTTAAAGTTGCACCAATTTACAACTACTTTCTCTCCCTACATTTTACGACAATGCTTCCGTGATATGTTTATTAAGTTCATGCAACATTCGACTTCCATAAAAGCTTCATAGATTGACTTCAATAGTTATGATTCAAGAGAAATAGTTATGATTCAAGAGATAGCAGTAGCCTAAAATAAAAAATAAAATTAATTACATATTTGCCCTCGGTTTTTCGGTTCGGTTCGTTTCATCCCCAATACTAAAGACCCGAACCGATTTATTTAATCTTGATTCGGTTTGATTTTTTAAAGAATGATTTTTTCGGTTCAACGATTTTATGCCCACTCCTAGATAGTAGAATTAGTAGGAAAGATCTCGTGCTCTGCACGGGCCCAAAGACGATGTAAAAGCAACTAATAAGTTTATTTATATATTTTTCTTTGTTCAATGAAAAATTTATGGCAAATTACAATATGAATAGTGAACCTACAAAAGTAATTAATGATTTTCAGCCTCTTTTATGAAGTATATTACAAATAGGCAAATAGCTAAAGTTGGATTCTTCTATGTATATATTTGATAACAAGTTTAATGAAAATAAAAATAAATAACTTTTTACACTTTCCAGTATTTTTATATCAGTACAAACGAATCCATCCTACTAAAAATGTTGAACCATTTTTCTATCACTTTTGTAACAAGCAATAACATATGCAGGAAAAAAGTTTCCTTCATTTTCTTCCTATATAAATAAGTTTTTTTGAATATATTTTAGAAAAAAACATTGAATAATTTTTAGAATACAAAATATTTTGATATACAAAAATCATGAAAATTATTTTAAGTTAAAATACTCGTTATTGTAGACGTGTAAATATATTCCCTACCCATAATTAGAATATTTCCATATATTGTGTAAATATAATTATGGTAAGACTAGGATTCCTCTTTTGTATAGGCTTAGGATTCCTATTGTATAAGGGATGAATATTGTACTCTATATATACCTTGATATTAATGAAAGACTCCTCAAGGGAGATTAATATCATCTTACATGGTATCAAGAGCCAAATAAACAAAACCCTAAAAACCTTTCTCTTCCACAGCCGCCGGCTACCTCTCCTACGCCGCAGCGCTCCCGGATTTTCTTCTTGTTTTTTGGGTTTTGTTCTTCCTTTCTTCTCTTCTCTAAATGGCTATTCCTGATTCTTCCACACTTTCTAACGCCTCTACCTCCACAAATCCCACCACAAAGTCATCACCACTGTTTCATCCCGCCCTTATTGTTTCCAACATCAAGAACCATATTCCCATTATTCTTGATCAAGAAAACAACCAGTATTCTCCCTAGGTTAAACTTTTTCGCAATCATGCATGTCTCTATAACGTGCTTGACCATATTGATGACACTATTCCGCGCCCTACGGAGGTTGATGATTCTATCTGGCATCGACTCGACGCCGGCGTCAAACAATGGATATATGGTAGTATCTCTCAGGATTTGCTCCTTACTATCATGAAATCTGACTCCACAGCCCTTGACTTGTGGAATCGTTTGGAGGAGATTTTTCAGGACAACAAGCACACTCGTGCCGTGTATTTGGAAGAACAGTTCAACAAAACACGTCTTGAAAACTTCTCCAATGTCTCTCGAGTACGCAAGCGACTTAAACTTCTAGCAGATCAACTCTCCAACATCGGCACGCCTGTCACTGACGATAAAATGGTGCTACAAATGATTTCTGGCCTTACTAAGGGCGAATATGATACTTTGGCCACCATTATTCAACAGGCAGATCCGCTACCGAGTTTTAACAAAGCTCGCTCACAATTGTTGCTCGAAGAAACCCGCCGTGCTAAGCAGGATGAGCACGCCCAGCAGGTGTTAGCTATCGACACGCAACCCCAAAATCAGACGCCACCGGACAACTCCCAACAGCGGTAGGGTCGCGGCGGCAAGGGAGGAAAAGGCCGCGGCGGTAGAGGAGGTCGTGGTCGTGGCAAGAGTCGCGGTCAACAGAACCAACAACATCAACATCAACAGAGATCGCAGAACAACTGGAACGCGGCTCCTCAGCAGTTCGTCTACAGCGCCACGGCGCCCCGTACAGAGCCGCGGCGCCCTAGTTCAGAGCCGCGGCGCCAAGTCCATTCCAGTACCAGCAGCCATACAATCCATATTCTTACCCCGGTTTGTTAGGCCCCGCTCCAGCCCCACAGCATGCCCACTTCATGCAAGGTCGGTCCCACAGCCCTTCCTCCGCATGACACCCACCGAGTTGGGTCCGACGTTCAAGACCCTATCTTAGGAACCAACCTGACAATACTTGGTACATGGACTCAGGCGCCACATCTCACGTCACCCAGTCTGCAGGTACTATTACTAAACTGTTTTGTTAAAAGCATCCTCAATATATTACAGTTGGTAGTGGACAACGCATCCAAGTTAAGGGTTATGGTACCTCATACACACAACCTCCTCATCCACCTTTCTCCCTAAAAAACACCCTATATGCCCCACACATGATTAAGAACCTCATATATGTCCGCCAATTTACTCGTAATAATTCTGTCTCTGTGGATTTTGACCCTTTTGGATTTACTGTAAAGGATCTTCATACGGGGGCACCTCTTACAAGATGCAATAGCACGGGGGATCTCTATCCATTCACTTCCACCTCCGCTGCCAGATCTTGCTCTCCCGTCACTCTAGCGGCTGTTTCTTCTTCAACCTGACATAATAGGCTTGGTCATCCAGAGAGTCCCGCTTTTTAATTTTCTTAGAGGCAACAATTTCATTGCCTGTAATGGGAAACTTGCCCAACATTGTGTTTCTTGCTCTTTAGGCAAACATATTCGTCTTCCGTTTAAATCATCTACTAGTGTTACATTTGCTCCTTTTGATATCATACATGCCGATTTATGGACATCTCTTATCCCTAGTTCTCTCGGTCATAAATACTATCTTGTGTTGCTTGATGATTTTTCACACTATGTTTGGTTATACCCTCTTAAATTTAAATCGGAAGTGTTTGTCAAATTTCTTGAGTTTTGCAATTTCATTCAAACACAATTTGGAAAAGGCATAAAATCATTTCAGTGCGATAATGGTCGTGAATTCAATAACTCTATGTTTCACCGTTTTTGTACCAATAATGGCATGGTCTTTCGCTTCTCCTGCCCTCACACCTCACCACAAAACGGTAAAGCTGAAAGAATCATCCGCACCATTAACAATATGATTCGCACCCTATTGATTCATGCCTCCCTCCCTCCACCCTTCTGGGTCTATGCTGCTAAAATGTCAGAATACACTCTAAATATTCTCCCTACTAGCACTCTTCACAATATGACCCCTACCGAAATCCTCTACCATAGAATCCCCTCTTATGATCATCTACGGATTTTTGGTTGTCTGTGCTATCCCAACCTTAGATCCACCGCCCCTCACAAGCTCGCTCCTAGGTCCACTCCATATGTCTTTCTAGGATTTCCGCCGAACCATAGGGGCTATATATGCTATGACTTGTCGACTAGTCAGATCCACATATCTCGTCACGTCACATTCGACGAGACCACATTCCCGTTTTCGAATCTTCCAAAATTCCAAAAACAGGACTACTAATTTCTTGACGAGTCTGCCATCTCTCCCCTCATAATCGAACAACTCACATCCTCTGTTCCGTCGTCAGAGCTGCGGCACCCAAACTTCAGAGAAGCCTGTCAACCTTCTAGCGCCGCGACTCTCGATCCAGGAGCCGCGGTGCCTCCGACGACTTCGCCCCCACCTTCTCCTTATCCGACTTAACCCCCATCTCAGACACCACTCCGCCACCCACTGTCCCTACCCATCCAATGGAAACTCGTTCAAAACATGGAATCTTCAAACCCAAAGTCCATTTCAACTTGTCTGCCCAAACCATCTCTCCACTTCCAAAGAACCCAAAATTGGCCAAACAAGACCCTAATTAGAATGCATCTATGTATGAAGAATTCAATGCTTTAACTAAACAGCACACGTGAGATCTAGTACCCAGACCTGAGGGGGTGAATGTCATTCGTTGTATGTGGATATTTCGTCACAAGTTCAGAGACAATGGGGATCTTGAGAGGTATAAGGCCCGTCTTGTGGCTAATGACACAAATCAGCAGGAGGGCATTGATTGTGGTGAGACCTTCAGCCCGGTTGTCAAACCGGTTACCATCCGCACGCTTTGAGCATAGCCATGGGCAAACACCGGCCGATCCATCGCATGATGTGAAGAATGCATTCTTACATAGGGATCGAGAGAGACAACTACATGCATCGCCCACCGGGGTTCACCCATCCAACGCTCCTCACTATGTGTGCCATCTCCGTAAGTCACTATATGGCACGGCGCAGGGCCCCGTGCATGGTATGATCGCTTTGCCGTGGTATATCTTACGATTGGGTTTGTATGCGCAAGAGAGTGATACATTATTTTTCATTTTTCATCAAGGTAGTGGCAACGCTTACTTATTACTTTACGTGGATGATATTGTTCTTACCGCCTCTCCGACGGATTGAAAAATGAGATTATTGCCTTGCTCAAGTCCGAATTTGCAATGACCGATTTGGGGAAGCCGAGTTACTTTTTGGGGATATCAGTGACCAGGTCTGCCAATCATATGTTCTTGTGTCAGCGTAAGTATGCAGGGCTAAGATGACGAACTGCAAAGAGGTGCCTACTCCGCTTGATTCCAAATCTAAGCTCGGTGCTATGGATGGTGCTCCGCCTCTCGATCCTACTCGTATAGGAGCCTTGCAGGGTGCACTTCGCAACTCACATTCACCGGCCGGACATAGCTTATGTTGTTCGGCGGGTGTGCTTATTCATGCACGCCCCCGCAGAGAGTCTCATTTCATCGCTCTTAAGCGTATCATTCAATACATTAAGGGCACTCTTGATTATGGTTTGCACCTATACCCCTCTCGCACCGGACATGTTGCTTTCATATACGGATGCGGATTGGGCGGGGTGTCCGGACACGCGACGCTCCACCTCCGACTTTTGTGTTTTCTTAGGGGATAATCGATTTCTTGGTCCGCTGCCGACATGCTACCCTATCTCGCTCCGGTCCGAGGCCGAGTACAGAGCGTTGCAAATGTAGTAGCCGAGATTTGTTGGCTCAAAAATTTACTTTGTTAGAACTTCGGTGTCCTTTGCGTCGAGCATCTATTGTGTATTGTGATAACATCTCTCGCCATCTATCTTTCTCATAATCCGGTTCAACATCAGCGAATCAAGCATATTGAGATACACCTACACTTCGTTCGTGAGAAAGTTGCGTTAGGCCATGTCAGAGTGTTACATGTTCCATCATCCTATCAGTATGCAGACATATTTACCAAATGACTTCCCGACGCTATTTCTTGACTTCGAGCCGCCTTAGCGTCCGCCTCCTCCCGATCCGACTGAGGGGGTGTGTAAACGTGTAAATATATTCTCTACCCATAATTAGAATATTTTCATATATTGTGTAAATATAATTATGGTAAGACTAGAATTCCTCTTTTGTATAGGCTTAGGATTCCTATTGTATAAGGGATGAATATTGTACTCTATATATACCTTGATATTAATGAAAGACTCATCAAGGGAGATTAATATTATCTTACGGTTATATCATTGAGATTAATATTTCAAAAGATTATATTTGTAATTGAAGTACCCGGAAGAAAAAAAAGAACACTTGCAATGACATCATCAATGTCAATAAAAGAGTCTAGGAAGATACATATAACGTTGGTGGATGAAATGAAAAATTTAGCTGGCCCCACCGTAATTTCAATGGCTTGAAACTGATTAGGTAAGAAAGAACATTGATGATATAAGCAAAGGGATAAATGGCCAAGGGATCATTATATTTATATGGCAGCTAGAGTGTGTTTGGTATGAAGGAAAATATTTTCTGATCGGTCAAAATGTCTTGAAAAATAAGTTTATTAAAAATGAAGAATTTTTTTTTTAATGAAAGTAGAAAAAATAAGTTTATAAGTGATATTTTTAAGTTTATTGACTCTTTCCCACCCACTCAATGCCCCCAATCCCCATCCACTTCACCACCCCCGAACATCCACTCTCCTCCCATCCCACTTTCATAGAATTTTAGTAGATTACATATAAATACTTTTAAAATAATATTTTTTTATTTACATACCAAACACTAAAAAATAAATAAGAATCCATTTATATTTTAAGAAAATATTTTCCTTCGTACCAAACACCCCCCTACAAACACACCCCTACAGTAAATCATTTTCCTGACCAATAACATTGCATTATTTTAGTATATTTATAAAATTAACCTATTGGGCCCACATTACGAAAGACAGGACAAGCTTGACACTTGAGGTGAAGAAATTCACTCAGTCCCGTTTGACATTTTTTTTCTTTTTAATTAATTTAAAAATAATGACACATTTCATTATTTGACGTTAATTCAATTTTATATTTTATTTTTTATATTTAACGAGATGATATATAATCACATAAATATCTTTGATTTATTTTAGATCACAAATTTAAAAATCTTCTTTTATTTTTTAAATTCCGTGTTAAGCTAAATTACATAAATAAGCTCTTTTAGCAATTTTTGTCAAAAATGTTGGAACATGTAAGGATCTTTTGTCAGTCTATCTTCCTTGCATATATAGATTTTTTGTCAGAATAGATGCAACTTGCAAGAGAGTGGAATTAGTCGGTTCAGTGTACCGTTAAAAAACAATTAAAAAAAACAGTAAATTGAAATTTAGCTTGCTTCAAAAAAGAAAAAATCTAACACTTAGAAAAATTATTTGCTAACAATCATATAGAAAAAGGAATCTAAAACTAAAAGCCTCTCCTATACAATTTCTGTATTTTAATTTCTCACATCTCAACATTCAATTCGCAAGGGGCATTGAAGTGTTAATAGAACACGAAATGAGTTAGTGGAGTAATATGGGAAGTGGGGTGAACCCTAGAAAGATATACTAATATAGTTGACGCGCGCTCAGCAAAGAAGATTAAAGCATGCGGAGTGAAAGGCGTATCCAGAATTTAATATTTAAGAGTTCAATCTTTAAGTTTTTAGCATTGAACTCAACGTATTTTTTAAATTTTAAGTTTAGACCTGGTCGTAACCAAGAAGCCACTGGTTTTGCTTGGTGGGCCGGGATCAATATATCTTTATTTATTATAATTTTAATGGACATTTTAAACATAAATATATCTCTCGTATCGAAAATACTGGATTTAGATATATCTGCAACTATATAGTTGTATCTGCGCCTGTGAGAAGCCTGATGTACTAAGCTTCCGCGGTGCTAATATAAATATTATGAATACATTTACCTCTAGTTGGGTATAGTAACGTTTTCCAACTTTCCCAAATTGTACAAAAGTTAATAAAACCTCAACTTGGGGATGTTGGATCTTTTCCATGAGACCTTTGGTACTATTTACATTCATGAGATATGTGTTAGTTGCATATTGACAAAATACAGTTGTTGGTAGGCTTTTTTTGGCAATTTTAGTAAAAAATTGTAGGTACCTGTAGAGAGTTTTTGTCCGTCTATCTTCCTCGAATAAATAGAAAGAGGTATACATGAAATTATGAAAATAGTAGAACAAAAAGAATAGATGCAAGAGAGTGGAATTATTTGGTTCAATGTACTATTCAAAAAAGCAAGTAAATGCAAATTAAGTTGAAGTAATATATACTGTCTGACCCTTTTTTGGATCCGCGCATAGCGAAAGCTTAGTACATCGATTTTTTTTTTAATATACATTGTCGATATAAATAATTTTTACTGCATCAAGTCATATTTATCCGTGGTAGCAATTAGCATATCTTATTAATAAATCACAAAGAATGTTCTTCATTAGTAGAGTAATATGGGAAGTTGGGTGTACCATAGAAGAATATTAATAGAGACAGAGCTAAGATTTTGAAGTTACAAGTTTCTCAACTTGTCTCCGAATCCATAATTCGTTTAGTTACTAGGTTAGCTATTAAATATTTATACATGTTTAAAATTTGCTGATATAAATACGAAGTCTAAATAAAAAGCTATTGAGTTCGTCCGAATCTGAACATGATATGCTACGGACAAGGCTAGTGAGGGGCTAAAAAGAACTCAGCAATTGTTGAAGGGAGGAACTAACTTTACTTTACAGCAATTACACGCCTTAAGCAAATTTACCACATTGCTAATGAAGAGCTAATCCTTTCTATTAATAAGTAATTAAGGAAGCAATTGCTAGCACCGGGCCTTGTAACGTGGGCCTGTGACCCAAGTGGCGCCAATAAGGTGATGGAACATTGGGCTGTTCCCAGATGGGTTGGGCTTATTGCTGGCTCGCCTTGTCCAGGCATTAAGTTGGGGCCTTCTTGTTGTGTCCTTGCGAAGGTATAGGCGGCGTGCTCTTTAAAGAATGGTACTGCATCTGGCTGGATAACATTGTGCCTTGAGAAGGATAACGGGCTGATGCTTTCAGTCCATTAATCCTTCTACGGTTCTACCGAAGGACAGCTCTAATTGGACCATCATTTTAGTTTTATAAATTTTTGTTGGTTGTCTTTATTCGGGATAATTATTTAGTGAATGAATCTTTTTTTATATTGTTGCAATTTATGGATGTTTTATTTATTACAATCTAAAACTCCTTTCGAACAATTTGAAATTCTTATGAGAAAACATTAGGTTAAGATTGAGTACTGCGTCAGACTGATTTCACAGAGAGCGATAACTCCCCCTTTGTGCAGTGGAAGGATAACAAGCTCAGTCTAAAATTCCTTTCAAACAATTTGAAAATTTTATGAGAAAATTAAGTATTGCGTCAGGCTGATTTCACGGAGAGCGATAACTCCCCCTTTGTGTAGTGGAAGAATAACAAGCTTAGTCTAAAATTCCTTTCGAACAATTTGAAAATTTTATGAGAAAACATTAGGTTAAGATTGAGTACTGCGTCAGGCTTATTTCACGGAGGGCGATAACCTCCCCCTTTGTGTAGTGGAAGGATAAATGGCTGCTGCTTTTAAATCCCATTAACTATTGGAAGTGTAACTCTAATTGGACCATCACCTTTTTGGTTCTAGAATTTGTTCTCTCTTTTCGGGATAGTTATTTAGTAAATGACTCTTTTAATATTTGTTTTTGCAATTTATGGATATATTTTTGTTACAATCTAAAACTTTTGTTTGAACAATTTGAAAATCTCAGGCCACAGTCTTAATTTTTTTTAGTTATTGCACAACTTTAAACAACAAAAATAAAATCTGAATAATGACCTAAAAAGGGATATTTGCATAAATAAGCCACAATCCAACAACTATAACTTTGAGCTAGGAACTTATTTGGTGAATAGTTTCTGTGTACGCGTGTTGCGCGTGTCCCTTATCTACCTGAGTAAATTTTTTTGTAAAAATACCAGACAATCTTTCAATTTGCAACTTTTTTTAATTGGAAGCTTGCTCGAATTGGATTCTTTAGATTTTCATATCGAGTTATTCCAATTTTTATATTGATTGACATAAACCCTAGAAGCTTGCCCAGAAAAATAAATTAATACTTTCTACTCGAGATTCATCATGGATTATTTACTTTACCAATGAACTCGAGCCAAGAACACCTTCATTCCTACATAAAATGGTGAATGTATAAATTCACAACGGTTTTTGTCATTCAAGTTGCACGTTGCTTTCTACCACATCGTTTCAAACGAAGTAAAAAAATATACTGAACGTTTATGATCACAAAACTTCAATAAAAACTAAAGGTTATGAAGTTTACCTCACATGATCACAAACATGTTTACCCCCGTCAATCATCACACTATTAAGAGATCATATCAAATAATGTGGAAAATTGGCTTAAACTTTTCAAAAACTTAGCTAAAGAATAAACTAAAGGTTAGAAATTTAACCTCAGATGATCACAAGAATGTTTACCCCGTCAATCGTCATACTATCAAGAGTTCATATAAAAAATTAATGTAATTATAGACGTAATATGCCACTTCAAAATTATTGCAATTTTATGTGAGGGAATCCAATGATCCAAACAATCCGTGCAACTTTATAAATAAGTCAACTTTAAATTGATAATATATATATGAGACATTGTAAATAAAGATCAACCAGACAATTTTTCAATTTGCAATTATTGTCAAGAATACACTAAACGTTTATTATCACATAACTTCAAAAACAAACTAAAAGTTAAAATTTTTACCTCAGATGATCACAAGAATGTTTACCCCGTTAATTATCATACTATCAAGAGCTCATGTCAAAATAATGTGAAAAATCATCATACTATCAAGAATTCATGTCAAAAATAAAAAATAATTATGTATAATAAAAATTCACGATCAAATAGTTGCAACATGAATTTATTTGAAAAAAATGTAATTATTGGCGTAATATTCTTCAAAATTATTATAATTTTTATATAACTTCAAAAACAAACTAAAGGTTAGAAAGTTTACCTCAAATAATTACAAACATCAAGAACAAACTAAAGGTTAGAAAGTTTACCTCAGGTGATCACAAACATATTTAACCCGTCAATTGTCATACTATCAAGTGTTCATGTCAAAATAATATGAAAAATTTAAAATTGTCATTCTATCTAGAGTTCATGTAAAAAAATTAACATAATATTGTCTAATATAAAATATAGATGTACATACCGAAGCTATGAATCAGCATGACAAGAACGGCATGCTAGGGCTGTGATAACGAGAGAAGGGGTTGGCCTAGTAATAAATACTAATTGTATAAGAGAATTCTAAACCCAAGTGAATCCTAAATCTAAATAAAGAAAATTGTATCAGAAGAATCCTAAACCTAAGAGAATTCCAAATAGAAAAACCTAAGTGTCCAATAAGATTATGTAGTTTTTGTTGATTACAAAAAATAATAATAATAAATTAGTGTTTATTTGAGATGGAAATTGAACTTTCAAGAATCGACCAATTCGCATATTAGCTACTTTCTCATAGTTCGTGTACTATACTTCTCCCGAACTCCTGAACGTAGGAGGAGTTCAAGGACTCATCGAAATAGAATTGACGGCTAATAGATTTCTAAACCTAAAAGATTTTTAAAGTATTAAATAATTTCAAATGTTAAATAATAATTTGAGGAAAATAATAAATGACAATTTATCTATTATAGAATTTTTTAATGAAGGGCAAGAAGTTCAATCAACATTTCTAAGGTCATTCGTGTTTTTAATATAATACTAGTATCTATAAACGTGCAGTTGCACGTTATTCTCCATCAATCTAAATTATAGTAAGAAATATTAGATAATATTATTTATAATTATACGTATTTATTATATGAGTTACAAAAATATTACGTATAAGATTGTATCTACTTAATATTTTTTTGAAATTAATGTTCTTGGATTTTTTCCCCCCAATATAAAAAACATGTTACCAGTAAGATAATCCAATATTAAAAATTACGTGATTATATATTTATTTATTATCATTTACAGATATAAAAGTGTTGATCATCTTAAAGAAACATAAAAAGATCGCATATGTCTCTTTAGTTTTTACTATAATCCAAACTCGTAATTGCTCAATTCATTTACTATAATAAAGAAGATGCATATGTCATCTCTAATGACTTATTTCAGCACGTAACTTGACTTCAAATTCAAAAACTAACGGGAAAGTCTTAGATATAGGATTGGTAAGTAGTTTTAAGGGGGGAAAGGATTAGTAGTAAACGCTGATTGGATTGGTAGTTTAATAGAATTAGGATTATTAGTAATTCAATGTTCTATTTTCGAGTTATTTATAATTATAACCTTAAATTATACAAATATTTAAGGGCATAAAAGTAGTTCAACATGTGAATGATAATTTGGTCAACCAACATTTATATTCATACTTTTAAAATAACTAGTCTCTACGAACGTGCGCTTGCACATTATTCTCTATCAATTATTACAAGAAAAAAAATAAAAAAATATGAGTTGAAAGATGTTATTAGAAAATTTAACATTCTCAATTTTATAATAACACTAACTTTTCAAGTTTTCAATATGTAGTAAATAATACTTAATTCTTACAAACTATTAAAAAATCAAAAAATAAACGAAAATCTAAAATAAACTATCAAAACACATTCTAGAAGACCAAACTCACGGACCCCTCTCCCCCAAATCCCAATCAGAGTCCGAGATAGCCTAACTGGTAGTAGTTGTTCTACTTTAGTTAGGTTTCTTGTATAAGTATTTTTACAATTTTGGACATTAATATTTATAAGATAATTGGACTTGTAAGTGCACAAAAGTCGGTCAATATTTGAAGGATATTTTGGTCAATCAACAGTTATATTCATGCGTTTTAAAATAATATTTCTTATTTAAACTATATAACATAATAGATTTGTTAAACAAAAAAGTAATACCAAAGAACACAAAAGGAATATATCGTGCACTTAAACTCCTCTTAGGTAATTAGGAGTCTTTATTTTCTACCATAGAATTTTAAGCATTAATTGAATTACAATATTAGAAGGAGAAGGATTAGTAGTAGGAACAACTGATTGGATTGGTAGTTTAATGGAATTAGGATTATTAGTAATCCAATGATTCATTCTTGAGTTATTTACCATTATATCCTGAAATTATACAAATATTTAAGAGTATAAAGTTCGTTCAACATGTGAAGAATATTTTGGTCAAACAACATTTATATTCATGTTTTTAAAAATAATATAGATAGATTAATACAAGCATATAATAATTGTTTTTAGGAGTTCTGTTTTTCTTCAAATAATGAATCAATATTATATCAGATTATAATCTTAATTAATTCTTCTCAGTTTTATTTTCTTTAAATTGCTTCATTTCTCCAATAAACACACGCCTTAAGCAAAACTACCACATCGTTAATGAAGAGCTAATCTTTTCTATTAATAAGTAATTAAGGAAGCAAATACTATCACCAGTCCTTGTAACGTGGGCCTGTAACCCTTGTGGGAGACTTAAAGTTATGGAACACTGGGCCCGATCCAAATGGCTGGGCTTTGCCTAAGCTTTCGCTATGCACGAGATTTGAAAAAGAAACTAGTGCACTAAGCTCCCGTTATGCGCGAAGTTTGAGAAAGGGTCTAACCACAAGGGTCGGCTTGAACCCGTTATTATAATGCACAAATATATAATAATTGTTCTTTTTTTCCCAAAAGTTTCTGCTCCTTCATTTAATTAATCACCACAATGTCCAATAGTAATCTGATCAAATTCTTTCAATTTCATTTTTCTTTCACTTGCCGACAAAGTATTGCTTAAATGAGGAAGAGTTTAAGTTATATAAATCCGTTAGTATTATGATTATTTATTATGTGAAATTGTAGTGGTGAAACTTTCTTTATCTATCTATGTAATTTTCAACGAAGATATATCAATCAATAGTCCTCGAACAAGTGTGGCTCCATTGTTGTATGAAAGCATGCATGGTACATCACAATTAATTAATTCTATGTTCTTATATTTATTTTTTTACCAAAAGAAAATCAACAATTTAATAGCATTACTTAGTTATTTCCTCACCACCAACCGTTGTAGTGGGATGTATAAAATTCTCTATCCTTAACTAGAGGTCTTGATCTCGAGTACTCGGTATCGAAAAAATCCTAGTGGAATCCATTCCCCCTTTAATGATCTTACAAGTGCGAATTCGGATTAGTCGGGACCTAATGCAAGTACTGAACACCAGACGAGAAATATAAAAAAATGGTAATTTCCTCAAAATAGATGAAAACAACTTGAAAACAGAGCCAAAAAGATTCAAAATAATTTGCAAGTCAGAATTAAGGAGGAGGGTGAACATAAGCCATAATGGTGTAAAGGGTCTGGAGAATGGCCAAAACCAAAAGCACAAGAGCAGCCAATGCTGAAATAAAAGACCATGGAGAGCTAAAATAAGTGTACTTAAAACTTGCCCAATGAACATGCCAACTGCTCTTATAATAATCATTCACCTTAATAAACAATTCCAACAAGTAGCATTCATCAATGTCAAACATCACTTCTTTCCCAAGATTGTTGATGAATGTAGCAATCTCAAAATCAGTCCCAAAATAATTCTCAATTATGTTGCAATCACTCAAGTACTCAACATCTTTGTGTGTGTTCACCAAACAATCAAGAAATGTTGCATAGGTTGTCATGTGCTTTGAACAATCTACATGACATTGCTCATATGACACACAATTTATCAAGAATGAGCTCATGAAATCATCTATGGTAATTGTTGGCATTTCGATGAATCCATTGTTGAATTTTATGGCCAAGAATGTCTCTTCTTTCCTAGGCCTAAGCTTAATCCCGGCACGACGAAGCTTGGAGATGCATTGTATGACATGTGTAGGTGAATATCTTCTATTTTTAGGCTCTTCATGGTCAAGAAAAATGTAACTTGATCTTAGAAAATCAAGTAAATGTTTGCCTTCAAGATTGCCAATTTTTTCAAGAAATTCAATAGGCCTTTGTAGTGTATAATTAAAGAAAGTTAAGGCTAATTTGGCTAAAGAAGGAGTTGATTGATCCTCATCACCTTGTATATTTGTGAATTCAAACAAAATTTGGAGTATGAAAAATGGGATTTGATTCTCAAGTCTAATTAAATCCCTCAAGAAAAAAGGGTATATCCAAGACATTGAGATAAGTGGATCATCTTTCTCAATTTGAATTACACCTCCAATTTTTCTAAAAAGTTCAATAATGAAACAACCATCAAGAACCAACATTTCAACAAACTCATCTCTATCAAGAAGTATTGCCTCAGAGTAACATTCTCTAGCTCTCATTTCTAGTGGTTGAATAGCTTTCATATAGTCCTCTAATTTAAGACCCTTTTCCTCTGTCCTCCTAAGCAAATTTCCCAAAAATCGCCACTTGTGCTCTTCGATCATCTTGACGTTATCTTTTCCGTGGTGGTACGGGCCAATTGACACTATTTGAGGCTCGTAGGATCGACCATTGACATTAATGAAACTTTGAGGTACTCGAAAAATGCAACAAGAACTCCGGCCAGCCGATTCACATAGGAGTCGAGGTGATTGGGAGATTTTTTGTTGCATCAATTCTAGTTGATACTTGTTTACTTCCCAATTGATTGTGACAACATGTTGATCTTCAATGGAATTGTCACTCATTTTGATTTTTTGGGGAGAAAAATGAAATATTTTAGAACAGTATGTTCTTGATTGATTGCTAGATATTTTATGAGGAAGAGATCAAATACAATATGTGCATGTGGTACCTACATTTTGTGGGGCGAAAGTGTAATGAGCTGGAGAGTAACTATTAGGAACCAAAATGATTGAGACAGGAAGGATATTATTTATTAAAAGGCAACAAGTTGAGCACCTTCGATTATTTTATTGTTAACATAGTTTGGAACTAATTAGAAAAAAAATTAAACGTCACATGCAAGTTTTCCCAATTCGGGAGAATTTGCGAACAATAATAAACGAGATATGTAAGATGAAAATAACACGAAATCTTGCTAGTTCGATAAAACTTGTAAATAATTGAACGAGACTTACCAACATAAATGTTGATGAATAATAGGGGGTCACATTTATTAACCCTTATTTAGCATAACTCGATAAAGGTGATATAATTAAACTTTAGATTTAACTTATTGCGCCGATGAAGTAAATAATTCTTATATTATTTGTACATTTAATATATATATGCTAAATTATTTTTATGTTTTAATTGCTCACTTTGTCCCCAAAAGATTTATTCACTTTCCTTTTTAGTCTGTACCAAAAAATGATATATTTTCTTATTTTACAACAATTTAACTTTAAACTTTTACTTTTTACGCAAAATGAGATGATCTATAAACACACAAATATCTTAGACTTATTTTAGACCATAAGATTCAAAAGTCTTCATTTATTTCTTAAAGTGCGTGCCAAAAGAAAGTAAATCACATAAATTGAGATCGAGGGAGTACTAATCTCACTTTTTGTTAATGTTATTTTAGTTGTAGGCATCATTCAGATGACCTGATTAATATTTTTAACGTATGTAAAAGTTAAAACTTTCAAACCTATTTCCTAAAAACATCTGTTCAATTTGTATAATTATCACATATCTTGACTTCTTCTGCCCTTCATCTTTATGGTGTTTTTTCCAGCTGCACTTATTTAGAAGTGCTAATAGGATGTGACAATCCAATAGTGTTGTCTGCTACATATATATATGCCTACCTGTTGTGATTGTTTGGGTTAACAAAGAACCAAATCAACCACAATCTTGTTCTTTTAAGTGAAAACATAGATTTGTACTCCTTTGTTTAGGGCTGATATATGCAAATGTTCTCTTTTAGGTCATCATATATATTTTACCTCTATTATTAAAAGTTGTACAATTATAATCTTTGGAAAATTACTCTTTCAAACAACGTTATATTCAGTCTAATATTTGCTCATATATTGTTCAAACTTACAGATTTTACATTAAACTGTCATCTAACATTTGCAATAACCTACAAAATTTTAGACTGTGTTGTAACATTTTCGTATAAGGTTTTCGATTTCAAAAGAAATATTTAGACTCGACACCCTTCATAAACGGCAAGAAAAATTTAAAAATATTATTTATTAAATAATTATCTAAAAAATGAACAAGTGGTGAAAACTTCACTTTTGGCTGATTTAGAAGGAAACGACAAACAAGAAAAAGCCTATTCTTGAAAGAAATATTCAAACTAGCATTGTTGGGCTTTTTGAAGCACTAGGAATTCTTGGGCTTCGTAGAAACCATTCCATTTGTTTGGACGTGGGCCATAAAACCTGATTGTGGCCCAATAGTACTCCATAAAATTCAATATAGATTCTTCATTTTCATCACTAATTTTCTCTCTTCTAGTTCATAAGTATAATATAGTCGTTCATAGTTTATACGAGGCTTCATCTGCTTATCATGCTTTGTTCAATAAAACAGTCAATATAGTTGTAGCTTTTGCAATTGCACTCTAATGTGGAGGCTGATTGTAGATCCATAATATTGATGCTCGGAGGCAGAGTCAGAATTTGTAGATTAAGCTTTGTGATACAAGATAGTTATTAATAATCTCCTTTTTGCAAATTGGTATAAAGATTCAAGAACTCAAAAAGCTTGTTGTTGTCACAATTCTTATTTACTACAAGTTTGTTGCTATTGTAATCTTTATGATTTATCCTTTCGAAATACTTGTAACAGTTATTTACTATTTCTGTACTGTTATTTATCCAACAATATCAATCAAGAAAAAAACACAACTTGCTTCCTTTGAACCAAATTATCAGGGATGATACTGTACTTCTCAAGAACATGAAAGCCCTTTACAAGCAATAAAAGAACTGCATGCAAATACACACATAATTATAATTTACATATTCAACTTATTTAAGGTCTACATTATTTTAAAACATTTTCATAATTACAGTAAAACTTATTTTTTAAGTTGCTTGTAAATGGCAAATTAGGTATGATTCCACAAGTTCTGGTAGGCAATAGTAGTGTCCTGATCATCAGGGAAACTGAACCTTGGTGGACTAAGTAACATCCCTTCAGCCATATTTACAAGAACATTAGGCATATCAAATATCAAATCCTCATCCATAAACTCATGATCATAATTACTATTCCTAATTATCTCCAAATTCTCCATTTTACCCTTCTCATTTACTACTACTTCTTTACGGGCCGCCGCGGCCGCTAACAAAGCGTCCCCGGCTGCCCCTACAACTGCAGCCGCACCTGCTGCAGCTGCCTGAATGTCACAAGCCGAGCTCGTGGCAGGAACGGGTAAAGAAGCTACCGAATTCGGGAAATTGAGATCGGTATCAGGGCCCTTAAGTGCAATTGCTGCCACGTCATAAGCAACTGCAGCCATTTCGGGTGTGGGAAACGTGCCGAGCCAGATCCTGTTAGGGGATCTTGGCTCGCGGATTTCCGACACCCATTTTCCGCTGCTTTTTCTTCGCCTTATTCCTCGATAAACAGGATGACGCCCTGAATAATTGTTATTATCGGGGGCAGTACTAGAGTTATTACTGCCCCCGATATTGTTGTTGTTGTTACCACCATAAGTTGCCATTTATATATAGTGTTTTTTTTTGTTCGAGTATTAGATGAAGGTTCTTGGAAATTAAGGGTGTGATTATTGAATTGGACTAAGGAAGCCATTTATGGAAGGAGATTAACAGATTGGAGGTGCAAACCAGTTATGGATGAACTGCAAGTGAGTGAGTGTGTGTTGTGAAGGATTTTGGGTGTAAGGCAGAAATGGAGTTGGACTTGTGAGTTGGATATTAAAAACGGCGCATATTAACTAAGTGTTGGAGAATAGTTTTAAGCTATATGCACTTAGAGGTGAATTCAAACACGTTTAAAGTTTACGGTTCTTATAATAATCTCAAATTAATATATATAATAATAACTTAAAATATGATCAAATATTTATTAATATTTAATAAATATGGCTTGATACACATACGTACAGTGCGGCTAGGCAAAAGTTCCTGGATTCTTGTAAACCGGAACATTTTACTCTAAATCAGCTACTGTATGCATTGTCTGTATCTATCAATGTAAATATTTTTTTGTTACTCCTATTAGTAAGAGTTTAAGTTATATACATCGTTAGGATAAAAAGATTTTACACTATAAAATAGGATATCTACATGTAAATTTTCATAACATGTGTGATTTAATTTATAATCTTGAAACTAAGATAGATTACTTGTTGCAACACAAAATATGACTTGATGACATAAAATTCATATACGGACGGTGTATATAACTAAACACTACTACTTTTATCATGTTGATATAGTATTTATATGACTAACTTCAACTTATTTGGAAATTGGAACTGAGGAGTTACTGTTATTATAGTTGTATACTAGCACATAAAATAATTTTGAAGCCATCAGTTTATGTAACACAATATACAGACATGAAATAGTAGATCACCCAACCCCCCCCCCCCCACATATATATATATATATTTAGTGTAATATTATATTAATCTCCCTTGGAAAGTCTTTCTCATTAATATAAATTATATATAGGTGTGTAATGTGAAATCCTTATACAACAGGGATCCTAATTCTACCATAATTACATAACACTAAATATGGTATATTTTACATTATACACGTGCTAACACACTCCCTCAGTCTGAGCGGGAGGAGGCCGGACGCTAAGACTGGATCTGAAGTCAAGGAAGAGCTGTCTAGGAAGACCCTTTGTGAATATATCCATATACTGATACGAGGAAGGCACATGTAATACTCTGACGTGACCGAGAGCAACCTTACCAAGAACAAATTGGATGTCCATCTCAATATGCTTGGTTCGCTGATGTTGAACCGGATTATGGGATAGATAGATGGCGGATATGTTATCACAATAAACCAAAGACATCTTACGCAACGGACACTGAAGCTTCAAAAGAAGGTTTCGGAGCCAACAGATCTCAGCAACAACGTTAGGAACGCCTCGATACTCTACTTCTGCACTCGAACGGGATAAAGTGGCTTACCTCTTAGCAGACCAAGAAATGAGATTATCCCCTAAGAACACACAATAGCCGGAGGTGGAGCGTCGCGTATCCAGACAAACTACCCAATCGGCATCCGTATATGATAACAACCTGGTCGGTGTTGAGGGGTATAGATGTAATCCATAATCAAACGTACCCTTAACATATCGAACGATATGCTTAAGGGTGGTGAAATGAGGCTCTATAGGGGCATGCATGAATAAGCATACCTGCTGAACAGCATAAGCAATGTCAGGCATGGTGAAAGTAAGTTATTGTAGTGCACCTGCAAGACTCCTGTAGAGTGTGGGATCGGACACTGGATTACCATCCACAACACTAAGCTTGGATTTAGAATCAACCGGTGTGGACATGATCTTGCAGTTTGCCATTTTGGCCATGTACACTATCTCCTCTACATACTTTCGCTGGCACATAAATATAGAATATGCAGAACGAGTCACTGATATCCCAAAAAAATAGTCACTGATATCCCCAAAAAATAGCTCAACTTCCCCAAGTTAGTCATAGCAAATTCAGTCTTCGGTAATGCAATAATCTCATTTTTAACAAATCAGAGGAGGCGGTAAGCACAATATCATCCACATATAACAACAAATAAGCAACGTTACTACCGCAATGGAAAATAAATAGAGAAGTATCAAGTTTATTGCATATAAATCCAATCTGCAAGATGTACCGTGCAAAGCAGTCATAACACACTCTCGGGGCCTGTTTCAAACCATACAGTGAGTTACGGAGACGACATACATACTGAGGGACTGCTGGATGGACAAAACCAGGCTGCTGGTGCATGTAAACAGTTTCTTTTAAATCTCCGTGTAAAAAAACATTTTTTTACATCAAGCTGATGAATCGGCCAATGCTTACCCATAACAATACTCAAAACTGTGCGAATAGTAGCCAATTTGATAACCGGACTGAAAGTCTCACCACAATCAACGCCCTCCCGCTGATTAGTGTCATTAGCCACAAGTCTCACCTTATACCTCTTGAGCTCATCATTGTCTCTGTATTTGTGACGAAAAAGCCACATGCATTGGATCACGTTCACCCCCTCCGGCCTAGGAACCAAGTCCCAAGTGTGCTATTTCGTTAAAGTATTAAATTTCTCACACATTGCCGCATTCCAATTTGGGTCTAGTCTAGCCAATTTTGGGTTTTTGGATATTTGTGAAACGGTTTGGGTGGACAAGTTAAACTGGACTTTGGGTTTGAAAATCCCATGTTGAGCACGAGTTTTCATACGGTGGGTGGGGGCAGGGGTAAGTTCGGTATTTTGAGGAAATGACGGGTTCAGAGATCTGACCGGCTAATTGGGTGGGGAGCAGTAACTGGGTTGACGGGGTGGGGTGTCGGGTGTGTATTGCCTGGGCATGACAGTGGTTGTGGTGTTGTGGGGGTGTCGGTCGGGGCTCCAGGTTGGGTCGAGGGATGGATGGGTGTTGGATATGGCGATGGCGGTGGGTTGGATGGGTCCACAGTTTAGGGGTTTGGGTTTTCGATGACTGGAGATAAGTCGGGGAAAGGGAGTTGAACTGGAGGTTCGGCTATGGTGTGGTCCGATGGTCGAAACACAGTGATTGGGCGATGAGGGTTCCGGTGACTGGAGTTGTGATTATTGTCGGAGTGCCGACTGCTAGGGGTGGCCGCAGTCGGCGACGATAGAGACTGTGACAGAGACGGTGTCAGTGGTGTAGGGATACCGTCAGAGGTGATAGCGGCGGGTGGCAGTGGCAGACTGACGGTGGTTGGCTGACGCAACTGACTGGGGATGACGGGGAACATGTCTGACTCGTCAAGAAAAATGTAGTCCATTTTTCGATATTTTTGAATGTTCGAAAAAGGGAATATGGTTTCTTCAAACGTAATGTGACGTGAGACGTGAATTTGATGAGTTCGCATGTCATTGCACAGATAGCCCATATGATTAGGCGAAAACCCTACGAAGACACACTGAGTGGTTTGGGGTGCTAATTTGTGAGGGGCAGTGAAGGCAAGGTTTGGATAGAAAAGACAACCAAAAATCCGGAGGTGATCATAGGAGGGGATCCGACGTTATAAAATTTTGGTGGGGGTCATATTGTGAAGGGTGCTAGTGGGTAAAATATTAAGGATGTATTCTACCATTTTGACCGCATAAACCCAAAAGGAGAGAGGAAGGGATGCATGAAAAAGGAATGTACGGACCATGTTATTTATGGTGCGGATGATACGTTCAGCTTTTCCATTTTGAGGGGAGGTGTGGGGACACGAAAATTGAAAAACCATGCCATTGTTGTTGCAAAATTTGTGAAACGTGGAATTATTAAATTCACGACCATTATCACATTGAAAGGATTTGATGGCTTTTTCAAATTGCGTTTTGACATAAATGCGGAATTTTGATTTTCGTATCATGGATCTTCGTTTGCACTTTATGTCATTTTGACTATAATAAATTGAGAAACTCAAGAATTTTTGCAAAAACCTCTAATTTGAATTTGAGTGGATAAATCCAGATAAAATGTGAGTAATCATCTAATAAAACTAGATAATATTTATGACCAAGAGAGCTAGTAATGGGGGATGTCCATAAATCAGCATGAATAATATCAAAAGGAGCAGACGTAATACTGAGAGACGACTTAAACGGAAGACGAACATGTTTGCCTAATTGACAAGAAACACAATTTTGGGCCAGTTTCCCATTACAATGAATGAAACTATTGCTTCTAAGAAAATTAAAAATGTGAGCTCCTGGATGACCAAGTCTATTATGCCAAGTTGACGGAGATACGTCATCGAGAGAAATGGAGAGCACAGGCTGGCAACGGAGGTGGATGGGAATGGATAGAGATCCCCCGTGCTATTGCATCTCATAAGACGTATCCCGGTACGAAGATCCTTCACAGTAAAACCAAAAGGGTCAAATTCAACAGAGACATAATTATTACGAGTGAATTTACAGACATAAATTAAATTCTTGATAATGTTTGGAGCATACAGGACGTTGTTAAGGGAGAAGGGTGGGTGAGGTGGCTGAGTGTAAGTGGAACCATAACCCTGCATTGGAATGCGGTTGCCATTACCAACGGTAATATATTGAGGATATTACAAACGAGACAGTTTGGAAAGTTTTGAGAAATGAATCCTAATCTTGGCTCAACTACCACCTTTAATCCACATCGTAATGTACCAAATACAAGTCGTATCTCAACCTATAAGGCATTTGAGCTTAGGACAGGATCAAAGTATATTACTTTGTAGACAAGGTGCGCATTGACCTCAAGTTTAAGGATTTCTATTTCCCACATGGTGATCATACTTTAGACAAGTATAACAAACAGTAAATCAGCAGGGTATACCAATACTTCCAAAGTATCCATGTGTCCATCACAAGTAGCCATTACTCGTAGCAGGTGAGACATACTACATCTTCTAAGGATGTGATACAGACCACATGTCGACTTATCACATATCATCGATATCCCATTCTCGATGATCATTTGTCGAGGCTATTTTAAGAGTTACGTTATAATATTAATATCTCACATTATTAATAACAACGTAACCTCTAGGAATGCATATTATAGAATATTATAAACAATCAACTAATAATTCAATAATTGCAAATGTCAAAATATTAATCTCTATTAATAATAATACGAATGTGTATAAAGTATATTTGTCGTAATACAGATTATCTCTAGGACATACATATACTTTCATCGAATCCATGACTTGTTAAAGTGAATTTTCGAATCTTAATTTTGGAGGACCACCACTTAATTAACAGAAGATAATCCTATTGAAATAGAAGGTAAAGCTCATAATGATTGTTCTTGTGATTTTATTTTAGGGTCGTAAGCTAAAATGCTAGCCACTTGCTCTAAAACGCAAAACCACTCCTTTTTTCTCTGTATGTATAATTAAAATCATCTCAAAATAGATTTCAAGTACCTTTCGATCGTGACTGCACCTTGGTCTAGTTCTCTCTCGTAGTTATATAATCCCCACAAATAGTAAATCAAACAAAATTAATTACTATTCCCTAACTACTATGATTTTATTTCTTTTTTAATCTGTCTGAAAAGAATGATCTATCTCTAAATTTGAAAATAATATAACTTAAACTCCAGTTTTACCCTTATAAGGTGACGACTGACGAGCTCTCATAGTTACACAAATGTTAAAGTTTAATAGTCATACAAATGTTATGACATGTTTAAGACAACAAATTTTACAAGTCTCATTTAAAAAAAAATTGTGCTCAGTCAAATAGGTTTACGTAAATTGAAACATAATGGGTAATAGTTTGTGTATTTTCCTCTTGCATGTTCATTTTTGGTCGAATATGATAAAATCCGAAAATCAATTCGATTCTGATTCTATAATAATTCAATAATACAAAAGTACTACTCCGTAAAACAAGAAGGATTGCACCTAAGAGAGTAGCAACAGCAACATATACAACAAAAGATGACTTGGAAAATAAATAAAAAATAACAACGAGATTAGAGATGTAGAATTGTAGTCCAAGTGTAATTAAGTAATTTCTTGCTACACCATTCAACAATAGAAATGTATCTGCACAATATGTTTACATTAATGCAGTATTAATTTCCTATGGTTAAGTATAAAGTAAGAACATATTAATTAATCATGATTAAGCCAGAAATATTGTTATATAAATGCACGTCATGAATTTATTAATTTGATGTGAATATTTGATACGGGTAGATTTTTACTCAAGAACGAAAGTCTCAACTTCTAAAGTCTTCCTTTTGCACCACTAATCCTAATTTTCAGCTTTGTGACACACATGAAGGGAAGACCCAAAAGAATTAGATTTGTGTATCATAGAGTCCAGTGTTGATGATTGAAAGGAAAGTAATGGGCTTTGAATTTTAGCCCATAATTAGATTGTTTCTCAACCCAAGCCTACTGGCAAATTCCACAAAAAGAAACCATTATAAAGAGCACGTAAATATATTATGAACTATTGCACCGAAGTCAATTTTGCCGTTCATAATGATGCAATAATACATGATTGGACAAGTGGAATTGAATAGTCAAGAGCATCTAATTAGTTGGAAGCATTTAGAAGTAATCTTTTAAATCTTGGAATCCCACATATATAGAGACGGAGACAAGCCCAAGCTAAACCTTTCAATTGGGTCGGGTCGATCGGGACTCGGCCCGATAAACCCAGTCCATCACCGGCCCAAAACGGAACCGGCTAAGGGGTAGAGGGCTGGGCTAGGTGGGACATTTTAGGGGGCTTGGTTGGACAAGGTGGACAACCCGATAAATCGACCCACCAGTGAGCCCGGGTGATGGCCCACCGGGGCACTGACCAGGCTCCCCAATTCAAACTAATCCATGAGTCAAATCTTTATTTTCAACTATGTTTCGTAATATTAAAGAAGTTACTTGCAACTATAATTAATTATCATCTTATTTGAAGCAAGTGTGCAATTTATGTTAGTGCAATAAAAACTTGTCATGATTTAAATGTCTCACCTTAACTCATATGTCGTACGCGAGTTGTTATAGTATATTTTTGGTGCTTTTAGTTGTGGTGGTTATGTACCAAAAATATATTACTATTTACTATTAACAAAAAAAAGAATAAAATTGAAAAGGTACAAGTATTCCTTATTATATCTAAAAGTAAAGTGTCGTTATGATTATGTACTACACTGCAACAGGGCGGATCCACGATATATTACGATACTTTATTTACCTGAATTTAGTAATTTTAACGTGTAGCATAAATTTATGTGTAAATATTCACTAAAATTACAACAAATAATATATATGAATTCATAACTTGAAGAATATAATAGGTTTATGTAAAAAAAATCCGGACCATTAACTAAAATTCGGCTCGGCCTGATAAGCCCACGGTGTACCCCTATCCGGGTAGGGAGCTGGACCGGACACCCTTTCCCCTCCCCAAGCCCGACCAGCCCCAAACCGATCTCGATGTGGCCCATGTTTAAATGGCCCGGTCCTACCCGTTTGACAGTTGTTAGCTTTTATAATGTATGACATTTTATTTTTTTCTCCCTTTTCGACGTTAGCTTAATGCTTGAAAATAATAACGGAATTTGCTTGAGGGGTCATATATACCTTTTCTTCATAAGCATGGTCCGAACTCCGAACATAGTTGAGGCTGATTTACCCGACAATGTACGACGGGAGTCCAATTCTGATACAATGGAAAAACATGGCATTCGGTATGTTTGTTGCTTTGGTCCGAAAATACACAAATTTATATCTTAGGCTATGTCTTATATAACATCAGATGTTTCCCGCCCCTTTTCATATGAGATTTGACTAAGGTGTAATGTGTATTTGTTCTTCGAAATGTTGAAAATGGCAGTGATTCATCAGATGAGTATTGAGAATATCTCAACGTCTTCATCGATGTCTATTTCGAAATTAGGACAAAACACAAATGATTCTACGCATATTTTGTCCCCTTCATCTGAGAACTTACAAGTGGACACAGATCCATTAATGTGAAACAATAATAATATGATACTTGTACAAAATACATGTAGTTTAGGTATATTTTTCTCAGCAAATACTTGTATAAATACATGAACAATGAAGCAATACAATCATCAGAAAATTTCTCATCTTTTATTTTAATTTTCTGCTCAGTTTTCTTTATGGTATCAGAGCAATAGGCGAAATTCCTTTACAATGGGAACAAAACCTACTGCTTCTACTCTTGCTACTGGAACTGCTGGATACCATCAATCCATTTTTGAAGAAATAGGATATGCTGGTTGGCGCAGATCTATCATCATTGAGTTTACTGATGGTCAGATTTTAAGCTTTGTAATAGATGTAATGATATGGTAAAACAGCCCAGGATCTTTGGAAAGACCTGACCTTGAGGATAGGTTTGGCCAGTCAAATGGGGCAAAACTTTTATCACCTACAAAAAGAGTTGAGTGACATAGTTCAAGGAACAAATGACATAGCAGGATATTATACCAAAATGAAAGGATTGTGGGATGAATAGGACATTTTAAAATACTAAAAGTTGTTGTACCCGTGCTTGTACTTGTGGAGGAAAAGTAATTTTATCTAAATCACTACAAGATGAAAGGCTAATTCAGTTTTTAATGGGTTTAAATAATACTTATTCACCTGCAAGAAGCAATATTCTTATGATTAATCCTTTACCCTCTGTTAGTTTGGCTTACTCTTTTATTGTACAAGATGAGAAGCAAGGAGAAATCTCTGTTCATTCTCAGTTTCCTGGAAGTTTGACTTCTTATGTTGTCACTAATCAACAGAGAGAAGCCCCAATGCACTCACATTTTGCAGGAAATAACACTTCCTATTTGGGTAACAATCATACTGCTGCAGGACCAAGTGATGAATATAGAGGAAAGAAAAATGGACTGATGTGTTCTCACTATAAGAAATCTGGACACACTGTGGATAAGTGTTACAGAACCATTGGTTTTGCAGCAGATTTTAAGTTTACCAGATCTAAAAGGGTGCAAGTAAATGTGAGAAGTAATGCTACATTTGCTCCTAGTGAAGAAGATGACTTGAGCCTGCTATGGATTATACTACTCTGAATTAACTAAGCAACAACAACATACCCAGTGAAATCCCACAACGTGGGGTCTGGGAAGGGTAAAGTGTACGCAGACCTTACTTCTACCTTGGTATGTAGGGGCTGTTTCCGGGAGACCCTCGGCTCAAGACAAAGCATAATCACAATCAAAGCAAGTAAAGCAGATCAACTAAGCAAAGAACAATTTTCTCAGTTGGTACAATTGCTTCATCAAGTAAAGATTAGTCAGCCTGAAGCCTCATTTTCAGAAGTTAATGCTAACTCTGCTGGTAAAACACTCTCACCTTCAATATCTTGTCTCATTACTGTAAGATCTACTCACTGGATATCAGATTTAGGAACAACAGAGCATCTTTCTTTTGACTCATCCTTATTCATCAGTCTTAAACTCTTACCTATCTCTGTCAATGTCAATCTTCCTGACTCTACAAAGGTAAAAGCTACACACCCAGGGAATGTGGAGCTATTTCCCAATTTAATTATTCATAATGTGTTATTTATGCCTTCTTTTAAGATAAACTTGTTGTCAATTCATAAGCTATGTGTCCAATTACAATCTCTTATCATTTTTTTCTCCACTCAATGTATATTGCAGGGTCCTTCAATGAAGAGGCCACTGGTACTTGGTGATGTCAAGAATGGACTATATTAGCTAGAGTCAACCGGCCTATTTTCCAAGAACAAAGACAAGAATAGGACCTTACTTTCTAAACTTCCTGTTTCAGTTTCAGCTTCTAGTTCTGTAATAATTAATAAGGATTCTGATGTAGTGCTTTGGCACAATAGACTAGGGCATTCACCCATTACTGCAATGAAAAATATCAGCTCCTTTGTTTTTAAATCTGTGCCAAAGTATTCTTGTGATATATGTCCTCTTGCTAGGCAGTCTAAGCTTCTTTTTGCTAATAATGAAATCACCAAGTCCACTTTTGATCTTCTCCACATTGACACATGGGGACTTTATAGAACTGCAACTTACAGTAGTTTTAAATATTTTTTGATTGTGGTGGATGACTTTAGTAGATGCACTTGGACCTTTCTCCTAAAACCAAAAAATAATGCCTTCTTCATGCTCAAAAAACTTCATAGCTATAGTTGAAAGACAATACAACAAACAAGTGAAGATCATAAGATCTGACAATGCCTTAGAGCTAGGAAAGAGTACCATTGCAACAGAATTCTTTCATTCTAAAGGAATATTGCACCAAACTTATTGTACAGCCACCCCCACAACAAAATGGGATGGTTGAGAGGAAGCATAGGCATTTTTTGAAAATTTCTAGGTCTCTTTTATTTCAATCAGGATTGCCTATATCATTTTGGGGAGATCTAATCAATAGGTTTCCATCTAGGATCTTAAATGGTACTTTACAGCATTTTCCATAGTCAATCACCCTCTTACACAAATGTAAGAAGTTTTGGATGTCTTTGTTATGCATCCACCTTATCACATTCTAGACCTAAGTTTGACCCAAGAGCAATAGCTTGTGTCTTCATTGGTTACCCCCAGGACACAAAGGATATAGATTGTTAACAACTCTACATACTAAGAAAATTATTATTTCTAGAGATGCCAAGTTCATTGAGTATATTTTTCCTTTAGGAACTAAATCACACCCTACTGTGTTCTCACTTTCAACCACACAAGATCCTACTTCACACATTGTTACTGAATTAGAAAATGATACTTTATCTTCTGGTGAGTCACAATCACCCCAAACACCAGAAGTTTCAAGTAAATCTGACTCAGTTTCTCCATCAGTTCCTACTCCTAATCTTGAAGCTATCCTTACTAGACAATCAAGTAGAACTCACAAGGAACATACCTATTTTTCTGATTACATATGTAATGCATATACATCACAGATCTCACTCAAGCCTGTTTATCCTCTCCTGCTACTCTTGCAATCTATCCTTTGGCATCTCTTTCTTCTACTAATCAACAATTTCTCAATTCTACTTTTGTCATAAGTGAACCAACCAGTTTTGCACAAGCTGCAATGCATCCTGATTGGCAGCAGACAATGACTTCTGAATTTAAGGCTTTGGAGGATAATAATACTTGGGAAGTTGTATTGTTACCACCTGGGAAGAAAGCACTTCCCTGTAAGTGGATGTATAAAGTCGAGCAGAAATCAGATGGAAGTTTGGAAAGACTAAAGGCAAGATTTATTGTGAGAGGAGACATTCAAACAGAAGGAGTGAATTTCAATGAAATATTTTCACCAGTTGTTAAAATGACTACTATTAGATGTATCTTTTCTATTGCGGTAAAGAAGAAGTGGAATATTTCTCAACTAGATGTAAATAATGACTTCCTACATGGAAATTTACAAGAAGAAGTGTACATGAAGTTTCCCACCGGCATGGATCCTCTTAGTCCTAATCATGTTTGTAAGCTTACTAAGTCTCTCTATGGCAAGACAGGCTTCACGACAGTGGTATGCTAAGCTTACTTCAGCTCTCAATTTCAAGGGTTTCAATTCTTCTCTAAATTATTACTCCTTATTTATCAAAAACGGATTGTTCATCTATTTCAATAGTAGTTGTATATGTGGATGATATTATAATGACAGGAAACAACTCTGCAGAACTCACTCAACTCAAGATATTTCTTGATCATGAATTTAAAGTTAAGGACCTAGAAGACTTACATTATTTCCTAGGCCTTGAGATACTCAGGGAAGATCATGGGATTATTGTCACACAACAGAATTACATCCTCGAGCTCCTCTCTGAGTATGATTGCTCACATCTTCCAGTTGTGTCATCACCTCTTGATCCTGCAACAAAATTGACAAGTGAGATTGGAGAACCTTTAGCGAATCCTACATGCTATAGAAGGCTAATAGGTAAGTTGAATTACCTGACTCATAGTCGACCTGATATATGCTATGCAGTCCAACACCTCTCTCAATACATGCAAGATCCTCGCACAACTTATTTCTCAGCAGCTTTGCGTGTGCTTCGATATCTCAGAATCAACCCAAGTCAAGGTCTTTTTTTATCAATTAATTCTTCTCTCAAATTGATTGCTTTCTGCGATGCGGATTTGGGGTCTTGTACACAAACAAGATGATCCGTCACTCTTGGTGGATCACCCATCTCATGGAAATCAAAGAAACAGATCTTTGTTTCATTATCATTTCGCTCCATGAGAAGAGTGGTTGCAGAACTGACATGGCTGGATCAATGTCTATTTCGAAAATACAAATGATTTGGAACAAAATACATTTAGTTTAGGTTTATTTTTCTCAGCAAATACTTGTATAATCATCAGAAAATTTCCCAAGTTTCTCATCTTTTATTTTAGTAGTCTAATTTAATTTTCTGCTCAGTTTTCTTTAATTTTTCTAGCCCAGAAACCTATCAACCATTCATTTTGACCAGCCTCATCACCCCTCCCTGCCATCCATCAGTGGCATCACAACTCTATATTTGGCGTCTCATTTAGAGATCGATACGAGCTATACATTTTAATACAATCTCTGGTGTAACCAATGATGAACCTACTTAAGGGCTAATGGGGTTGTTTTTTCTATTAATTACTCATTTGATGTCCGATATGAGATATTAAACATTTAAACCTAAAAAAGCTTCCATTTAGCAAAACAAATCAATTGTGTCATAAGATGTCATCATCATGTCTTACTTGTTAAGCAGTATATTTACAGATGTACACTATACTAATATTACTAAACATTTTCTGAAAAGTCATATAATAAAGTCTGAAAATTGTGTTGCCATTCATAGGAATAAAATAAAGAGAGCATACTTTAAGCAAAATACATAATAAGATTTTCTAAATTGGGATATTGGAAGTGAAAACTAGATAAGTACGTACTTTTGTGATTCAGTTACTTTTCATATCAATTGCCTCACCATACATCACAAGATTCAAAAAATAAAAACAAAATATAAGGAACTTTTTTGTTTTTTTTTTCATAAAAATTCTGATTCCAATATTAGTAACTTTGTTTTGACTGAGAATGATCAGTAAATTATCTAAGAGATCTTAGGTAGCCTTGGGAGTAACAAAACTGGAGGACTCAAAGATGATGACACAATTTTCATGAAAATAGAAATAAGTAGAGAATACAGCTGAAAAATCAATTGATCAGCTTTGCCATTTCAAGTGTTTTAACTTTTATACAATAATAATAAGAAATTAATTTTTTAACTAGTTGATCAATTAAAAGATAAGTATAGATAACGTCCATAATAATGTAATTAGCAACTTTTAAAAAAAATAAGCAACAACTTGCATATTAAAATATATTGATAGTATATAAAAGTTTATATCGTTATTGTTGATACAATTTGTTAATCAGTCTTATATAACATAAATCCTTCTCTCATATATGATATACCTTTAACACACCGTGAAACCTAAGTGTAAATAGTACCAAAAAAAATCTTTACATACTGCTAGTGTATATTAGTAGTTTTTTTTTTTTTTTTTTTACGTATCAGTGGATATAACTTAAATCTTCCCTCATATGCCTTCAACACTCGGTGAAACGAAAGTATTAATACAGTAGTAGTGGAGTACTAATTTTGGGAGGAGGATCGCAAGTTCCTTCTTTTTCCTATTGATTAATTTTGTTTGTTTTGGGAGTATAAGAGTAAGAGAATTAAGAGATAAAGTGGTATGAAATTGCTTCATAATTATTATTTTTAAAACCCTTTTATACAACTGAATACTGGACAAAAAAAAGTGATCTTTCCCCATGAATCGACTAGTGGTATGCTGATCGTTAACCTACCACAAATCTCCACTTATATTTGTGTTTGGGGCTCGTAATCTGATCAAGCTCGTACATGCGAAGTTTAAATGGTTCTCTTTAAAATTTCTTATTTAATTGGGCATAATACAAGGAATAAATTATAAATGCTAGTACTTCAAAATTCAAATGAAGTAACATAAGTAGTCTTCAAAAAACTCAAGTCTAATATGTTCAAATAGCTTATTCAAATGCTGCATAAATTCTTCAGATGAAGTCTCAGATTTTATGCATTATTTGAGAAATAAACTCTTAATGTTTCTTACCTGTTTAATAATACAAGTTTTCTGCATTACTACAAAATGCATAAAATTAAGGACTTATATTGTATGAAAATGGGTTATTTAACATCGTGATAGTGATAATATAGCATCATATACATTGTGCTAAGCTTCTAATATAGAGGGTAAAGATCCAAAGGGAGTTGTGGGGGTTTCGGTGGGGTGGGGTGGGGGAGGGGTTGGTGGGTAGGGGTATCATTCAAAGATTATGTAAATCCCAAGATGTAATTTTGAGAAAAAAATGCTTATTTTAAGATAAAGATGATCTATTTAATCTAATTATATTTCGTTCCACACATTAATGGCAGACAAGACAAGACAAGTACGAATTGAGTTAAATAGTATTTCTCATCATGAATGCATAAATAGTTTGCCCAAATTTTCCTTTTTGGTGATAGATTGTCCTTCAACAATGATGATTTCAATTTACTTGTAAGAAATTAAGGTCCTTTATGTCGAACATATTTGCAATTATGCTACACATAGTGTTAATGCTTTGATATCCTTCAAGAACCACAATGTAACATTTGTAGAATAGTGTCTACATTCCATGTACATAATCTCCAAATTCTCAAGTACAAAATTTATGGAATAGAAAATGTTATAAAATTCACTTAAATGTCTTTTTATTAGCTGTTATTTTATTATTCACGTAAGTGACAGACAAGACAAGTATAGTAAAATCACTTAGCTTGTGGAATATAATCACATCATCCTTATCATGAATGTAAAATTAAATTAGAAGATCTTCATTACTAAAAAAGTTTTCTTTGACAAGAAATTAAATCATTGCTACAATATCCTATAATGCATGTAATCTGTATTGTATATATTGCTGTAGAAGTCTTAGAAGAAAACAACCTAAATTTACATGGTATTATAATATAAACTTCAACCAAAGAGATAATGTTTCACACCTTTTTGACATTTCTCCTTATTAATATGAAATCATAATAAGGGATGCCACCCCTTATGGGAACGGGGAACAAGATGAGAACCTTGGGGTTGACTAAGGTTCAAGTCATGTACTCGGCTTTTGTGTATAGTGTTCTCAGGAGGTTTGGTTCTATGTCCTCTCTTTTTTTTAAATTATTTCTTTATGTTATATAATGAGGTAGGGATCAAGGCCAAACCCCCACCACCACGGGAGGTGAAAGACTCATATAGCTGCCATTGATGAATCAAATTATTCGAAAAAAGTGATATGCCTGGATGAATGGTGCCATAAGAAAAATAAAATCATTATCCTAAAAATGGCAGTACTTAGGATCTGTTTGGTATGACGAAAAATATTTTCAGAAAAAACCTTGTCACTTAGCAGAGAAAAACATAAGCAGAAAAAATCGTCCATTAATATTTTCCCTTCATACCAAACACACCCTTAGTCTCCAACTGCTTCACCCCCCCCCCCCCTCCCAAAACCTCAACTCACCCTCCACCTCCAAATTAAGAAAGAACAATTCAATAGATTTAATGATGTCAAGATATAAATTAACAAGCCATTCAAGAATTAACCACATTGTTATGCAAAGATAAGCAAAAACATCAAAACAATGAGCAAATTGAAGAGAGAAAAAAATATGAAGAGAACCACATCAAACCAATGCTTTGAATACAAAAATATAAAAACAACATCTGATAAAATAGTAAAAATTAGGTACCCAAATTTATCACCTCCTAGCTAGGACCAGTTAACTTCAATCAATATATGTTCCACAAAACACAGTTAGCAACCTCAGCAAATTGTCAACCAATCTTGATTTTTTTTAGCCACTTTTGATCTCTTGAGCTGAAATTTTAAAAAAATAACTTACAAACTTTCTTGTAGCACTTGTGACTCATCATCAGTTATTGCCACCACCACCTTTGCTTAATTTCAATTCATAATTCTCCCATAAGTTTTGATGATCAGCATCACCCATTAAGTACCTAAAACTTGATGATCCATCAGCTTCATAATATTGATTGTTGATTTGGACATTATTATTGTAACATGAACTTGTAGAATTCTCTTTTCTTTTCTTGTTGCACTCCATAAGGTAACTATTGATGCTACCCCATTTGTTCTTGCACATAGTAGCACTTTTCTCATACCCTAAAATGGCCATTTTTGCACCTATTTCTTCCCATAACACATGATCATCATCTCTTGATGAGATCCCAATTTGTTGAAATCTTAATTCCATGCTAGTTCTAAGTTGTATTAACCTTGTAATTTCACTTTCAGGCCAATGCTGGTCAACATCATCTTTCAGATTGTCTGTCACATCTTCGTTTCTATTGTCACTCGGATTGTTCTGATCATTCAAACCTCGACATTCAACTATTTCTTCACCATGATGAACCGGATTAGTACTAGTACATTTCAAATCTTTGCCACTCAACTTGTGCACAGCCTCCATTAAAGCAGCATCTCGTGCTTCTATCCAGGCTCTCTCATTAGCCCAAAATTTTTGCTCCCTTTCCATACGAATCGTCTCTTGATTCCTCCATTCTTCTTCTCTTAATATCCTTTCTTGTTCTTTATGCTCAATCATCTTCATCATTTTCTCTAACCATGCTTCTTGTTTCTCCATTAACTTCCTCATTTGTCCATCAATGAAGTCTTTTATCTTCGTCTTTAAGCTCCTCTTCCCCCTTCTCTTCTTGCTCATCTTGTCTTGATCACTATCATCATCAGAAGTTGTGTTGAATCCAGACGAATTAGAGAGACTCAGGCTATCAGACAACTTAGGAGCTTGGTGATGAAAACTATGAGGATCTTGATTGTTGTTGTTTACGGCGGGATTATAAGGAAAATGACTTCCGAGGTGATGTGTTTCTGAAGCTGAGGCTGAAATATTATTGCTTGTTTCACCATATAAAGCTTCGAGTTGTCGAAAAAAACGATAGTGTTTACCATCTTGTCTTCCAGCTTTGCCTTCTTTAGTCTTCTTGTAGTACTTGTACAAGTTCTCAAATTTCTCTCTGCACTTCTTTCCAGTCCTTTGGTATCCATGTTCCTCAGACATAATCCTACAATATATAGAAAATTAATGGAAAGATATTAGTAACTAATGTGATTATTTTAGTAGTAATAAGCTCATTAATAAATGTTAAACGGTTTAAATGGAGCAACATGATCAAAGCTATAATCTTCCGCAGAGGGATCAATTTTTCAGCAAAACAAGATAAAATTTTACATCAATCGACTTATGCCATCATACATACAATATTTTTGGATAGGTCGAACTCTTGGTAATGGCTTAATCTATAGATAAGAAGCCATATAAAGGGAAATTACTACATTAGGTTTGGAGAGATAATGGAATATGTTATATAATAGAGGAAACATATGCAAGTTTTATAAGTAACAAATTACTACAAATTATGGATCTATAACTTAATTCTGGATCTATTTTTGGAAAGAAAATAAGTTTCTTGATTTTTTTTAAAAATCTCGAATTGCATTCCCATGAACGGAATGGTGACTAATTTACGATTTTTTTCAAGGAACGTAATAACCGTAAATCAGAAAACTCAATTTTTTAACCGGCTGCTATGTATTATTCAACAAATTACAGATAGATTGAAAGGCTTTTTCAGCTTCTTGACATAACCCTAATTTTAAATCCCCAAATGATTGAAAGTGTCACGTGATATTGATGTTTGCTAAGGATAGAGACTACCCTCTATGTCCTTTCTTCATCAAGATTGTTTATATAGCTATCTTTTTTATAAACAGAAACAAGCAAATAGGAGTTTTCTATATCTAAAAAGAAGTGAAAAAGCCTATGATTCAGAAAGTGATGTAATAGTAAAGATGAAAATAACACCTGAACTTCAATGTAGTGTCATTTTCTGACACAAATTTGCCAACCTATTCACTTTGTGGGTGTTTGATTAAAAGTGCTGCTTTTTTTCCAGAAAACTCATTGTTACTTTCCACACCGTACAAGTATGTATGTATTTCCCAAAATTACAATTATTGTAGGGAATTCTTCAACAAGGGAGATTATTGATTAAGGGTGCTGCTTAATTATCCAGAAAACTCATATTTCTTGCACAATGTACAATAATATGTTTTTTTTCAAAAGCTCCTTAAGAAACAAAATGAAAAAAAAACAGAAAAGAAATACAAAATGACAAATTTGTAGGAAATTCTTTACAAGAACATAACAAGAAGATTTTGGTAATTTGTACGTAAAAGAAAATTTTAGTAGGATTGAACAATAGCAAATGAACCCAATAAAAAAAGAAAATTTTAGTAGGATTGAACAATAGTAAATGAACCCAATAAAAAAGAAAATTTTAGTAGGATTGAATAATAGTGAATAAAAAAGAACTTTTTTTAACATAAGAAGAAGATTTTAGAAAGATCCCTTGACGAGAACTAAAATAGGTGTAGTTTTTAAGCACCCGTTTGAATTTGTACGTAAAAGATAAAATTAGTAGGATTAAACAAGTGAATGAATCCCAACAAAAAATTATAAAAAAAAATAAACAAGAACATATGACGAATTAATAAGACTTTGGGAGGATCCCTTCACGATAACTAAACTAAGGAGTAGTTTTTAGGCACCCCTTTGAATTTGTGTGTAAAACAAATATAAGAACATATGAAAAAGATCTCCCTTAAATGAGAATTTTAGTAGGATTTCACAAATGAATGAACCCAAAAGAAAAAGGAAAAATATAAGAAATCAAGAATATGAGAGAATTTCCCTTAAAAGAAATTTTTAGTAGGATTGCACAAGTGAATGAACACACACATACAAGAGAAAACGAAAACATAAAAAAATAGAATGGTGAATTAGGTTTTGCATATATATATATATATATATATACACACTGTTATATTTTTTTGTGTACCTTGAAACTTCATCCCATAAGGGACCTTTTTGATTAGCTTCTTTGAACTTAGAATCCAATCTTGATCTGATTTCAAGTAGTGTAAGTGTTTCTTGTCTGGGCCACCGCCCGCTTCCATCTCCGCCACCAACACCACCACCAGCCTCCATTTGATCTATCCCGCTAAACCCGGCACTCGTAGTAGCTGCACCAGCAGCTGCTACAGGACTTGAATCTGTAAGAAACTCGTGTTGTTGGTGATGAGTAGTAAGCCCGTGAGACGGAACTTGGGCCATACCCATCACCATCTCATATTGGTGGTGGCCCGGCCCGAGATTTCGTTGCTGGTGAGCAGTAATAGATAGCAACTCAGGTGGTACTGGCTGGATGGAACCGAAAAGTGGCCTTCCTCCGTTCATGTACTGTCTTAGATCTGCCATTCCATACTGATCATCCATTTCAACAAAGCCAACAGGAACACGAGTGAATTTAGCGTGTATATATATTACGAGCTCATCTGAAATCTAGTAATTTTGGTTCAAACCCTTTATATATAATTTAAAAAGTATTTTTGACATTGATGGGAGGAGGAGGAGGTGAAAGAAGCGGTGGACTCGGATCGTGTCCTTTAGAGAGAAAAGCTTTGAATTTTAGTATGAAAAAGGAGTTCTGCAAAAAAATGGACCCATTTTGCAGTTGTAAAGCTTGTTCACTCTTTATATGTGTACTGCTTGCTTAAAAAAAATGTGTACTGCTTATATATATTATGTAAAGACATAGTATTCCATTTCATTGATCTACGGAGAAATAGTGAAGGGTGTTTTGGGGCAAAAATTATCGAAGTGAAGGACGGAAGGATAAGAGTGGAAAGGTCACGAGAACAAATAAAGTTCACTTTTAGTAATCTGAAAACTATAATAGTTATTGATTATAGAATGTCAAACTATATTAATGGAGTAAAAGTTTTTTGCACTTATTTATACTATGAATGATATATAAGTTTCTTGTTTGGTTTCCCGCTCGGGTATTTCAGTATCTTTTTTAGGGGTGTGGTTAGTTCAAATTCGCGCCACATAAGACTATTATTGGGGGAAGCGCTCACGGGAGATTGGTTTTTTGCATTTTCAGGCTGTGGCGGACAGGGGCAGAGCTACCACTTCGGTTACGGGTTCGATCGATCACAATAGACTTTGTTCAAGCTCTGTATTTGTGTATTAATTATTTATTAATAAATTATTAATTAAAAACCCAGAAGCTTAAAAGGACTAAAATCCTGAAATTAACTGCACCTTTGGTGGTGGAAACATAATTTTCATTAAGAAAATTCAAAATATAAAAAAGTAATCACATGGAAAAGTCAAGCTATTTTGATGGTGGATCCAGAATTTTTATTTTTTTCGAACACCACAGTTTAACTTAAAAGCTATTTTAGCCAAAAAGAATTTAAAAGTAAGTTCATCCAAACACCCTCTAAATACATACTAAATCTTATGATGATTTTATAAGTGTCTTCTTCTACGTAAAATGCAGTAGTTTGCTTTTTAGCAGTAGGGTTGATTAGGTTACAACCGTGTTTTGGATTCTAAAATGGGAGCCTTGGAGTAACTGGTAAAGCTGCTGTCATGTGATCAGGAAGTCATGAGTTCAAGACATGGAAACAAACTCTTGCAGAAATGTGAGGTAGGACTGCGTACAATAGACCCCTGTGATCCGATCATTTCTCGAACCCCACACATATCAAAAGCTTAGTGCACAGGGCTGATTTTTTTTTAGTGTTTTGGATTCTGCTTTTTTGACCTTTTACTACTCAAACTTCAACAGTCACTCTGTAGAAGAATTAATATACTGACTCTCACTTGTAATACGTAGCACTGCAGTACGTACAGGTCCAGCATGCATTATAATTCTTCATAATAACTAATACGTAACACTGCAGTACGTACAGGTCCAGCATGCATTATAATTCTTCATAATAATACTGTAAATCATTAAGTACTCTTTACTTATTATTGTCTTTTAATTTTATTCCAAGCTAGTATTATTTTTTCCACCCAAGTTACTATCTACTAGTTACATTCTTTTTGTTCTCCTAACAGTAACTGTTTTCAGATAGAGTTGTGGGATTAATTATGCAAACAAAATCCTTCTAATTAATGTACCTTCTTTTTTTTTGGTTTTTGTGATTTTTCATCTGGTGTCCGTTATGTGCATTGGAGTTCGGTTAAATTCGGGTTGAGCAGGTCCATTTTTGAGGGCGGCGCTCCCAATAATTTTTTTTTCATTTTCAAGATTTCGAAACCGAGACCTCTGATTCAGGGTGAAATGATCTCAACCATCCCACCACAACCCGTGTTGGTAAATTATATTACCCTTTTCATATATAAGTCCGTGAGGTCAGTTTTCACCAAGTATTTAAGAAGATTAATTTTATCATCATTTACTTTTCTGGACTAACGATATAAACAATATTTTCACAATATGATAATTTAAAAGATAATTGCAAATAATTTAAATTTAATATTATTAATTAGAAATAAAAAAGGAATAATAAATAATTTTCTAATATGAATAAACTTACGGTCTGGAATAAAAAGATCATTACATTACCGGTGTTATTAACGTAGTACAATCCCTGTACAATTCCTACATCATAATTAGAATATATCCCATATATTGTGTAAATATTTAGTGATGTATAATTATGGTAAACCTAGGATTCTTAATGTATTAGGGTTCCACATTGTACACTATATATATTTGTATTAATGAGAAACGCTCCTCAAGGGAGATCAATACAATCTTACATGGTATCAAGAGCCAAAATTTTATTCCTACCCTAAATCAGCTGCCCTTCCCCTTCTTTTTTTCCGGCGCCAAATCGGCCATATACCATTGGTATACCGCCGATATACACTGATATACACCTCGTACACAACAACCTAGACCTCCACGGCCTAGTATACCTCTAATATATCACCAATATACGACTAATTCTGCCTCTCATCCACGCCGGACACGCCACGAACACTCCCACCGCCCTCCCCAAATATTTTTTTTCTGGCAGAACCTACGGCGGACACCACTCTTGGTGGATTTTCTGGCAGCAGTGGGCACATACAGGGGGCCTGGGCCTTTAGCAGCTCCTCAGAGCCTGCAGCCCACATGTCACATTAGCTGTCTTATCGGCCCAGCAACCTGGGCACAACACCGTTGGGCCTCAACCATCAGGCCCTAACAGTCTGGACGCACTAACAACATGCCACAGCCTTCCGACCCACTATCCTGGAGCCCAACAGTCTGCTTCAGGACTCCCCCAATCCAGTTTGGGACAGGCTTTCGGCACGTTGACTCCTAGGAATCCCAATAATGCGTGGTATATGGATACAGACATCACGTCTCACCTCACCAACAATTCTAGTAATCTTCCTCAACTGCGTAATTTAAATACTCCACAATCCATTCTGGTTGAAAACGGTCACCGCATTCCAATTCAAAGTTTTGGCCACACTCTAACCCTACCATTGCATCCCCACTTCTCCCTAAATAACGTTCTCTATGCCCCACACATTATTAAGAACCTAATTTCCGTTAGAAAATTTGCTATAGATAATTTTGTCTCAATTAATTTTGATCCGTTTGGGTTTTCTGTAATGGACCTACGTATTGGGAAACTCCTTACACGATGCAACAGTGAAGGGGACCTCTATCCTTTTCTATTCGCGTCTGCTGCCAGTGTCACCCCTCCCACATCTCTAACTGACCAAGTCACCCCCCACAGCCTTAGCAACAATATCTCCGTCTACTTGACACAATAGACTTGGACATCTCGGAGCCCCTATTTTTTATTTTATTCAGAATAATTATATAATTCATTGTTCTAGTGGGAAAACCTGCCCAACAATGTTTGTCTTGACTTCTAGGCAAACACGTTTGACTTTCTTTTCAGTCTTCTTAAAGTGTTACGTTTTCTCCATTTGATATTGTTCATGCAGATTTATGGACATCTCCTGTTATTAGTTCACTGGGCCATAAATTTTATCTTGTGTTGTTAGATGACTTTTCTTACTTTATATGAATTTACCCTCTAAAGTTCAAGTATGAAGTCTTTACAAGTTTCTTGAGTTTCATAGATTTATCAAAACACAATTTGAAAAATCCATCAAATCATTCCAATGTGATAACGGCCGTGAGTTTAATAATTCCGCGTTTCATAATTTTTGCACCAATAATGGCATGGTCTTCCGTTTCTCCTGTCCCCACACCTCACCCCAAAATCATTTCAAAATCCATCAGGAGCATAACAATCAACATCAACATTTCAGATGGTCATGATTGCTCATAAATAATTCAAGGATATCAATCCATTCATGAAGTGGGAGCAGTTTTACAACGGTTAAGAGTCCCACATCGGATATGGAATGGGAACATGCTCCTTATATGGACTTGGACAGTCCTCACCCTACAAGCTAGTTTTTTGGTTAAGTTAGGCCCAAGATTCATTCTTTACAACAACATTACAGAGAAAGCTAGGGAGAATATCATCTCAATCTCTGTACAAGCTTAATACTGACGGATGTACTGAAGGAAACCCAGGACCAAGTGGAGGAGGAGGTATACTTAGAGATGAACATGAATACATGAAAATTGCTTTTGGAGAAGCATTTTGGATTAGCACCAACAATTTGGCAGAAGCACTAGAAACATGTCTTCAATGGTGCATCAACAGTGGCATAAAAAAACTTAAAAGTAGAGGTTGATTCAAAACTTCTGGTGGAGTGAATTCTAGATAATATTGATACACCATTGAACATCTTAAACAAAATACACAACGTCAAAGATCTCCTTCTTCAATTGGATAATTGGAGCATTCAACACTGTTTTAGAAAAAGAAAATAAGGTTGCGGATTGTCTAGCAAACTGGAAACTTCAATGCAATAACATCACTTGGATCAATCAACGGTTAAGAGTCCCACATCATCGGATATGGAATGAGAATATGGACTTGGACAATCCTCACCCTACAAGCTAACTTTTGGAGTTGAGTTAGGCCCAAGATTCATTCTTTACATGGTATCAGAGTCAGACTCATTCCAATTCTTTGTTCACCGATGTTGGCCCCCCAAAGTATATTATCCACGCTCCAGTTAACAAGGTCTGGGCGTGCGGGGAGTGTTAAGAGTCTCACATCGAATATGGAATGGAAACATGAACTACTTATATGAAGTTGGACAATCTTCACCCTATGAGCTAGCTTTTGGGTTGGGTTAAGCCAAAAATCCATTCTTTACATCAACATCAATGTTTGACAAGGAAAGCCAGAGGAGAGGTGAACTTGAATAGAATGGGAGTTCCCTCTTTCAGGATGATTACTAAAAAAAACTCTTACTCCATGGACATAGACATGTATAGAATTTACTCTTTTGATGTTCCTTGAGGAATAGTGTATAGGGAGGCTTAGTTCCTCAATATAATTTTTTGTGAGCTGATAAGAAATTCTACTTTCTCATAAATTGGGCCATTGGGGGCTGTCCCAATCTTAGTAGGTATTGGAGGTCTTCCTCCTTTTGTGTAAATTTTGATGGCAATAAAAGGCATCCACTCTCATTAGAGTGGGATGCTTGATTAAAAAAAAGGATGTAGATATTAATCTTGATAAAACCGGCGGATCTCTAGTAGGAAAATAAAATTGAAAATTATTTGAATTAACAGAATAGTGTTGAATCGTTAGCTTGACAACTTTTAAATAAAAAGGAGGGCAACCAACACTGTTAGCTTAATAATGAAAAGGATGTTGAGATTTGACCAATGGTGTGTAGTACTGTCCTTTCTTTCTTTTCTGTTTCTTTTGAGACGCTGTTAATATCTTGTTATATACTCCTATAAATTAGATGAAAAATACACCAATTAAAGAAAATCCTTCAATATATTTGGTCTAGTTGCTAGGTATCAAGATTGCATTAATTTGTATTGTCTATATATAGTACTCCTCATTTTCGGGTTTATGGATTGGATTCAGTCAGTCTCACGACATAATCAGAGTGAGGCTTTGGTTACCGGCAAACGCTTCTCCAAAGGCGACCCTCTCCTCGTTTAGGTCTTCCTATTGGGATAGCAGCCTTCGGGCTTTGCCTGCCCTTTCTAATCCAAAATTCTGGCTCGGCCCTGGAAAACGCTGGCAACAACTGAAAGGAAGGGGTCCATGTAGCTACTGTGTCTGCCCCCTTCTTAGTCAATGGGGCACAACAGGTTCAACATATACTATAAAAGAGAGAATCCACTTCAGATAACCACATCTCTGCTAGGCAGTGTGTGGAATGGCCGAGAGCGGACCTTTTTGGATATATAATCCAAATTGAGAGTAGAGTTACAGGAAAAGCCGTCTGATGGAAAACGACTTAATTAACAATTGGGATAATATTTGGTCTAGTTGACTCTTTCTTGGAGTTGTATTTCTATACCAGCCACACATTCCTTTTTGTTCCCTTCACGCACTAACAATATAATGAACTTTAAGTTAGAATTTTAAGATTTGAATAATGAAAATATACGGGGAGTGTTTGATCGGATTAATTATATCATGTAGAAAAAGGGCTCAAGTCTATCAGTTTGTTAGAATGTCTAATTATAGGTTTGAGGGACATCTCACCCTACTTATAACTCATTCGTTGCGATTCGAATCTACACTTAGTTTCGTCCAAGTTTCTACACTATCAATGAAACTTAATCTATTGTAGTTATGATCAGTGGCAGAGTAGGATTTTCATTAAGGTAATATGAGGTATGAATAAGTAAATACATGAAGAGGCCAATGAGATTAATTAACACTACTATTTATATATAAAAATAATTTTGATCATGTATATACAATGTAATCTTTCACCGAAAGAGATTTAAATGAACCTCTTGTGTCCCTAACCAAGCCCCGATTATAATGATATTGGTTCGAATTACCATATAATTGAAACATTAAGCCATATAGGTATTTTCTTCTTGAATGTGAAAACTATTTTGATCTATGACATGACTACTGAAATAGAAGGAAGAAGAATTTATATAATCTCTCTATGCTACTTTGGCTACATTTCTTTTACAATTACGTCATATTTTCTGTCCAATTTTCCCAATCATTTTACCTTCTTCTGCATCAAGTATAATTTCATCAAGCAACAAGTAATTCAAATTATTATTTCAAAAATATTGTTGCTTAATTTAGTCTATTATACATTTGATAACTCTATTTCTTTTTTCCTTTTTCAATTATGAGAGAAGAGAGGTTTTCCTGCTCCTGACTTTCTTCTCGAGAAGTAAAGAAATTGTAGTATATTACGGAAAAGGAAAATGATTAGAAGGGTCAATGAAATGATGAAACACATCTTAATGCAGACATACAGTAATCTGTTTTTTTGCCTTTGTCGTTCCTATTCATATTATTATGTCATGTCAAAAACTTTTATTCCATCAACTAATATGTTTTGAAAGACATTACATCAACTAATTGAAGTTTTTCTATTTATGGAATTATGTGTCCGAAACTAATATGTTTTGAAATTTTAAATTAAGATCTGAATATTAAATAATCAGAACGGTTTATTTTCTCAACATCTGAATGAATAAAACTTATTTTATTTATAAATTAATGAATATAAATTTAAACTAATCTTAAATATTTTAAGGAAATTATATGGTGTTCGTGATGGTGGTGGTGATTAAAGGTGGTGGTTGTTGGTATCTGTTAATGGTGATACACAATAATAATTACCATTGGTGGTTGATGGTGGTAATTCGTGGCGACGACTAATAATTAGGATGTATTGTAGTAATAGCTAACGACAGTGATGATTGATAGTATATGCATGGTCGTTGGCAACATATAGTAATGGTTGATGATGGTGATTCTAAGTAGTGATTGCACGTTGTTGTGGTAATGACAATTGGTGGCAGTAATTGTAAATTGTGTTTAGTAGTGAAGACAACTGACTATGCATGATAAGTGGCAACTATTCAATTAGTTTATGTATCGCAGCCGATTTGATCAGCTCTGCGATAATGAAATAACAATATTGCTCAACTAAATTTTTTAAGACAGTTGCTCTGACAGGGAAATCAATTCCCCCGTTACAATTTGATTTATTCCTGCAACAACACCTTTCTCTCTCCAATCAACGGATTCCGGGAACTTTTCGCCAATTTGATTAGTGTATCGCTCGCTTTTAAGGTTCTTCAACAACCTCGTATTTCTATCTAACCTACCATCCACGAACATGGCACGGTATTCCTCGTTATAGCCCAGTATCCTATGCCCACCTCCAGACTCACGTTATACTGGCCAACATCACCAGGCCAATTTCTCCACGGCCCAATAGCAGGCCTACGGTCCCATGACCCCTGCCGAACTGAGTCAGTCTTACAACACTACAAATCTCCAGCAGCCCGACGACACATGGTACATAGATACAGGTGCCACATCTCATCTCAATCGCGACTCTGGTAATCTCCCTCACCTATTTAATTTGAACAATCCTCAATCTATTTTGGTCGGCAATGGCAATTGCATTCCAATTCAAGGCTACGACACCACTCAAACACAACTACCTTACCCACCCTTTGCCCTAAAAATGTCCTATATGCTCCTAACATCATTAAAAACTTAATCTCTATTAGGAAATTTGCTAGTGACAATTATGTATCTATTGAGTTTGACCCTTTTGGGTTTTCTGTGAAAGACCTACGTACGGGGACAACTCTTACGAGATGTAATAGTGTGGGGGGCCTATATCATTTCTCATCCAATTCCACCGCAAGTGTCAATCCACCTACCTCCCTAGCTGCAATCTCTCCATCAACTTGGCACAATAGACTTGGACACCCAGGAGCACCAGTTTTTAACTTTCTTAGAAGTCACAATTTAATTCAATGTAATAAAGAGAAATTTACCTAAAATTGTTATTCTTGTCCTCTAGGAAAGCATGTTAGACTTCCGTTTACGTCATCTTTAAGTGTTACTTTTTCTCCTTTTGACATCATTCATGCGGAGTTATGGACATCTCCCATTACTAGCGAACTTGATCATAAATATTATTTGGTATTATTAGATGACTTCTCTCACTTTCTGTGGGTCTATCCTCTCAAATATAAGTCTCAAATTTACTCCACGTTTCTTAAATTTTGAACATATGTTAAAACTCAGTTTGAAAAGGCCATAAATCATTTCAATGTGACAATGGTCGTGATTTTAACAATTCCCCTTTCATAAATTTTGTGCGGATAATGGCATTGTGTTTCGATTCTCGTGCCCCATACCTCACCTCAAAATGGTAAAGATGAAAGAATATTCCACACCATTAACAATATGATCCGTACAATGCTCTTTCATGTCTCGCTTCCCCCTTCCTTTTGGGTATACGCGTTAAAAATGGTAGAATACCTTCTTAATATATTACCTACCCGTACCCTTCAAAATAAAACCCCTACCAAAATTCTATTCCATCGAATCCCTTCATATGATCACCTTCGGATTTTCGGTTGTCTATGCTACCTATATCTTGCCTCCACGGCCCCTCACAAATTAGCACCTCACACCTCTCCCTGAGTCTTCTTAGGTTTCCCATCGAACCATAAGGGGTACTTATGCTATGATTTGTCCACACATAAAATTCTAGTCTCTCGCCATGTCACATTCGAGGAAAAATATTTCCCATTTGCAAACGTCCAACAACTTCAAGTCACTGATTACGGCTTCCTTAATGACTCGGAAACTTCCCATCTCCTGCGAAACGCCATACATAGTGCTAATATTCTGGATGTCCCATCACGGTTCCCCCTGTCACATCACTGCCCCAAGTCCCGTTGAATACCCCTCCCCCCACACCTACTGCTCTAGGCACGGTCTCTCTGTATCCGTCGACCAGTCCTCTGCCTCATTGCCCCAACCCATCGCCTCTGTCGATCAGTCCCCTACCTTTCTGCCCCAATCTCCCGCCTCCGTTAACCAGTCCCCTACCTCACTACCCCAACCCCTCGCTGACATCCCAGCAGCACCCGTATTATGCCCCAAATTGCCCTACAACCCCCTCCAACCCCACTTCCTCATAATACCGTCACCCACTTGTCCCCACTTTCTGTCAGCCCAAACATCCCAATTCCAACCCTCCATATGGAAACTCGTGCTCAACATGGAATTTTCAAACCAAAATTCTACTTTAACCTATCCATTTAGACCATCTCACTTATACCTAAAAACCTAAAATTATCCAAGCTTGATCCAAATTGGAATGCGACCATGCATAAGGAATTTAATGCGCTCACTACACAACACACTTGAGATCTTATACCGAGACCAGAGGGGGTGAATGTGATTCATTGCATGTTTCCATATCGTCACAAATTCAGAGATAGTGGTGAGCTTGAACACCATAAGGCGAGACTTGTGGAAAATGGCACGGGGCAACATGAGGGAGTTGATTGTGGTGAAACCTTCAGTAAAGTGGTTAAACCAGCCATCATTCGCAATGTTTTGAGCATAGCTATGGGAAAGAACTGGTCGATTCACATGGTCATTTGAAAGAAACCGTATATATGTGTCAACCGCTTGGCTTTGTGCATCCAAAGGCTCTTCGGTATGTCTGTCTTCTTCGAAAGTCACTCTATGGCTTGAAACAAGCCCCCTAGGCTTGGTATGAGCGCTTTTCCACTTACATCATACATATCGGGTTCGTGTGCATCAAAAGTGATAATTCATTTTTTATTTTTCATCGAGGTAATGACACTGCATATCTTTTGCTCTATGTGGATGATATTGTTCTGACTGCCTCATCTGATGTGCTGAAACACGAGATCATTACCCTGCTCAAATTTGAATTTTCTATGACAGACTTGGGTAAGTTGAGTTATTTTTTGGGTATTTCAGTAACCAGATCAAAAATGCAATGTTCCTGTGTCAGCGTAAGTATGCCAGAGAAATTATTTACATAGCTAAATGGCAAACTGTAAGATCATGCCCACTCCAGTCAACTCAAAGTCGAAACTCAGTTCCGATGACAAGAATTTTGTGCTCGATCCTTCTCTTTATAGAAGTCTTGCTGGTGCACTTCAATATCTTACCTTCACTAGGCTCGATATTCCCTTAGTTGTTCAGCAGGTGTGTTTGTTCATGCATGCTCCCAGGGAGCCTCACTTTACTGCTATTAAGCGTATCATTCGATACATTAAGGGTACTCTTGACTACAGATTACATCTTTATCCATATGCACAATCCAGACTGATATCATATACGGACGCCGATTGGGGCGGTTGTCCGGACACATGTCGATCTACTTCCGGCTACTGTGTATTTTTGGGTGATAATCTCATCTCATGGTCTGCAAAATGGCAAGCCACACTTTTCCGTTCGAGTGCAGAAGCAGAATATAGAGGTGTTGCGAACGTTGTTGCGAACGTTGTTGCCAAAATTTGTTGGCTCAGAAACCTCCTTCTAGAGCTTCATTGTCCCTTATGTAAGGCATCTCTTGTCTATTGTGATAACATATCTGCTGTTTACTTGTCTCATAACCCGGTTCAGCATCAACGAACCAAACATATTGAGATGATTATTCATTTTGTTCGTGAGAAGGTTTCCATTGGCCATGTTCGGGTGTTACATGTTCTCTCTTCCTATCGGTACGCAGATATATTCACTAAGGGACTTTCTCGACAGTTGTTCCTTGACTTCAGATCCAGTCTCAGCGTCCGGTCTCCTCCCGCTCCGACTGAGGGGGTGTAATAGAGAGTATATTAATATTCTCCATATATTTTGTAATTATTATTCTATTGTAATTATGTAAAGTAGAGATCCTTCTCCAATTAGGTTTAAAAATGATTCTCCAATTAGGTTTAGAGATCATTCTCCAATTAAGTTTAGAGATCCCTTTTCAATTAGGTTTTATAATTGTAAACACTTATATATATTACATTAATGAGAAGCCTCCAACCAAGGAGAATTACACTATTTTACCGTGATCTTTGCAGAAATTCTTAAAATATAAAAGTGTCTTAACGGTATTATAATATTTTTTATTACTAGTTTTAGTCATTCCGGTCTATTTAGACGGATTAAGTGAAACGCATATAAATGAGGACTCATACTAGACATTTGTTTTGTCACCCAAATCACCATATTCACATATATGTTGAAGAAAGCAAAGTACATCATATGTAGCCGTACTAGACATACATTAAATTTAAGAATATACTCATCAAAAGAATTTCTTTTAAATGCATTACATTATGAAAAACACAGTTTCTAGTATTAGTTTGATTAATGTGGTACATGAATCAAAAGAATTTATATCATGGCAATATCATATATCAAAAGAATTTCCATATTTGGTTTGCTCATCATTAGTTATATGCTTCAATGATTACTAGAGGCAAAGCGAAGTATTTCCCGCATTTTTGCTTACGTTAATCATCTCATTATATGTTAGTTAAGATTTCTTTATTATTTTCTTGATGATAATGGTGTTCGAATTAATTTACACATAATCATTTAATCTAAAGTTTAAACTATGAAATAATTCACATTTTAGCAACTTATAAGTATACATGTTTTAACACGTCCTTACCTGTGGTTCTAATTCTTTTTTCATAAACTAATTAAAAAATTAAACCTTGAACATTTGCTTTTTTGGATATCATGTTGAGGATTTGAGGTGTATGATCATATTATCTTAAAGATTAAGCTTTTAGAGAATATATACACTATAAAAATGATAAAGTCCGACGAAAATTTGGAAAATTCATTTAAAATGTTTTTGACAAACCAAAATTCGATGGAACGTTATTAAAAGATTGGCGATTTTTTGCCTGCAGTACTTTAATTTCGCAATAAATTATGTCTCAAATATTAATCACTAGAGTCCACGTGAAAATCTGAGTGGTTAGTTTTACTCCACGTGAAAATCTAAGTACAACTTTGCAAATTTTAAGAGAGTTTCCTTAATTAAAAAGAAATGTTGGGAAAATCATCTCCAATATTATTCATGGCTTTCCAATGTTACCTGTAGACTGTAGTGGTCAAGCAAGATGACTTAATTAATTATTTTAATGTCCTGAAAATATGTGCCTCCTTCATAGCTATAGGTTCTGAAGGCTAATTTACCTTTTTAAATTATTTTGCTTTTGCAGGTGCTCACTATAACCAATTATTATTTGCATGAATTTAAACACGAAACAGTTATATTTGTCTTCAACATAATTGGATATTGTACAAATAAAACTAAAAAGAATTACATGCAGTACTAGCTAGAACAATTAAAGATGACCTATAGAATATTTAGACTTGTTTTTAATCTTATTTCATTCCAGACCAAGATATTTGATTAAGAAAAATTGTCTTATATGTCTAAATTAACGAGAACTAAATTGCTGAATTGAGTAATTAAAGGTAAGAGCTTTGATCTTATTTGTGTTAAGAAATATATAAAAATATATATAAATATTCAATATCAAACCAGTTATTAGCATTTGAGTTCATTGTCCTAAAATTCTGGATTCATAAAATTTAAATTCTAAATTTTACCTATGATTTAAACAATAAATTTAAATGCTTATTAGATAAGTAGGAGCATAGACATAGCGTGCGAGTTATGAGTTCATCCAAACATAATAACATCAGCTTCGATCTTGTAAATATGTAATTAAAACTTTATTAAGTACAAATAATAGATTTGAAATTTAATAAATCAAATGAATAGTAATCGATTTTTTTCATAAAGTTCAAATACTAAAATAAAGGCATATTTCTGCAAACACCTTTAATTGGTGGCTCTGAATCGATTCAATCATCAATAATTCTCTCAATATATATCAATGAATATGTGAATAGATACTTATTTGCAAATATCCTTCAAATGCATGTCAGGATGATATAAAAATTATTTACGGTAATAATAATGTATATTACTAAATTCATAATTTATTATGTATAATATATAGTTTCAACAACTGAAAAAGAATGCATGCTAGCTACTAGCTAGCTATCACCAAATTAAACTAAGGGTGTCCAGTCCCCCAAAAAAAATCGGGATTAGCAACTTCGGTGTAGGGGATCGAACTCGGGACGGGACCAGGGCTCGTCCCGCCCATCCCAATTCCGCCCATCCCGTCCCCGACTCGACCCGACCCGAACTGCCCCGTCATCTTTGCAGAAATAACAGTTGCACAATGATCCAATTTCAATTTTAGCCGTTGGCAACGGTTATAATGACCATTTTGTCCCCCCACCCCATAAACCCCTCTTACCCCCTTAATATTTATTTTTAACCCCTAAGTTGGTATATTTACACGTTAACCCTATTTCTCAACTATAAAAACCTCATTTTCCTCTTCATTTTTCTCACAAATCTTCATATCATCTCTCTCTCTCTCTCTCTCTCTCTCTCTCTCTCTCTCTCTCTACAAGTCTACATTGCCTACTAAATATTATATTTTGTTTGCTATTTTCTATCAAAGTTCAAAAATTGGGAGTGAAGTTGGCAATTAGCTTTATGACCTTCGTTCCTTCTTTAAATTATTATTGTTACTTAATTTTAATTATCGTACTTAATTCCATTATCTTCAATTAATTATTTGCATAATTATAATGGAACGAAGTAGATATTTTTCTGGTAGAGGTACTAGGGTAACAGGAGTAAGGATGCATCTTCTAGTAATTTTAATTACGATGATTTCACCCATATAGATTAAACCGATTTTTAATGTTAATATTAATCTATCATTAGATCATGAGGTATATTCTACATTTGAACCAGCCTTTAATTTAGAAAATGAATTAGAAGATAATTTAGATAACACACCCACTAGTGCACCTCCACCTCGGGCTTAGACTGAGCCTCAATCTGAAACTGTCGCCTCCTATTCCCCCTAGTATGAGTCGAGGCAAAAAACAACGAAAATTAAAATCAGTTGCATGGAATTTTTTTTAATGTTCATTTCCTTCATCTCCTGGTTTTATAGATTACATTAGAGAAACATATAATCCGCTTTTAACAGTTTTCCTAGATCAACTGTTAGAAGAGATGTTTTTAAATTTGCCATGAATATCAATAATATTTACGTTATGCATTATATAGTTTTAATGGCAAAGTAGCTATCACTTCTGATATAGGCCTTAGTACTAACGGTAATGATTATTTAATTATCACATGTCATTGGATATATTAGAATTGGTCTATGTAAAATCGTATATTAGCATATAGATATATTGATGAAAGGCACACTGGAGCTTTTATTTCAAGAAATATTCATGAAATTTGTTAATATTATGGAATTACTAATTAAATTTTGACTATTACATTAGATAATGCCTCTTCTTATGACTATCTTGTAAACATTTTAAAAACCCGATTTACTCCATCTTTTCCTGATTTTTTTCATGTTAGATGCGCATGTCATATTTATAACTTAGTTGTAAATGATGGCATAAAGCTTTTTAAAAACATCCTTGATTTACAATTTGCTATAAACATTATTTTTAAAGGTAATAAAATACAAAGACGCAAAGAGCATAACAAAACTTGTCATTATTTGTATGAGCAACTATTTGTTTGCTCACGAGTATAGAAGACCTATAACATTATTATTTTACGTACATAATCAAATCCAACATATATGCTTGTAGATGATGATTGAGATAAAATTTTGGAACTTATCACATTTTTAGAGAATTTTTTTCTAGCTACAAAGGAATTTTCTGGGATTTATTATCATACTATTTCATCTATGTTATTTTATATAGCTCTAATATTTTTGTTACGTAATGAATATATGCAAAAACCAACTTACAAGTCAGCTATTAAAAATGTTTATAAAATTTTAAAAAATATTTTTTCCTATTCCCACTATTTATTTTATTGGTGTTGTATTAAATCCTACTATTAAAGTAGACAGTTGTAAAACACTTGTTGAAACGATTTATGAAAGCTTAGAAATACTTCCAACAGACCCAACTGAAGAGCCAACTAACGAACCAACTAAAGAAAAAGTTATGTCTAGCATACACACTGAATGCATATATATATATATATATATATATATATATATTACCAAGATCAAAGTGCAAATAATCAACCGGCTTCTGCATAATCTTCTTCTACTTCACTGCAACCTAATAAAAGACATGTTATTTCTGCTTCTAGTATTCAAGGCCTTAGAAATAGAATGTATAGTGGTTCAAGTTTTTCACATATTATTGAGTTTGATGTTTATGTTTTGCAGTGTGTTATACCGTACGAATCAGTTGTCAATGTAGATAGACATGAAGACTTGCTGAAATACTGGAGGGAGAATGAGAAGACATTTCCGACACTATCAAAGATGGCCCGAAATGTGTTGAATATTCAAGCGTCATCAACAGCTTCTGAAAGCTCTTTTTCTGCTGGAAGGTTTCAAATAGGAGAACACAGACACTCATTGGCGGGAGACAACTTGGGGATTGCAGTTTTATTCAGAGAATGTATTAGAGCGGAGCGTAGAAGGTGTTGTCAACCAGAGATCAATGAAGAGGACGACTACAACTACAACAAAATCTTATCAGAGAGAGCAGAAAGCGACGTCAAACAATTTGACCAATAACTTCCAATTCCAACAAAAGATCCTCAAGAGATTGTGAGGAAATTAGAAAAAGTATGGTAGACTATGTAATTTTTTTAATGGCAATTTTACTATGTAATTTGCAACTTTTGAACTACGAAACAAAGTTGCAATTTTAAAATTATATTACAAAATAAATCCCCCCTACCCGACCCGTCCCCCTAAATCCCATCCCCTCTTCCGGCGGGATGTGGGACGGGACGAGACCTCTTCCCGTCCCGCCTATCCTGGCCCGCCAGTCCTGCAAAGACGCGGTCCCGACCCCCCACCTAGTCCCCCAAATTCCGTCCCGCCCAATGTCGCCCCGTCCCACCCCGACCCGGCCCACTAGCCACCACTAGATTAAACAAATAGTGGCTATACCCCATTAACATCACTCATCGGAAGAAACTTACTTAAATGTACCCTTCGACCAATTAATTTATCAAGTATTGACCGAAGTATATATAACAACATATTCAGTGAAATCCCACAACGTAGGGTCTGGGGAGGGTAGAGTGTACGCAGATCTTACCTCTACCTTGGTAGGTAGAGCATCTGTTTCCAAAAGACTCTCGGCTCAAGACAGAGCACAAGCAAAGCAAGAGAAACAATCAGAGCCGGTCAGATTTTTTTTAAAGCAATATGAAAATGCTGGTATCAAAGGCAAATAATCCATGATAGCACATTCCGAAAAAGTAAGCAGTAACTAGCGCATGTAAATAAGCTAAACAAAGTACACTAAAGGACACATAGTAGCAGAAATCAAACTACAAGAGACTATAAAGCAATACTGCGCCTATTAGTATGATAGGCTAAGCGGGCCTACAATAATAACACTACAACTATCAGTTTGCAAGCGTAAGTAAGACTACGCTCGACTACCTACTACCCTAATCTGTGTCCTCCACAACCCCATATCTAAGATCATGTCCTCGGTAACTGCATATGCGCCATATCTTGTCTAATCACCTCTCTCCAATACTTCTTCGACCTACCTCTACCCCTCATGAACTCGTCCATAGCCAACCTCTCACACCTCCGCACTGGGGCATTTGTGTCTCTCCTCTACACATGCCCAAACCATCTCAACCTCGCTTCCCGCATCTTATCCTCCACCGAGTCCACTTTCACTCTGTCTCGGATATCATCATTTCTAATCATATACCTCATTGTATGCCCGCACATCCATCTCAGCATCCTTATCTCCGCAACTTTCATCTTTTGGATGTGTGAAGTCTTAACTGACCGAAGTATATATTATTTAAATATTTTGATTGTATATATTATGTATAGGTATATATATTATATGTACATTTAATATAAAATATATATTATCTATACACGATATACATATTTTGTAACCTATATGACATAATGATATTCTGTAATTTTCCCAAATTATTAAGAGGATTGAGGAGGGGGATAGAGGGAGTAGTCAATAATTGTAAGATTTTGTGATATTATATTATATTATATTATATTATATTATATTATATTATATTATATTATATTATATTATATTATATTATATTATATTATATTATATTATATTATATTATATTATATTACTCCATCCGTTCCAAAAAGATTGGTATTTTTCGGTTTTCAAGAGTCAAACGAGTTGTTTTTTTATCATAATTTTTTCAAATATCTTTTAAATATTTTAAATTATTAATTATGGTGACTTATAGTTCTTTTTATGTAGTTTTCAAATATGTAAATTTTATTTCAAAAAATTTAAAAATTCTATGCTCTAATAGACTCTTGTGGTCCGTCCCTTCCCCGAACCCCGCGCATAGCGGGACTTAGTGCATCGTACTGTCCTTTTTTAAAGATTCTATGCTCTAACACAGTTAAAATTAGAAAGTTTGATTCTTAAAAAATGAAAAGTATAAATATTTTTGGGACTGAGAAAGTATATTATAACCACCATCACATAATTGTCAGTCTACGTGATACAAATAAAATAAAAATACTTTTCTGCTACTCTTTTATGATTTTATCTATAAATTGTACGTCAACTGATCTCTTGCTCTTAAACCTTTGGACCAAAGGGACTGCTACGTATACTACTTTCTGCTCCTCCTACTTTTTTCTTTTTCTTTTTTTAACTTCTGGGTTTTCTGCTCTTTTTAAGTATTTACATTTTATTTCTAATTCTATATTAATATCATATATAATCTGGCTATATTCCATGAACAATGGTAGTATGGCAAAAAAGGAAGTAAAAATTTAAAGTTTATAAGTTTTAAACTTTACACGTGATTCTTTTAGTTACCGTTAATATTGTAAGAAAATAATTTCTTGATTAATATTCTGCCAAAGTTACAATATATATACAATCATCCTACTCTTGAATCATGGAAGACTAATCTACTTTTACCTAAAATCTAAAATGCTAATTACAATTATCATAATTATAATATATTACACTATCAATTATAATAAATGTGGATGATAGTAATTATGGGAGAGATCCTCATAATTACTCTAACAGTCCCCCGCAGTCTTAGCTGGAGGTTCTCGGATGCTGAGACTGTCCCTGAAATCATCAAAAAGTATGTGTGGAAGACCTTTTGTGAAGATGTCAGCAACTGATAACGGGATGGTACATGGAGAACACGGACTTGACCACATGCAACTTTCTCTCAAACAAATAAGATATAAATTTCAATGTGTTTCATGCGTTGATGCTGAACAGGATTGTCAAATAAGTAGATCGCACTCACATTGTCACAGTAGACTACTGTTGCCCTTGTAATCGGACAATGGAGCTCCAGCAAAAGATTACGGAGCCAACATGATTCAGCAACAACATTGGCCACCCCTCGGTAATCTGTCTCGGCGCTTGATCGAGAAAGTGTGGACTGGCGTTTTGATGGCCATAACATGAGATTGTCACGTAAGAACACACAATAACCGAAAGTGGAACGACATGTGTCTGTGCAGCCACCCCAATCCGCATCTGTGTAGGCAGAAAGACTCGAGATGGAGGACTCATACAGATGAAGTTCAAAATGGAGCGTACCGTGAACATACCGCATAATCCTTTTGAGAGCCCCCATATGTTCTTCCTTCGGATCATGCATGTGTAAACAAACTTGTTGAACCGCATAGAAAATATCTGGTCTTGTAAAAGTCAGTTATTGTAAGGCCCCTACTAGACTCCGGTAATGGATAGGATCACTATATAGAGTTCTAGCATCATTACTCAATTTCGCCTTTGTATCCACTGGAGTATGTGAAGGTTTGCAGGACGACATCCCTGCTTTATCAATTATTTCTTCGGCATATTTCTTTTGATTGAGAAACAGACCACCTACATATTGAGAGACAATAATGCCAAGAAAATAATTCAACGGACCCAAGTCCTTCATTGTAAATTCTACTGCAAGAAGGGACATAATGGACTGGCAAAGCGAAATGGATGAAGCTGTGAGAATAATATCATCGACATACAAAAGGATATATGCCATGTCAGCGCCTTTCCGATAAATGAACAATGATTGATCATATTTGTTGTGAGAGAATCCCAATTTGGAAATAAATCATGCAAACCTGTTATACCATGCCCGATGAGCTTGTTTCAAACTATGTAAGGATTTCTTCAATAGGCAAACATGATCTGGACGGGTATAATCTCAAAAACCCAGCGGCTGATGTATGTATATTGTCTCCTGTAAGTTGTCAATGCATTTTTAACATCCAGCTGATGAATGGTCCAAGATTTGGAAAGTGCCAAGCTGAGAACAGTCCGGATAGTTGCTGGCTTAACTACCGGACTGAACGTTTCACCACAATCTACCCCAACCTATTGAGACTTGCCATCACTAACAAGACAAGCTTTGTATCTCGTAAAAGAACCATAAAAAATTTTCTTATGGCAAAAAACCCACATAGACCGAATGATGTTCACATTAGACGAACGTGGTACCAATTCCCACGTCTTATTTGTAATAAGAGCATTAAATTCGTCTAACATGTCAGCTTTTCAATTCGGGTTAGATAAGGCAGCTTTGGGATTTTTTGGTAGAGGTGATGGTTGAACAGAGGATAGTAGGTTAAAGTGGCGTTTTGGCCGAAAAATCCCGTGCATGGCATGGGTTTCAATGGTCCGAGGATTGTCCGATACTGGTTGGGCAGTTTGGTGCTCGGGTATGTTATTGGGCTGAGGGGAAGGATGTTGGCCCAAGTGACTAGGTGTTGCGGTTTGTGATTGGTTTGGGCTTGAGGATGTGTTTGTGGACTGCCCTCCTTGTGCTGGACCTCCAAGGACACAGGACTGGGCCATGACCAGCGGTAACAAGGTTGCGGTCCCCGGTCCAGTCCCATGTAGTGGTTGGGCCGAAAGGTGTTGGGCATTTTGTTGAGGTGGTTCCACATGTGTTTGGATATTAAGGTGGTGGTGTAAAATGAGATGTAATCCATTGTCCAAAAAATCATATGAAGGTGAGGATGCCACATAAGACTTAGCAAACGGTAATTGAGACTCATCAAAAATCACATGACGATAGACAATTATTTTCTCATTCGTCAAATCAAAATATTTATATCCCCTATGATTTTGTGGGTATCCCAAAAACACGTAAGGAGTTGAACAAGCCTGCAACTTATTAATGGAAGTAGATGGAAACAAAGGATAACACAAACAACCAAACACCTTTAAATGTGTAAAAGATGGGACACGACGATATAACAGTTGTGTAGGAGACACATTGGATAGTCGTTTACTAGGAATAATATTTAAAAGGTATCTATCAATTTGAAGTGCATGGTGCCAAAACTTTAGTGGTGTGGAAGAATGCACAAGAAGAGAGCGACTCATAATATTAATCATTCGAATTTTTCTTTCGGCTTTCTCATTTTGTGGTGGGGTATGTGGACACGAACGACGCAAAGACATACCATTTTGGTGACAGAAATCATTAAAATTGGCATTTATGAATTCCCCTCATTGTCACATTGAAAACATTTAATGCTTTTGCCAAATTGAGTTTTGATAAAAATGATAAATTATTTTAAAATGGTGTAGGTTTGTGATTTATGTCCTAATGGAAAAGACCACAAGAAATTCGAATAATCATCTAGAATTAGCATATAGTATTTATGACCTACAGAACTCAAAACTGGTGATGTCCACAAATCACAATATCAAATGACATAAAAGTATGGGTAGTAGAAGATGCAAAAGGAAGTTTAACATGTTTACCAAACACGCAAGATTGGCAAACAAAAGAGTCCAAAGGTTTTTACACAAAACCAAATTATTCTTTCTAAAATTATTTAAAACTTGTACTCCTGGGTATCCCAAGCGATTGTGCCATAGAGTAGGAGAAATGGCAGCAAAAGTTGAAGGTTTGTTCATGCTATTTTTGGAAACAGATGTGATGGGATACAAGTCCCCCGTGCTATTGCATCTCATAAGTGGCATCCCCGTCTGAAAATCCTTCACAGAAAAGCCAAAATGATCAAAATTTACAGAAATATTATTGCCAGTTGTAAAACGTCTAACATATATCAGGTTTTTAATTAGATTTGGTGCATGTAAGACGTTTTTCAAGTGTAATGGTAGGTGTGGAGAGGATAGTGTTACCTGACCAATACCACAAATTGGAATTTCATGTCCAATGCCGACAACAATAGTTTTATTATTGCTCATATTACAATAAGACGAGAGATTACATTGAGATGCCGTTTTGTGTGACGTAGCCCATGTGTCCATGTACCATGATTCATCGGGAATATTTAGATGCATGTTGTTCATGGCTTATTCAATGTCCGTGGGTGCATAACCAACTGAAGATGGTGCCTGAGCCGCAAACACATGTTGTTGACGAGATCCAAGAATACCGGGTTGGCAATTTGAAGAGTGAGGAGGCTGGGCCCACGAAGAGGTCGGATATGGGCATGGCGGGGCAGCCCACTGTGGGGCCCGAGCCCACGGTGGGTACTTCCCCCACTGACCGCCGCCACTGCCGCCGGCAGGCTGGCCACCGCCCCTCCCCCGTCCTTTTCCACCATTATATTTTCTTTTATTGTTACGGTTTGAACCCCATTTTTGTCCATTATTAGAACGATTATCATGGCCCCCTGAACCAAAATTTTGGGACTCCAAATCGGTGGAAGATGAGTTGGTGGAGACGAGAGCGGTTCCGACGGTGGTTGCTCCCGAAGATGTCTGCTTTGCTTTTCGTGTTTCTTCGAGAATTAACCTCAAACGGGCCTCGTAAAAGGGAGGCAATGGATTGCTTTGCTTAATGAACGTAGCAACACCATCATATTGTCCATTCAATCCCGCAATCAACTGAAGGACCAACCTTTTATTTGTCACGGGCGAACCAATGTTGGACAGTTGGTCCGCAAGTACCTTTAATTCTTGGCAATAGGCTAAGATGTTGGAAAAGTCATCCAATTTCACATTTGTAAATTGGTGTTCAAGATAAACGGCCCTAGAAATTTTGTTATCTTGAAAAATGTTTTGTAACCTTTCCAACGCCTGTTGAGCCGTAGAATTTGGTTCTAAGATGGTATGGAGAAGATCATTTGAAATTGTGCCATAAATCCATTGAAGGACTATAGCACCCAACCGAGACCATAATTTATTATCCACCGTAGTGGTATCCGACGGAGATTCGGACGGGATGATATGGTCAATCACCTCATAGGAACGACAATGAATTTTGAATAGTTCTGCCCAAGAGGTATACTGCCCTTTCTCCATTTCAAGAGTTATGGAGATAAAGTTCTTGACGTTATTAACGGCAAGAGTGGGATGGAATTTTTGTTTTTTGGCCATAGTTTCCTCAAGAAATCAAACGAGAGAATGAAAGAAGAAGTGTTTGATGTTTAGTGATGAGAAAACCCTCAGGGTTTCGGAGGAGAAGTAGCCGAACATGGGGTGGGGTGGTAATATCGGCTAGGGTTTTGTTTTTGGAACAAAGTGGTTTAGGGTTTTGGCCGAAAAAGTAAGAGAAAGAAGGGAGAAAAATCGTGTGAGAGTAGGAAAAAAAATTAGGGCAAAGAATCTTTGGCTCTTGATACCATGTACGGAAGTAATTCCTTGATTAATATTCTCTCAAAGGTACAATATATATACAACCATCCTACTCTTGAATAATGGAAGACTAATCTACTTTTTACCTAAAATATAAGATGCTAATCACAATTATCATAATTACAATATATTACAACTATCAATTATAATAAATGTGGATGATAGGTAATTATGGGAGAGATCCCCATAATTACTCTAACAAATATTATATAGTTTTAGTCAAAATGGTAGGAAAATGGCCAGATTTGAATTAATACCTTATTTAAATCATTACATGTAAAATGAAAAAAATTAAATTATTTATAAACATAAAATGATAACATTTTTAAAATAGATTAAAAAGAAAAACATAAAATGCACATAGGAAGTTTATTGACAAGTTATTTTTAAGTCAAATATCCGTTTAAGTCAGTCCTGTTTGTGTAATATTGGTGTCACAACTGAAGCTCATCATGATGCGTATTATTCATTTTGGCCCACCTGACCTCTCGCGAAATTTGTTCGTCGACTATGCTACCGTTGAGCCTAAATTCACACGAGTATGTAATTTTGTGCTTTATCTTACTCCGTTTACTTTATTTGTTACTTTTGAATTTTTTACGATCCTTAAGAAATAATGATTGATATATATATATGTTATCATAATATACCTATTAATTAATAAAAAATCTTAATAATTGAAACCAAATTTTCATAGATAATTATTAGAGTCAAGGTTCAACCATTAATTTTTTATAGATATTAGTAGCACTTTACAATTTATTCATCTCTTTAATGTAGATATGTGTGTCAATCCCAATACAAAGTATTGGTTAGCTTAAATTGACTTACAATTTCAAGAAGTCTTGGTAGTAAATAAATTAAGGGTAAAACAGGAAAAAAATTATCTTCTCTTGATATGCAAAAAGTGAAAATCTATTTTTGAAATAATTGACAAATAAAAGTGAACGGAGGAAGTATTTATTATATAGTGGGTCACTCCCCTCCCTTTCTTAGATGTGATTTGTCTAAATTAGTGTCAGTGATATTTACCTTTACTTCAAAATAAGAAAGATGTTAACACTCTTTATTCACTTTTACTTGTTCATTTTTTACTTTGCATGTCCACTAAAAATTAATAAACGAAGTCTATATTTTATCAGAATATCCATATTATATAGTCTTAATAGATTTGAAAATGAGTACTTAACTTAAGGGTAAAACAAGGAAATTTTTTATTTTTTTATTAATATGATAAAGTGTCATTTTTAGTATAGTGGACAAGTAAAAGTCGACAGAAGAGTATAACTCAATAGTGTAATTTCCCAAAAATTATTTGAGGCGGACAGAAGATTTTAACTTTACAAGTCTGAGTTAGTGATTTTACTACAATTTGTTTGATTATTATGTTTGAAATCGATTATTTATAGTTATTTAATGAAGTGTTAACACATACTTTATAGGATCCTGAGATATCATAAAGTTATTGCTTATCAATGAACCCATAACTTGCACTATACAAGTAAGTGCCCGTGGAAATCATAGGCGTTATAGCTTCACTTTCATCACTAAAAGCTGTGGTGGGATATTAAATATTCATTTATCCTTAAACGTTAGGCCTTGGAAATAAAGTCGCTTTGATAGGAATTCTTTGTATATCCCAAGAGTAAAACTTCTCGGTGTGAATTTAGATTAATTGGGTCTAAAATCGGGAAAGCGATATCAAATAAAAGAAAAAAGAATTGAAAAGGAAAAAAACTCCACCGGCCATTCCGCATCCAAACAAAATCAAAAGGTAAGATAAAGAGTAAAGACTATAGCAAGACAGTAAAAGTTTGTCCTACAAAATGTGAACAGAAAGGAAGAAGAAATGTCCAGTTTCTTACACACAAGAATCCAAATTAAACTGCCCATGTTTCCATGGCAATGGATTTACTATTAAAATTACAGCTTTCTCTATATCTCTTTTCAGTTCTACAGTAAGAGATTAAGAGGGCAAGTGGATAAAAGACAATAAAATCAAATAATAGTAGGCTTTTAAGAGAAAGTATTAAAGGTGATCGTGTCCCTAACTAGAGTTGGATTTCCAATTGTCTTCAGCTCAAATTAATAACCCATCTAATATTTTTAAATTTGTTCAACTTTATGTATATAAATATACTAGTTGATCAATACGAATACCGGTTTAATTTAAGTTTGCATTCATTATCATACAATATATACCTCTGTCTCAATTTATCGAGATAATTTAGACACACAAATATTTATGACTTGTTTTAGATCATAAAATAAAATTAAAAAAATCTTAAATTTCGTGTTTATTCAAACATCACTTAATTAAAATGAGACGGAGGAAATAGATGATGAATTTCTTTGGTGTATCTCCACCACTAGTACAAAATACATCATTAGGGACGGAGGAAGTAGATGATGAATTGTGTAAACTGATTAAGAGATGTATATATTGAAAATATATATGTCCTAGAGACAATCTATATTAGGGATATAATGTACTTGAAAACATTCGTATTATTAATAAGATTAATATTTATGGCATTTGCAATTATTTAATTATTGTTTGATTGTTTGCAATTATTCATATATGTGCATCCCTTGAGCTTACGTTGTCATTAATAGAGTGAGATATTAATGATAGAACGTAACTCTCAAAATAGTCTCGACTAAGATCATCGAAAATGGGATATCGATGATATGCTATAAGTCGACATGTGGTCTGCATCACATTCTTTGAGAATGTAGTATTTCTCACAGCCGCGAGTAATGGGTAGTTGTGATGGATACATGGATACTTTGGAGAAGTATTGGTATACCCTGCCGATAAACTATTTGTTATACATGTCTATAGTGTTATCGGCGTGCGGAAAGGCCCTTTGACTTGAGGTCAATACGCACCTTGTTGCAGAATGATGTACTTTGACCAAGTTCTAAGCTTAAACTCCTCCTGGACAAGATACGGCTTGTGTTGGGTGCATCATGATGTAAATCAAGGTGGTAGTTGAGCCAAGAATATGATTCATTGCTCGATTGAAAATTCAAGAGAGCACTCAAGTTCTCAATGTCATTAGGTTGACTAAAGTCACTAGCCAGTGCAAGAGACATATTTAGAATATGGTCTAGTTGTCAACTAATAAATGTGAGATAAAGTGATTAAGCCATTTGGATAGACACTTGGCAAATTCTAAACTTAATCGAGTGTGTCGCGAATGAAAAGAATTTATAGTTCCGCATAAAGGTTAAGTTTGTCGGATTCATGTAAACGTACTTCAAATATTGAGTTCGTCATACGACGCAGTCTAGGAGTTTCGTATGGACCTTAATTAGATTAATGTCGATATGTGAAGGCCTATAGGGTCACACTATATGCGATTGTTTATTCGATCTAAGAGTGTATTGAGAAAGTATTAAATATTCGATTTAGAATCGAGATATTTAATTTATAATAATTATGGAATAGTTCTATTTGATAGAAATTATTTAATTAAGTCGAATTGGATTTCGGATTTAATTAAATGTATTAGATATATTATATGGGTACTCGGACAAATACAGAGAAGCAATTGAGCCAGAAATTACTAGCCCAAAATCGGTACCTTGGTCGTCCACTTGGACGTGTGAAGTGGACCAGCTGGGTTGGTCCACTGAACATTAAAATGGGTCAGGTTTTCCTGTCTTAAATCTGCTTAGGTTTTATCCTGAACTCCTATATAAACAACACAAACCCCATAATTATGAAGTTAGTCGGTCAGACAAACAGAGGATTCAAGACTTAGAGCCTTGAGTTACTTTCTCTCTTCTAACAAAAGAATTTCTAGCGTTCTTCGTTAGATAAATATACTGGAGTTGGAACTTGCAATCGGAGAGACAACTCGCGTGGATACCATAGTTATGAATCCAGCTTACGAGAGCCCGTAAGTTTTCTTTTGTTGTGTTTTGAACACTTTAACATGATTATCGTATAGGCCATGTCAGAATCATTGTTGGGTAAGTAAAATTTTTAAAATTTCTGTTGTGCTTACGAACTCAACAAATCCCTACAGTGGTGTAGTATGAAGACCGGAATGGGATTAGAAAACTTGTTAGAGCTTGATTGAGTCCCCTTGGTTAAAATTTTGCTTTCGTCACTAATACAAATTACTGATGAATTCTTTTAGTGAAAATTTTGTTTCCATCATTGAAGTGAGTTGACCAATGATCATAATCAACTGTAATAAAAATAAGAAATACAAATCTGTTAGGCAAGCATGCAGGAGATAAGTGCAGCTAAGGGCCTATTGCTTCCCAAATTTTTACTGTCACCCATTATCAAAAAGAATTTTTAAGTATTTGACCCATAAAAAAGAATTAGACCCGCAGGCCTACACATTAACGGATGTGTTGAGAATATAATGAATTAAATAAATATATATTCTCTCTAACAGCTTAAACTTTTATATGAGATATCACACACTTCAATATTAGGGAATCCTTCTTTTGGGGGTAAAGTACTTCCTTCAAATGTGAATTCATTATCAAATGTGAAGACCTTAGATTAAATGAAGGACAATACTATTAGTTCGCCTATTTTCGACTGCCATAATCGTCAGGATGTAGTCGATAATCACTAAGAGAAAAATTATATTATAAAGGGGTGTTCGGTGCACAAAGGATCTCATTGCTAGAAAGTGCGGGGGTTTTCCCACGATATTGAGTGAGAAATTTATGTTATAAAATATGATTTTCTCAAACCAGTTCACTGGAAAAACACATGGTGGAAACAATTTTCCATTGAAACGCTTGAAATTTTAAAAAAAATTTCGTGTGAAAATATTACTATATTATTTCCACCTACATTCAGTAAGAATAGCCATTGAACATTTTTCAATTAAAAATTAGTGATATTTTAGTAGTGTCCCGTGTGAGTGTGATGCAGAAAACCTACCCTAATGTAAGCATTAGTCGTTGCTTCCACGGCTCGGGTCAGTAACCTATAAGTCACGGAGACAATTTTATTGTTGCTCCAAGACTCTCCTTCAGAAAAACTATATTATGTACATAAAAAATTATATTTTATATATAGGTAAAATAATATTTTTCGTATATATACTCCCATCTCAATTTATATGATACTCTTTTCTTTTTAGTCAATCTTAAAAAGTTTTTTTTATATTTAGTAACCATTCAACTTTAAATTTACATTTATACCCTTAATGAAATGATTTTTATGCACACAAATTTCTATGAATGTTTTAGTTCACAAATTTTTAATTTTTTTTATTTCTTAAATTTTATATCAAATCAAAGATCTTCCCATAAATAGGACGGAGAAAGTAATAAATAAAATCTTGAACAACTTTAATGAAAATTTTGATATCGACACTGATTTTTTAATTTTTCTTTTAAAGATAAGTGTCCTAGAGTGTTGTATATCATTTATGCAAGCATAATAAAGCCCCTCATATACAAACACAGATTGCATTGCAATCCAGCAAAAAGAGAATGTTAAACCTAGTTAGCTACACATTCTCCACTATACATTTTGTTCTATACATTCCAGCTCACAAAAAAAATAGCTTTGGCGTATTTCATTCTCATGCTAGGGAGTTGACTCTTGTTCAAAAAATAAGCTCCAAAAGCACCTCTAGGTCACTGTTGATGATGGTTGAACAGAGAGGGGTCTACCTGAATTGTTGCATAGTTTCAGCAAATTGGTTTCCCTCTCTGTAACAATGCTAGAAGGTGATCTCTGTTTGATCTCCAATTTCCAATGTGAGCCAATTTCCTCAATGATGTCCCTATCTCACATCAGAAATTGAATGGGAACACGGACCGGACTTGGACAATCCTCATCTTACAAGCTAATTTTTGAGATTGAGTTAGGCTCAAGATCCATTCTTTACATGGTATAAGAGTAAGCCCATTCCAATTCTTTGTTCACCGATATTGGGCCCTAAATTATATTATCCACACTCCAGTTAACGAGTTATACGCGTGCAGGGAGTGTTAAGAGTCTCACGTCGAAAATGAAATGAGAACATAGACTTCTTATATGTATCACCCTACAAGCTAGCTTTTGGAGTTGAATTAGGCACAAGATACATTCTTTACGGTCATGTTTGTTAACATTTTCACTATCATCAGAGAGCCTGATTTTATATAGACTGTCTGAATCCATTGTTCTTGATCCATTGTGCAGCATATTTAATAGTCGTGGTTTCTATCATATTGTGGCTTATGCCTTGAACTGAAATAGCAAAGGCAAAAATCAAGCTTCCAGTGTCATGTCTAGCTATACCACCAATTTCTGTTCCTCTATCATGATCTTTAAAGCTTCCATGAATGCTATCTTTAATCTTCTCTATAATTGACATTTTTCAAACAACTTGTGTAACCTGTACTCTGGGCTTGAGCTTCTACACTACCTCACATAGTTGATGCCATGGCATATCTAATTTGCAATTTGGGAAGGCTTTATCCAGTGTTGCTTTAAGATATCAATTTATTTGTTGTTGCACTCTTCTAATGTAAATTTTTCTCTGGTCTCCATATCTACATGAATATCTGGTAGTCCACATTACCCAACATATGGTGATTGGAGTAACATGTATGATCATTTTGTGCATCTCATTCTTGCTTCTGATCTGCCACCACTCTTTCAAAAACACCTTCGCTGGCTTGCTTTGATATGTAACTCTAAAGGGGTTGCCCAAAATGTTTCCACAAGAACTGAGATGGTTAATTTTCAATAAAGAAGTGATAAATTATCTCTGGTTGAACATTTGTGCAACATAAGCAATCAACTGGCATGTCCACATACCTACAAACAGAATTGTTAGTAAAAGGGAGTTTACTTTTAATTAATCTCCATGAAAGAAAAGAAAATTTAAAAGGAATGTTCTTATGCCAAGTTCTGCTAATCAGCAGATCTTTCTGTCTTTGAGTTCTGATCCCATTCCATGCTTCCTTGTTAGAGAATGTTCCAACTGCAGCTGGTTTCCATATAAGGTAGTCATTTTCCCTCTCTGATCTAATCTTGATCCTAGTAATATGTTGCAGCAGCCAATCAGGTACTATATCTCTCAAACTTAGAATGTCACATTTTTTGTTCATGATAAATTGGTTACTCTTGTGTAAGTAGAGTGGACATATTCTGGACAATATGTAGCAATTGCTCCATAGTCGGTCCAATTATCCCACCAAAAACTAATATCTCCATTTTGAATACTCCATATGATATGAGGTTCAGTTTTGTTGGATTACAAGGATTTGCAGGAAACGGAAATTACAAGTAACTGCTTATGTAGGAATTGAAATTACAATTCAACAAGAAAGCTGAAAATTACAATATAACAACAAAATTGAAATTACACTTTTGTTGAACAAGAAAACGGGAAAGTTGTTTATGCTGAGTCGAGTGTGGCACTCTGTCCTTAAGACAATATTGCCCCGTATGTATCCTTTATACGTCCTGGACAATTCGTCTCCCAAGATAAAACAGCAATGGAACTATTGAGCAAAGGAAACTCAAAAGCTACCGTGAAGAATATTGAGCAATGAAATGATGCTTGGAAGATTAGGAAGAAACTGATTTTTGCTTTGTGTATTTTCGTGTATGTTAAGTACTCCTCAACAATGGTATAAGGGGTGTTTATATAGGTGAGGGAGGGCTGTTTAACTGCCCCCATAACAGCCATTATTGGCCAAATAATGGCCATTATGGAGGTAGTTAATCCACCAAAATAAATGGTGAAAAATGCCAACGGATTGGCCATTATAGGAGGTGTAATTCAGCCAAAATAAATGGCTGAATTGAGTCTTTGGACGTTTCGTTCGGACCGTCGAAATTCTGATTTTCTGAAAAACTTCAGGGACCAAACTGTACATGTTGAAACTTCAGGGACCAAACTGTACTTCTGGCAAAGTTTTCTGGCCCAAAAAGATAATATCAGAAGGCCCACAGCCCACGACCCGTGAACCCGGACCGGACGGGCGGGCGGCGCGCGTGTGGTCTTTACTTGAACCGAAGCACATCTAGGTCCTCCCTCCTTTAAACACATGGGATACCCCTTGGGGTCCCAAACCCCAAACCAATTTCAAGTATTATATACACAACAATTCTTTCTTCCTCTACCGATGAGGGAGAATTGATCACACACCACACTTTTCCATGCTTCAAACACCTTACTTCGTGAACCAATATCTCTTTCATTTCTCAATGAAATTTGACGATTCTTGGCCCTACGGTTATCTACGTACTTAGTACATCATGCATGTGTGAAGAACCGGATTCTCCAACATACGTAACATTAGTGTTTAAGCCGTTAAAGTTGGTCGGTCGCAACTCCCGCCAAAGGCTAATTTCCAACAAGTTTTGCTTCTAATCTTAGTAAGAGTTTTTTCAAATGTGAGAGTTTCCAAATACCCAAACTTTGGTCACAGGATGGGCTCTGATGCAGTACTTTGCTTTGTGAATTTAGCCCAAAGAGAGTCTTGACACCTAAATCTCCACCATTTCTTGATGTTCAAGATTTCACAAATATCGGCCATACTCCTGATTCCCACTCCACCTTTTTTGGGAAAACACAAATTCTCCCAGGAGCTCCAGTGGTATCTTTTTTTATCATTGTTTGATCCCCAGAAAAATCTTACAAAATGCCTCTCCATCAGGGTAATTATGTCTTTAGGAGGGTTGAGTGCAGTCAAGGTGTAAATTGGCAAGGATTGAAGCACACTTTTGATCAACACCATCTTACCCTCATGAGACAACATATTTCTTTGCCATCCATTAAGTCTTTTAATGACTTTGGATAGCACTTTTTCAAAATATTTCATTTTCTTCCTTCCAACATAAATGGGGCATCCCAAATATTCAAAAGGGAACTGTTTATCATAAAAACCAGTAGCTTCTCAAATTTTGTTGATTCTACTATGTCTAGTACCAGGTGCTGTGAGAAAGAAACATTTGTTCTTATTTATTTTCTTCCTAGAACTCCTATTGTACCACTGAATTTGTTTCATGATCATCTTGATGGACTTGGTGTTTCCACTTGTAAAGATAACAATATCATCTACATAAGACAAATGGTTAATGACTGGACCTGTATCTAACATAGAAAAAGGCAAAAAATGATCATTATAAATCAAACTGTTAAGAAGTCTAGCTAAAACTTCTGCACCAATAATAAACAATGATGGGGATAGAGGGTCTCCCTGTTTTAAACCTTGAGATGATGTGAAGAATCTATGTCTTGTGCCATTGAGTATGATAGAATACCAGACATTTGACACAATGACCATAATCATGCTTGTAACATCTTCATAGAAACCAATTTTTTTCAATACAACTTTGATGAATGGCCATAACATTCTACCATAAGCCTTTGCCATATCTAGCTTGATCACCACATTACCCCTTTTTGTTCTTACACTTGATATTCTGCATAATTTCTTGAGTTAATTGGATATTCTCTTTAATGAGACTCCTTTTAAAAAATCCACTTTGATCCTCAGAAATCATAAGAGGTAGCATTGGATACAGTCTTCTGAAAATAAGCTTTGTGATGATGTTACTGGAGAAATTGCTGAGACTAATAGGTCTGAACTCTGTAAAGTTACTAGGGGATTCTACTTTAGGAATAAGTACCAGAAGAGTGTGTGAAAAGAATTTAGTAAGTTTTCCTTTCAAGAAGAAAAATTGAACAAATTCTACCACCTTCCTTTTTATAATATCCCAGCAACAATGGTAAAACTTTCGTGAATAACCATCAGGTCCAGCAACACTATCAGTGCTCATGTTGTACACAGCCCCCTTTATCTCTTCTCCCTCAGGACAATTCATCATATATCTATTATTCTCTTCAGCGATACATTCAAGAATACAATTCAAAATTTGATGGTCCACATTGGTCTCTTTGAGATTAAAAAGCTTCTCAAAATATCTAACTGTTGTCTTAGCTATCTTGTCTTCCCCAGAAATTCACTTTTCTTTGTTATTCATAATACTACTGATATGCAATTTCCTCCTTTCTCTAATGACAAAATGAAAGTACTTAGTACTTAGTGGAGGTGAGGCTTGGTACTCAGGTCATTCCAAAAAAAAAAAAGCTTCAAGTACCTCAGGTCTATTATCCAAGGGAATGGAGAGATCGATGACGATGTCACACATCGTATTGGGGCAAGGTGGATGAAATGGAGGCTCGCATTTGTAGTCTTGTGCGACAAAAAGGTGCCACCAAAACTTAAAGGCAAGTTCTATAGGGTGGTGGTTAGACCGACTATATTGTATGGGGCGGAGTGTTGTCTAGTCAAGACTTCGCATATCCAAAAAATGAAAGTTGCGGAGATGAGGATATTGAGATGGATGTGCGGGCATACAAGGAGAGATAGGATTAGAAATGATGATATCCAAGACAGAGTGGGAGTGGCTTCGGTGGAGGATAAGATGCGGGAAGCGAGGTTGAGATGGTTCGGGCATGTGCAGAGGAGAGACACATATGCCCTAGTGCGGAGGTGTGCGAGGTTGGCTATGGACGGGTTCAAGAAGGGTAGAGCTAGGCAGAAGAAGTATTCGGGAGAGGTGATTAGACGGGATATGGCGCAGGTGCAACTTACTAAGGGCATGACCTTAGATAGGGGGTGTGGAGGACACGGATTAGGGTAGTAGGTAGTCGAGCGTAGCCTACTTACGCTTACAAAATGATAGTTGTAGTGTTATTACTGTAGGCCAGATTAGCCTATCACACTTATAGTCACAATATTATTTTATAGTCCCCTGTAGTTTGATTTCTGCTGCTATGTGTTCTTTAGTGTACTTTATTTATCTTATTTATCTGCATTAGCTACTGCTTCATTTTGTCAGAATGCGCTACCATGACGTATTCGATTTTATTATTAGCATGTTCATACTGCTTTAATTTCTTGTCTGGGTCTGACAATGCTTTGCTTGTGATTATGCTTTGTCTTGAGCCAAGGTCTTCCGGAAACAGTCGCTCTACCTACCAAGGTAGATGTAAGGTCTGCGTACACTTTACCCTCCCCAGACCCCCACGTTGTGGATTTCACTGGATATGTTGTTGTTTCAAACCATCTGATGTGAGACCTTTGTTTCAAAATATTCTCTTGTTTATTTAACCAGCAAACATATTCAGCATTGCCCTCTATTTAATTCTTCTCTACTATTATCATATCTTGCCACCAGATCCACCTCCTCCAAAAACTCCATTTTAGCCTCCCATTCATCAGCGTTCTCATATACATCACCAATCTCTTCTCTGGACCATTTAGACAATCTTCTATCAAGATTTTTAATGTTCTGCTACAATGTCGACATAAGGTTGCCTTCCACGTTGACTTGCCATTCTTCAGACACAATATCTTTGAACTTATCCTGCTCTGTCCAAAAATCTAAGAACTTAAAATATTTTTCCTACATTAGCATCATTGTAACATTTAAGAAGCATAGGCATGTGGTCTGACCCTACTCTAGGTAAGTGTCTCACATTGTTGTAATAGTAGCTCTGAGCCCACAGATCATTAACAAAGACCCTATCAAGTCTTTTTCAAATTCTTTTACTTGTTCTCCAATTGTTACACCATGTAAACTTGGAGCCTGTATATCCTAAGTCAGCCATCCCATATGAATTCATACACTCTGCAAAGGCAAAGCTTTTAGAGTTTCTATGATGCCTGCCCTCTTGCTTCTCTTCTGGGTGGAGAATAATATTGAAAATCTCCCCCTATACACCAAGGACTACTGATAATGTCGTTTAGGTACTCTAGACTGCTCCACAAATCTAGTCTTTCTGCTGCAGTGCATTTAGCATACACTAGAGTCACATAGTATTCTTGACTTGAAGTATTCTTTTGGTATTTGATTGTGGCAAATTGGTCCTGAACATTAATGGTGTTAACAATGCAGTTATTCCTCCAAAAAATATCATATTTGACCATTAGTATTTGAGAGACAGTGATTGAAACCCAAATATCTTTTGCAACCATATCCACCTTGTATTTGTTGATCATTATCTTGAGTCTCTGAATAGCTTTTTTGGATCTAACCCCCTTATATTCCATATGATTATACTAATCATAAGAAACAATATGTGATTGTTGATTTTGCTTTCTCTCCCCTTTACAAGATTGAAATCTTATAATGTCGCTGCTCCTTTCTTTTTTAGCCTTCCTCTATCTACTTTTCCCCTTCTGGTAAGGGATATCCCATTCTTGTTACTAACTTCTTTGATGTGGTGTAGCTGTTCTTGACTAATTTCCTGAATTTCTTTCTCCTCCTCTTGTTCCTTCCTTTCCTTATTGTACTCTTTCTGTCTATTTTCATTCGTTGGATCCTCTTCCCTATCCTGAATTTGATATGGTTCCATCAAGTTATCATTTCAGTCCACTATCAAATCTATCCCAGGATGATTTTTAATAACAGTTGGCAAGCTAGATGACTCTGTATCATTGATTCTCTCCTCCATGTTGTCATATGTTCTTTCTTCTTCCCTATCCTCCAGATCTTGGTTCTCGACTTCTTCAATTTTCAAGTGCCCTCCTTTTATATACTGTAGGTTATCAGATTCCTCTTGTATACTCTGCAAACTCTGAATGATAGCCATATCATTCTTCTTTTTAGATTAAACTGTATGTTCTTCCATATTAACCTCCTTGCTGCTCTCCTCTCCCTTTTCCTTCTCCTTATCCATTGTGCTTTCCTTTTTCTTGTCCTCTTGACTTTTATTTTGGATCTTTTTTGGGGATTTTCTTCTTTATTTTCTTTTTTATCTGAGCAATTTTTTGCATTGGTTCTCTGTTCTTGATTCTGATCAGCACCATTCTCTCCTTTTCCATCCTCCTTCCGTTCATTCTTATTTCCACACACATGTTTTGATCCTTAGCCTTCCATTTCTTTTGTTTTTTCTTCCTGCCATTGTCTCCTTTAACAGTCCCCTCTTTCTCCTTTCCTTTATCAGCTTCCATGTTTCCCCTCATTGAATCTTTCTCCTCCTCTTTGGTACCCTTTCTTTCTTGTTTCCTGATTTCACTGTTTTCCTCACATTGCTTCTCATCATCCTCCTTGTCTTCTTCATTGTTTTCTTTTTCTGCAATGTCTACAAAATTTAAGAACTCCTTCATATATCTTCTGATAAAATCCCTTCCTAGGACAAGAGACATCCTCCGACCCTAGAAAAATACAAGTTATCTTTGTCTTTGTAAGATCAACTTCTACTTTGATTTTGGCCATGTTTGGTCTTGTACTATAGAGTTATGGGGTTACGAATAGAGGCAACAATTTGCTTCAAATAATTTCATGTGTGACAGTGAAAAGGAAGATCCGGTAACAAGACCCATATTGGGACGATCGGAGAGTCTTGGTCCGGTTTGAAGTTCGGGGACAATTTTTCTAATCATCGATTTCAATAGATCGCTTATACCACACAGATTTACAATCTTCTTCATTAGAGAATTCCAAGAAAACTATGCGATGATCATAAACACCTTTCTTGACTGTGATCTTTTCAGTAAAATGAGCTCTCAGCTTTTCAATTTGGGGGCGAGTCCTAATGAATTTGTCAACCAGCGTGAACTTGCACTCTTCCGCCATATAAAAACCATCTATATTTAAGGAACCTGTCGAAGGTTTAGTTCACTTGACTGACTAGAGTGATTTGTAAGAGTTACAGATGTTTATTCGTTTTCTCTTTCCTAGTAAAGAATAAACGTTTATATTAAGTTGGTACATACATGTTTACCCAAAAAAAAGTACAGTTATTGTAAGTAGTTTTTAAAGATATATGGATGGACTTACACCTCAAAAAAGGTACAGTTGAATTTATAATTGATTTTTAACGATGCATGGATTGACTTGCAATTAGGAATAAGAAATAGTTAATAATAATTAAGCAAACAAAAATAACAAGCAGAAAGATTAGCATAAAATGTTGTGATCTTGATTGATACTATTCAGTGAATTTGGTCTTATCCTTAGCTAATTTGCTTCGGCTCCAAGCCAATAATGAGGAATAAGAGCTGTAATTGGTGTAAGTAAATTGTGCAAGTATGGATAATGAAAATGAGATTCCCTTCTGACATGAAGGTTGAGCTCATTTTATAGCTATCAATACAAGACATTTATGTCCGAGAATCATTCCTTAATTAAATACAATTAAATGAGAATAATGACCACTTAATGAACAAAAAGTAACGACATGCGTCATATCTGGAACGGGTATGCCTTGAGCTCCTCCGATTCTCCACTCGTGCCAATTGATTCGGTCACTACTCGGTCTTGTCTTTATACCCGGACTCATCTTGATGCAGCTTCATCCGATATGGAACTCTAAGGCACCTCTCTAGAACTCCATACTAAAAACCTTGCCACGTGTCGTGCCGGTTTTCACTATATACAGATAGTCCTCACACTTTTCAGATCAAAGTTTACCGAAGTGATGGAAAGTGGAAATTATTTCTTCGTTGTCTTCTCTTACAAGTTTCCTTTCAAATTACTCCGAAATAAGAGGAAAAATGAAACGTTTCTAATCCTCCAAAATCTGACTCATGTCTTATCACTCTGCCATTTCGTACATGTGTCACTGTCTAATTGAACACTCACTTCGGTTCGTGAACCGAAATATTTCGTAATGATGACAACGTCCCTATAAAACCCTTTCTTTTTTTCTTTCATAATTTTTACTTTCTTCCCAAATTTCCTAAAATCCTCAACCCTTCAAACATTCAAACATTCAACCTTCAAATCTTCATATATTCATAACTTCAAGCCTTCAAACCTTCATATTTTCATCACGATGACCAAAAACACCCGACCTTCCTCAAGATAGTCCTCTACGGCAATTTCACCACCGTTGGCTTCTGATGAAACCACTGGCACCGGTGAGGCCTCTAAAGTTCAGGCCGCCACAGAACCTAAAGCATATGACATGCTTCGATCTACCTTTCATTTTGACAGAAAATTTTATATTTCTACTACCTCTTCGAAATCTGACCGAGGTGAAGAAGCTAAAAGTTGGTCGTCCTCCATTAGTGTCTCCGGCCTTAACACAGTTTGAAATGACTGTGCCTGGACCAAGCTCGCCGGGATCGTTATACCAAACCCGAATAAAGATATTAATACTTACATAACCGGGTACTCCAACGTATACACCTACCATTTCACCTTCAAGCTTGACCATCCGATTGACAATATGATCCTCGAGATGTGCAAGACTTATAACTTGTGTCTTGCACAAATTGGTCTGTCTATTTGGAGGGTCGTTATTTTGCCTTCGTTTCTTACCCAATTTGGTCAACGAATCTTTTACTTTGGATCATTTGATTCATTTATACGTCCCAAGATTCTTTCGTGGAGAGATCATTAAAATCTCAAAACGAGGCAAATTTCCCATCCTGTCCAGCATCGATAAAGACTGGGGCCGAGGTTGGATGGAACGTTTTGTTACGGTTCCTACTGCATAAATTATTCTGGCTAGGTTCATGCTTTTTCTAGAAGAATAGAATTTGAATCGTAAGTACCAACAACTACTCTATTCGTTTCTTACTCAATTTCTTCAATATATTCTAAGTTTCATGTTGTCACTTTTACCAGCTATTAGTTGGACTTTGGTCCATGTCAAAAATCTTACAAATGGGTCGAGAAAATCATCACCCCTTATCCGAATAAGAAGCGGACATGGAAAGTGCTTTCCAAAAATCGATGGACATCCCAAAATCACGGTTAGTGTCTTTCGAACTCTTTTTTCTACTACTAATTTTCCACATATTTTCACTTCTTCTTTTTCAAACACTCAGGTTTACCGAAGGGCACTTCGATCCCAAGGTCCAACCCTTCGACTGCTCCAATTGTCCCTAATTCGGTACTTGATCCAACTGCATCAGCTCACCGAGGCACCAAAGAAAAATAAATCCACCAAGTCCAAATCTTCAAAGCCTCCGAAGTCACCCTTGACCACTTCAAATAGGAAAAGAACTCCGGAAGCGGGTGGTCCTTCCGGGTCCAGAACACTGGTATCTCCCCAGATGATGTTTGGGTGAGAAAAACTACCACCACTCTGGTGAAGGATATTCCCACCGGAGATAAAGAAAATATTGTTGCTGAAGTTGTTGTGCCAACATTCGGTGTCGCATCGGCTTCTGCCACCGACCGCCGACCCAGTTCTTGTCATCATCAAGGATAATAATGAAGCCACATATGAGGAGTCGTTGGCCAAGAAACTATGAACTTCAACTCATCCACCATCAACACAATCGGCCTAAAATTTTGGGCAAGACAATTTTGACCGCTTCTTTAATGAAGCTGGAGCCTCCGTAAACCCGATGCCACATGCGAACACCTCTGAGTTTTCTCATTTAAACATTCCAAAAAAACTCTCCAAATCCTTCTGAACTCCAAAGAATCATACCAGCTCTCGATCCAAACTCGTGAGTATCTTTCTGGCCCCGAGTGCGAATCCGAGGAGAGTGAGAACTACAACCCTTTTTTTCTCCAATGATACCAACTTCTTGTCTTGGCCAGTTGGGGTTGCCAGTTATTTGAGGCCCCTGATATCGGAGTCCGATAGGAAGAAAATGAAGAATGTCTCATGGCAGTGCCTCTTTAACAAAGGCATGCATGCATCGAACCGGGTATGTATCACCCTTTCTTACTTCAAGTTATACATTTGTCTTTCTTTTTTATTTTGCATATCCTTACTCGGACTTGAAAACATATTTTTTTGCAGTCATCTATTTTAGACAGCGAAGGTTTATCTGATGTATGGATGAGAACAAAGACCTCAAGAGGCAACTTGATGCTCAAGACTAAGAGATTCGGCACCTCAAATGGGTTTTTCAATAAAAATAGGCTCAACTGCAGCAAGCCGGTGATTCGCCCTCTATTAAGGCAGAGTTAGACTAAATCAAAGGCGACTACCTACGGGCAACGAATGACCTCGAGCTCTCCAATTAATAGAACAAGGTTTTGGACATGAAAAATGATGAACTCTATAACAATGTTCAGGACTTAACCCAAGAGCTCGAGGACAAAGAAGATTTTCTTTAAGTCGAGATCGATCGTCTTGACACCGAGCTTACCGAAATTTATGCGGAGAGAGCTGCCGAATAGGTTGCACTAAAGGTGACTCAGGATCAGGTCAACTAACAAGCTCAAACCATCGAAGGGTTGAGAAATGAGCTTAAGGCTTCTACCCAAAGAAATGTAGAAACCTCCGCCCAACTCACTCAAGCCTTGGACGAATGAGACCAAACTCGGGCCGATGTGGATCGGACAGTGCTAAAGACCGAGCATATAACTTGGAATGTCTGAAGATTCACTTTAGAGCTGGCTCGAGATGGGATATCGGAGATAGATGACAAGATTGCCGAGACAAAAGACCTCGAGCTTAGAGCCTACCAAAAGCTAAATAGAGACAGCACCGAAGATGACCTAGAGGACTCTGAATCTGAGTCTGACTGAACTTTAGGCTTACACGCCTTTGTATTTCTCTTTCCTTTTTGCCTGTTTTGTTCTGGCCTTTTTCCAGATTTGCCTATGAATGAATATCCCTTTCGTCTTGACCATAATTTTTTTCTATCTTTCAACATTCGTTATTGCTTTCTTATTTTCAATAACTTAACCAAATAATGCTTTAACCCGATTTGGGATAATTGACTTCGACTTCGGAGTTCTATTTAAACAAACCATCACTTAGTTTGTGTCGATCCAGATAAAAGTTCTCCCGGCATTAAAAAAAACTTAATCAATTTTTGAATACAAACTTTTACTTTAGTTTGCTTCATACCGGGCAATTTCTTCTAGTTTTGGGTCATTTAATGACTAAATATAAGGATCTTATTTTTATGCTTATGAATAAGATGTCTCTTATTCATTTCGGGCATGAATGTTGGAGCTTCATTTATTTCCAACTTTTAGACAACTCAGTTGTCTTTAAAATAGGCTAGATTCATTTGATCTGGTGTCTTAGAAGCATATTTTGAGAACATTACTTAATTTATTCCGAACGCTTTTATGATGACAGTCCCCAGTTAAGGACTTAATAACTTTAGCTCATAAGCCTGATGAATTTTTCAACTACTACGTAGAAACACAAATGTAAACCTCCGAGGCAAACTATGAACAAAAAGCAATTTCATTTCAGCTTTGCTTTGGATGAACACTGGGCAAGATTCATTCGATCTTTTTGCCTTTACATGACTTTTTCATATTATTAACACTATTTGAGCAAGATTCTTTCAATCTTTTGGCCTTACAAAAAATGTTGAACAAACAAAAAAACTTCAATCTTCTATCTTCGATTTCTTGACTTGATTAATCTAATCCAAGCATCTGAGGGTGTGACAGTCCCCTAGTGTTTGTATTCGAAACATGAGAATTCAAGCACTATTTACTTTTCACTGTCGGGCAGTCCCCATTCCCAAGTGTCCTAGTATGATCTTCAACTACTAAGTAACACGTTCTACATTGTTGCCTCATTAAAAACCTTGTCGGAAAAATCCTTTCTAGGATAAAAATCGTGCTAAGGAAAAAAGAGTGCAACATGTATTTTCAGACCTAATTCTAACTCTCCGGTCTTTGCATGATGACTCCAATTTTTTTCCTGCACAAGTTAGCAATATCAAACCAAATGCAGCTTAAATAATTAATCGAACACATACCTTAGTAATAATATCGCTTCAAGTATGTAATGTTCCAGTTGTTTGGCAACTTCTGACCATCTTCGGTTTCTAACTGATACGCGCCTTTACCGGTTATTCTTGACACTTTGTAAGGACCTTCCTAGTTCAGGCCCAACTTCCCTTCATTGGGATTCTTGGTGTTGAGGGTTACTTTTCGCAGAATCAAGTCTCCTACTTGAAAGTGCCCAAGATTTGTCATCCGGTTGTAGTATCTTCCCATCCTTTGCTTTTGAGCCACTAACCGTAGCAATTCTAACTCACGGTGTTCATCCGTTAAGTCAAGCTTAATGGCCATAGCTTCGTTGTTTGATTCTTCAGTTGCAAGACTAAACTTTAAGCTCGGCTCACCTACTTTCACCGGAATCATCGCTTCTGCACCATAAACCAAAGAGAACGGTATTTCACCGATGCTGGATTTCGGCATTGTTCTGTATGCCCACAACACATTTGGTAAAATTTCTCTCCACTTGCCTTTTGACTCTTTTAGTCTTTTCCTCAAGTTCTGAATGATTATTTTGTTTGTTGACTCTGCTTGCCCGTTTGTACTCGGGTGATACGGAGTCGACACTATCTTCTTGATTTTCAATCCTTCAACAAAATCATTCACCTTCTTACCAATGAACTGATGATCATTGTCGCAAGTAATCTCAATCGGTGTGCTGAACCGGCAAATGATGTGATCCCAAATAAAATTGATGACTGTTTTCTCTCTAACCTTTTTGAATGCCTTTGCTTCAACCAATTTAAAGAAATATTCAGTTATAAACAAAATAAAGCGTATCTTTCCAGGTGCCCATGGGAGTGGCCCCACGATATCCATTCCCCATTTCATGAATGGCCATGGCGACAAAATATGATGCATTAATTCCGTCGGTTTGTGAATCATTGATGTGTGCCTTTTACATACATTACATTTCCAGACAAAGTTCTTAGTGTTTTCTTCCATTTGGGACCAATAGTATCGGCCCTAATCAATTTTCGGACCAGTAACTCTACCCTTGGGTGATTTCCACAAGTCCCCTCGTGGATCTCGCGCATCACATAGTCAGTTTCCCAAGGTCCTAAGCATCTCACTAAAGGACCGTAAAAGGACCTTCAGTACAATTGTCCACCAACCAAGTAAAACCTAGAAGCTTTCGTTCTAAAACCCTTGACTCATTCAGATTCATAGGCATCTTTCCATCTTGAAGGTAATCAATGTATTTATTGCGTCAGTCCCAAGTCAAGCTTGTTGTATTCACCTTGGCGTACCCACCATCAATTGTGGAGTTCAGTAGTTGCACAACTATTCCAGAATTAAACTTCTCGGCTACCACAAATGACCCCAAATTTTTCAAAGCATCCGCTTTATTATTTTGCTCTCGGAAAACATATTCCATGGTCCATTCTTTGAACCGGTGCAACAACACTTGAATTTTCTCTAAGTATTTTTGCATTCTTTCTTCTTTCACTTTGAGCACTCCGTTCACTTGATTAACAATCAGAAGCGAGTCACATTTTCCTTCGATGCCTCTGCTCCAAGACTCCTTGCCAATTCTAAACCTGCAATCATAGCCTCATACTCGGCTTCATTGTTAGTCAATTTCACAGTTCTTATTGATTGCATAATAATATCTCATGCATGTGTCTTAAGCACTACCCGAGTCCGGACCTTTTCATATTTGAAGCTTCGTCTGTGTATAAGGTCCAGACCTCCGATGTTGCTCTCGAGGTTAATCTAAGTTCTCTTTCCATCTCGGGAATCATTCAGGGTGTAAAATCTGCTACGAAGTCTGCTAAAACTTGAGACTTTATAGTTGTTCTTGAATTATATTCTATGATATACCCATTAACTTCTACTGCCCATTTGGCTAACCTGTCGGATAGCTCTAGTTTATGCATTACACTCTTTAGCGGATAAGTTATTACTACTCATATAGTGTGACATTGAAAATATAGCCTTAATTTTCTAGATGTCGTAATTAATGCTAATGCTAATTTTTCTAAATGAGGATACCTAGTTTCCGCACTTGCTAGTGTTCTACTCATGTAGTAAATCAGAAATTGCGTACCTTTCTCTTCTTGAACCAAAATTGCACTTACGGCTACCTCGGACACAGCTAAATATAGGAACAACTGCTCATATGCCTTTGGTTTATGCAGTAACGATGGACTAGACAAATACTTCTTCAAACCCCTCAGAGTTTGCTGACACTCCGGTGTCCACTCGAAGTCATTCTTCTTTCTTAACAAAGATAAGAACCGATGACTTTTCTCCGAAGACCGGGAGATAAACCTATTCAAAGCGGCTATCATTTCAGTTAGTCTTTGTACTGCCTTCACATCTTCGAGTACCTCTGGAATTTCTTCGATAGCCTTGATATTGTCCGCATTGATTTCAATCCCTCGATTTGATACCAAGAAACCTAGAAACTTGCCTGACCCGACTCCAAAAACACATTTCTCAGGATTCAGCTTCATATTGTACTTTCGGAGTATGTCAAATATTTTCTGCAAATCCTTTAAATAGTTCTCTGCTTCCAGGGACTTAACTAACATATCATCAATATAATTCTCCATTGTATTACCTATTTGATCCTCGAACATGCGATTAACTAGTCGTTGATATGTTTGTCCGACAATTTTAAACTAAATGGCATTACGTTATAACAGTAAGTCCCATACCTAGTTATAAAATAGGTTTTATCTTTTATCCTCCGGATTCATCTTGATTTGGTTGTATCTGGGGTATGTTTCAAGAAAACTCAACATCTCATGCCCCACCGTAGCATCAATCATTTAATCGATGTGCGGCAAAGGAAAAGAGTCTTTTGAGCATGCTTTATTTAAATCTTTAAAATCTATGCACAATTTCAATTTATTGCCTTTTTTAGGTACGACCACTACATTTTCTAACCGATCTGGATACTCTACCTCCCGGATGGAACCTACATTTAAAAGCTTTGTTATATTCTCATTGACGAACTTATGTTTGAAGTCGACCATATGTCTCTCTTTTGATTTACCGAGGGGAAGTTTGAATCCAAACTCAATTTGTGAGTCATTATCTCCGGTGGAATACGTGTCATGTCTAAGTGGGACCAGACAAAGCAATCAACGTTAGCTTTAAGAAAATCAATTAATTTAAGCCTGAGCTTCGGGGTTAACTCGGTTCCCAGGTATACCTATCTATTCGGTAGATGCACGAACAAGATGACTTGCTCCAGTTCTTCTATAGTTGACGTCGTGGCATCTAAATCATCCAGCAGCACAAATGACCTATGTACTCGATAGTAGTCCTCGTCTTCCTCATAATTTATCTTCTTTTTTTTTTACTCAACGGGCCTTAAACTTGTGATTGCTATTTAACCTATTTGCCTTTACTCATATCTTTTACCCCTTTAAGCGTTTGCTCCGATTCTTATACCATAAATATCTCCCTTGCTATCGGTTTCTCTCCTCGAATTGACTTAATTCCCTCAAGAGTTGAGAACTTTAAAATCATATGAAATATCAAGGGTATGGTCATCATATCATGTATCCAAGGCCTGTCAAATAGTGCATTGTACCTCATTTTGCCTTCAATGACATAAAACTTTATTTGTCGAATTCTCTCGGCTGCATTGACCGGAAGAGTGATTTCCCCCTTTGTAGTCTCGCTTCCCATGTTAAAACCGTTTAAAACTCGGGTTACCGGTACAATTTGGTGCAACAACCCCAATTGCTCCACTACCTTCCATCGGATGATGTTGGCCAACCTACCTAGATCAATTAAAATCCGCTTAATTTGAAATTTATTAATAAAGACAGAAATTACCAGAGCATCATTGTGGGGTTGAATGATGCCCTACACGTCTTCATTGTTGAAAGATATTATTTCCTCCAGTATGTAACCTCTGATCTCTTCTCTGAGTTACTGTTTTTTTTGTCTTTTTTGCGGTCATGACGGATCCCTTCAGAACATCCATCCCTCCGATAATTATGTTTATGATATGATGGGGTTCAACCGGATCTACTTACTTGTTTGCTTCTCTACTTCTGTAGTTTCTCTTTACTCAATCACTAATTCGCGTAGATGGCCATTTTTTAACAACCGGGCTACTTCATCCCTCAATTGGTGGCAATCCTCAATTAGGTGACCATGAGTTCCATGATAGTCACAAATCAAGTTTGGATCTCTTTGAACGGGATCTATCTGAAGTGATCTCGGCCATCTTATCTCCTTAATATGTCCAAGAGCTGAGACAAGTCCGGCCGCATTAACATTGAAATTATATTTGGAAATCCTCGAGCTTTCCACACTATTAGAGAAAGAACCACTGGTATCATTTTTGAATTGTAGACCCCTACTGGTAGACCCTCGATCATTACATATATCTCCTCTGTCCTATGGAAAGTTGTGATTGTTGTGACCCCTATCCGATCTGAAGTTTGACCTCTTCGGTTGCCTGTAAGGTTGATACCTATTTTTTGAAGATTTCGACTCTGACTCAACTACCCTATTTGATTTATCAAAAATTTTGTTCTGTCCTGCTGACCCCGAGGGGAGTTCGAGTCGATCATCCTCCACCCGGATTTTGGACTAGTACCTATTATGTACATCTGCCCATGTTACCGCCGGAAATTCCAACAAGTTTTCCTTTAATTTAATGAGGCATAGAGCTCCTAGGATTAATGCTTCAACTGCCCATTCATTAGGTACCAGAGGAAGACGCATCCGTTCCTTTTGAAATCTTGTCATGAACACACGCAGTAATTTTGTATCCTTTTGTGCAATTTTGAATATATCTACTTTTCTCGCCTGGACCTTCCGTGCTCCAGCATGCGCCTTTATGAAAGCATCTGCAAGCATTTCAAATGAATTAATAGAATATTCATGCAACATAGAATACCATGTCATTGCTCATTTAGATAGTGTTTGGCCAAATATTTTTAGCAGCACCGATTCAATTTCTTTCGGGTGCATGTCGTTGCCCTTTCCTGCACAGGTTTTACAAGGTCACGTGCTCCTGAGGATTCGTAGTTCCATTGTACTTCGAAAGATCTAGCATTTTGAATCTTCTTGGAATCAACTTCGAAATCGTGCTCGATAGGAATGGCAACTGAATGTATCTCTTTGAGTCCAGTCCCTTAAGGATCGGAGGCGCTCCAAGAATCTGGTCTACCCGTGAATTATAGGTTTCAACCTTCTTTTCATTAGTGTCCACCCGTTTGGTCAAAGCTTGGAGCAGCCTCAAAACCTCTGAAGACTCGTTAGTCCCCGATCCATTGTCATTTTCATCAACCCGATCCTCTTTTCGGCCTGGATCATCATTGTGGACGGGACGAGTTTCATCCGCCTCACTTGCTCCACTGTTTTTCTTCTGCAACTGAGTTATTGCCTTATGTTTCTCCTTCAGCATGTTAAAGATTCGAGCTAAATTTATTTCGCAATCCTCATCATCGTTCGGTGTATTTCCACATGACCTTCTAAACCCCTGAGGTGAAATCACGGGGTTGTTTCCACTCATCGGATCGACGGGGGAATGTCATGCATTGGATCAACAGGCGGAACGCCGTTGTTGTTGTTGATATTGTTAGCACCATTGTTACCGTTATTGTTGTAATCGTGGTTGCTAACCTCAAACACTAGCTATATTGTAAGTACTTAGTATTGACATGAAATCACAAAATCTCGAAAGAAACAAGTGACATTTGAGTTTGAACAAATCACCACTATTATCCTTAGCCCCACGATGGGCGACAAATTGTTTACCCCAAAAAAGGTATATTTGAATTTGTAAGTAGTTTTTAAGGATACGTGAATTGACTTGCGGTAAGGAATAAGAAACAGTTAACTATAATTAAGAAAACGAAAATAACAAGCAGAAAGATTAGCATGAAATGATGTGATCTTGATTGATACTATTCAATGAATTTGGTCTGATCCTTAGCTGATTTGCTTCGGGTCCGAGCCAATAATGAGGAATAAGAGTTGTAATTGCTGTAAGTAAATTATGCAAGTATGAATAATGAAAATGGGATGCCTTCCAACATGAAGGTTGGACTCCTTTTATAGTTATCAATACAAGACATTTATGCCCGAGAACATTCCTTAATTAAATGCAATTAAATGAGAATAATGATCACGTAATGAACAAAGAATAACGGCAGGTGTCATATCCGGAACGGGTATGCCTTGAGCTCCTCCGGATCTCCACTCGGTGCCAATTGATTCGGTCACTATGTGGTCTTGTCTTGATATCCGGACTCGTCTTGATGCAGCTTCATCTGATATGAAACTCTGCCACCTCCCTCGAACTCCATACCACGTGTCATACCGGTTTTCACCGTGTACTGATAGTCCCCACACTTTCCGATCAAAGTTTACCGAAGTGATGAAAAGTGAAAATGATTTCTTCATTGTCTTCTCTTACAAGTTTTCTTTAAATTACTCCAAAATAAGCGGGAAAACAAAACGTTTCCAATCCTCCAAAATCTTACTCATGTTTTATCACTCTGTCACTTCGGACACTTGCCACCTCCAATCATGATAGTCATGAGTACTTTCCTTCGTTAATGAATCTTCACCATGCTTGAATTCAGATTATTCGAAGTCTAAAATGAATATCGGATACAGGGTATAGAAAACAAAAAAAAAATCTATAATTGAATGGATGGATTTGATTTTATTTTATCTTAATAGAATAATTTATAAATTATAACCATATAAATATTTATGATTTATTTTATATCATAATTTCAAATATCTTATTTTATCTTAATCCATTTGTTCAATCAAGTCACATAAATCGAGTTGAAAGGAATATACGTTGCACCGTATATATGGACAATACCCATATAGCTTATTAGCTACGGGTTCAAAGTTCAAATTCTAATGAACTTTCTTTTTCATTTAACTTTTTTGTAGATATGTCATATTTTAGTTGTAAACGGTTTTATTTGAACTTCCAAATTGAAAATGTAGGCCCCAAATCACGTGATCGGGAAAGAGTTCACTGCATTTGTAATGAAAAAGGACCTTAGTTAATTTCTCAATGATTATAAATTTACCAGAAAAAATATAGAATCTTGCTGTCTGCCATCTAAACTTAATCTAGACCATTTTGCTAAACATTTCACCAATCATTATACATATAATTAAAAATATTAAAACAAAGAAAATGGCTCATTGATACCATAATGTCAAGAGTCAAGACCTTTGTCCTATTTTAATTATCAAAAAGAAAAGATTAATTAATCCTACATTGCCAATAATTTTATCAAATAAATATTATTCAAATAAAAAATTTATATAGAAACGAGTCAATTAAACACCTTCCATACCAAGGCATTGTACGAGAAGTGATCATATGAAGTCTAAATTCATCTGAATCACAATTTTTTTAAATATGTAGGACCCAAGATCGAGATTCCGTCAAAATAATTAATTCTCAAGATGTTGACAGTCCAATTGTATATTTGGAAAACGTGTCACTATCTGATTAAAGATGATCTGGACCTATGGACGATTGGAATTAACTATGGATGTCCAGTGGGTCGTGTCGGCCCGATCCCGTCCCGGCCCAATTACAGGTTCTCCCTGTTCTGGCCTCCCAAAAAAACGAAACGAAATTATAGGTAGCGGGGTTCTATCTCGGGACGGGACTAGGGCTCGTCCCGCCCCTCCCGATCCTGCCCCATCACGCCCCCGTTCCGCCCTATCCCGTCCCGATCCTGCCCCATCCCGCCCCGTCCCTAACCGGTCCCCCTTCCCCTTTGCAAAAGTAACTCGTTGCAAGAACAAATAAATTTTGATTTTGGCCGTTGTGCAATGGTTATAACGGTCATTTTTGGCCCCACCCATAAACCCACCTACCCCCTTAATATTTATTTTTAATCCATAAGTTAGTATATTTACACTTTTACACTATTTCTCAAAATAAATATCTCATTTTTCTCTTCTTTTTTGTCACAAATCTTCCTAACATCTCTTTAATCTCTCAATCTATCTCTCTACAAGTCTACATTGTCTACTAAATATTATATTTTATTTGATTATTTGTATCAAAGTTCAAAAATTGGGAGTGAAGTTGACAACTAGCTTGAGGATCATCCATCGAGCAAAGTTTTAATTTTCAACCTCGATTACAAGTCGACGTTACATCGGCGTTTGGTACTTTCGTTCCTTCTTTAAATTATTATTGTTACTTAATTTTAATTATCGTACTTAATTTCATTTAGTTTAATTATTTATTTACATAATTATAATGAAACAACTTGGACGTTTTATTTCTGGTAGAGGTACTACGGGTAACAGATATAAGGGTGCATCTTCTAGTAATCCTATTTCTAGTCCCGATGATTTCACTCATATAGATGAAACTGATTTTTTAATGATATTAATATACCATTAGATCATGAGGTATATTCTGCAACTGAACCAGACTTTAATTTTGAAAATGAATTAGACGATAATGTAGATAAAACACTCACTAGTGCACCTCCACTTCAGGCTCAGACTGAGTCTCATCCTGAAACTGAAACTGGAATGCCTCCTATTTTCCCTAGTATGCGTCGAGGCCCCAAACAACAAAAATTAAAATCACTTGCATGGTATTTTTGATAGGGACAGTGAGAATCAACTAACTAGATGTAAAATTTGTCAATAAGTTTATAAATTTAAAATCGAAAAATGTCATAGTGGGATGTGAGGTTTATTGAGACATGGACAAAGCATGCATAAAGCTAGGTATAACGAATATCTGACTGAAAAATCGGGTGTGCTAATGCCTTCTGAGTCGGGACAAGGTTCACATAGTGTCCCCGACCAAGTAAATGGTCGAATTAACTCAATGACGAGAGGATTATAGATCCTAAATATGATAAACACAAATATAGGGAAAATATAGCAAAATTAGTTGCGGTGGAGGGTTTGCCTTTTTCATTTCCTTCCTCCTGGTTTTATTCATTACATTAGAGAAACATATAATTCTGCTTTTAACGATTTTCCTAGATCAACTGTTAGAAGAGACGTTTTTAAATTTGCACATGAATATCAACAGTATTTACGTTATGCATTATATCATTTTAGTGGCGAAGTGGCTATCACTTCTGATATAGGTCGTAGTACTAATGGTAATAATTATTTAACTGTTACTTGTCATTGGATAGATTAGACTTGGTCTATGCAAAAATGCATTTTAGCATATAGATATATTGATGATAGACACACTGGATTATTTATTGCAAGAAATATTCATAAAATTTGTGAATATTATAGAATTAATGATAAAATTATGACTGTAACATTAGATAATGTTACTGCTAATGATTATGTTGTAAACCTTTTAAAACTCGATTTACACCATCTTTTCCCAATATTTTTCATATTAGATGTGCATGCCATATTTATAACTTAATTGTAAAGGATTGCCTAAAACTTTTTAAAAACATTCTTGATAAATTACAATTTGCTATAAATTTTATTTTTAAGGTAATAAAATACAAAGACGCAAAGAGTATAAAAAATTTGTTATGATTGTGGACTACCTTATAGAAAATATTCCAGAAGAAGTTTCGACTAGGTGAAAATTTTTATATGAACAACTACTTGTTGCTCACGAGTATAAAAAAGCTATACCTTTATTATTTAATACTCATAATCAAAGTCCCACGGATATGCTGGTAGATGATGATTGGGAATTTTTTTTGGAACTTATTGCATTTTTAGAGAAATTTTTTCTAACTACTAAAAAATTTTCTGAAATTTATTATCCTACTATTTCAACTATGTTATTTTATAGAGATCTAATATGTGTTGTTACTTAATGAATATATAAAAAATGAGCTTAAGCTCCAGCTATTAACAAATATTTATAAAATTAAAAAAAAACTTTTTTCCTATTCCCACTATATATTTTATTGGTGATGTATTAAATCTGACTATTAAAGTAGACGGTTGTAAAACACTTGTTGAACGATTTATGAAAGCTTAGAAATACTTCCAACAGATCTAACTGAAGAAGAAGAACCAACTAACAAACCAACTAAAGAAAAAGTTATGTCTAACATACACAATGAATGCCAATATATATATATATATATATATATATATATATAATAAAAAAGAAAGTGCAAATAATCAACCGGCTTCGATACCATCTTCTTCTACTTTACTGCAACCTAATAAAAAACATGCGATTTCTGCTGCTAGTGTTCAAGGCCTTAGAAATATAATGTTTAGTGGTTCAACTTCTTCACAAGTTAACGAAATTGATGTTTATATTGTTGTACCGTACGAATGAGTTGTCAATGAAGATGGACGTGAAGACTTGCTGAGATACTGGAAGGAGAGCGAGAAGATATTTCTGACTCTATTAAAGATGACCCGAGACGTGTTGAACATTCAAGCGTCATCAACAGCGTCTGAAAGTGTTTTTTCTGCTGGAAGATTTCAAGTAGGAGAGCACAGACACTCATTGGCCGAAGACAGTTTGGAGATTGCAATTTTATTCTGAGATTGGATTAGAGCGGAGTGTAGAAGGTGCGGTCAACCAGAGATCAACGAAGAAGACGACTACAACTACAACGAAATTTTATCCGAGGGAACAAGATGCGATGTCAAACAATTTGACCAACAACTTCCAATTCCAACGAAGATCTTCAAGACATTTTGAGGAAATTAGAAAAAAATATGGTTAACTATGTAATTTTTTTAATGTCAATTTTATTATGTGTTTTGCAACTTTTGAACAACGAAACAAAGTTGCAATTTTGAAATTGTATTACAAAAAAAATTATATTTCTATTAAATAATATAAGAGGCACAAAACAGTCTTCAGATGTTTTTATTACACTATCTTGTTTAATTATTTAAGTATTTAAATATATATTTTTTACAATTAAGTGTAAAAAAACCCCAAATCTCGCAATCCGACCCGACCCGTCCCGCCAAATCCCGGCCCCTCTTCCGGCGGGATATGGGACGGGACGGGACCTCTTCCCGTCCCGCCTATCCCGGCCCGCCAGTCCCGCCGAATCCCGGTCCCGACCCACCCCCGTCTCACCGGATCCCGTCCCAGCCTGCCCCGCCCCGCCCCCGCCCCGTTGTCCACCCCTAAATATAACTAGCATGATCGATTAAGGCCCCGTGATATTGAAAATGATGCTTATTTTTTTCTCATTTTTTCTTCAAAAGGCTATCAAATTATTACCAAAATAACAGAGAGGTCATAGTCATTACTAATGAGTAATGACTAGTGTGGTGCCATTTTGTGATGTGAAAGTTTGTTTTCTAGAAAGAAAAAAAATCAATTGGTGCACTAAAGAATGGGAGAAGAATTTTGACATACTTAGTTTAAAAAAATTTGATAGTTGGCTGGGAAATTACGATTAAAATAAGAATTAGTAATAAATAACTTCAATCGCTGAATAAGAAAAATTCATTGGTAAATTTTATTTAACTACGGATTAACGAAAGATTATTAAAATATCTGTCAGCCTTCACGATATATTAACGATGAATTTCATGGATAATTTTTTATAATGAAAGGAATTAGAGGCTGCCAGCCAGACCTATAGCTATCAAATTTCTTGGTGAAATATCATTGATTGTATATAAAAGTTGTCTTATCGTTATATGGGGGAGTGAGTTGTCAACAATAAGAAAAAGAGAAAGTTATAATCATTATACTTAAGAAAGCTATCAACTTTTATTTAAGTAGTTATAGTAAAGTAAGCACCTTTTAGTCGAAAATTCTGATTTTTTTTTTTTTTTTTTTTTGATAATCCAGGTTTCCAGACGTCCTGTAGTTATACTTCACTGGTATTACCCAGACGTCCTGGAGGTAATAGCACCGGTCCTTCAACACTATTACCAGGTAAATCGCGGGATGTGCTCCGGTGGCCAGTTTTCTGGGAGCGTACAACTGATCAATGAGACAAGGTCAAATTCCCCAACATGCAGAGTTTCTTCGTGCTTGCGGGGAATCGAACCCACGCTGTCCATGCCAGAGCGCCTTATAGCACCCAGGCTTTGCCACTGGACTATGCCCCGGAGGACCGAAAATTCTGATATTTGAATCAATAAAACGCGGGCAAACTTGACACGTGTCGAGAAGTGGTGGTGCAGTAATCTGGCTAGATTCTTTTATTATTTCTCTCCTACTTCAATATTTTCACAGACCAATAAATGAAGAATATTTATATTTTATACAAATACAAGATGTAAACTCTGACTTTAGGCGAGCACCCTCCAAAGTGTTAATGGAAACCTAGGCTATGGATTTCTATGTCGTCCATTAACCTCGTCCAATTAACAAAACAACCTATAGTGTAATCTCAACAAGTAAGATCTGAAAAGGATAGAGTGTGTGTAGACCTTACTCCTATCTTAACAAGTAGAAAAGTTGTTTTCGATATACCCTCGACTCAAGTAAAGCAGAAACCTTATCAGAATAGCAAACAAACTAAAGTAGAAGATACAACAAATAGTAATAGATTTATATAGTCACACTTTAATTTAGCATTAACTTACAAAATTAAGTTCCTTGATCTGACAATTACTAAATAATGTACTCCGTACCCCCCCCCCCCCCACAACTAGTTGAAAATGTATATATTAGTAAACAAGGGTTGTTGATGGGTTCGTGTCCCGTTGGTCCTCTCCCTTGCAGGTCTGTCACTCGCGCATATCCCTCGATTTACACCCCACCTGGCCAAGGGGCCTCTGATACAAGTGGGGGGTTTCGCCTTCGGGACTTTCTCTTTCACAAAGTAAACAAAATTGAGAAATAAGCATGAACTTTTATTAATTTGTGGAGCTGGAAGATGTATTACATTTTGTTCTGTTGCTTTTTTGCATTACCAAGGAATTACGAGGGCAAGTTCTGTTCATGAAAGAAAAAATCAAAAAAAGAAAACTTAAAAGGAGAAAAGTAGAGATTTAAAAAAAAATATTTAGAAATTCAATTTCTAAGAATGCTAATTGCTATGAAAATGAGTTGTTAACAGAATTTAAAACACGATCAACTGGATAATGAGAGAAATGAACCATAAACAAATATGAGCCCATTCTTATCGGGTTTCATGATCTTCACGTCTTATGTCCATCCAGTATGGGCTAATGTTCGTAACTTGAGGCCCATTCTCACAGTTGTACAATACAGCATTTCGTGGGCTGAGTAGTATTCGAAAATCATTACTAGGTTTTATGCGGCGGGAATTCAAATTAATCGGAGCATTAAAATAAGTATCAGACATCAAGTGAGGAAAAATGTGTAGATATAGCATTTGAAAAATTACCCTTTCCGATAACGTTAGACTCAGTCTTATATTGACTCATATATTCTCAACCTTACAGACAAAATAGTAGAGTATCTTCTAATTTTTGCAATATTCAAAATTTTAGATCATGATATATCATTTTCTCAGGAAAAAAAATTCAATTTGTTCAAAAGAAATCCTTAGACTGTGATTTAAAATGTACATAAATTGCAAATAAAAAAAAAGTCATTTTCTAAAAAAAATTAAATGATTCTTTCTTTTCGAAAATTTAAATTTCAAAATATTTTTGTTTCTATTTCACTATATTATTATATTATGCCTTTTTAGTAAATTTTTGGTGTTGTCTGATTTATCGTCGTTCAAGATTTGCAATTGTTAACTTCCGCATGACGTCCTGTTATTTGATCTCAACTAGGGATGACAACGGATCGGATCTGGATCGGATCCTACTAGATCCAGATCCAGATCCGTTTTTCATACCTGAATCCAGATCCGGATCCAGATCCGTCGGGTCCATAAAAATCAGATCCATATCCGGATCCATCGGATCCACAGGATCCACAGATCGGATCTGGATCCACATGTAAAAAAATTTGCCTTGCTAAGATTGTAACCTTGCTAAGAATTTTTTTTGAACTGACAAACGATTTTTACATAGCTAACAATTTATTGTGTTTCAATTTTGAAATGGTCATATGAGATATTTTGTTCGTTGTCTCGTTTTGATTCTGAGCTATTAATTGAAAATGTTGGACAATGACAATAGTTGTGGAAAATGCTGACTAGTATTTCCACAATGCAGAACTTGCATGTGCTTGGAATTTTCACAAATGAAGTGAATATAATTTTAACTACTTGTCTATGGAGATGTTAGTTATTCACTGATATAAAATTGATTTTATTATCGAAGTTACCTCTTTATTTTTTGGTTTTTGAGTTAACGCGAGGATAAATTAAACTTGCAAGGATGTGTTTAGCAATTTTAAGAAAATACTTATAAAATTACATTCTAGGTTATGAATATATTTAATAAAAAATGGATCCACGGGTCGGATCTGGACCGGATACGGATCTCAAATACAAGATCCGGATCCGGATCCGATCCGTCGAAAACGGATCCGGGTCCGATCCGGATCCGTCGGGTCCAAATTTTGAAGATCCATATCCTATAAAACGGATCTGGATCTACCGGATCCGGACCGGGTCCGGGATCCACTGCCATCTCTAATCTCAACAACTTACTATATAGGCTCATGTGTTTTCTTCTCTGAGTAATAATGTTGTTCGAATTTTCTAAAAATGCTATATGAGTTTGTGTTGAATCCTTCAAAAGTAATATATTTTTGCATGATCTGACAAGTCACATGGATATAACGCTATTTTTTTAGAGTTCGAGCATGGTGAAAAGCCTCCCAAGAAATGTTCAACTCGAGTTTGTTGTGTTAACAATTGTAGCCCTAGCAAAATAAACATATACATAGAAGCGGAATTAAAGCGAATTATGTGACTACAACTAAATACATGGCTCCTAACTCTTTTTTTTTTTGGTAACAACGACATTTTATTTATAAGCTAAGGCGTTACATGATACATAGTAGGTACTAGATCACTATCATTGATAGTGGTTACATAGTAGAAACCATTCAGATTTAGACTGAAGCAAGGAGGACATATACAATAAGGGATTGCCCCTTTTTCGAATAAGATAAAGGCTACGTGGATGCTTCCACAACCGGAAGTTTCCAAAGCTAACCAAGTTATTACATACAGACACAGACATAACTTTACTAAAGGATTTTTCATCCTTATCTGCTTGGAGTACTGTTTTTGCAGAGTCCGGAGGATGATCCATACTACATACATGGTTACATATGGGAAGCTTGGAACCTAGTTTAGCCAAAACATGGGCACATTTGTTTCCTTCTCTGAAGCTATGGCGCACCACTGGATTCCCCACCTTCAACAAGCACCTACATTCATTCATAAGATGCAACTGAATACATTGCTCCTAACTCGAATTATGCATATATATATCTATATATATATATATATAAGAAAATAATTAAAATGGATAAACATAATTAGATTACATTGGATACCCATGATCTTAGATTGGCTTGTGTATAAGCCCACATAATGAAATAAGAAATCCAGAGGTTTTGATGTATCATTTAGGCCTTTTGGTGAGCTATGATAAACTCTTATTAGGGGTTCAACTGGAGTTTGTTATGTTAATATGAATTGTAAGTTAAGCCCACGTAATTATATCCCAATAAGAAATCAGAGGTTTTGATGGAGTATCATTTATGCCTTTGTGGAGCTATGAGTAGTTGTATTGTCCAAGATATCTTGATTTATGTGTCATATTTTTTAAAAATAATGAATTTTTATAGGATTCAGACGAGTTTGAGCAACATAGTTGAGTAGCCTCCCAAAAAAGGTTCAACTCGAATTTGTTGGGTCAACAATTGTAAATGAAGAAAAATGAACGTGTACATACATGCGAAATTAGATGAATTACGTGAATTTAACTGAATCTATTGCCTACATAAAAGAAATAAATTAAAATAGATAAATATAATTTGCATGCACTTCAATTATATCAAATATATGTTCTCTCATATCATAGACCTTGCCTACTATATTAGAAATATTTAAAAATTCCCTATAATTTTCACTCAATTAACGACCCCGTCATCACCTTGGACATCTATGTCCATTTGTTTCTTTATTGGAGAGTTTTGAAGGCCTTTCAAGAACGATAAAACAAAACAAAACAAAAAACAGTACTTAGAAAAGTCGTTTAAACTCGTGCACATACACCTACCCCCACGAAGGATCACATGATAGATTAAGCTGTCATACTATTCTAATGAAAAACAGTCAAATGTAAGCAGCAAATAAGGGACCACAACCAAGACAATATGTAAGGTAGAAAACAACCCCACATCTAGAAAGGTAGAAAGGTAGAAAGCTACATTTCACATACCAAAAAAAAAAACAGAGGAAAAAATTGGGACCGATTCACATTATGGACGGGTTTAGGAGGGGTAGAAATAGGCTGAAAAAGTATTGGTGAGAGGTGATTAGACGAGATATGATGCAGGTGCGATTTACTGAGGACATGACCTTAGATAGGAGGTTGTGGAAGACACACAGTTGAGCGTAGTCCTACTTATGCTCCTTTTCAGAATGCTCTATCAAGGCTTATCCGCTTTTGTTACCATCATTTTCATACTTTTTAAAATTTCTTGTCCGGGTCTGACCGTTTCTCTTGCTTTGCTTGTGCTTATACTTTGTCTTGAGCCGAGGGTCTTTCGAAAACAACATCTACCTACCAAGTTAGAGGTAATATCTGCGTACACTTTACCCTCCTCAGAACTCACGTTATGAGATTTCACTGGATATGTTATTGTATTCACATATTTCTATACGAAAAAACTAACGGCTGGAAATTATTTATAAGAACATTTTCCCCCTTACCAATTAATGTCATTTTGAAACCAAGAATTAGTTTTAAACAAGGGAGTGACAGACACTTAAGAACCCGCTAACGCTCGTAAAAATTTAGGTTGGTCGGTCCTTAGGTATGCCAAGGCTCGTAAAAACCAAGGTTGGTCGGTTCTTCATTCATCTGACTCAGAGCTATAGATAACGAGGCCACCTTCATGACTTCTCCTTTATGTCCCTATGTTAAGACATGTTAAAATAAGATCAGTAGGTCCTCTATTCATCCTGGCATGTATTATACAAGGCCACCTTCACAACCTTCTTCCTTTTATTTATGGATAGCAACGGATCGGATCTAGATCTAGTAGTAGGATCTGGACCGGATCCCACTAGATCCAGATCCGTTTTTTATATCTGGATCCAGATCCTGATCCAGATCCATCGGGTCCATAAAAATTATATCCAAATCTGGATCCATCGGATCCACCGGGTCCACGGATCGGATTTAGATCCACATGTAAATTTTTTTGTCTAGAATAATATTCCCACCTATTGAAATTTTTTTGACAAAATGAAACTCAATCTGATTGAAAAAAATGATTGAGTTAATTCAATCACCTACAAAAATATGACACCATTCTTCCAAAATACTGAACAAAATTTTAGCATCACAAGAAAATAAAGACGATGAAGCAAAGTAAGTAAATAACATCATGGAAAACGCTGGAATTACAAAGGTCTTGAAATTAAAGTCTACAACAATGTTCTTTAAAATGTCAACATCTTCTATAACCTTCTGCCAAACTTGATAAACTAGTCTTCGAAGTCACTAGTTTCAACGTCATCAACATCCTAAAGTAATAAAGAAACAATCATATTAAAAAGAGATAACTAAAAAAATTCATCTCAATAAATATTTATGATTAAACATATCATTACAGTCAACTACTTCCCCTTCTTCTTCAGAATCTTCCGTAACTGTCGAACAAGCATGTGTGCCCTCCAAAGTTTCTTTATTTGAAAGAAATTGAAAAATAAATAGAATCATAAATATTATTGAGATGAATATTTATTTGAAAGAAATTGAAAAACAAACAGTAACCCACCATCACCAATCCCAGAACTAGTGTACATCCATTAAAGCACATTTAAACTTCTCTTGAAGTAAAAGAACCATATTAAATTGACAAAAGATGCAAGATATGACGAAAATCGAACTCCTCTGTTTTCAAATGCAAGAAATATATAACAATGAGGGTTTCTAATTTTGAAAGAAAAAACAATAAGGGTTTTTTATTTTGAAAGAAAAAATAATGAGGGTTTCTGATTTTGATAATTTTTAACTGTGAAAGTTGGAGTCTGGTAGGATTTCTAGTTTTGAAAAAAAAAAAACTATGAGGGTTTTTGATTTTGAGAATTGGAGGCTTCTTGTAGGTTTCATTTGTTAGATATATGTTTTCGCTTAGTTTTTTATTGGGTCTTTTGAAAATTATGAGCTTAAACGTATGGATCATTTAAAAAATAAAATTCAAATCTGAATGTAAAATACAGAAATTATGATTTTTTTTAAGAAAATAGCTATAAAATTACATTTTAAGTTATGGATAAATTTAATAAAAAACAGATCCACGAATCGAATCTAGACCGGATACAAATCTCAAATACAAGATCCATATTTGATCTGTCAGAAACGGATACGATTCCAATTCAGATCCGTCGGATCCAAATTTTAAAAATCCATATCCTATAAAACGGATCCAGGATCCACCGCCATCTCTACTTTTGTTGGGATGCTCAAGCGAATAATAAGAGTTTTACGTCATGAAACTTTCAAAACATAAAAGTCGAAAGAAGGCAATCATCAAGAATCGTATAAAATTTCTGTCAACCATACACTATTATTAAAGATTTTACAGCCAATTAACCATGTTCAGAGATTTTAAATACAATAGTAATAGCATATTATGAAAAGGGCAAAAGATAATTTTCATTTAATAAACCAACCCCAAAAACTGTTGCATGAAGATGTCACAAACCCAATATTGTTTCCCGAAGTTATTTATTGAACGGAAAAAAAGCCTTACACATTATGTCCACTGATAGACACTTCTGTAAAGCCCTACTGTCATTCTCATTTTCAAAACGGAAATCAAGAAAACATAAACCAAAAGCAAAAACTTTGATCTAGTACTTGTAGTCCTTAACATGAAGGCTCTCGGAGGCACCGTCAGTCAAATTGGAAGCTCCCGCATACTTTCCGAGTGTAGCCTCAGAGTTGGCCTTGCACCGGGTAAGGAATGCAGCTTGTGCTTTCTGAACATTCTCCTCTTTTCCACCCCACGCCTTGAGGGTGCTCTGTTGAAGAGCACGTCCAAAGGAGAAAGAAAGCGACCATGGCTTCTTGGTCTGGAGCTTGTTCATGGCGTTGAGGTTGACAGTGGCCTCTTCTTCGCTCTGACCGCCAGACAAGAACACAACGGCGGGGACAGCAGCTGGCATGGTGCGCTGCAAGGCACGGACAGTGTACTCAGCAATCACCTCGGGTGCGACCTTGGCGGAATCGGAACCGGGAGTGACCATGTTAGGCTTCAACAAGGTACCCTCAAGGAGGACATGGTGGTCATTGAGAGCCTTGTAGCAAGCAGCAAGAACACGCTCGGTAACATCAGCACACTTAATGATGTCGTGGGATCCGTCAACAAGGATCTCGGGCTCAACAATGGGTACAAGACCGTTTTGCTGGCAGATAATGGCGTATCTGGCAAGGCCATTGGCATTTTCATTGATGGCAAGCTGAGATGGCTCATTGGCACCAATCTTGAGCACGGCACGCCACTTGGCGAACCTAGCACCAGCCTCATAGTACTTTGAGCAACGCTCAGCAAGTCCATCAAGACCTTGGGTGGTGGTCTCACCATTGGTTCCGGGGAGCTCAACGGTACCCTTGTCAACCTTAATACCGGGAAGGACTCCGCCTTCCTTCATGACATCAACAAAAGGTTTACCTGCCACCAATATCTGATCATTAGTATAATGCAATACAAGGCTGTTTAAGCTTAAATGACACAATAACTACAACTATTACTACTACTATGCCTCGAGAAAATGACGAATAAGTTCAAAATAATCCAAAGTATAGCAAGAACTACAAAAATTATATCTCTAAATGTGATTTCCCATTGATTTTGGTAAATATTTGACGGACACTAGAAGTGATAACTTTTGGCAAACTTAAAAGGGCCAAAATCATTCAGTGTGCATACTTTAATCTTGAACTTACCCTTTAATCATAACAGACTATTTTGGTCATTTTCTCACTATGCCTCGGTCCTAAACAAATTGGAACAAGGGACTACTATGCCTCGATCCTTAACAAGTTGGGGTCGACTACTACCTATTTTTATAGGTGTTAAATATGGACAGGTCAGATATTACCCATTTTTATAGGTGTTAATTATGGGTGGGTCAGATATTACGGCATTTTTATTTAATCCATTCTCGACCCACCAAATTCGATCCAACCTGCCCATTTGCCAATCCAAGGGTCTACTACGGTGCCTCAGCTCTAAACAAGTTGGGGTCGACACTTAAATGCAACACAATCAGGCAAAATACAGATTAGTGCGAACAAATTAAGTTTTATAAAACATACCGGCAGCGGTCTTCTGATAGAGTGTTTCCTCGAACAAGATGACACCGCTAAGGTACTGAAGACAACCAGGGGTACAGAAGAGAAGCTCACGGAGAGCCCTCCTGTTTGATTCTACATTCTCGACGTTGATGCTCGAGAGACGCTTTCCTATTGTTCCCGTGGATTCATCAGCAGCAAGGATACCCTTTCCAGGGGTTCCAATGTATGCAGCATTCTTAATAAGCTCATCTGCAGATATAATCACCATTTGTTACCTCTTAGCAAAACTACCCAAATTGACAGATTTAATCACATCGCCACACTAATCAATAACAGTGTAGGCATTCAGATCATATCATCCTAAGCATGATTTTCAAAGACATGCGGAATCATTTGTAAAAAAAGGTATCAACTTTAGCCAATAATAGCAAAAATACCCAAATTGAAAGATTTAATCATATAGCCACACTAATCTAAAACAGTGAAAGCATTCAGATCCTAATCCTAATTTTTAATGTATGCAGCATTCTTAATAAGCTCATCAGCAAGTATTCCACCCAAATTGACAGATTTAATCATATAGCCACATTAATCAAAAACAGTGTAGCCATTCAGATCCTACCATCCTAAGACTAATTTTCAAAGACATGTGGAATCATTTGTTAAAAAGTTTGCAACTTTAACCAATAATTAGATCCAGAAACCATCAACAAACTAAATCTGGGCACATACATGTACACAAATTAAACTAAAACAAGAACAGGTTACAGCAAGTGAAACCAGATCCAGCACATACATGAAACAGAGATACAAAACTAAAAATATTATTTGATAAAAACATGATTAATAGTAAGCAATAATTGAGGCAAATAAGAATGATTTCAATAAGAAACTGAAGACAAATAAATATAAAGATGGGATCTTTACACAATAGCCTGTCGAATTCACTGTTTACTTTCTCTAGCTGATATATACAGATCTATATTATATACAATCATAGATATATTATACATGGATTATACACATTCTATTCTCAGTTTAAGCAAATGGGTAAGCGGCTATTTAAGTTATAATTCTTCTATAAAGATCTACTAGTAGGACCATGAAAAGGATCTGCTAAACAAAAGATCAAAACTTTTTTTTCAAAAAATTACACAGGTATAATCTTTACAGCAAAATAAAAATACCCAACAAGCAAGATCTAAACAAGATATAAAAACAACAAAACCCCATATAAAAAAACAATTTCAATAAGAAAGATTGGATCTTTACACAAATAGCTCACTGTTTACTTTTCCTAGTCGATATACACATATTATACATGGATTGTGCACATTATCTAAGCAAGATCTAAAAACAAGGCATACCCAGATGAGAAAACAACAAGATCTAACAAAAGAAACAAATTTCGGATCAAACAAAGCAAGATTTGACTAGTTACCGGCATACTTTCCCTTGTAGCAAGACATGATTAAAAAGAAGAATAGAGAAAGTGAGAAGTTTATAGAGAAGTGAGAGAGTTGAATGAGGACAATAGGGGAAGAGGGTTACGTTTATATAATAGGGCTGCCACGGAGTTGGTGGGTTGAGCCAATACCATCGATGTTATCGCTGCTTTCCAACCCCTTGTGCACGCAACCTTCGCTTTTTTTCTTATGACACTTTTGCCCTCCCAAAAAAATTATGTATAACTTTGTTTTTTCATTCGGTATTCCATATACTTATTTAGGGGTGCCGAGGGTGTTCACCGAAATATTTAGGTAAAAAAATATTTTATATTTATGTACATATATTAATTTTTGAATATTTTGTATAAATGCAAAAGGTTAAGTCAAGCGATCTAGAGTATTCAAAATTATCTCCAGCATCCTAGGTTCAATTCTCAATGATAATATTATTTTTTATGTAGCTTTTGTTGTCTTTTTCGAAACCCTTGAGTGAAAAAATCATGTATTCGCCACTGATTTTGAGATTCAAGTTTCATTTGAGTTGACGATAAAATACTTTTTTTTATAATCGTGGAGTCCGAGATAGCTTGCGCACACCTCGACTAATTACATATGTGCTACCTCTTACCAGCAATAGGTACCAGATCACTCCATTCACCAAGACTAAAATAAATGGGAAGAAATCACCTGTTATTTTATCTCTGTTGGAAATTGAACCTGAGACCTTATGATGTTCAACCAACTTCATAAAACACTTCTTACTTAAGGTGACTTCATTTTCTAGGCTCAAACTGAAGATCTTCGATTAAGATGAAGATGTACTTATCTAAGAGAAAATGTACAAGTTAGTGAGTTTTAGTTGAACCCAATGACATTCGTCCAAATTCTATATATGTGATAAGAAATTTACTTAACATGTATGATATTAAATTTTGAGATTATTAATTCAAATAATTCATGAATTTAATGATATTTATGAAGGAAATCAATTTCATGGTTTATTTCATTCCAATCTTGAAATATATATACAAGTATATGATGCTAATGTTAAGGAAGACCTATCTAATTATCCTAAAATACATGATACTAATTTACAATCACATCCTAATCATCCTAAATTATGTGATTACAATTTATATGATTTGATTATGAGATAATTATGGAATGACCCATAATTATGTTGGGATACAATTCTTGTAGGGAACGGAAAGTAAGTAACTATTACAATAGTAGAAAGGATAAACAAACTATTACAATAAAACTGGAAATCAAAACCTTACAAACTGCTTGTGTGATTTGCTGAGTCGAGTGATGACACTCTGTCTTTTAGACAAGATTGCCCCGTATATCTCCTTTTACGGTGTTAAGCAATAGTCTCCCAAGATACAACAGCAACTTTAACAAGTGAGCAAAAGAAACTCAAGTGTTACTCTTGAAGAATTTTGAGTATAGTGACTTTGCTAGAGAGGAAGAATATGAAATCAGAAAATCTGGATAATTTTCCAAGTGTTGAATGTAGTGTGTTTCAATTGAGCCAAAGGCCTCAATTTATAGTGTAAGTAGAAGACCTCTCAACTAGTCAACTAAAGGCCTTCAATAGCCATGTAATTGCACTTGATTGAGGGGTTATATTCAGCCAAATAATGGCTGAATTCATATGGCAAGTAATGGAGAATCAATGCTCCAAAACCAGCCCAAACGTCAGATTTTTCCAGCTTTCCGTCGCAGATTCTGCCTCCGAAGCGCCGCGGCTCCAGTAGCTGACTAGCCAATTTGCGCCGCGGCTCCGACGGTTGTGGCGCCGCGGCCCTTCACGGCTCAGCGGCGATTTCCGACTCGTTTCATTTTACACTTTGTACACTTCTTCCTTCATTTACCAACGTGGAATACTACGTCATTTGGCCAATAACCGTCCATAATTCTATGTCTCAAACATATTACATACGTACCAATATCTCTTTCACTAATGAAATTTGTGATACTTGGCACTATGTGTGCACGTGTGTGGAAACGACGTTTCCGACGTGCGGGCCCAATCATTCGAGTCATAAATTAATGGGATATACTTATTTCCAACAAATTATCCTAACAATTTCAAGCTTATAAAATTTAAATTCTCGATTCTGTTTTACTTACCACTTTGCCCCAGTTTATTATTTTTCTTGTCCAACTCTTTTGGGAAACGAAGTAAATGCCGACACCGACAATGCCTTTTTTTTTCTTTTACAAAGACAATGATCGACAATGTATAATAAAATAAAAATTATTATTTAAAGTAAATTTGTTGTACTTGTCAATTTTTAATTTTTTTAACTTTGACTTTAATTGTGATCTTTTCATCAAGTTTCAATTAGATCAAGTCCAAACGGTTTGTGAACCAAAATGTAGTTATATAACAAAATTATTATGTTTAACAGATCATCTTAATTAAATAAATAAATAATAAAAGCTCATAAATTTTATTGCATGGAAGAAAATAATGCCACCAATTTTCTTTACTAAAATGGCATATAAAGAGAATCTAAAGGAGTAGCGCCGAAGAATATGCTAAAATCAACACTTATTGAATACTGAATATCTACCGTACTCATTCAAGGCCATCATAGAGGTAAAATAAAAACAAAAACTAGTCATTGAATCAGAGTACATTAGCTTTAAAACTTAATTATGTCATAATGTCACTTAATAAGAGGAAATTCATTGTCTTTTTTAAAAAAAATTCAATCTACCATTTCATTATTTATTTTTATGTCTGTTTAGAATAATTAAAATTAAAAGATGTGTGTGAATTCGTATTAATTGGTATTCCCTCGAGAATCTTTTAGTAATTTAATTTGTTTATCATCTAAATTTTTACCGTGTTATTGAGGTTTTTTTTGTTATTGTTGGTAATGATTCGATTCTCCACTTGTAATTTCCTTCTGCTTCTATATAATTAAAAAATATATAAATAAATTAAAATATTGGTATCCCCTATTCCAAGAATAGGCAAAGCAAGTAATTAGTGACAAAATTAAGGGGGTAATATCTATTTTTTTCTCCACAAATTAAACAATGAAGAGGGGGGAAAGGAAATAAAAAACAATGGGTACGAGACAAATGGCTGGTGTTTTTGAGTGAAAAACAACTTAAGCCCACCAAAATCTTGTGATGAGAAGAGCAACTTTTGCCATAAAATTAGTACTTTTTGTCGTAAAACAAGAAAAAGAAGCTAGTGATTTGTGGATTTTGATGGTAAGTAGAAAGTAGAAACTAGTGCTACACCTAAAACGACGGCTTAGGTCCTTCTATTTTCAAACTTTATGGTTGTGACCATTTTTTTATTATATATAATAATTGTGGTGTTCGGATTAATTTGTGCAATTCAATTAATATTATGAGATACTTACTACTATCTCATGTCAACATAGATATCGGGTAAGTAACTCTATTCATTAAGGCTTGAACATCACCTAATATTTTTGCATTCACTGATATTTAAATTTGTAAACGTGTAAATATATTCCCTACCCATAATTAAAATATTTTCATATATTGTGTAAATATAATTATGGTAAGACTAGGATTCCTCTTTTGTATAGGCTTAGGATTCCTCTTTTGTATAGGCTTAGGATTCCTCTTTTGTATAGGCTTAGGATTCCTATTGTATAAGGGATGAATATTGTACTCTATATATACCTTGATATTAATGAAAAACTCCTCAAGGGAGATTAATATCATCTTACATGGTATCAAGAGCCAAATAAACAAAACCCTAAAAACCTTTCTCTTCCACGGTCGTTTTTTGCTCTCTCCTACGCCGCGGCCCTCCCGCATTTTCTTCTTGTTTTTCGGGTTTTGTTCTTCCTTTCTTCTCTTCTCTAAATGGCTATCCCTGATTCTTCCACACTTTCTGACGCCTCTACCTCCACAAATCCCACCACAAAGTCATCACCCCCGTTTCATCCCGCCCTTACTGGTTCCAACATCAAGAACCATATTCCCATTATTCTTGATCAAGAAAACAACCAAAGTATTCTCCCCAGGTTGAACTTTTTCGCAATCATGCATGTCTCTATAACGTGCTTGACCATATTGATGACACTATTCCGCGCCCTACGGAGGTTGATGATTCTATCTGGCACCGTCTCGACGCCGGCGTCAAACAATGGATATATGGTAGTATCTCTCGGGATTTGCTCCTTACTATCATGAAATCGACTCCACGACCCTTGACTTGTGTAATCGTTTGGAGGAAATTTTTCGGACAACAAGCACACTCGTGCCGTGTATTTGGAAGAACAGTTCAACAAAACACGTCTTGAAAACTTCTCCAATGTCTCTCGAGTACGCAAGCGACTTAAACTTCTAGCGGATCAACTCTCCAACATCGGCACGCTTGTCACTGACGATAAAATGGTGCTACAAATGATTTCTGGCCTTACTAAGGGTGAATATGATACTTTGGCCACCATTATTCAACAGCCAGATCCGCTACCGAGTTTTAACAAAGCTCGCTCACAATTGTTGCTCGAAGAAACCCGTCGTGCTAAGCGGATGAGCACGCCCAACGTGTGTTAGTCGTCGACACGCAACCTCAAGATCAGACGCCACCAGACAACTCCCAACAGCGGCGGGGCCGCGGCGGCATGGGTGGAAAAGGCCGCGGGTAGAGGAGGCCGTGGTCGTGGCAAGGGTCGCGGTCAACAGAACCAACAAAGCGGCAACAAGAATAAGAACAGAGATCGCAGAACAACCGGGGCGCGGCTCCTCGGCAGCTTCGTCTACGGCGCGCGCGCCCCGCTTAGAGCCGCGACGCCAAGTCCATTCCGACAAACAGCACCATACAATCCGTATTCTTACCCCGGTTTGCTAGGCCCCGCTCCAGCCCCCACAACAAAGCCCATTTCATGCAAGGTCGAGTCCCGCAGCCCTCCTCCGGCATGACACCCACTGAGTTGGGTCAGGCGTTCAGCACCCTCTCTATGCAACAGCCTGACAATACTTGGTACATGGACTCATGCGCCACATCTCACGTCACCCAGTCTGCAGGTACTATTCCTAAACTGTTTCATGTAAAGCATCCTCAATATGTTACAGTTGGTAGTGGACAACGCATTCCAGTTAAGGGTTATGGTACCTCATACACACAACCTCCTCATCCATCCTTCTCCCTCAAAAACACCCTATATGCCCCACACATGATTAAGAACCTCATATCTGTCCGCCAATTTACTCGTAATAATTCTGTCTCTGTGGATTTTGACCCTTTTGGTTTTACTGTAAAAGATCTTCATACGGGGACACCTCTTACGAGATGCAATAGTACGGAGGATCTCTATCCATTCACTTCCACCTCCACTGCCAAATCTTGCTCTCCCGTCACTCTAGCGGCTGTTTCTTCTTCACTCTGGCATAATAGGCTTGGTCATCCAGGAGTCCCAGTTTTTAATTTTCTTAGAGGCAACAATTTCATTGCTTGTAATGGGAAACTTGCCCAAAATTGTGTTTCTTGCTCTTTAGGCAAACATATTCGTCTTCCGTTCAAATCATCTACTAGTGTTACATTTGCTCCTTTTGATATTATACATGCCGATTTATGGACATCTCATATCACTAGTTCTCTCGGTCATAAATACTATCTTGTGTTGCTTGATGATTTTTCACACTACGTTTGGTTATACCCTCTTAAATTTAAATCGGAAGTGTTTGTCAAATTTCTTGAGTTTCGCAAGTTCATTCAAACACAATTTGGAAAAGGCATAAAATCATTTCAGTGCGATAATGGTCGTGAATTCAATAACTCTATGTTTCACCATTTTTGTACCAATAATGGCATGGTCTTTCGCTTCTCCTGCCCTCACACCTCACCACAAAACGGTAAAGCTGAAAGAATCATCCGCACCATTAACAATATAATTCGCACCCTATTGATTCATGCCTCCCTCCCTCCACCCTTCTGGGTCTATGCTGCTAAAATGTCAGAATACACTCTAAATATTCTCCCTACTAGCACTCTTCACAATATGACCCCTACCGAAATCCTCTACCATAGAATCCCCTCTTATGATCATTTACGAATTTTTGGTTGTCTGTGCTATCCCAACCTTAGCTCCACCGCCCCTCACAAGCTCGCTCCCAGGTCCACTCCATGTGTCTTTCTAGGATTCCCGCCGAACCATAGGGGCTATCTATGCTATGACTTGTCGACTCGTCAGATCCACATATCTCGTCACGTCACATTCGACGAGACCACATTCCCGTTTTTGAATCTTCCAAAATTCCAAAAACAAGACAACTCATTTCTTGACGAGTCTGCCATCTCTCCCCTCATAATCGAACAACTCACATCCTCTGTTCCGTCGTCAGAGCCGCGGCGCCCAAACTTCAGAGAAGCCTGTCAACCTTCTAGCACCGCGACTCTCGATCCAGGAGCCGCGACACCTCCGACGGCTTCGCCCCCACCATCTCCTTATCCGACTTTACCCCCCGTCTCAGAAACCACTCCGCCACCCACTGTCCCTACCCATCCAATGGAAACTCGTTCAAAGCATTGAATCTTCAAACCCAAAGTCCATTTCAACTTGTCTGCCCAAACCATCTCTCCACTTCCAAAGAACCCAAAATTGACCAAACAAGACCCTAATTGGAATGCGACTATGTATGAGGAATTCAATGCTTTAACTAAACAGCACACGTGAGATCTAGTACCTAGACCTGAGGGGGTGAATGTCATTCATTGTATGTGGCTATTTCATCACAAGTTCAGAGACAATGGGTAATGACACAAATCAGCAGGAGGGCATTGATTGTGGTGAGACCTTCAGCCCGGTTGTCAAATCGGCTACCATCCGCACTGTTTTGAGCATAGCCATGGGCAAACATTGGCCGATCCATCAGCTTGATGTGAAGAATGCATTCTTACATGGGGATCTGAGAGAGACAGTCTACATGCATCGCCACCGGGTTCACCCATCCAGCGAGTTCCTCACTATGTGTGCCGTCTCCGTAAGTCACTATATGGCACCGGGGCCCAGCCCCCGTGCGTGGTATGATCGCTTTGCCGTATATCTTGCGATTGGGTTTGTATGCAGCAAGAGTGATACATCACTTTTCATTTTTCATCGAGGTAGTAGCACGGCTTACTTATTACTTTACGTGGATGATATTGTTCTTCGCCTCCTCCGACGGATTGAAAAATGAGATTATTGCCTTGCTCAAGTCCGAATTTGCAATGACCGATTTGGGAAAGCCGAGTTACTTTTTGGGGATATCGGTGACCGTGTCCGCCAATCATATGTTCCCGTGTCGGCGTAAGTATGCGAAGAGATTGTGTACGGGGCTAAGATGGCGAACCGCAAAGAGGTGCCTACTCCGGTTGATTCCAAATCTAAGCTCGGTGCTATGGATGGTGCTCCAATCTCGATCCTACTCGTATAGGAGCCTTGCAGTGCACTTCGGTATCTCACATTTACCGGGCCGGACATAGCTTATGTTGTTCAAACGGTGTGCTTATTCATGCATGCCCCTAGGGAGTCTCATTTCATCGCTCTTAAGCGTATCATTCGATACATTAAGGGCACTCTTGATTATGGTTTGCACCTATACCCCTCTCGCACCGGACAAGTTGCTTTCATATACGGATGCAGATTGGGCGGGGTGTCCGGACACGCGACGCTCCACCTCCGGCTTTTGTGTTTTCTTAGGGGATAATCGATTTCTTGGTCCGCAAGCGACAGCTACCCTATCTCGCTCCAAAGGTCGAGGTGAGTACGAGAGCGTTGCAAATGTAGTAGGCGAGATTTGTTGGCTCGAAAATTTCTTGTTAGAACTTCGGTGTCCTTTGCGTCGAGCATCTATTGTGTATTGTGATAACATCTCTGCCATCTATCTTTCTCATAATCCGGTTCAACATCGGCCGAACCAAGCATATTGAGATAGACCTACACTTCGTTCGTGAGAAAGTTGCGTTAGGCCATGTCGAGTGTTACATGTTCCATCATCCTATCGGTATGCGACATATTTACTAAAGGACTTCCCGACGCTTATTTCTTGACTTCGAGCCGCCTCGGCGTCCGGCCTCCTCCCGCTCCGACCGAGGGGTGTGTAAACGTGTAAATATATTCCCTACCCATAATTAGAATATTTTCATATATTGTGTAAATATAATTATGGTAAGACTAGGATTCCTCTTTTGTATAGGCTTAGGATTCCTCTTTTGTATAGGCTTAGGATTCCTATTGTATAAGGGATGAATATTGTACTCT